>CAXIPT010000001.1:3090602-3164209 GCA_964030475.1 Tethya wilhelma
ACACACACACACACACACACACACACACACACACACACACACACAGGTGGTAGTCTATTGGCTCAAAGCATGAAACAGAACAAGAACATGCAGTACTCTCTCGTGCACCTTGACCTCTCCTCCAACCCTCTCGGCCCTGATCCTCAAGGCTCATTGGCCTTCATCCAGGAGCCTCAAACCATTGCCACACTCAATCTCTCCAAGTGTAACTTAAACTTTGAGTTTATCCTCCCCGTGCTGTTCCGTGGTTGTCAGCAACACTTGAGAGAACTCAACCTCTCCTACAATTTTGGCAAAGGAAAGAAGGGTGTTCACGGTCCAAATGTTCCACATGGTTTCCAGCAGTTTCTCAGCACAGCTATTTCCATCTATACTGTCAATATTGCCGGATGCAAACTCACTAGCGATGTAATGGTGTAAGTTTTCTGTTTAAGTGTCTGCTTCCCATTTGGTCTAGTGGTTAGGATTCCTGGCTTTCACCCAGGCGGCCCGGGTTCGATTCCCGGAGTGGGAATAATGTTTTTTTTTTTTCCCCTCTTGTTGTTTCCTTTAGTGCAATATTAGAAGGCCTTACTGTGAATCCTAATGTCAATGCTGTGGATCTTGATGTATCTTCTAATGACCTTGGAACTGGAAAGGATCCACGGAACATGGCAAAAGTTTTGGCTCGAACCAAGTGTCTCCACCAGCTGAATCTGTCTGAGTGTGGCCTAGACCAAATTCTTCCTGAGATTATTAGTGCCGTTGATGAAAACCAGATGCTGAAACATCTTCTCATTGGGAAAAATTTTGCTGGAAAAAACAAGTACGTACACAAATTCATGTAATAGATTGGTAATACAACTGTCATCCATAAAACATGATTGTTATACGTTTAAGTGAAGTGTGCAGTTTCATATTGCTAATCTTTCCCCTACTAACTAACTAGCATACGTGCAGCTGCTCTGAGTGGTCTCTCTAAGCTGTTGAACAAAGAAGACTGTCATCTTGAGTCATTGTGTGTCACAGACTCCAGGTTGAAAGGGGAGACAACCATCTTGTTGCAGGCCTTGGAGGACAATACTAGCCTCACCAAACTTGACATAAGGTTTGCCTGCAGAGTGTTGTTGTCAAGTAGGCCGGTGTATTGAGATGCTCTTCCTTCTTTGGTTATCTAGTGGAAACCAAATGTCAAACACAGGTGCCCGCTCCCTTGCTAAAACACTGCACACAAATTGTTCATTGAGAGAAGTTTGTTGGGACAACAATGACACTACGGTGTATGGTTTTCGAGATGTAGCAAACGCTTTGGAAAAGTATGTTGAATAACATTTGCCATAATATTGTAGTGTTTCCCCTGCCTCTACATTATCACCACCATCAATGCATCATGTACTTGTTCTGTGTTTTCTCAGTAACTACACCCTCAGAGTAATGCCCCTCCCACTCCACGACATCGGTAGAGCTGGAAAGGGGGTGGAAGAACCCATCCAAAAGATACAAGTACTTCTGTGTCGCAACCACTCTGACGAGAGGTTAAAGGTTGAACTAGCGTCTTTGCACCGTGGGAGACTGCTCACTGCCACACAGCACAGCGTAAGTAGTTAGTAACAATTGTTTTCCTTAGAGTTTCTCCTTTTTCTTAGTTTCATTAAAATGTTCCCTCTGGTTATAGGGAACTTTTTTTTTTCAATGGAAAAATGTTATAATCTGTATTCGATTTTTACAGTCTGTGGTTAGCCGTGAGCTTGTTCAACTGGAGGACCTGCTCCAGTGGGCTGAGGGTGTGCATGGCAGCTCACACGAGCATGTGGCCGAAGCTCTTGAGATCAAGAAACAGGCAAACAAAGTGGTACAGGTATGTAAGTGTGAAAGACTTTGTTCTTTTATGTACACAAGGAGACATTAATGTCGGCTGTATGCCTGTACATGTTCTCCCACTGTAGCTGACAGATGGACTTTATTCCCCTCAAGTTGAGTCAGAACAGTTTGAAGTCATCACAGCTCAAGTGAAGAGTCTTCTGGACTCCTTCATGGACAATGTCTTCGTTGAGCATGTCAATGTTAGTCAATGGGAGAAAGAAATATGTATATGTTGGTTTGAACTCTTATCTCCCTCTTGTTCACAGGAAACCTCTGAGCAGATGGTCAGTCGAAGTGCCAAAGCTTCATCTTTGTTGCTCTCAGAGGAAGCTAAAAAGACTCTTCGTGGCTTTGCCATTTCAAAGAATGACCGCAACTTTATTCAGATAAAGAGAACTGTGGCAGGACGTACTGCTCCGGAGATTGCAAACCAAGTTAGTGCCATAAACTTGGACGTCGCTGCCAACATATCAGAGCTGGTGGTGGAACAGACGTTGATGAAACTTGAAAGAGTCAACCACAAATTGGTATGGTAGTATTAGAAAGGAATTAGGGAGTGTTTAATTGTATTTTATCTCATGTATTTTTCATGTATGTGTGTACTTTGTAGTCGAAATTGAAGAAAGAAACTCAGGGCAGCAGTCAAACTCCAGACACCAAGGTCTCTCGAAACTTTACCTTTAGAGTTCAAGGAGAAGATGACTCCCCAAGAAAGAAAAAGAAGAGAGCTCGCAAGCCAGATGGCGATGATGTGGAAGAAGGTATGGGCGTGCTTTTAAAAGGACTATTATTTTCCAACAGTGATATAAGTTTTTCTTAATTTCTTCCACAGTTGATCTTCCAAGCGCTCCATTGAGCACTGAAGGTCCTACTCTTGAGCATTTGGGCAAGACTAGACCAAAACCAGCTCGTTTGCAAAGGTCAACTCGAAAAGGAAGTGCAGCTCCCCCTAAAAAGCCAAGTGCTCCCACAGAGGCCACCATCAGTGAAGTGGAGCCAGAGGAGAAACCAACTCCAGAAGTGAAACCCAAACCAAAAGAACATGTAAATGCATTTTGAGCTAATCATCGCTGTGTGCTGATTGATGTTTTAATGTCTCTATTCCAGAAAGCTACTGAGCCTATTCTTCTACCAAAACCAAAGCCTAAGCCAGAGGAAGAGACTCCTCCCAAGGTGAGATTACAACCAGCTGCAATCGTAGTTTTTAAGTGTCTTAGCCATGTTGTATTTTCCAATACACCTCACAGGCTACTACTGAAGAAAAGGAACCAGTCTCAGCTCCACTAACAAAGACTGATGAAGAGGCCAAAGAACCACCACCACAGCCATCACCCAGCGAGGTGAGAGAGAGAGACTGATTTGAAAAAAACAAAAAAAACAACAACCCCCCCCCCCTGAAATTAAACATCAAAACATTTCTGCAGGAACCAGACAGCAAGCCACCAGAAGATGTTGTCAAGCCTGAAGTGGTTGAGGAGCAAGTCAAAGAAGAAACGACGGAGAAGGTAGTAAAGAAGCTACCTTTGAGTTTACTTCCTTCATGGATTAATTAACCTTTTTGTAACTAGGAAACCCCTGATGAGAACAAAGAGACTGTTGAGGAAAGCAAAAAGGAGACTGTTGATGAGGGCAAGAAGGAGACAGCCGATGACAGCAAAGAGGAGACTGCTGATGATAAACCAGAAGATGACAAACAGCCAGCTCCAGTGGAAGTCACTGAGAACGAAGAGATTCTCCCAACAGTTGAAGCTGTTGAGACAGTTGATGGAGGGATAGATTTGGAACTTGATGATGAGCTCTCAAAACTAGATGCACTGGCGAAGGAAATGGAGACCCTAGTCGATGATGAAACTAAAGAACCAGAGAAGGATGAACCAAAAACTGCAGAAGTTGAGAAAGATTCCACAAAAGAGCCCATAGAAGTAGAGCCACCAAAGTCTGAAAGTCCTGAGACGACTGTGACTTCTCCAGAAGTTGAGACATCTGATAAAGATGTATCTGAAACTGTACCAACACAAGAACCGGCAAAGACTCCAACTCCAGAGCCAGTGAGGAAACCAAGTCCTGAACTCTCAAAGACACCCACTCCTGAAGCCGAAGCAGTGATGCCAGAACCGCCGATAGTATCCAGTCCAGAGATAGCAGTTGAGACTACAGAAACAGTTGCAGACACCAAACCAGAACCTGAAAAGGCACCAAGTCCTGAAATTACCAAGAAATCCACTCCCGAGCTTGCAAAGAAACCAACAACCCCTGAGCCAGCTAAACCATTAACCCCTGAGCCTCCAAAAACACCTACCCCTGAACCTCCAAAAATTCCTACCCCTGAACCTGCGAAGAAGCCAACCCCTGAACCTGCAAAGAAACCCACCCCTGAGCCTGCAAAGAAGCCAACCCCCGAGCCAGCAAAGAAGCCAACCCCTGAGCCTGCAAAGAAACCAACCCCCGAACCTGCAAAGAAACCAACCCCCGAACCTGCAAAGAAACCAACCCCCGAACCTGCAAAGAAACCTGCTCCTGAGCCAGCTAAGCCATCAACCCCTGAGCCTCCAAAGAAGCCTACACCTGAGCCAGCTAAGAAACCAACGCCAAAACCTGCAAAGAAGCCAGTACCTACACCAACTAAAAAGGAAGAAGATAGTCAACCTACTGTACAGAATGGAGTTGTAGGTGACTCTGAAAAGCGAATGGAACTAGCCAAGGAATCTCCCAAACCAATGTCCAGGCCGATAATCAAACCACGAGTGATGCACACTGATGAAAAAACACCTGTGGTATGTTTTTTTGTTTTACTTCCCTTTTCATTCATGAGAAGTCACAAACATCATTTTTGCGTTTGTCTGTTTCAGGAACCTTCAATGGAAGAGAGGAAGCTTTCTACACCCACAAAAGAGTTGAGTGAAAAACAGGGCACTCCAGGAGGAAGACAAACACCGGAGACTACTGAGGAAGCTGTTGTAAAGAGACCTGGCAAAGAAGGCCAGAAACACGATAGAAAAAAGTATGATAATACGCACAAAATTTAAAACTGCATAGTATTTGATTGTACTGCAATGATGTTAATTTGTTCAGGGGTACTTTCTCGAAGCTGTTTGGTAAAAAGGATAAAGGCAAGTCTCCAGCTCCTGAGGAGCTCAAACCACCTGCACAGCAGGAGAGAGTGACAAGTGGAGACTGGGAGGTCGTAGAACCAGTGTCTCAGGTGTCTGCCACCACTGGTCAGCAAGAAGTTAGTCCAAGTCCTGAGATTATCAAAAAGCCACCGCCGGCTGTCAGGGAGAAACCAAAGGGTCCACGTCGAGCTCAGTCTGTGGACGAGAGAGAAGGTGAGCAGCCACAGCCCGAGGTGAAGAAGGTACCTATTGGCACATCAGCACCTATGAGTGAACTGGCAAATGTACTCAAACAAGGAGGAGGATTTCCACTCAAAAAACCTACCAAGGTGAAAATTTTTTTCTTAGTTCGCTGAAGTCATGATAATAATTGTACCCTCTTCTTCTTAAATGTGATTTAATCACAATTAAGTGTTTTGTAAGTGACTCGATCCTGTATTTATTTCTCCTCAGCCTCCCCCTCAAGACAGTCCCGGCACTCCTAAAAGGGCTGATACAGATCCTCCATCATCATCAGATCAGCAAAAGAAGGCTGCACCTGGACCTGCTCCAAAACCACGACCCAAGCCAAGACCGTCGACAAGGAAGGCTGCCAGTTTTGGAGATACATTGGACAATGTCAGCGAACCTGTTGGCCAGCAGTCCCCTCAGCGATCTCCTCAGCGGTCACCCCATCATTCACCACAAAAACCACATGGTAAGGATCAGGAGAGTGTGTGTGTCTAGTCACTCATATGCATGGTGAGATGAGGGAGCTGGTGTGTATTATATAGAATAGCTAGAGACATTGTGTATAAACATGAATTGCAATTTCTTTTTGTCCAGTCGCTAATGAAGATGGCACGTTAGTATGAAACAAATTAGAAATTATTGCATGAAATCGAAAATTGTGTGCAGTGAATATTGTTGTGTTTATTTAGATTAATTTTATTGTCAATTCTAATTAATTTTTATCATTAATTTAGATTGCCTCCAAAATTTATTTGTGAACTCACAGAAATGTAGTTCTGTTTATATAATTAATTTTTCTTTGTGTGTGTCTAGATAACTATATTTTTAGAATAATTGACCATTATTATTTAAGATGAATAATGTTTTTTAATGATAGTTGTAATAATTATTAATGATTTCAGTCGTTGTATGTCTATAACATAACCTTAATAATAGTAATATTAATTTTTTTACTTAAACACATTGTTCAACTGTTGAGTGACTCTGATGAAGGTTGTACGGCGACTCAGTTCTTTCAACTTTTGAGCTCCCACGTACGTACAAGTGGACCTTACTCCCCCCAGGATGTCTTGGATAGTGGCATTCACATCACCTCGAAACTCCACCTCCACTGTCTTACCTTCACTAGCTCTGGACGTGTGTGTGTGTGCGTGCGTGCGTGCGTGCGTGCGTGTGTGTGTGTGTGTGTGTGTGTGTGTGTGTGTGTGTGTGTGTGTGTGTGTGTGTGTGTGTGTGTGCTAAGAAGTTGTCTACTACATTACATCATACCTCCNGTGTGTGTGTGTGTGTGTGTGTGTGTGTGTGTGTGTAGCTACTTGGCACTTGCTGTAGCATTCTGTAGCATTTAGCATTACAAGACAATAGATCATACAAGCACCTGTAATCTTTGACTCCACCATGGTATTTCTGCATTGCAGTTGCTGAGCTCATGCCATAGAACAGCTTGTATGTCTTGCCGTCTCTCTCTATGATGTCTCCTCCACTCTGAATGTGACCGGCAAACATCCCTCCCAACATCACAAAGTCAGCGCCAGCACCTTGGGACAAGAGAGCAGACAAGGAGTGAATAGTATTGCTGAAATGCTTTATGGGTACGGCCATGGATAGATTACCATAAGTAACGATATTCACAGCAAGAGGATAAGTTGTTAGCCTCGTTCCCACGCTCCTCCGTCACAAATGGGAGCGAGGTAAGGGGACAAGTTGGACCATTTCTAGTACATTAGTAACCTACCAAACGCTTTGGCAACATCTCCGGGACATGTACAGCCACCATCCTGTTGTTAGATACAGTATTCAACTTTGAAAGCTTCTTGGCTCATGCAATTATTACTCCACTCACCGATATAATGTGTCCTCCCAGTCCGTGTGCTGCATCAGCACATTCCATGACGGCACTCAACTGTGGATAACCAACACCAGTCTTCTTCCTAGTAGTGCACACCGCACCTGAAGTGTACATCATGGCAGACAAAGGGGCTAGTCAAGCAACAATAATCACCACCATTAGTACATTTCATGTTAATGAGAACTATAAAGCTCTGCTGTCTCCATAAATATACACGATAACACCTCACTTTATCACTGCATCAAATAAAACTATTCGTATTCACCTGGTCCAATGCCCACTTTGATTATGTCTGCACCGCTCAACAGCAGCTCTTCCACCATCTCTCCAGTGACTACATTCCCAGCCTGGACAGTGCAGAGACAGTGAGTGCATTTGAGCAGGCACACACAAGTTATCACGATGCATGGCTAGCCTCATACCCAGGCCTTCCTCATAAAATACGTGCAAGGAAAAGGAGGACTTAACATTGCAACTTGTAAAATATAAAACAAGCACCGGGAAGGCCTGCATGGAAATGAGGCTAACGCATGGCTATGAGAGATCGATATTTTATGGCACCTTAATAATTATCATGGGTCTATAAGAATCAACTTTACCATGATGGTGTGGTTGGGAAAGTCCTGTCTGGTTTTCCTCACAAACGACACAAAATGTTCCGAGTAGCCATTAGCCACGTCCAGACAAATGTACTTGATGGCAGGGACAGCTGCAATGATCTCGGCCAGTTTCTCGTAATCGCTCTCTCCACTGCCACTGCTCACGGCAACATGGTGCAAGATGTCGGCACTCGACTCTGCAAATGACTTCCACTCTTCAACGGAATAGTGCTTGTGAATACACGTGAACACATCATACTAGATGCATGGAGAGTACGTGTGTGAATAATAATTATTGTGTCAAATTACATTGCAGCTCACTCATGACCATTCAGTTACCAAAAAAAGTCATCGTTACCACATAGATAATAGACATACTTTTCCGAGGGCTTGTGCCATTTCAAATGTTCCAGTTGTGTCCATGTTGGAAGCAATGACAGGAACACCATTGTAGTTCTGTTTGGAATTCCTAAACAAAAACTCTCGATGAAGATTTACCTGCACATGAAGAAACAAAATATACAACAGGGTGAAATATGGTACAAAATCCAAATCAATCAACTGCAGCTCACAAAAAAGCCAATAATATTAAATAAATTTTTATATTTTACATCAGCTCTTGATTTGAGAGTGCTCCTCTTTGGACGAACTAGGACGTCCTTGAAGTCTAGTTTTATATCATTGTCAACTCTTGGCATGTTGGCAGCAACTTCCGAGTTCAGTAGATGATAAACTAGGTAAAGGGTCGACAATCTGGTCCACGTGGGTGAGCTTCTATTAGAAACTGTAAGCTATCAGCTATGGATGAAGAGGTAAGCTTGTTGTCCTTTTCAAGCACCTGTCTTTACATTTATTGAACGCTAACAGATGGTGGCTAAAGATTTACCCAAACTGCTTAGTTTGACACAAGATATGAACTCAAAGGTATTTGAAACAAAGGGAGATTATATGTTTATAAATTTGTATTTATTTGGTACAGATATCTGATGTGATTCAGTTGGTAACCAGTCTGAAAAAGAAAGTGTCTAGTCCAGAATTCAATACTGACCAAGGCATTAGTTTTCTTGAACTAAAGTACCATCTGCTTCTAAGGTATTGTTCTACACATGTGTAGTTTCATTGTGCTGCAGTAGTGACCAACGTACGTGTGGTTTTCATGCTCCTAATATTTAGCTATGTACTAAACCTTACTCAAACTATGATGCTGAAAGTAGAAGGGAAACCAATAGTAGATGCTCCATCTATTGACCGTCTTGTGGAGCTCAGAACTGTAAGTGCGAGCAGAAAGAACAATAGTAGTTTTTATTGAATGCAGATGCATGTACTATGGTTTTGTGTCATCATTGTTAGGTGCTTGAGAAGATGAGACCCATAGAGCACAAGTTACGTTACCAGATAGACAAGTTGATAAGAACTGCTACATCTGGTCCAGCAGGTCTGTTCAACCAACGTTGAGTACATTATCGGAATGCCAATTATGGCTACTATCTCATGTAATTTGTTTCCAGTGTCCACTAATGATCCACTGCGCTTCAAACCTAACCCTTCCAACTTGGTGTCGAAGCTTGCTGACGAGAAGAGTCAACTGAATGACAGTGATCATGGAGCTGATTATGATGATAGTGAAACATCAGCCGCTGAGGATGAGGTGCCCAAGTTGTATGTTCCACCTCGAGTGATGGCTGTGCCTTATCAGGAGGACACCAAGAGAGACAGACAGCACCTCAGAAGTAGAGCTGTCCATAGCTCTCTCATTCAGGAACTCAGAGATGAGTTTTCAGACGCTCCTGCTGAAATCAAGGTTTGCCTCAAATGCACTGAGGTGTGGAAATGTTACAGTTTTTATATATCTCTTCATTAGACGTCTGAGTCTGGTTTACGAAAACAAAGAGAAGTACTAAAGGAGAAAGAACTAGAAAGGTGAGCTCTAATGTAGTGCACTATGTAAAGAAATCCACATTTTAACTGTACAACAGATATGAGGAGGAACACATGTTGCGTTTGCAACGTAAGAAGAGGGGTAGGGACTCTGGCCGCTCTACTAGAGAAACATTAGACCACGTGACAGACTTCTCAGCTTTGGAAGCTCTCACTCAAGAGGTAGGTAGTGTGTAAGGCTAATAGTGAGAACAGTGAATCATGAAATTGTCATCATTGGCAGGTTGGAGATGTTGAGAGTGGGCCACTGAGAAAGAAACCCAAGAGGAAAGGAAGAAAGTTTAAGAAAGGTATGTTGGTCATTGTTGAATGCTAAAATATATCTATTCACTGTTTTTTTTTTTTTTCTCTTGCACAATTCAGGATCATATAGAAGAAAACACAAACATTAATAATGTAGCATCATACAATGTCAATCTATTATATACAATAGCTATAAATTATATTATAATTATTAAATCATAACCTGATCCACAAGTTTGAACTATTGTTGTGTGTGTGTGTGTGTGTTTCATCACGTTTCTAAGCCTTGAGACTAAAAACCAAAGTTAGAAATTGCTCATAGGAGATCTGGATCCACCCATTGCGATTTGTGTCGTAAGCTTTGAAAGAGTTTGTCAAAGTCTGGAGGAGGATATTGATAATGATGATAATTCTGAATAGCTTTGATAACAAACTTATGAGATCATAACCCAATATGACACTATTGCAACTTACCTGGATGACAACACAGCACTGAATGAAGTCATCAAAGGCCACAGTGCCACGGCCAGTTCGATCAAATTTTCTCACCAAGAGTCCATAGAAGTGATCGGAGAGTCTGTAACCAAAACTAGTGAGGGCTGGGTGTGGCATAGGTGTAAGTGTATGAAATACAGTGCAAGGGTGAGACGTTGAATTGAGTGCACATGCAACTGCCTAAAGGCAACCAAGAGATGCACAGTCATACCAGTTTTGAGTTCATTCTTGTCTATTGATCCAGAGTTGTCTCTATCGTAACTCTTGAAGGTGGTCTGCCAGTCTTGCACATACTTCCAGAGGGCTCCAAACTCCTGGAAGTTGATGGTTCCAGATCGATCTCTGTCAAACATGCCAATCATCAGACGAACAGTCTCAGGATTGAAAGCAGTCCAGGAGCCTACAATCATGATATCATAATCAATGTGAGCGTGTACACAAGGCAATATAAATTTTGAGGTGTGTGTGTGTGTGTGTACCATTTGATAATGCTTGCTGTAGTTCATCAGATGATATAGCTCCACTGCGATCCTTATCTACTCTGTTCAATAAGAGAAATAATATTAGAGCATGATAACTACTCAAAAAATTCATAGTAAAATTGAAGAGGAAGTGTGAGGGTGGTGCTGGGTGCCACCTAATGGTGTCCCAGGGAAAAAAAACATGAGGAGCCGTTCGGCTTTACCTCAGTCTATCAATACATGCATCGTAAAATGCTTACGTACTTCTGGAAGATGCCCCACAGGAACTGCTGGTCGGGTTGTTGTCCATACGCCATTTTTGATTGACTGTTGAGCCTTTTAAGGTTCAATTCCCAATCCACATTCAACAAGGAAGCCCCTATTCTTCATTCCCATTCCTGGGTCTACACGTGTGCATTTGGCGCGCAGTACAGCGAATCCATGCAATGCAGTTTGTATTTAGCAGGTGAAAAGGTCTAGGCAAGACACACAGCTCAACATGTTCCTGTATGGACTGACACTTCAGAAGGCATCTTCTGTAGTGCAGGCTATTCATGGAAACTTCTCAGGTGCTAAACTGCAGGAAATTGTGGTGGCTAAGGGAAAGATTCTGGAGATATACAGAGTAGATGCAAACACAGGCAAACTGCATTCAATGCTTTCTGCTGAAGTATTTGGACTTGTAAGATCAATAATTCCTTTTAGGCTAACTGGAAGCACTAAAGGTATGATGAATAGAAGCATTTTAAATGGTGCACATGCACATCATTCTAGTGGATGTTCCAATTAATGCACACCAATTGTATCTTCTCTCCAGATTACATTGTTGTAGGCAGTGACTCTGGCCGTATAGTCATTCTAGAGTATAATGCACAAAAGAACCTCTTTGAAAAGGTACATATACATACATGTACTAGTTCTGCTATCCTTTTCATCAGAGTCATTGAGTCAGACTTCATTGTATATACTCACTGCAGGTGCACCAGGAGACATTTGGCAAGAGTGGGTGCAGACGGATTGTTCCTGGCCAGTACCTTGGGGTGGATCCTAAGGGCAGAGCCTGTATGATCGGAGCCGTTGAGAAGCAGAAGCTGGTGTACATTCTGAACCGTGACTCTGCTGCCAGGCTCACCATCTCCTCTCCTCTGGAGGCACACAAAGCACACAACATTGTTTATCATGTTGTGGGAGTCGATGTCGGCTTTGAAAACCCCATGTTTGCTTGCCTGGAACTTGACTATGAGGTATGTATGTACACAAGTATAGGACCATAATATATGATACCATTGACTAGGAATTTTTGTGTCTGCTAAGAAAATTGAAATTTTATTTTGAATGGTAGTCTTTACCACACTCTCTGGGATGATACTGCACGGAAATCTTCCTGCAATAGAATATTGATTTTTCTTGTTTCTTGTTTGTTCCCCCAAAGGAAGCTGACAATGACCCCACTGGTGAGGCAGCCCAGGTGGCCCACCAGACGCTCACCTTTTATGAGTTGGACCTGGGTCTCAATCATGTGGTCCGCAAGTATAGCGAGCCACTGGAGGACACAGCCAACCTCCTCATATCGGTGCCTGGGGGAAATGATGGTCCCAGTGGCGTGCTGGTCTGCTGTGAGAACTACCTTGTCTACAAGAACTTTGGAGATCAGCCTGACCTCCGATGCCCCATACCACGACGACAGCACGATCTCGATGATGCTGACAGGAGCATGCTCTTTGTGTGCAGTGCCACACACAAAACCAAGGTACAAGGGTCATGTAACATTGTATGGAAAGTTCTTGGTGAAGAATTTTAGGTTTTTTTGCTTTTGTTTTTTTTACTCCTCAGCATATGTTCTTCTTCCTGGTGCAAACAGAACAGGGTGATATTTTCAAAGTAACTCTTGACACTGATGATGATGTGGTGAGTTTTGTGTGTGTGTGTGTGTGTGTGTGTGTGTGTGTGTGGACATTAGAAAAAATCAGCAATGTTTATATAGTGTGTGTGCTTATGTAGGTGACAAGGATTAAAATCAAATACTTTGACACAATACCAGTGGCGTCTTCAATGTGTGTGTTGAAAAAGGGCTTCCTGTTTTCAGCCTCTGAGTTTGGAAATCAGTGAGTGTGTTTACGCATACATTCTATTATCTACAGCTGCACAAAAATGACAATTCTAAAATTGTTTACTGTTTTTATTTGTGTTTCTCCTTCAAAGCTATCTCTACCAGATAGCCCACCTTGGTGATGATGATGGAGAGCCCGAGTTCTCGTCAGCCATGCAGCTGGAGGAAGGGGAGACTTTCTTCTTTGCCCCTCGTCCTCTCAAGAACCTGGTCCAGGTGGATGAACTGGAGAGCCTCTCTCCCATCATGGCCTGTCAGATTGCTGATCTCGCTGGAGAAGACACTCCTCAGCTTTACGTTGCTTGTGGGAGAGGACCACGCTCCTCTCTTAGAGTGCTCAGACACGGGCTGGAGGTCAGTGGCCAGCCACCATATCATGGCTATGTGTGTGCATTGTAGACTGTGTTAAGGGAGTTTGTATAAGGCTTCTATCAAACTTGCAAACCCTTAAATAACTTAGTTTCTCCAAATTTCAAACTTTTTGAAAAACTGTCCAAGTTTTAGTCTTCAACACTTTCCCTTTCTGCAGTAGCTATGGAGTGTGTTGTATGTACATAGCTGATAGATGTCTCTCTTTGAACTGTTCTCCAACTCACAGGTGACGGAGATGGCTGTGCCTGAGTTGCCTGGCAATCCCAATGGTGTCTGGACAGTGAAGACCAATGCAGCAGGTTTGGCACTAGTAGACATATTGTTGTTGCTGTTGTCAAGCACTCCAGGCCAACTGCCTACCTAGCAACTAGCCACCTGTGCTGCATGTGCCCAATATACATAATGTGTGTTTGTGTATTCATGTACGTACTTGTTGAGGCTGTAAGTTTCATGTCAAAGTGAACAGGATTTTAGTGTATGTGTTGTGTTAGTTGCATGAGCGGTGCCCACATTGTGTGGTCACCCCGCTTTTTACTTCTTTCACAGATTGTATTTGGCAAGATATCAGGTAATAATCCTTTAAAAGTATGCATTTGTTTGTGCACCTTGCACCCTGTACATACGATAGGAGTTTGTATTTCGTCTCATTTCACCATCGACACATGCTCTACCCTCCAACACTGCAGATGAATACGATGCCTACATCGTGGTCTCCTTCACCAATGCCACTCTGGTTCTCTCCATTGGGGAGACCGTTGAGGAAGTCACGGACTCGGGATTCTTGGGGACCACGCCCACCCTCTCTTGTTCCCGGTTGGGAGACGATGCTCTCATCCAGGTCTACCCTGAGGGCATTCGACATATCAGAGCCGACAAGCGTATCAACGAGTGGAGAGCTCCAGGGAAGAGGACCATTGTCAAGTGTGCTCTCAACGAGAGGCAGGCAGTGCTGGCTCTCAGCGGAGGGGAGATTGTCTACTTTGAAATGGATCAGGTTTGTTTGTGTGTATTTTGCAATCCAGTTCTGTTACTATTGTCAATTTCGATATTTCTGTGTGTGTATTGTTGTTGATTTAGAGTGGTCAATTGAATGAGTATACCGAACGCAAAGAAATGTCGACTGATGTGGTGTCAATGAGTTTGGGTACCGTGCCTCTTGGAGAGCAAAGGTCTAGGTTCTTGGCTGTTGGTTTGGCCGATCAGACCGTGAGGATCATATCACTGGACCCATCTGTAAGTCGAGATTCGTATCGGATAACGATCGCTGACCGATTGCTGTTTGTATCATTTTCACATTTTTCAATTTTTTTTTACCAGGATACCCTCCAACCTCTGAGCATGCAAGCTCTGCCGGCTACCCCTGAGAGTCTGTGTATCGTTGAGATGGGGGGAGGAGGGGGCGGGGGGGAGAGTGAGAGGGGACTCATCAGTGTCGGGGGGCTCTATCTCAACATTGGTCTACAGAACGGAGTCCTCCTGAGGACAGCTCTCGATTCAGTCACTGGAGATCTCTCTGACACTAGAACACGGTTTGTTTGTTTTAGTTGTTCTTATTTGTTTGTGCACGTGTATATGGTATGTGCTTTCCTCGTGGTGCCAGTATTCTTGGGTATCGTCAACAGTCACTATTTACTGTTATAGTGTATTGTGTAGATGAATCACTCTATTATAGTGTTTCCCTCTGCACTCCAGATACATCGGTACTCGTCCAGTGAAGCTGTTTCGTGTGATGATGCACTCTTCGGAGAGTGTGCTTGCTGTGTCCAGTCGATCGTGGCTCAGCTATGTCTACCAGTCTCGATTTCATCTCACTCCTCTCTCGTACGATCTCCTCGACTTTGTGTCAGGGTTCTCCTCCGAGCAGTGCCCTGAAGGTATCGTGGCCATCGCCTCAAACACGCTGAGAATCCTCTCCCTTGAGAAGCTGGGGGTTATCTTTAACCAGGTGTCCACTCCACTGCAGTACACCCCTAGGAAGCTGGAGATCCACCCACCCACTGGCAATCTCCTCATCATTGAGACGGACCACAATGCCTTCACGGAGATGACCAAGGCTCATCGTAAGCAGCTCATGGCCGAGGAGATGGTGAGGAGTGCCGGGGAAGATGAACAGGAGGCAGCTGCCGAGGCCGCCGAGAGTTTCCTTTCAGAAGAACTACCGGAGGCCATGTTTGGTGCCCCCAAGGCTGGCTCAGGCATGTGGGCTTCTTGCCTCCGACTCATGCACCCAACAGAGGTGTGTGTGTGTGTGTGTGTGCATATAGTACCATTGGCTGCCATGAAGTATTTGTGCAATGGCGTGCAGTTGTATTGTGTGTCTGTCTCACTCACTGTATGTGCATCAGTCTGTCTGTAGTGGTGTCTTGGTTATCCAAAGGAAATTCTGTCATTGCAGGGAAAGACTCTTGACCTGGTTCAATTTGAACAGAATGATGCTGCTTTTAGGTAGAATGATTTGTAGTTGTAGTATTCATTGTTATCATCATTGTCTACCTCACCTCCATGTAGTGTTGTGGTCTGCACATTTTCATCTCGAACTGACACGGAGTGGTATGTCGTGGTGGGCACTGCTCGTGATCTAACCCTCTCCCCTCGTACATGTTCTGGAGGATCTCTAGTCCTCTTCCGACTCTCTCCAGACGGCTCCAAACTTGAATATGTTCACACTGTAAGTGACCCTGAAACTAGTGCTGTGAACTGGGCCTTTCACACTTTCACTTTTACCAATCACATCCTTAAGAAAACTTTCAATAGTGGAAGTGTGGGAGGCCTTGTTCATTAGGCTAACCTAGAACTAGTCCATTAGTATTGTGTACTATATTATGAGTGGCTGATCCATGGTGGGCTATAATTGGGAATGTTTCTAGACGGCCCTCGATGATGTCCCAGTGGCCATGGCCCCCTTCCAAGGGAGACTGCTAGTTGGAGTCGGCCGTCTGCTTAGGATCTACGACATCGGAAAGAAGAAAATGCTGAGAAAATGCGAGAACAAGCACCTTCCCAACTTGGTGGTGGACATTCGCTGCATGGGAAACAGAATCTATGTGTCGGATGTCCAAGAGGCTGTTCACTTTTTGCGATACAAGCCGGCAGATAACCAGCTTGTGATCTTTGCAGATGAAGCTTATCAACGGTTAGTTTTGAAATGACGATTGTGTATTCACATGAGTTGCATGTGCATACATGTGTTGTTTATACTGTCTGTGTTATGCACACTGATAAGTTGATACTTTCATGTGTCATCCACATTAATTATTGTGCTATGCAATGTACCAGGCACCTACCAAATGAACCGTAACCATAATGGCCAATGTGATTTGTGACTATTCATTCCTGATTCTGACTGCACACACACACACACACACACACACACACACACNAGGCTACCTAAGTGGTGCGGCCCAAAAGGTAAAGCCTACATCTACTCGGTACATTTGTGGAGGTGTATGATTCATTTTGTGTGTGTGTGTGTGTGTGTGTGTGTGTGTGTGTGTGTGTGTGCGCGCGGAGTATTCCCATTTCCCATAGTACTACACATTGTTATGTGTTAACACCACAACTGTTGTGAGCGTGTGCCAGTAGGGCATAAAGTTTGTTGAACGTGTCTCTCCTTTTGTTTCAAAAGGCCGAGTTGCTCTGCTCTTACTATGTTGGTGAAACAATCAACTCCCTTCACAAGACAACCCTCATCCCAGGTGGCTCTGAATTGCTTGTGTACACAACTCTGTCTGGAGGTGTAGGAATGATGGTGCCCTTCACATCTCGTGAGGTATATATATAACACCCATCAGACCCACGTGCATAAGCTGTGTGTTATCAATCTCTGTTGTTGTTATTATTATTATTTGCTGTACCCTTTCTAGGGTGTTGAAATATGTCTTTGGTTGACTGTTTCAGTTTCCTTGTGGTAACACATGTACACAAAACAAAGTTGCCTTGAATGTTTTCTTTTGTTTAACCGCCATTATAGGACATTGATTTCTTTCAACATCTCGAAATGCACATGCGCTCTGAGATGTCTAGTCTGGTTGGTCGTGACCACCTCTCATTCAGATCCTACTACTTGCCTATTAAGGTATGGTGTATATAGCAGTCAAAGAATAAACTGTGTATGTATTATATAAATAATCTTCCCCTTGTATTGCTCTCCTCTTCTTTTTTTATTTTTATTTTCGTCCAGAGTGTAGCTGATGGTGACTTGTGTGAACAGTACAACTCTCTTGATGTGGCTAAAAGGAGGAGCATTGCTGATGACCTGGATAGGACACCCAGCGAGGTGAGTACTGCCACTCCTACGCAAGTACTACTTAGTGTGTCCGTGAATGTAATACTTCAAATATGTGTGCCTCGTAGATATTTGGTGGTATTTTCCCCATGTATGTATGTGTGCTAGTTACTGGTCTAGTAATTGCTTGTAATGTGTAACCCAACACATTCACGTGTAGGTTTCTAAGAAGTTGGAGGACATACGCACAAGATATGCCTTTTGAGTTGGAAACACGAAATGACCATTTCTCACTATGTGTAATTACGTTGTTAGCTATTCAAGAATGCATATGTAACACATTACCATGTGATTGACTTTGAAATTGATTGTGATCACGGACCATTAGTCCATCATTGAGTGTGTTGGCAGACCGTGGCAGCTAGAGTGATGAGTGTGGACTATGTATAGACAATCACTGATTGCACCTGCTGATAAACTGTACACATCATACCAAGGGAGGTTTGCATGTAACATTGTGGCTGTATATGTGTATGTGTGTGTGTATATTGTACATAATGATGCATAATAATATTACAAGCGTTACAATTTTGTTTTGTTTTTTTCTTGGAGCAATCAGTTTCAATCACAAATAATCACACAATGGGTTAAAACAAAGTACTGACAACAATGTGTACACCACATTGCTGAGAGTGTGTATTATATACCAATACAGCAATACACATATAAACAGTTATGCATACACTAAGGAATAGTAATTTTTACGGTACATGTACGTACACACATACTGAGTTGTGCAGTGGCAGTGTTTTTTGTGTGAGTTTGCAATATATGACCACCACACACACATACACACACACACACACACGTACACACAAAAAAGAAATGCATGAGATGAATAATGACAAAGACACTAATCTTTAGTGGTTGGAATTCTCGAAATTATTCTGTCAAAAGAGTTTTTATTGTTAAAATTGTGATTGTTCTAAGTAGCCGTGAACATGACGAGGTAACGGCAGCTGACGAATCATATCGAACCGAATGCTCTGACGTATCACGAACCGACAGTAGTGCTGCAGGCTACGGACGTGGTTGAAGCGTGAGAAAGGAATTAGCAATCGGACAGGGACAGCAGGGGAGCCGAGAGCCCTAGCTCGACTGAAACAGAACACACCGTTACGAGAGTAGTCCATACTGTGTTGAATGAGATCCACGACAGAATCGTAACCTTCACTGTCAGAGTCGGGGAAACTGTAGAAGCTGAAGTTACCGTTACAGTGTTCTATTCTCGTGTGTAGGGTCTTGCCCTGCGATCTGAAACTTAAGCTCAATAGATATCTGTCGTCCGAGCTGTCTCTTACTAGAAAGGTGCCATCTTTAGCCCCGGTCAGTCTCTCCTCGGCTTCCACGCGGGCAATGGGTCCCCAGTACCAGCCATGTTTAGCTAGCTCACGTAAACCAAGGTGAAGTTCATTTGATCCTAATAATCGACGTTCAACACGTTCATAGACAGTATCGTTCTGGGGTCTCATCACAACTACTTGCTGCTGCTGTTGGTGAGGCTGATGAATGCTCCTGTCTCCTCCATTGGACACTTCCAGTTCAATTCGACCCTCCACGGGTATAGGGGGTAAAGGTCGAGACGCTAATCTCTCATCTTCATCAATTTCTTGCTGTCTGAGTGGTTGTTTCAGAGGCCTGTTGACATAGCGACTCTCGTACTGTTGCTGTGAGCTGTAGGTACTGTACCACCTACCAACATCCTTCATTGGACCAAATGCCTTCTCCACATGCTCACCTACATATATTGAGTTCACTTTGGAGCCGCCATTAACATGATTTAAGTCACTATCCTCTGATTTTTGTACTTGATGGAACCCCGAGTCCACGCTCTCCTCACTGTCTTCTCTTGTGACAGCACCATCATTCAACGACCCCTCCAGCTCACCAACAACATCCACCATCCAGAACAATGTACGTGGCTTTGTCCCTCCGTTGGGTTTCTTCTCTAGAGAAGATACTCTTGCTGGCAGTGTGGCACACTTTTCTTTGCGAGATAACTCTGGAAACTGGTCATCTTCACAATCCATAGAGCTACCACGGTTGTGTCGGCGTAGCTTGGACTTCAGAGTGGCCAACATAGTCCTGCTTCTCTGTCTAGCAGAAGGGCTTGCTGATTGCCCATTACTTAGTTCTGATGTGCGAGTTGGTTGTTTTCTCTTTGGCATATCTATAAGATTTCAAAAGGAAGTTTACAAGTTCAAATAGGGTACATTATTTAGTGAAAGAAAAACACAAATGTTTGATACGAAAACGTTGCTTGCTCTGAAACCGTATGCGCTAAAGTTAGAACCCAAACACAGTATTAACACGAATAACATCAAAGAATAAGCTGTATTTACACATAGAGGACTTACCTGGCGCGAGCAGAGTTCCAATGTCACAAAACTAGCTGATCAAAAAGTGAGATGGCCAAGGAATGTTAGATGATGAAATCTGACGTCATTGTCATGTGACTATCATGCTGACAAGGATCATACATAAACACCAAAACACATGATCTGGAGGTCATTTGCTGAACTGTACTTGTGCACTCAGACTCTTTGGAAGTGCTTAGGATAACCACTGGACTAGTAGTACTAGTAAACTGCACGTTGAAGGAAGCACACAATGCCTAGCTTCAAAGCTGAAAAGCTGAGGGTCAACTTGAGATTGACAATCAACCGTCTCAAGCTCCTTGAGAAGAAGAAGAGTGAGTTCACTTTCAGATTATTTGTTGGTTTATTATGAATGTGAAAAGAAAATGATGTAATGTTGTACAGCATGACATGTTATGGCTCAGTGTGTGTCACCTCTACGTACCTCTAGCTGTAAACCCTGTTCTGTCAAATGATTTGTTGCAGCTGAAGAGGCCATGAAGGCAAGGAGGGAGATTGCTGACTACATAAAGAACAAGAGAATAGAGAGAGCAAGAATCAGAGTGAGTTGTGTGGGGCTAATGTACATTTGGAACAGTAGGTCATCATGTGAGTGTGAATTCATATTTAAGTTCCTATACTCTCCAAATAAGGAAGCTTCTTTAGTTCCAATGCATTGCAGTGCAGTTCAGTGTTGATCAGCATGAATGTCACATGCACTTTGAAATGTCACATGTCAGTCGTGTCTAGATATGTGTTGTCTTGAAAAAATGACAACCTACCAATACTACTGATGTTGTTAAGTTTCTTAAACTAGAACTGTATGTACTTGATGTTGTGTTTGGTGTTGACAGGTTGAACACATCATTCGGGAGGACTATCTCGTGGAGGCAATGGAAGTTGTTGAACTCTACTGTGACCTTCTACTGGCTCGTTTCGGGATGCTTGAACAGATGCAGTGAGTTTTGTGTGTCTTGTGAAGTATGTTTACTAGATCTCTTAGGTTACACTGGAGGTATGGTGTTCCCTAAGTAGTGTTTAAACATTGCTAACAAAAGAGCAACAAATTATCTCGATCAACAATCATACAGGTACTGCGAAGAGAGCTTGGCTGAGTCGGTGGCCACTCTCATCTGGGTAGCACCAAGATTGTCTGCCGATGTACAAGAACTCAACCAGGTATTCTCTTCTTACAACCTATAGTGATGAATTGTGTTTATTTAACTTGTACCTCTTTGCAATGATAGATCGCTGCACAATTAGAAAACAAATTCGGAAAACCTTTTGCTCAGCAGGCTCGTTCTAACATGTCTGGTACTGTTAACCCAAAGGTGAGATGTTCTCTTCTTAGGCTTCACGTGTGGTTTTGTACACTGTCACTTCATGTGGTCTTGTTTGTGGCTCAATGATTCATACAGGTGATCCATCGATTGGGAGCTGAAGCACCAAAGAAGACACTTGTTGAAAACTACATGATTGAGATCGCTCGCAACTACAAAATTGAATACGAACCTGACCCTACCATGTTCCTTGTATGTGGTACCTTAAACCACGCACTACTACATCTCAGCTCATTAAGTGTATGAGTAAAGCTGTGCTACTGTTCTTTCTCATTCTCAGGAGGATGACCTAGGTGGACCGGGTCCGGCTCCCGATGATATGGGAGGAAAGCCATTCATTCAGCACGCAGAGCCTCAGGCTCCTCCTCCTCAGCACCATCAAGCAGGCCCTCTTCCCCCAAAAGAGGATCCTGAGAGATATGTCCGCTATCCTCATGCAAACCCTGTAAGGACAAGCTTCGTGTACTGTATACAAATTATAACAGTTATCAAGTAGTTCAAGCACATACTCAATTAGACTATACACATTCAAAATGAAAGATTGGCTCTTTCCCACAGGGGTCTCAGCCACCTGCCTATCCCGGACCACCACAGGTCCCAACTGGGGTCCCTCCCCCTACCAACCCTAACTTGCCATACGTAAGTGCACAACACATCTCTAATCTCCATATACGCAATAACTGACAATGAGTGTACGTTGTTCCTTTCCCCCTCTCTTACCCACCAGCCCACTGGTCCACAGTCAGGAGTGCAGCCCCCAACACTCCCTCCTCCTTCTGATAATCTTGATTTGCCCCCTGTTCCTCGTACATCGTTCCCCGACCCCCCGCCTGGCTCTGGGTCAGGTGACGGAGGTGGGGACGTGGACTTTGATGATCTCACCAGGAGATTTGAACAACTCAAGAGAAGGAAGTGAACACCTTCAGTTAGCAAATTAATGGATACTATGTACTCATGCATGCATGTATTGTAATATTGGTATGTAAAGTACTTTATTATCTCCTGTACATCAGAAATGAATTGTGTCAGTTTGTCTTTTTATAACAATAATTATTAATGATAGTGTAAAACAGTTTTTTGGAAATTAATATCAATAGCTATGCAGTCTGCAGATCTGTTTAGGTAACCTGCATGATGCAAGTTGCAGCTCAGGCAAGATCATGGGGTGTGTCGTCATAGATAAGATCTATTGTCGCGTGACCTATTCAATTTTTGCTGTGTCAGCACTTTGTCATGTGACTAAATGTGACTTGTACTTCTAAAGGTCGTTTCGTCAGCCTCGATAAACAGACACTCTTTCAGAGACGGCAGTATGGCAGAATACCTCTTTAATGTAGACCACGGCTATTTGGAAGGACTCCTTAGAGGGTTCAGGTCCGGCATCCTCTCTCGAGCTGACTATCTCAACTTGGTGCAGTGTGAGACCATTGATGGTACATATTAAAACATGCAAATATTTTATCAGAAGACAGATGATTTACTGTGTGTAGAGTACTTGCTGATTGTGCTTCTATGTGTGTGTGTGTTTAGATTTGAAGGTCCAGCTGCAAGCCACAGATTATGGTAACTTTCTTCAGAATGAGCCTAGTCCCATCCCTGTGGCTCTCATTGACGAGAAGCTGAGGAATCATCTTGTAGTGGAGTTCCAGCACGTAAGAAATCAATCCGTGAATCCTCTATCGACCTTCTTGGACTACATCACGTAAGTGTTACCAGCTAAAGTCCAGTCACCCACTTGTAGCTCCTATTGTCAAGCTTCAATAGAGGCTATTGTGTGAAAAAAGTTCCTAGTGAATAGATTGAGAGAGAAAAATGTATGCTGTACTCTGCAGGTATGGCTACATGATTGACAACATCATTTTGCTCATCACCGGTACCCTACACCAGAGACAGATAGCTGAGCTACGAAAGAAGTGTCACCCTCTGGGAAGCTTTGAAGAGATGGAGAGTGTCAACATTGCCAACACACCTGCTGAGCTCTATGAAGCCGTGCTTGTGGACACTCCATTAGGTAAGGGGAGAGAGGGAACACTGTGGGTATAATAGAAGAAGAATCCACATCTGTGATGAGTGGTTTTATTCTCCTGTAGCTCCTTACTTCAAGAGTTGCATCTCCCAGACAGACTTGGATGAACTCAACATTGAGATCATTCGAAATGCACTCTACAAGGTAACCCACTATAACTTGTATACACCACCAGTACCTACATGTGTGTGTGTGTGTGTGTCACTGTTCCTATTGATAGGCCTACCTGGAAGACTTCTATGAGTTTTGTCAGAAATTGGGAGGGACTACAGCTGATGTGATGTCAAGAATACTCCAGGTATTATTACAATGTGTCTGGGAATAGGAGCTCTTCACTTGTGACTGACTGATGGACTGCCTTGTGTTTTTGTTTGTACAGTTTGAAGCTGATAGAAGAGCTTTCATCATCACCATCAACTCGTTTGGCACAGAGCTGACCATGGATGACAGGGAGAAGCTCTACCCAACCTGTGGCAAGCTCTACCCCGACGGGCTCTCAAGACTGGCAAAATGTGAGGACTATGACCAGGTCAAGACTGTTGCTGACTGCTACCCTGTAAGTGCACCTTCGAGCTTCATCGATGTTGATATTTTGTTTTTACTCGTTTGAAACGATCGTAACTCTTGTTGCTTGTGTCTGTAGGAGTATGGTGCCATCTTTGCTGGAGCTGGTACCAATCCTGGAGAGAAGACTCTTGAGGACAAGTTCTTTGAGAAAGAGGTGTGTATTATGTTGATGTTATCATCATTCTCTCTCTCTCTCTTTACCTCTCTTGATCTGTTGGTGCTCAGGTTGAAATCAACATGCTGTCCTTCATGGAGCAGTTCCATTTTGGTGTGTTCTATTCGTATATGAAGCTGAAAGAGCAGGAGTGTCGCAACGTTGTCTGGATTGCCGAATGCATCGCACAGAGACACAGGGCAAAGATTGATAACTACATTCCCATATTTTGACGTCAATGTTAGCACACATTATTATTGTCAAGGAGAACAGAGAGACATTATAATTATTATTGTTTGTGCAGTGTAACATTAATTTTTTGTTAAGATTCAGTGTATGTTATTGAACTGTGTTGAGAAGTTTCAAACGTGTCTGTGCCTGTTTTTGTGCCAATTGTCCAAGTTGTAACATTCTTTGACTTGAAATTTCTTCACCTACAAGAAGAAAATCTTTCAAAGGCAAGAAATATGACTGTACAAAAACTATAGATTCTAGCTGACCTGTGTGGATGAGCTGTGCAAATGTGCCATCAGTAAGAACAGTGAATGTGATCTGTCCTTGGCTGACTTTCTCCTCATCATGAGTTGGGTCAACCA
The DNA here is from genome assembly GCA_964030475.1 of Tethya wilhelma. Lineage (NCBI taxonomy): Eukaryota > Metazoa > Porifera > Demospongiae > Tethyida > Tethyidae > Tethya > Tethya wilhelma. Next base: position 3,115,181 of record CAXIPT010000001.1, read on the forward strand.
AAGTGTACTTTCTAATATACAGAGAGGGGCGTTAGTTTGTCATACAAAACTACACACAATTTAATCACACATGTATTTACTTTTGGAGGAGAGCAAATGTGACAGAAATAGGCTTTTCAAGAAGACTGATGGGAAAGGTTCCTTTATCTGTTAGTAGTTTTGGTAGTTCATTCTCCACAGTTACATGAAGGAGTTTGGCTATTGTACAAAAGGAAGCAGAGAAAACAAATAATATTTGCGTCATGATCGTGTGATGACCATGGGTATGATATAGAACATACTGTCATTGAGAGCAGCTGTAGCGGCAAACATACACGCATCCTCGATGTTGCCATCGTCACACAAACAAACCACATCCGTGTAGAGTACCCAGCAAAACTATCCCGTGTATGCAGTTTTTGTATGGATATGCATGCTTGTACAATTGGGCAACATACTTCTGAGTTCTCTATTGATAGCTGTTCTTTATCGACACACCTGTGGCAGATATACACAAAATATTCCACACATATTCAACAATTAGAGGAGTATTATTACTACACATACTTGTGCAATACACTCTGGACGTGTTGTGTGAGAGCCTGAGCTCTAGTGGAAGGAGGCCCTGATGAAATATCAGGACGACAACAAGAAGGCAACTCAACATTGCAAACTGCAGGGAGAAAAAAGAAACAGATAACCTACTTTAGTGACCACAATTGCTTGTTCTTCCACTCACTGAGCAAGTCCCCTCCAGGTGGTATCAATGATGCTTTGGTTATTTCCTTCAATGGCAAATACACACACACACACACACACACACACACACACACACAAACACAAACATTACAAAACAATTTGTGAGTAATATACTAACATTCAGTTTGGCTGGCTAGACTCATTGCACTAAAAGACTCTGGTACTATTGAAGACCCCTTACCGCCTTCACACCACACACAACCATGGTGTCACCAAATCGGACCAGCGAAGAGCCATTTGCCGTCGTCAAGGAACCAACATTGATGGTTATATGTCTTGTAGCATTGAAGGCTCTCCCATCAGGTCGGATCTCCTTTTCCTATAGACATGTCAATGACATGACATACTGGTGTGCATGATGGAGGAACTATATGCTGCATTGCTTACCAGAAAAGTTGTCAAATATTTTGTAGGCTCAAGACACCTGGAGATAGGTTGTGACATAGAGTATAAGATGTTCATATGCAGAAGACCATGTCATGTAACATTGTACGTAATGGAACTCTCAATACCTGAAGATGTCCAGTTCAATGGCCATGCTGGATGTGGTGACGTCACAACAACTAGCCCCGCCCACAATTAGTTGTTGATGCAGAGGGTAGGTAAAGTATGGCAGCAGTGAGCAAGGCGTCCTCTGTGGTCTTCTACTATGACATTGTGTGCCCATTTGCGTACATGGCCAGTAGGCTTGTGGACAGAGTTTGCCAGAGAGCTGGAGCCACTGTCCAATGGACACCAGTGCTTCTAGGTCCAGTCAATTTTAATACTGCATGGTCTCAATCTATGAATTTTATGATGTGATCATGAGATGTACATATTTTTCTCCCCCAAAAGGTGGACTCTATGAGAATACACAAGCATCTCAAGGCAGAGGAGGTTCTGCAACTGATGTAATGGCTCCAGCGAAGCTACGTATGTCTGGACAAGGTCAGTTGACGAATACCAATTTCAATACCATGAATTGAAGAGTTGTCCTTCTCACCAGGCTGGATTAGAATGCATCACACCAAGTAGATTGGCACTGGTGATCATAGTCTGTGTCTAACTATGTTTCTGCTTCCTATTAATTTAGACCTCTTTCGTCAGATGATGAGAACTGGTGCTCCGTACAAAGAGCCTGATGTCCATCCTCAGAGGACTGTGACTGCCATGAGACTCTTGGCTGCCATCACTGACAACTCACTGAGAGCTTCTGTTTCTCATTCACTCTACAGAGTAAACTAAACAGTGTGAATTGAAGCACAATCTTAATGTGATTGTGTACATTTTTCAGGCCTACTGGTGTGAGAATCGTGACGTCACAAATCCCNGCATACATGGCCAGTAGGCTTGTGGACAGAGTTTGCCAGAGAGCTGGAGCCACTGTCCAATGGACACCAGTGCTTCTAAGTCCAGTCAATTTTAATACTGCATGGTCTCAATCTATGAATTTTATGATGTGATCATGAGATGTACATATTTTTCTCCCCCAAAAGGTGGACTCTATGAGAATACACAAGCATCTCAAGGCAGAGGAGGTTCTGCAACTGATGTAATGGCTCCAGCGAAGCTACGTATGTCTGGACAAGGTCAGTTGACGAATACCAATTTCAATACCATGAATTGAAGAGTTGTCCTTCTCACCAGGCTGGATTAGAATGCATCACACCAAGTAGATTGGCACTGGTGATCATAGTCTGTGTCTAACTATGTTTCTGCTTCCTATTAATTTAGACCTCTTTCGTCAGATGATGAGAACTGGTGCTCCGTACAAAGAGCCTGATGTCCATCCTCAGAGGACTGTGACTGCCATGAGACTCTTGGCTGCCATCACTAACAACTCACTGAGAGCTTCTGTTTCTCATTCACTCTACAGAGTAAACTAAACAGTGTGAATTGAAGCACAATCTTAATGTGATTGTGTACATTTTTCAGGCCTACTGGTGTGAGAATCGTGACGTCACAAATCCCAAGGTCCTGGAGGAGGTAGTCACTCCACATGGAATTGATATCTCTCAGCTCCTCAGTTCTGAAGTGGCATCTCAAACACTGAGAGCCAACACCGCTGAGGCATCAGAAAGAGGGGCCTTTGGAGTACCTGGGTACGTCATAAAAACAGTGTTCTAAACTGTATCATGATGCATTCACTCATGGCTTAGATTTTATGTCAGTGGGAAGTTCTACTTTGGTACTGATCGGATGTTCTTTGTGGAACGTGCTCTTGGAATGGCTGAAGCAGAGCCTGAGAGACTAGTAGCTCCACCTACAGAGAGAAGAGCAGCTAAGCTCACGTTTTACTTTGACTATTCCAGCCCCTGGAGTTTTATTGGGTACATGCGTCTTGAGAAAATGCTGGCCAGTGTGGCTCCTGTGAGTGTGACTATAGAATATGTACCCTTCCTATTGGGAGCTCTCTTCAAGCAAATTGGTACACCAATGGTGAGATTTTGATCACAAAAGAAGTTTGTCTATGTGTCTTGTTAGTGTTATTTGTATAATAGGTGCCAGCAGCTGCAATGAATGAGGCCAAGAGGCAATACTTTCAGAAGGATATGATGGATTGGGTTGAATTTGCTGGGATTAAGCTACAATGGCCTGACACATTTCCTCTCCGCACAGTACTACCACTGAGAGTCACTCTCGCCTCTGGTTGCGACCCTAAAGTGATTGATACAATCTGTGAGTAGTGCCGACAGTGAGCTTGTAGTATTGAGCTTAATCTTTAATTTACAGACAAAGCTGCATGGCAACAGAACAAAGATGTTGGAAAGGAAGAAGTACGTCAGTATTATCTTGATGGTGGCTGTGCAAATGATATTATGCTAAACTATAAATAGGTTTTACTGCAAGTGTTGAATGAAGGATCCATAGAAGGAGCTCAAAAACTGTTGGAGCAAGCTACAGATGGTCATGTGAAGTCTCAGCTCCATGCAAACACAACAAGGTTTGTTTGTGCAAGAACTAAACAATCAAGGTATAGGGAATCAATTTCATCTCATTTTCTCTCCTACAGAGCTGTTGATATTGGTTTGTGTGGAGCACCGTCATTTCAAGTAAACGATGGTGTTCCAATTTGGGGCCAAGACAAGATGAATGTTGTGGCAGATATCATATGTGGCTGGCAGGACCCTGGCCATGCTCGAGCAAAGATGTGACGAATAATATTGTTTGTTGATTATTAATTTTTAAATATTAAATTTTGTGTCTATATATAAATTTACATGTATATAGTTCAACAGAAATAATAACTTGTGATCGAATCCATAATATTATGTCAAAATAATAACGAAAGAATGGTGCTTAGTTTCTTTTTTTCACTAAATTTGGAAACTTCCTCTCATTTCAAGTATCCCCTACAAATGATGGAGAATGTTACATGAACCAATAATTTATCGTTGAAACCATGTAACCACTTAAAAAACTTACGGTAATTTCATGGTCATGAAGACACGGCAGGCAATGAAAGAGCACACCACACAAAAGAACCCAAAGCCAAGTAGCATAGTACGATTGAGCTTGGTCAATCCAATGGCATTCGACCGATCAAGAATAATGAACCCTACAGATCCCAGGGTGAAGAGAAAGCTGCTAGCCAAACCTTCCATGATGTACTGACCATTGACACGATATTGCATGAAGGCAACAGGCCGTGAGTGGCCTTGGTCGTCCGTTTGCGATCCAATAGAGGGTGGCTCTACAATCACGTCATATATGATGCCTCCAGTGACGAGGAAGTAGGAAAACAGGACCAGTGAGAACACGACGAGTGAAGATGGAGCTTTGACAAAGCTTGGCTTTCGAAGTTTCATAGGAGGGACTTCCAGAACAGTGAAAGGAATACGATAAAAGTACTCCATTTTCTTTTGTTGGTACCACGTTCTAAATGATGCCCACCAGCTCGTGGTAATAAGCTACATCGACGACCCCTTACCATAGATGGTCTATGTTACACAAACACGACTGTTGCTGTTTTTAATCAACACACAATATTTTGGACAATAAAACTTGGATAAACAAATAAAAAGTAAACTATTTAATCCTTTAGTCTGTTTCTGTGGGTGCCTTGAACTTCTGTCGACGTCCCCTGGCTCGTTTTTGAGCCGGGCTAGGTTGAACTTCAGGTTCATCAGCAGCAAGCTTAGTGCCATCTTTAGAACTCTCATCGGGCTCACCCTCAGGAGTGGTCTCTGCTGTCGTACTCTCAATATACTTGTTCTTTCTTCTGCTCTTCTTTGGTGTATCCATCTCGTCCTCCACCTCCGGCTCCACACTATACAAATAATTATTACAGATAAGCACACAGTAGATTCTGACAGTCTGAATATAGGTTCTTTAAAAACTCCATATATGGCAATACAATGCCACATAACATAGTTATTTACTCCTTAGTCATATGTTTGCTCAACATCCTGCTACATTGTACACTCACAGGTAGTATTCCCACAGAATGTGCTGGCTATAAGAATACCTATACCCCAGGTGTTCCCAAACATGCATGACTAAATTAATTATGGGAAATTACCCCTACCTGGCTGGTTCATTAGAGTCCTCTGACTTAGGGTTATCTCCAAGTGGCTTCTCTTCCTCCTCTTGCTCTGCTCCCTGGCTCTCATCTTCTGCTGGCTGCTGTTCCTGCTGCTGCTGCTGCTGCTGCTGCTGCTGCTGCTGCTGCTGCTGCTGCTGTTTCTCCTGTTGTTTCTGTAACTGTTCCTGCTGTTGCTCTATCTGTTTCTGTAATTGTTGTTGTAATTGTTTTTTGAGTTTCTTTTTCCGAGGTGGTGGAGTTGGCATTGTTTCAGCGTCACCAGGTTGTTCATTTCTGACTGGTGTTTCTTCACTCACTGGAGGCTCTTCATGTTTGACTTGAGTCTGATCGACAGATGGAGCATCTTCTTGAACTTGCTCTTCCTTCTTTGGTTCGAGTTCAACATTAGCTAAGTTTTCTGTAATGGTATCCTGTCAGGAACAAACATGTAAACACACGTAAACACACATTATCCTAACAACCAATGAAGTCACTGGTAATTTTCTATGATACCTGTTCATCTGCTGAGTCGTCACTATCCTCAGTATCAGTGCTGCTGTCGTGTACACCATCTGGTAGAGTGGCGCCAACTGATCTTGTGCTTGAAGATGTGCTTGGAACTCTCTTTGGAGGTCCTGAAGGTCTTGCAGGGGGTCCAGACACAGAGGCCGACGATGATGCCACCGTCTGAGAGCTGGCTGTATTCAAAAATACACTCAATCACAATAATACATCATAGAATGCCACTAAAACCAGACACACATACATAGTCTGTGTAGCGATGTCATTGCTTTAAAGCACTCCTTGCAAGCTCTCTCGAGCTTTGCGTTGTGTTCAGTGGAGGCAGTCACTGATGCTGACTTTGCATCGTTGAGAGAGACCCGATGGGGAGAGCAGGAGGAGCACACAACTCGACCACACCGACGACAGTGATGCTTGCGAACAAATGCTGTGAATTTGGTTTTACACAACATGCACTCTTTGGCTACAGAATCAGGAACCCACACTGGTCTCGTCACAAGCTGCTGCTCACTGTCATGTAATACTGTGTGTGTGTGTGTGTGTGTGTGTGTGTGTGAGAGAGAGAGAGAGAGAGAGAGAGAGAGAGAAAGAGAGAGAGGGTGAAAGGTAACAAAACAAAATCGAGATTACCATAATTCTACAGCTTGAAACATTATCTATGGATCATCTTACTGGACTGATTAGCTCTGGTGATATGTTTGTTAAGGTTGACCAACCAATTTGCCTTGTCTGCTGCTGAAAGTGCAAATACATGAAAGGACTTGTTGGCGTGGCTCACTTGAAACGCATTAGCAACATCTGTAACAAAAATATAAACACACACCCAACGATGGAGATCATGACCAAATATATACTTAACAGTCAGAACATACACACAGGTGCTCGAGCTAATTTGGGCATAGAGTACAAACAATGGCTTAACTTAACCCACCAAACTGCTCATCCACCTCTGAATCAAGTTCAAACTCTGCCTGGACAGTTGGTTGGTAGAAACACTCGGCAGACACTGACATTTGGGACAATGGCAAGATGTGTTGCTGACTGTATCTATTGGCCACTGTTGTACAGTACACCTTAGGATTCATTACGGAGCATGGTCACCATTTGAAGGCATTCATCAATGCAATTAACTCACCAAGATATCGTTAAAGAGAATAAAATGTCTCTTTTTTGGTCCTCTTCGACACATTTTCCACAATGTTCCTTCTCGTATGAATATACGACCAGGAACAAGTAGAACCTTGATTTTATGAAGCACATGTGTCATGTAAATGAGTGATAATGTGATATGGAATGTGATCTATGAGTACTAAATTATTATTAAGCTTACAGCTCCTCCAGTGAACTTGTTCTGCAGCTCTGTTATTTTTTCAATGTTAAAGTCTGATTGAGCAAGTGCTGCCTCCGCCTAGACAGTGAATTTTGTGGCACAGACAGTAGAGTGAATATGTAATGTATGTTCAAAATCAGCTTTAACTAAAAGTTAAATTCACACACACACACACACACACACACGTACACACACACACACACACACACACACACACACACACACACACACACACACACACACANATGCATACTTCAACAATCTTTGCATATGAGACTAAGTAGGCTGGGGTTCTTAGACTGACACCATCGTCCCTCTTCTCCCACCTGGACTTATAAAATGGAGAAGGGGGCGTGAGCCAGACGTTCCGAGAGGGACGTCTGGCCTGCGAGACTACAGCCTACTTATTTTCATGGGGAAGGAAGAGCCTCCATGAGTATGACTCTGAGGATAACTGGAATAGTTTTGGTCATAGCCATAGACACCAGATGAGATGGTGGTATTATTAGAGGAAAGGGATTCTTGAGCTACACAAAAGCGACAGTTCAGTATTAAAGTAGAGCATGCACACCCTCTTGACATTAAGGAATTGCTGCTCTAGGATCTAGAAACAGTAGAATAATTATCTTGTGTTTTATTCCAGTACATGAGCATTGGTATTGCTGAGTGTGACAAGAGAAGAGAGTTCATTTCAGGATTTACTGGATCAGCTGGTATAGCCTCGTTCCCAGGCTCCTCCTTCACAAATATTTTCTTCGAAAATAAGGCCTAAGGAAGGAGGAGCCTGGGAACGAGGCTATGACATATACAATGATCATACTAATCTGCACCTGCTGAGGCACACAGGCTGTTAGCACTGTATTTTGTATTGCAGGAATTGTTGTGGTGACCAGCAATGAAGCTCTCCTATGGACTGATGGTCGCTACCATTTGCAGGCGACACTGCAACTAGACCATAATTGGTATCTCATGAAAGCAGGTTTGTTTGTGCTCGGATATAATTAGCACTATTGTTCGGCTTCTGTGGTTTCTAATTATAATTTTTTTAGGTAATGAAGGAGTGCTGAAGCTTGAGGAATGGCTGAGTCAAAAACTCCCTAGTGATGCCAAGATTGGCTTTGACCCTCAGCTCACCTCAGAGGATGTGTACAATAAGTATAGTGAGGTACTCATGCAGTAAAGAACTTAGATGACCTTCTGTATAACTTATCTTAATTGCACTAAGTATAGCCATTGACAATTATTGTGTGTGTAATGGTGTAATGGGGGGCTGGAGGGGGATCTTGAATTGTTATTTGTTCCACCATTTTTCCAGGTAAAAGTTATAACACCACAAAATGCACACATTGATCTTTACATAGGCCTTGGAGTTCAGTCAACAGCTGGTCCCAGTAAGCCAGAACTTGGTGGATGTTGTATGGGGAAGAGATCGACCTAACAGGCCTACCAACCCACTTATCATACTGCCATTGAAATATTCAGGTACTGTTGCATGCAGAGAATTAAGCTTCAGTCAATGCCATTAAATTTTATTAATTTTGACTTTCTGGTCTAGGTCGTACCTGGCAAGATAAGCTGAAGGATGTCAGAATGGAAATGGAAAAGAAGAATGCATCTTTTCTTTTAGTGACTGATCTTGATGAAGTTGCTTGTATGTGACAAAAGTATATTTCCTAATAAGATTTGAAAATCATTTCTCAGCTTCCACCAACATGCAGGGTTATACAACCTTCGTGGATCTGATTTTCCATACAACCCAGTATTTTTTGCATATACCATCATAACTAAGACTGATGCTAGGTTAGTAGAGATAGCATGCACAATTAATATTATTGTTCTTATGTATAGTGTATGCTATAACTTCACTGACAGGCTTTACATTGATGAGGTTCAAGTGAGCTCTGAAGTGAAGCAGCATCTTGAAGCTGACACAGATGGAGGTGTGCTCATCTTTCCTTACTCAATGGTGTCTCGTCACATCTCCCAGTTGCTGGAGAAAAATGATGGAGGAAAAGTTTGGTGCCCTTCTCAGAGTAGCTACGCTCTTTGTAGTCTCGTACCAAAAATCCAGAGAGTAAAGAATCTCTCACCCCTGCAATTACTAAAGGCAATTAAGAATGAAACAGAAATACAAGGAATGAAGAACTGTCATGTAAGAACTGTGCCCTATGAGTAAAATGGAGATTTCAATCAATGTTATTATATAATGCTCTAGATCAGAGATGCTGCTGCTTTGTGTGAGTATTTAGTATGGTTAGAGAAAGAGGTATGTATGTACTTATAGTTTGAAGAGTAGATAAAACTATAACTTTCTCTCTCCATGCTAATTGCAGGTTCCAAAAGGGAATATAACTGAGATTGTTGCTTCAGACAAGTTGGAGGAACTCAGAAAGTGAGTTATTAGTGATAGCACACCATGCAGTGGTTTTATTAAGTTATTGTGCTGTTAAAATTAATTTGTTTCAGGGATCAGCCAGACTATGTTTCTTTAAGCTTTCCCACCATATCAGGATCTGGTCCCAATGGCTCCATTATACATTACTGTGCAGAGCCAGAGTCGTGTGGTACACTGAGCACACAGGATCTATATTTGTGTGACTCTGGAGCTCAATACATGGACGGAACCACTGATGTTACTAGAACTGTGACATTTGGAACACCTTCCCCAAAACAAAAAGTCAGTTTCTAAGTGACATGAATACATTACTAATAGCTTGAATGTACAATTCCAGGAGTGTTTCACTCTGGTCTTGAAAGGTCATATTGCCCTGGCCACTGCTGTGTTTCCAAACAAGACCATGGGAAATCGTATTGACTGTCTAGCTAGGAGTGCCTTGTGGAGTGCTGGCCTTGACTACAAGCATTCAACTGGTCATGGTGTTGGCTCCTACTTGAATGTATATGAAGGTTCTCATGGAATAGGGACTCGGCCCTACCCAGAGCCACTGCAGGCTGGAATGACAGTCACTGATGGTTTGTAATAATTATTATAAACTCTTCATGCATGGTAAACATCTCTCCTCACAGAACCAGGCTACTATGAAGATGGATACTTTGGAATTCGCATCGAGAATGTTACACTCGTGATACCTGCTGAAACCAACTACAATAATTATTTTGCTAAAGTTGGCCACTTAACACTTGAGCCTGTTACACTAGTGAGTGTCATGCAAATTATACAGTTTCCTGTAGCTTCAATAGCATAACATTGTGGTAGGTTTTCTATTTAATACTCATTACATGCAGGTGCCTATACAAATGAAAATGATTGAGCCTAGTATGCTTACTGCTGATGAAGTGAGTTGAATAACACTGATTAAGTTTCATGACATTGTGTAGTTTCACGAAACTTCAAATTCAGATATCTTGGTTGAACAACTATCATGCTGAGTGTCTGGATAAAGTGGGAAGCTATCTAGCTGACACTGGTAAAACTGAAGTCCTCAAGTGGCTTGAAAGAGAAACACAAGCACTTGGTTGAGTGTAACAAAATGGAACTATGGAACTGATGGTTTATGTAGAGTTTATTATACTATTATGGGTGTCATTGACTATTGACAAATTATAATAATTGTTGAGGAACCGTAATTTCTACTCAGAACTATTATAGTGGTCAATAAGTTGAGATTTCAGCATCCTTTAATTTGCAAGTTGCAACCTGCGAGAGCGAGCAGTGTAGCACTCTTTGTGCATGATACAGGCACATTGTAGCAATAAAATTGTACCCAAACATAGTCATATATATATAAGTTCTCCAAGGCTCGCAACAACATTTAATTTATACAAAAATACTTGACTCACCGCCGCGCCTAGCACCTTTACACGTCTGACTACGCATGCGCACGATCAGAAACTGCTGAGTCAGCACATTGTACGCGGCACGTGCTATGGCGACCTTTGAACTCATCATCATGGCCGACGAAACTGGTCCAAAGTTAGCTGCTCTTCGCAAGTTGATGCAAAATGAGAAGTATGTTACCCAGCCTCTACATGCTTATATTATTCCCACTGATGATGCCCACCAGGTTAGAGAGTACAGCATTTTGATAATGATTAGACTCTACGGACAATTTTCATTTTGCATTTTGGTCCGAGCACATAATCATGTTTATCTATGCAGAGCGAGTATATTGCTGAGTGTGACAAGAGAAGAGTGTTCATTTCAGGATTCACTGGATCTGCTGGTATGTTGTTGCCTGTGTGGTCAAATTGTGCACTGGCTGTTAGACGTCTAGCATTGTATTTGCAGGAATTGCTGTGGTGACCAGCAATGAAGCTCTCCTATGGACTGATGGTCGCTACCATTTGCAGGCAACACTTCAACTAGACCATAATTGGTATCTCATGAAAGCAGGTTTGTTTGTGCTACGCATATTGTAGTTAGCAATCATGCCAGTCCTTTGGTTTCTAAATTAGGTAATGAAGGAGTGCTGAAGCTTGAGGAATGGCTGAGTCAAAAACTCCCTAGTGATGCCAAGATTGGTTTTGACCCTCAGCTCACCTCAGAGGATGTGTACAAAAAGTATAGTGAGGTACTTTACTTGATGGTTTCATCATTTGCTGCATGTGTTGCATCTGCTGATACTTCACTGAACTCTTGTTTGTACCAAGAATGTTGAAGTGGGAGTTTTAGTATTTTCCAGACATTAACACCACAAATTTATTACATTGTCATATTATCACTCCATAGTCACTTCTTTTCCACTCTTGGTATTATAATTATATAGGCCTTAGAGTTCAGTGGTCAACAGCTGGTCCCAGTAAGCCAAAACTTGGTGGATGTTGTATGGGGAAGAGATCGACCTAACAGGCCTACCAACCCACTTATCATACTGCCATTGAAATATTCAGGTACTGTTGCAGGCAGAGAATTAAGCTTCAGTCAATGCCATTTATTAATTTTGACTTTCTGGTCTAGGTCGTACCTGGCAAGATAAGCTGAAGGATGTCAGAATGGAAATGGAAAAGAAGAAGGCATCTATTCTTGTAGTGACTGCTCTTGATGAAGTTGCCTGTAAAAATTATTTTGTTAGTTTATAAATATTACTCTTTTAAAGCACATATTCTGCCTTCCATCTAGGGTTGTACAACTTGCGTGGATCGGATGTTCCATACAATCCAGTATTTTTTGCGTATGCTATTGTCACTAAAGATGATGCAAGGTTAGAGGAGATACTATTTTTATCCTTATTGCATTATTCGTATACATTCACTCATACACTCATAGGCTTTACATTGATGAGGCTCAAGTGAGCTCTGAAGTGAAGCAGCATCTTGAAGCTGACACAGATGGAGGTGTGCTCATCTTTCCTTACTCCATGGTGTCTCGTCACATCTCCCAGTTGCTGGAGAAATATGACGGAGGAAAAGTTTGGTGCCCTTCTCAGAGTAGCTACGCTCTTTGTAGTCTCATACCAAAAACCCAGAGAGTAAAGAATCTCTCACCCCTGCAATTATTGAAGGGAATCAAGAATGAAACTGAAATACAAGGAATGAAGAATTGTCATGTAAGAGCAGTGCCATGCATGTGAGTAAATAAGTTATCGAAGATTTCTTTTTTACACTATAGATCAGAGATGCTGCTGCTTTGTGTGAATATTTAGTATGGTTAGAGAAAGAGGTATGTACTTATAGTTTGAAGAGTAGATAAAATTATAACTTTCTCTCTCCATGCTAATTGCAGGTTCCAAAAGGGAATATAACTGAGATTGTTGCTTCAGACAAATTGGAGGAACTCAGGAAGTATGGTTTCAGTGGTGTATGTAGTGTGGGCACTAACTAGACACCCACTCATAACCACACCAGTAGTCATCTAATTTGATTATGCTGTTTGTTTCAGGGAGCAGCCAGACTATGTCTCTTTGAGCTTTGCCACCATATCAGGATCTGGTCCCAATGGCTCCATTATACATTACCGTGCAGAACCAGAGTCGTGTGGTACACTGAGCACACAGGATCTATATTTGTGTGACTCTGGAGCTCAATACATGGACGGAACCACTGATGTTACTAGAACTGTGGCATTTGGAACACCTTCCCAAAAACAAAAAGTCAGTTTCTAAATGACATGATGTAATGCATTACTAATAATTTGAATGTATTATTCCAGGAGTGTTTCACTCTGGTCTTGAAAGGTCACATTGCCCTGAGCACTGCTGTGTTTCCAAACAAGACCATGGGAAATCGTATCGACTATCTAGCTAGGAGTGCCTTGTGGAGTGCTGGCCTTGACTACAAACATGGAACTGGTCATGGTGTTGGCTCTTTCTTGAATGTCCATGAGGGTCCTCATGGAATAGGGACTCGGCCCTACCCAGAGCCCCTGCAGGCTGGAATGACAGTCACTGATGGTTTGTAATTTTAGTAATTTAAAACTCTTCATGGTTGAGATTATATTTGGTGATTTCTCCTCACAGAACCAGGCTACTATGAAGATGGATACTTTGGAATTCGCATCGAGAATGTTACACTCGTGAAACCTGCTGAAACCAAGTACAATTTTGCTAAAGTTGGCTACTTAACACTTGAGCCTGTTACACTAGTGAGTGTCAAATTTATAGCGTCCTTCTTCAACAGCATGAATACTATATCACTCCCTGCAGGTCCCTATACAAATGAAAATGATTGAGCCTAGTATGCTTACTGCTGATGAGGTGAGTTAAATATACCAAATAAGTTTGTTTGGTGCAGTTTTATGTCCAGTTCTCTGAAACTTCAGATATCTTGGTTGAACAATTATCATGCTGAGTGTCTGGATAAAGTGGGAAGCTATCTAGCTGACACTGGTAAAACCGAAGTCCTCAAGTGGCTTGAAAGAGAAACACAAGCACTTGGTTGATTAGCAACTCAACAAAATGAACTGATATTGTCTAAAATGTTTTCTTTTACTACATGTATATGGGTGTTTATTTGAAAAATACAAAGATGACATCAATATTCTAAGCAACAATAAGACATCCACAATTGGTTATTGTGGTAGGAGGGAACAATATGCACTACTTGAACATAAAGTACAAGTTTTAGGAATCAAAAGACCTACAATACAACATATGTAGTGAATCAATTGGTTACTGCTCAGAACTAGACTGTGTGTCTGTATCAGCTGAAATTTCAACATCCTTTGCAACCTGAAAAAACCAAAAAACTTGATGTGTCACATAGCCAGAGATTTCTAAATGAAGCACTCCCTATATAGGTTGTGTACCTCAGGTGTCCCTTGTGTGTATCCATTGGTGGTTGTGATGATAATGGTGGCTGGTGAAACAGACACCCCACTACTAGCACCCATGTTTGGTACAACACTACCCACCGAAGGAACAGGGCTAGTGATGAGGGGAGACATCGAAGGCATGTTGGCCAACTGTGACAACAGAGTCACTCCAGTACTGGCTTCAGCTCCTCTCAGCTCACCCTCTCCATCTTCTGTTTTAAGGGGGAAATATCACTCATAAAATATAGTGAAAATCTATACACTTTTAGCTACAATATACCTTTGTTTGTCTGGTGAACTATGAGTGGACAGTCTTTGTGAGCAATAAGGATCGACTTGAGTTGTTGAACTTCAGATCTCAGCATCACGACCTCTTGTTGCAATGACTGATTCACTGCCTCCATCTCCTTAGACTTCTTCTCCAAATTTTCGATCCACACTTTCTTCTTGGCTCTGCAACGGCTAGCGGCTGCTCTATTCCTCTCTAGGAACTTCTGTCTCTTCACTTCTGGTTCCTCTTCATCGGGTTTCCTGCCACGCCTTCTAAACAGAAGAGATATCATATTATTACCACTTTGTAGAGAGACAAATTCACAAAATCCTGCGTACCGTCTTCCTGGAATTTCAGTGGGAGTAACAAATGTCCCAGGCGATGTATCGATTGTCTGTACACTTGGTTCAGTGTCAGCAACCTATCCAACGTGTGTGTTATTTTTATAACCTCTAGAAATGAAATCTAAACACAAAATGAAAACGTACGGGGATGATGTTTTTCAGTGCCTGTGCAAGGATCTCTGGGGACTGACTGCCTAACTGCTGGGCAATGGTTTGCTCAAGAAGCTTCTGTTGTTCTTTCATTTGAATGTTTTGTAGGAGCTTCTGTTTTGTCAATGCCGTAGCTGTAGAGATGTGTGCCGGTGCCGATGCCATAGCTACAGGTTTATCAGGATTGACGAGGTTGGGTGGTGGTGCAACAGGAATGGCCGCTGTCCCTATAGCAGACACATGTGTTCCTGAGTCAGGGCTATCATTTTCTCCATCGTTTACTGTTTTAAAAAAAAAATTCCATTACTACAAGCAAATCTACACACTCGATGTACACACCTCCATCTCCTTGATGGTCCACTAGGGAGGAGGGTGGTTGCTCACCATCCACCTTCTTGTTAGTGACTGTTGCTGTCTCAAAGTCCTGTTCGAAAGGATTTGCTTCTTCTAGTTCTTGAAATAAACCACTTTCCTCACAGTTACGAAGGAATCGAGTAGGGGTAGGTGTTTGATCTGTAGTAAAGTCAAATCCAAAAGGAAGTTGGTTCTTCCTGAACCACTTCATAGCAGCTAAGCTCTTTCTACCTATCTTACCTATCAACAGAGCCTCTCCTGCTCTGAATTTGAGAGACAGATCATGCTTTTGCTGGTGGGTACTCAGATGGTCGTGGTTAGTAAATTTCTTGATACAGGGTGCGTGGGGAGAAAAGAATGAGTCACCATGATGTAAGGGAATATTGAACAGCAGCCGGCCGTATGCGACAGGCAATCAACATTCAAGGTGACATCATGAGGAATAAAATTTACTATGATGTAACAAATTCTGATCAAGTTTTCAGATGAGTGTGACCCAATTTACTGTCAAGGTGAGTCAATAAAACACCGCTTAGATGGAAAGCGAAACACATATAAAGTATCTTGTGGCTTTTCTACTTATCTTTGAACAACTTTCGCTCAACTCACCTGGCCACAGCCGGGAAAGGTACACTGGAATGGTTTGTCGCTCACGGTAGCCATTTCAGACGCCCTCCTCTTCTTGGTATTGCAAAACAGCCGCCGCTGATAGCAAAAGATACAAAAACTTCGAGATTTTTTGACAAGTTTCAAACCTTGATTCTGACGTAATGGTGAGGTCACAGGTTATTGAAATTCCTGACGTCATTTACGCCCAGTATGACGTAAATGTATGCTAATGGAATGGCGCCTTTATGCCATGGCCACAAGAAGCAAGTCTTGTAAAAACATTGCCACAAAACAACATGTACATAATCGAAACATTTCAACACACACATACAACATTATTATGACTTGTACATTAGAATGATAACAGCATTGGTTATTGATGATTGGGAATGAGTTAGTATATGACGGGTCTTGGGGGAGGGGTGGGTGGGGTCGGCTCTGAAATCCTGCGATTGGAGACAGGGGTTAGAGGGCTAAAATTGATATTCTGCATTGTGGTTTCAAGGAATCTCCTCCTGTCTTGGAGCTCATGGTACTGCTTCCTCAGAGAGAGGAGACGAGATTGGGCCCTGCAGCAGGGTGGAGGTGATGGTGGTGCAACACAGGTGTATATGGCAATTGAATTTACAATGGGAAATAATCATGGAGAGGAGGTGTGCTACCAAGAGTTACAATACAATTAAATACAACATAATACAAATATTTTTGTAACACAACCATGCAAGATATGAGAAATGGGATAGTAAAATTGTCAAAGAATTTTCTGTGGTACACACACACACACACACACACACACACACACACACACACACACACACACACACACACACACACACCTACTGTTGTAAGCTATGCTTTCGGCGTTGTTTGTCCTTACGACTTGCAGAGGGCATTTCAAGCATTCTGCGAGCTGCCTCTACAATGCGTTCCTCAATATCCAGCTCTTTCCTCAGGAGACCAATGGACTCATCAGAGAGATCAAACAAAAAATCCGAATTGTTCGGTTGATAATCTAGATCAGTAGTTTTAGCTCTCATCATTGGGGGTCCTACACGCAATGAAAAACAATTATTATAGGGAGTGTTCCCCTCATAAAGGGTTGAAGGTTGATATCAAAGTAGATTGTACGTACGAGATGTTTGTGGCTCTACGGGTGATGTTTGTAAAACTGGAGGCTTAGTTCTTCGGATCATTGATAGGTTTCTCTTTCTTGGAGGAAGGGGAGGTGCTCCATCTGAACCAGAGCCCTGGGAGGTAAGGCGGGAAAGAGAGAATTGTCAGACAAGATAAAGAGATTTCAAGGTGGAAAAGAAGCAGGGGAAAAAAACTAATTGGATCTAGTTTATGTGACGTACCTCAGGTATGCATGGGACTGTGAGAAGTTCTCCATCTTTTGTGATGCAGTGTTGTGAGTAGTAGTCCACGAGATCAGAGAGAGATGGAAATGAGCGTTGTGCTCCGAACAGTTCGTATCTGATGTGAGAAGCTCTCTTTGTGTCGATCCGAAAGTGTTTGATGATGCCATTGTGTTTCACGGACAAGGAATACTCTCCAAGACGGTTCTCACTCTGCCTCACGAGATAGCAATCGGTGGTGATGGCCTTGAGACGTAACTCGGCACTCTCACGAGATATCTTGCCATGGTTCCAGCTGTAGAGAGAAGGTATCCACATATTCTGAATCTTTCCTGATGATAACAACACTTAAACAAACATACGGTTGCTTTAAAGCTTCAGCAGAGTTGGGTCTGGAACGTGGAGGCGAGGTCACAGCCTGCAGTAAATTATAGTGATGCAACAATGATTACTGAACTGATTCACACACTAGGCACATTCACGTACTGTGGATTTCCCCCAACTTGGCTTTTTCCTGACTTTGGTCTTTGGAAGCGATCTTGACGGAGAGGCTGGGTCCTAATGTTGTGGGTGTATAGGTAATCTGTTGAACATGTGCTCCAAACAAAGAAGTATGTGCTAATAGCCATTGAAGGAAATGGGACCTTCCAGAGGAACAGCTTTGAAATCAACAAGTCTCATTTGTGAATTGCATTATCCCTCAACATAATGGATAACAACACCACACATCCTCCCGGTGCATAATGTACCTTGACCTCTTCCTGTTCAGTGTGTTGAATGAGCTGGTTAGAGTAGCCATTGTTGACGTCTCTCCTCCTAGTACCAGTAGAGATACCGGTGCTGAATAGAGGCAAGAGTGGCTCCGATAGAGTGTGCACTGGTCTTGGTGGTGGGGTAGGGGGGACACTGCGACCGGACACCGGGCGGTTCTCTAGTTCACTGGAGCTTGCAGTGGAGAGGAGGAGCTTCCTCTCCGGAGGGAAAGTAACGTGCGTCTCTTCCGAATCGCTACGACTTTCATCGCTGTCCTCCTCTAGAATAGGCCGGAAGGCCAACTTCATCTAATGGTGGTGCATCCCGCATAACAGTAAATATACTAAATATTTTGAAGGACTTGGTAGTAGTGATCATGGTACCCTTACCATTTGTAGTTGCTCACTTTTCTTGCGTAAGGTTCTTCGAAACGCTATGATCACAGATGTATGTGGCAGTAAGCATATTTTTTTGCAAAGTTAATCAATGATTTTTTCATGTCTACCTTGTTGAATCTTTCTTGCTGAATTCTGAAAACTCTCAAGCATGTCATCCAACTGGTGAAGATGCCATGGTTTCAACAACACCTGCACAACCAAGTCATGGATAATATGGCCGACTGATAGCTACCTGTATTATTACCAAGAACACACCTGCGTCTTTCCAATGTGGAAATCCTGAAGGGCACACTTCACGAGGATAGCTTCACACGTCAATCCATCGTGCGTGTTCACCTGGCCTCTCAAGAGGAGATCAGAGTACTTCTTGGCAAAGATGCAGTGATCAATTCTAGTTGGGTAGCCACACGACTGAATCAGGGCAGTGTCCAGCACTCTCAAGTGTTGAAGTTGACTCAGAACAAATTCGCCGTCAAACGAGCATTCCTGCAATAGGTACAAACATGGAATACACTGACGTTACTGCCAAGCATGCGCCACAAGTATGTAGGAGGTGAGCTCACATTGGCTGGGATAAACAGAAATGACGTTTACTTCCATTAACAATGTCTCCCAACAAAAGAACAAACCCCTTGGAATGCAAGTAGCAAAGTACATGTTGTGTTGTTATGACTTGGGAGGGTAGTACTCCAGCCAGAACAATGCTCGCATACATTTGCCATTATTAAGTAGTAATGGACTAATGCATGCAACAAATTTTTTGCAAGCACATGCACATTATTGTCACACATGCATGCTTCACATGCATACTTCACATGCATACTTCACATGCATACTCAAGCACATACCGGTACAAGGACACACAAGGACATGCACACAAGCACACACAAGTACACAGAACTCACCCTATCAGAATCAAAAGGGACTGGTGCTAAACAGAGAATGAAGTGTGGATGAGAAGTGGTGATCGCCTCTGAGAGGAGAGCCATTCCTTCTCTAGCCCTCTCTGTCAGCGTCCTAGCTCCACCAGTCTTCTGTTCTGGCAACACATCAGGACCTGACAAGGAGAAGCTCTGCAAAGGAACACAGACAAACATAGCATTAGGGATTGTTTACTGTCAAGAGGGAATTCGGTTGTAATTTAGTTTGGCTAGCATGTGTCGTTTCAAGCACCAAACATGGAGTGAAACCCACCTCAGCTATTTGCACCAAGAGCTGGTTGGAGCTAGATAATAGCACTTGCATCAGCCGACTGCCATCCTCAACAGCTGTCATCTTTGTATTGCTAGCAACCCACTCTTCATCCACTCTGTAGCTACACTCTCCATTAAAGTGTGTCACAGCAAAAGTGGTATCCTACAGGGGGATGTACGTATCCATGTGTGCAAGAAAAGACTCATCGCACGCCCGGCTACAATACAAAGGCTAAAACATCAAAGAAATGTGCAATTATAGGGAATTACTTCAGTGGTAAAGCAGGTATTTGCACTCCTTTCACAGCACACATGGACTGCTTCAATAACCTCTTTCATTGATGGCATTCCTGCTGATGTTAGAAGACCTGTGGGCTGTCGTGCAACAATAATTCATGATAAGTAACTGGAACAGGAATTTGGTCACCATGAACCTTACTCTGTGAAAGGTGTCCACAAGTGGTTGATTGAACAAAACATCTACAAATTCCCATTCAATTCCCTCCTCTATGTATTGCTCCTATATAAACAGACACAGGATGTGAA
Source organism: Tethya wilhelma (assembly GCA_964030475.1). NCBI lineage: Eukaryota > Metazoa > Porifera > Demospongiae > Tethyida > Tethyidae > Tethya > Tethya wilhelma. The sequence continues at coordinate 3,135,458 of CAXIPT010000001.1, forward strand.
TTGTTTCGAGTTCCTAGTAGGTGTACATCTACCCCCACCTGTTCCCAGACAAAGAGCCTTAAACAGTATATGTTGTGAAGTACTTCGTTGATGTATCTTGTCATGAGGCGATGCAAAGAGCCGTGTCGTGAGCTGCTACTGCTAGTCAGTGTACCGGGGGGATCAACAATGGTGACACTGCAACACAGTCTGCTCTCTACAACAGATGCACCCAGCTGCTCATTCAACCAGCACACTTTGAGAGAGAATATCAATGTATTATGTATGCACCTCATTCTTTAGAAGCATAGTCTTTAGTTTACTTACCAATCCACCTCACAAGATACGAATAGAGCTGTTCAGCAAGAGTGGAGCCTGCTGCAATAATAGTACTGACATCTTCTTCGCTGATGCCCAAAAGTTTTGATAGCTTGGTTGGGTCTACATCCATACACAAGTTATGGACTGCAAACAAAATATTCATGAATTCAATCCTGAGACGTTCGGGAAGGCCAATTGATTTCAGCTTATTTTCCACCCTCATATCACCACTGTTATTAATCATCTGAAAGACCTGAAAGGGGGAGTATAGTGTTTTTACGTGTATGTTTTATACCAATGCAATAAATGTATGTGCAAACACACATGCTACATTTGGATATGGCACCTTAAACTGTTGAAGGTTTTCTGGATCCAACAGCAAACAGGAGAAATGACAACCGGCCAGCTGTTTGTGTTGAACTGACAACTTTACACTCATTAGTGACTGGTTTCTCTCCTCTCCTCTGCACTGGGTGAGTAGGGACAACAACTGACTGCCCTCTGCAACCCTAGTGCTGTTGGGATGTTTGTTGAGCCCTGCTAGAAGAGTGACCAGCAACTGATGCGAGAGGAATGTCTTTCCACTCCCATGGCATCCGTAGAGCACAATGGTGTGGTCTTCTCTGTGGAAGACTGCAGTTCTCAACACTCTGGAAGCTAGCTTGTGGATGAGCTGAGGCTCAGTTGAGAGGAGTGGGTGCTCAGGACGGACACACAGCAACACTTGGCCTACATAAGTCTGGAAATAGAGAAAGAGACAACAAAACAAATTGTGTTTATATTGTCTTACATTATTCATAGCGAATCAGCTGTACAGCGGGGAGTTGTTTAATATACCTGAGTTAGTCCATTCTTGTGTCTGTGCTGAATGCACTTTAAGAGAGCAGAGTCAGACAACTCTGATAGCGCACACAAATCTCCACCAAAGCAATCCATTCTCCACCCCCACCACCATGCATCATCTACAATTATGTAGACAAAAATGTGCAAAGATTGAGGTTGCAAGACTGCTTGGTGTTACCCTAGTTGACTTTCTACTGCTCCAACAGCAGATTCACACCGGTAAACTAGAGCTGTATGTTTCTTTCTACTATTATTATTGATACATGTTCCTCTACACCATAGGTTTGCCGTGGGTAGCTCTGGCTATTTTTCGAGTTATCAACGTTTTTTCACTTGTGCTTTGGAGTGGAATCACAGTGAAACAACTTACAAAAGAAAAGATTCTTTAACCATAATATTATAATGTTAGAGATAAGAGTTTTGTCAACTTTTTTTTTAACTTCCTATCTGTTATGACCCCCTGTAGTGTATGCATAATGTATAGTGTACTATAAGATATCTGGTGGGTATGACTTGTCACAAATGTCATTAATGTGAATTGTTTAGTGGGTAAAGGAAGTAAAACTAATAATTATACAAGTTTTCCCATTTTACTTGAGACTAGAGATGTTGCTGTTTGTGCAGAGGAGGCACAACACGAGCAAAACAAATGGGTGCATGCCTTTGCTGCAAAATGTTATCATACGATCAGAATGCAGTCAACCGAGTTGCCTGTAGGCCCACTTGTGTTGTGCCTGGGGAAGAGAATGTATAGTTACACCAAATATCTTAACTCGTAGTAGTCTTACTGGAGGTCAAGCATCAGTCCAAAGTTAGTGAGTGCAAGGAAGAGATAGGCAACACACACCAACACCACCAAATACGGCATGCTGTTCTTATATTTGGGGAGTTCTTGCGATAGATACAGCACCAGAACAAAGTGGACAACACAGTATGTTTTCAGCCACAGAGGCACTTGTCGATCATAAGGTTTCTCATCAGGGCTGACCTATATGTTTCCACATAAAATCTCTCAATCTAGGTCAAAGTGATTTATTGCCAGCATACCTCAGGGATATCCTCAATGCAACCCAATCTGGGTTTACCAGGACTCCAGCCCGGCTCTTTGAAAAGAAAGCAGAGTTTGTTCCACAGTCCTTTATGAGACCAAACATTCTTGCATAGGTAGAGAAAATGATGGATTTGGGCCCAGAAAGGATCCCAGGTTCCAAGCGGATGGACCAATCCATAGATCACTTTCTCTTTCTCTGGCTGAAATGTGCCAAACATTCGATCCCAGATGATGAGCACACCAGCTGTGTAGGGAAATGACAAAGGCCCATTGTGTTTGAACATAGACATGTACAATAGACAATGCAGAACTAACCATAATTTTTGTCAATGCAATAAGGATTTCTTCCATGGTGTACTCTGTGATGAGATGGTGTGTTGAGAACCAACTCCAATGGTCCCAGCCAATTAATGACCTCAGTGTGAATCCAGAACTGGTAGAGCAAGTTGAACTGCTTGTGTACCAGATAGGGAGTCGGGGGTACTAGCAGAGCCATAGGAAGATAGAAGAACTAAAGAAGAAGAAAAATAGATGGCTGTTGGCATCAATAACCCGTGATGCAATTTACCCATGATGTAAATTTCTGCATTGTCGGTTGCCTTAGAGCTGTTGTTAGATTGTACTCTTCAGAGCTATGGTGGACTTGGTGAGCTGCCCAGAACAGGTTTATCTCTACATGGACACAAATTTATAACTAGTGACGATGTCTAAACATCAAAGGGGCGAGCCATAATCATTGCTATGTGGTAAATTTAAAGATTAAGATAATGTAAATTACATCAATAGTTATTGATGCTACCTACTATACAACACATAAAAATACAAAAGCTGAATAATCAAAACCTTGAACAAATGAACTGAAACTTGAAAACGTATATATACAGCATGACTCACTGTCACTGAGCAGCACGATCCAATTGCTAATTGTTCAAGAACTGACAGACAGGTAAATGTGCTAGTATAGGCTGAGCCAGCAGTACTATATACCTGTTCTTTTTTGCCTCTTTTCTCTACTCAGCTGTACGGGTCTCTCTACAGTCTCTGGTCATTGGCTCAGTTTCGAGTCTTTTACCTAAAAAAAGGGCACCAACTCGGCAAGCATTTAAGTTTACTTTCTTTTCAGCTCTAGCAGCAGCTTTTTCAGTCACTGGATGACTCACTGATCAAACTTCTCTGATCTCTGAAGTGCAAAATCACGATGAACACGTGTACCTACGCGCATGCGCTGTAAAGCTGAACAGGCAATGATCGTCAAAAACATAACCTACAGTTAAACAGAGGACGTACGCCAGACTATACAATATATAGAAAATTTTGCCGTTGACTACACTAGTGTGGGGCTCGCTCCGGCTCGCCCCAATTATGGAATTAGCTTGCATTTATATAAAAATTATAGAACTGTGTAATAACTTCATACCGTGGGCCATGCGGTGAAACCAATAGTATCCCAAGTCAACTCCAAAGAATGCAACCCACCATGTGATTGGAGAGTCCCATGGCAACTGGTACAGACAAAACTTCTCATGAACCCATGCATATGATGCAATCTCAAATGCCCCAATAACTAATGTCGATTGATGGTGCATTATACCAGCCGAGAGAGAGTTCACAGAATCATTGATCCTTGGTAGTGGTTTGCTTTGCAGCCATCTTACTACTGCTTCCAGAAAGATGAGTAAGAAGAAGTAAGGTACTACCTGCAATTTATAAAAGTGTGTGTATTTAATATGCTATGGTGGGTAAGGTGTAGGTGTGGCACACATGTGTTTTACACATTAATAATTATATGCTAACCTTTTGCACATAGTTTGGTACTTCGTGCAGATGCTCAAAGCTCGATCGGCTAGGAGGGACTAGATAGAACAGTGGGAGTGTTCCATCTACTAACTTCGCTGCTATGCTTCCGTTAGCAGTCTCCATTCATTTGTCTCTGTGTTTGTTTTTGAATTTTCTTCAGGCCCCGCCCTATATACTTGTATCAAGAGTACATATTATATAAATCAGGGAAGGGAATTATGTACTTGATTATGTACTCTTGCTTGTATTTAATTATGTATGAATGAAAGGAAAATTGTATTGAAACTCCCTATGGGTAACAATGCCAAGATAATCCCTGACTGACTATTACCATCAACTCTGGCCCCCTACTAAAGTGGAGAAAACTTGTTTTTACAATAATTATTAGTGCAGCAATACGTACACTACAGGGTGTCATAACAGACAGAAAATAAAACAACACACACGTACAATATTATTGTTAAAGTGTCTTTTCTTTTGTAAGTTGTTTCATTGTGATTCCACTCCAAAGTACAAGTGAAAAAACATTGATAACTCTAAAAATAGCCAAAGCTACCCACGGCAAACCTATGGTGTAGAGGAACATGTATCAACATTCAACAATTGTGCAAAGAACAGGTCTAGTTTACCGGTGTGAATCTGCTGTTGGAGCAGTAGAAAGTCAACTAGGGTAACACCAAGCAGTCTTGCAACTTCAATCTTTGCACATTTTTGTCTAGATGATGCATGGTGGTGGGGGAGAGATTGTATAGTTACACCAAATATCTTAACTTGTAGTAGTCTTACTGGAGGTCAAGCATCAGTCCAAAGTTAGTGAGTGCAAGGAAGAGATAGGCAACACACACCAACACCACCAAATATGGCATGCTGTTCTTATATTTGGGGAGTTCTTGCGATAGATACAGCACCAGAACAAAGTGGACAACACAGTATGTTTTCAGCCACAGAGGCACTTGTCGATCATAAGGTTTCTCATCAGGGCTGACCTATATGTTTCCACATAAAATCTCTCAATCTAGGTCAAAGTGATTTATTGCCAGCATACCTCAGGGATATCCTCAATGCAACCCAATCTGGGTTTACCAGGACTCCAGCCCGGCTCTTTGAAAAGAAAGCAGAGTTTGTTCCACAGTCCTTTATGAGACCAAACATTCTTGCATAGGTAGAGAAAATGATGGATTTGGGCCCAGAAAGGATCCCAGGTTCCAAGCGGATGGACCAATCCATAGATCACTTTCTCTTTCTCTGGCTGAAATGTGCCAAACATTCGATCCCAGATGATGAGCACACCAGCTGTGTAGGGAAATGACAAAGGCCCATTGTTTGAACATAGACATGTACAATAGACAATGCAGAACTAACCATAATTTTTGTCAATGCAATAAGGATTTCTTCCATGGTGTACTCTGTGATGAGATGGTGTATTGAGAACCAACTCCAATGGTCCCAGCCAATTAATGACCTCAGTGTGAATCCAGAACTGGTAGAGCAAGTTGAACTGCTTGTGTACCAGATAGGGAGTCGGGGGTACTAGCAGAGCCATAGGAAGATAGAAGAACTAAAGAAGAAGAAAAATAGATGGCTGTTGGCATCAATAACCCGTGATGCAATTTACCCATGATGTAAATTTCTGCATTGTCGGTTGCCTTAGAGCTGTTGTTAGATTGTACTCTTCAGAGCTATGGTGGACTTGGTGAGCTGCCCAGAACAGGTTTATCTCTNTTAAATACACTGTCATACAACAACTTTACCATGGGCCATGCGGTGAAACCAATAGTATCCCAGGTCAACTCCAAAGAATGCAACCCACCATGTGATTGGAGAATCCCATGGCAACTGGTACAGACAAAACTTCTCATGAAGCCATGCATATGATGCAATCTCGAATGCTCCTATAACCAAAGTCAATTGCTGCTGCATAGTACCAGCCGTGAGAGAGCTAATAGAATCATTGATCCTTGGTAGTGGTTTGCTTTGCAGCCATCTTACTACTGCTTCCAGAAGGATGAACAAGAAGAAGTAAGGTACTACCTGCAATAAAGTGTGTGTCCATATGCCATGGTGGGTAAGGTGTAGGTGTGGCAAAAGGCAAGTGAGAGCTGACCTTTTGCACATAGTTTGGTACTTCGTGCAGATGTTCAAAGCTAGATCGGCTGGGAGGGACTAGATAGAACAGTGGAAGTGCTCCATCTACTAACTTCGCTGCAGTGCTGCTGTTAGCAATCTCCATCTGTATTTTCTATCATCCACCACCACTCTTCAGCCTTCTAATTATGCGGAAAAGGATAATAAAAATAAATTGTAATTGGTTTTTCCCAAATAATGCACACCACCGGCCACGTTTTGCCTAGCCTGCAAATATTCTTGTGTCTCTCTTTCAGGGCCCCCATTGATTCGTCTTTGCAGTGGTGATGGAGGGTGCTGTGCTATCACTGGAGACTAGTATAGACCCTGACCTCACAGATAAAGCCAAGAGGAGGATTGAAAAGAAGAGAAGAAGGCGTGAACGTGCACTTCACTCACCAGAACCCATGAGACCTGGTGTAGTGTACATTGGCCATATTCCTCATGGATTCTATGAAGAGGAAATGAAAGCTTATTTCACTCAGTTTGGCACTGTGAAGAAAGTAAAGATGTCTCGAAGTAAAAAGGTATGACTCTGGACGTACGTGGCTATACAGTACCGTCATGTCAGCTAGTACATGTGTGAAGAGGATATGCAATTGTCTGAAGGCTCATACCTACTTAATAATTAGCAGTATTCTTAGTCTCGCTGGCTGGACGTTCCGAGAGGGAGGAAAAAGAACGTATGGTAACTGTATGCCACTTTTCATGTGTAATCGCAGAATGGTGCGACTGCCAATCAGATTTCAGTATTTTGTAATTTCAAATTTAATGAGGTAGATTTTCCCACCAAATCTGAAACTAACCAATCATATTGTTTTGTCATGTGAGACCGTAGTGCTGTATAATCATCATCACGAATAGTCCCATGTCCACAAGCTTTGTAAGACAGAACTGTTCACTGTTGTGTGTAGAAGATGGCTCAAACACACGATTACTTCACACTCCAGTACACTAAGGAGAAAGCTGCAGCTAAACTGAAGTCTTCAGGCCAAGCAAAATTTTATTTCATGTAACAGGATGCCCTTATGTCATTCCAATGAAACTCTGATTGGCCCACAGTTACCACACATTCCCCCTCCCCTATCGGAATACCTAGCCAGCAAGATAACAGTATTCTTGTTGAAATTACGTAGTATAGATTCAATATTGATAATTTGATTGAGAAATTGTCAAATTCCTTCTGAGTTGTTGTAAGTGTGTTGTTGTTTGTTTATTTTCTCAATCTAGACTGGTCGCAGTAAAGGATATGCCTTTGTACAGTTTGCTTGTGATGAAGTGGCCAAAATAGTTGCACAAACTATGAACAACTATCTCATGTGCAATAAACTGTTAAAATGTAAGTGGGTTTTCTGAACACTACAAGCACTTCTGATTGAGCATAGATTTACACACTAGCTACATTCCTGTGTACTACAAAACATGTGTACCACAATCCAATAGAAATTTATCATGTGTTTTACTCAGGATACTGGCTACTTCTGTCTTTGTTAGTCAAGCCTCGGCACGTGCGTAGCACGTGCAGAGGATTACGGTAGTCGTTTTGTCTGTCTGTCTGTCTGTCTGTTCCATCGAAATCTCAAGAAAGGCAGCTCTAGCGACAAAATTGATGGCACTTACGTTCATAACTCTGAATGATCTTGTAAACAGATGTGTTTTGCTGTCCAAAACACTGTAGTTGCTGTGATTTGAGGCTTTTGTGCTTCTTTGAGCGCTTTGCTTCGAGGCCACGCCTACTAATTTGGTGTGCGTTATCTAGAATCAGCTGCTGTTACTGTTAGTCAGTGTTGTTTGGCAAGACAGGCACTAGCAGGAGTTGGCCTGCTTTCTATGTAAGCATACAGGGCATACATACATTTTTACATAATTGTAGCCTGTGAGCTAATGCATCAGTGGACTATCTGACAGCAGCTGTCATAGCAAAGCTCATCGTCTGGTTCATCATCTGCCACGGTGACATTTGCTGCTTCACCACAGTTAGCTATGTGGCTAACTTAGCGTATTGTGACTGGACAACTCAGTCACTTTCAGCCGGGCCTACATGCCTCAGTGGGCCTACTAGTAGGTGAATAATTATGATGACATTCTTACTGTGCTAGCTAGTTGAGTGTGCCGAGGCTTATGCACCATCGGTGCCTTCATTTAGTTGGTATTCTGCTGACTATATCATATGATCGTTTTCACACGTTCCTTTCACACAGGTCAGTATGTTGAACCAGTTCATGTGCACAGAGGTATGCTGGCAAAAGGAAGGAGAAAATTGCGAGAGATCAGAGCAAGTGAAAGACTTCAACAGGAACAGCGAATTCACAACCAGGTACATTGTTGATGTTGTACAAACACACTGAACAACACTTAACCTTTGTGTTAATTGTACACCTTGTAAAATGCACTGGTAATCAAATCAACATTCCAATGTGTATAGCATTACCATCACATGTCACTAGTACTGGGAATGGAATGACCCTTGCTGGCATACCTTCACTGGGTGTGTGTACATGACATTGTGTGTATTTACATGTGTGTATTTGTATTGTCACATGCAGGGCCGAAGCTTGTCTCAACACAGGAAGAGGTTATCTAGACTACTCACTTTAGAAAAGAAAAAGCGAGATAAGTTAAAATCTGTTGGCATCGACTATGAATTTCCTGGATACTCTGCTGCTGTTCAGCACACAAAAGAACACAAGAAGCCTGAACACATTGTATTCAACAATGATGACTATGAATAGCTTGAGTTATTATCGATTACATCATAGTCTTGTGTAACTATAAATAACTTGCCCACCACATTGGCATGCAACCTTTCAGAAGCCATTGAGCCTGTGTTGTTGTGAATTTAATAATACATGTAAGCAGACTGATGAAATACCACAGATAGAGGGTAGAGGGGTGTAGGGTCTAATCATCACTGGATATTAGTGACCCAAATACACACAAAAATAAGAAACAACATTGAAATAGTGTCTAGAGACTACACAGTAGCACACCACAGCTATTCTTTACACAAACAATGTATAGTGGATAAAAAAGGGAGTTGCTGTTTGAACTCCCACAAGTCTACTTGTTCACCACAAGGATCTGAGAACTGACCCTGGGAACTAGCAAAAGTTTTTCATCCTCTGTAACATGGATGAGGTGAGTTTCACGTGAGACGGGTTTTCCAGTCATTTTTTGCTGGCGCTGGTACACCCTTTCCTCTGCTTTCAAGCTCCTCTCTTTGAGAGATGTTATCTTTGACCGAAGACGATCGTACTTCTTCTCCAGTTCAACCTTCTGCTGGCGGAGGGAACTCACTTCAACATCAAGATCAGTCACTTCCTCACGTTTCCTCTTACGAGCAATCTGAGCGGCCACTTTATTCTTTCCTCTACGACGCCACTCTTTCATGAATGCGACCTCAATCTCTGTCAGTGAGACCAACTCCAGTAGATGGTTAAACTCTTCAACAGGCATCGAGATGAGCTTGTCGCGTGTGATCGGCTTCTTGTTCATACCAGATTGAGGAACGAGCATCTTGTGGAGGATTTCGTCTTCATGCTTCCCAAACAACATTGCGCTCTTTCCTTTTCCACCACCTTTCTCGCTTGTTGCGTCGACTGGATTTGGCGTTCGAGCAACAACAGGTTTTGTTTCAGGACTTAGTGGTCGAGATTCAATAGCGGTTTCACTTGGAGCAGGAGAAGCAGCTAGTATTCTTGGTTTTTCTTCTACTGGTGAAGGGGATTCTGTGTTCATGCGTTTAGTTGGTGGTGGTAGCATAAAGTCCATATCAATGTCAGACAAGTCAAACGTCTTCTCAAAGAGTTCCTTGAGGTGGTCGTCCCAACTGTTAGTACGGGCAACTTGCATTGGATAGTCACTTGTCGGTGAAGGTTGTGAACTCTGTGGCGGACTGTATTCACCGGCAAGAAAGTCTACAGAAGGTGTCCGAGTTGGAAAGAACCTTGATTCATCTGCTGGAAAATCTACGACTGAGTCGTCACCATTTAACCCGGTCATCAAAGGGTCTTCAGCTGGTATGTTGCTCTCCTGTGAAAGAGGAACTTTAGAGAAATCAGCGGGAGCCTCCTTGCTGAAGTCTTGCCAATATTCAATGCCGGTTTGAGCAGGTAGAGAAGGGGTAGTGTTGTTTGTAAGTTCGAAAGCATCTAAAGAAGGCTGAGAGCCACCAGTGTCCGAGAGGAGATCTAGAGGTGGGTCTGGAATGAGGTAACTATCTTGAGGCATCATGCTCTCTTTGTTGACAGGCTCTGTTGAAGTCAGCAGAGAGGAAATGTCAAAGTCAAATTTACTACTACTAAAGATGTTGTCAAAGTCTGAAGAGGGAGCAGCAACCGAAGCTCCTTTCTGAAAGGTATTGGTAGGTTCAGAAAGCTCATGCTTACGACTTGGTCCCGGGATTGAGTTTGGTATCATGTTCAATGTGTCCACTGGATACACGTCAATACTGGCATCAATGGAATAGCTTGATGGTGCAGTGGGGACGAAAAGATCTGAATACTTTGTCATCTTGGGCTGAGGATAGTATGGCAAGCTCGATCCATAGTAGCCAGGTGATGGAGGCATCTTGTTGGGAATATCATAAAGATTGGTTGATGGAGTCACAGAGTGAAACTTGTTGCTGTAGTCCTGCAAAATCATTTGCAAAATGAAACAAGATCAATCTGTATCTGCCCAAATCTCAGGTTATGCTTGCATTTACATTTGTTGGTGTGTGCAAATTTAATATAACTTTTTGCTAGCACTTACAGTATCAACCTGATTTGCATTTGCAAAATGATGAGATGGCTTGACAATAGCCGGTCTACGCACAGTCAACGGTCCAATCACCATGATGAAGATGATTTGACTAAAATCCGAATAACTTTCACTAAATGGAGAATGTCATAAAATGAGAAATATCGCCAGCTTGGTTGTTTTGTTATCTTCAACGCCCCCTCACTTCCTACCACCACATGACTCTGCGGTCTCTAATCTGGAAGAAAAGGTTGACCTTTTGTACCTGCACGCCCGATTACGGACGGATTACGGAGATATCCAGACAGAAGCTTCTAGAATTATGACGCAATGTTACTAAATTTATTACAATTATTCATGATATTCATTGGCTGATGTCATCAGTCATGCACTGCCACGTCACTGATCAGGCTTTTTTGCTAAGATTTTTGAGAACAGAATTGACTAACTTTTAATAACTCAGGTGGGGAATAATTAGAAAAGCTGAAGGCCAAGTGCAGCTGATGGATTCCTTCAACCCAGTGAGTTGAAACAACTCTATGGATATTTTGGTGAAGCAATCAATAGATCTATTTTGATATGTAATGTGGGTTTAAAATGACAATTAGAAGTTTTATCATTATGGTTTTATGTTTATTCCATATAATTTATCACCTGAATTGTGCGTTGCACAGGAACCCTCTCTGATAACTGTGAAAGCTGTACTCATCCTAGATAACGATGGCAAGAGGATCGTTTCAAAAGTAGTTATCCCTTTGTTTCTCAGATAAAATGCTTGTCGTGCAATGTGTGTGATTCCATATAATGCCCATCTCCATTGTCCATCCAGTATTATGATGAAACATTCCCATCCCTCAAAGAACAGACTAAATTTGAAGAAGCCCTCTTCAATAAAGCTAGACGATCAAATGGTAAACATTCAATTGCACTGGTTTGTGTGCATAGACAAAAGTAGTGTTACAATAATGATTAACTTGTTTGTGAAGATGAGATACTGATGCATGATGGTGTGACAGCAGTCTACAAGACAAATGTAGATTTGTTCTTCAGTGTCCTGGGAGCTCAAAATGAAAATGAGGTATGTCGTAATAATTATATACAAGATCTGAAAATAAAAATTTCTTATACTGATGTGACATTAATATCTGATCTTTATTTCATCATTTTAGTTGATGCTGGTTGGAGTTCTAAATGCACTGTATGACTCAATCAGTCTTCTCCTAAGGTGAGTAATGATAGGTAATTGTTATCAAATTAAGTTTCATTAGGATGTGACGGCTTCTGTGGGCATTCTTGCTTACCACACTCCTTCTAACTCACCAGACGTAACGTTGAGAAGAGGAACCTCCTGGACCACTTAGATGCTGCATTTCTAATCATTGATGAGCTCATTGATAAGGGGTAGGGCTACATGTGTGTGTGCATGCCTGCATGGGCTATTGTGTGGGTTGGTGATAGAACACTTCCTGTTGTGGTTACTTTCATTCAATTAAAGATTTATTTGTGTCCAGGGTTATTGTGGAGACTGACCCAAGTGTTGTTCTTCAAAGGATTGCTATCAAGGTGCAAATAATTGTTTTTTTAATTTGCTTGCAACATTTTCTCGTGTGTGTGTAGCAGTACATGTGTGATCCTTCCTAATTTTGTTCTTTTGTTTTTCAGGGTGATGACGGAGCTTTCACTGAACAATCCATGAAGCAAGTGTTTCAATCTGCCAAGGAGAACTTGAAATGGTCTATACTCAAATAGCTATCCGTGTCTATTTACATGCACAGTTGCAATCATGCCAATTATACAGTGTATATTAATATTTTGATTGAAGAAACAGAATAATATTGATTTTGTTAAAGGTCAAATTTCAAATTTAACTTAGGTATAATATAAGAGAATTCACACAATCAATGTATAAGTATAATAGTACGTGTCTGCAATGAAACTAGTACTGTGTGCACCTAAGAGTCATCATTATAACAGAAAAGTAGTGACATGTATGTATATTGGTAATTTTGGTGAAGATGATTAGTGAACAGTCCTAATGATTATTACTCGGTAGACTCAGTAGTAGAGGGTTCTGCACTAGTGTCTTCTTGACCTGCAGTTGGTTCACCTGCACTCTCTTCTGGAGCCTATGGAAGTAGTCGAGAGAAGCAACTCATAAATAGAACAATCTGTGTGCATGTAAGTGTGTACCATACCGGTTTCTCTAAGGTTTCACTAGCAGGTGTACTCTTTTCCTCTTCTTCTGTCTTCACTTCAGGAAGAGGTTCATCAACAGGACTAGTATTATCAGTTTCTTTCTTCTCATCCTCAGTTTGCTCTTGGGTCTCAGATGGAGCTACCACTAGAGTGAAGACAATTACAGCACCAGACAGTTTTATGAAGTGTGTGTATGTTTTTCACAAGGAAACAACAACAATAGCAAACAAAATACCTTCAGCTGATATTTCTTTCAGAGTATCTTGGCCTGTTTCCTCAACTGGTTTAGTTTCTACTGTTTCCCTCTCTGGCTCAGTGGTTTCAGGGTTTGCAGCTATCCAGGATAGAAATCAAGGTGTTTGTAACCCTGTTATAATGACCTTTTGAAACACTAGAAATTATCATACCTGGTGTGGTATCCATTTCCTCTGCAGGTTCAGTGATATCTTTGTCTGTGATAGCTGTGGTTGGTGGTGGCACCTTTTCATCACCACCATCACCATCCAGTCTTTGCCCAACTAAACTCTCACCCACAGAACCATCACCTACAGCTGCAGCATCTGGGAGAGTTGACTCTTCTTCTGCTTCCTTGTTAGTATTTGTAGTTTGTGTTTCACTGTCTGGTTGCTGCTCTGGGGTAGGTTTATCATCATCAGTGCTAGGAGGTTTCTCTGTGGTAGCTTGTCCAACAGCACCATCACTGGAAACCTCCATTGGTGTTTCATCATTTGCCTGTGTGCTACCAGGTCCCTCATCTGGAGATCAAACACATCTCTTACTTGGTTTCACCCATCGTACAACAGACCTACCTATCGGTGGTTCTTCCGTCATCTGATTCTTCTCTTCATCCTTCTTTTCACCTGCTGTCTCTTCACTAGTCTCTACACCACCACCACCACTACTAGGAGCGGAGCCCGTCGATGATGGAGCAGGTTCTGTCTTATCTCCACTCTCTCCTTCAGCCTTAGTCTCACTGCCAGCCGTGGCTGGAGCTGCAGTAGTGCTACTGGTAGCAGCAGATGATGGGGTGGTGCTCTTACTCTCTGCAGATGGTGTAGCCGGTGGAACACCGCCACTGCCCCCTCCGCTAGGGGTCTTGATTCCTGGGGGGGAGCGGTGTGGTGGGGGACGAAGAGTGGGAGGGAACTGGAGGGGGGTCTGTGGTTGGAGGGTGGGACTCTGCAACGATCGCACCTCAGCTGCTTTTAGTTGGTCTCGCTGAAACTGTTGTCTGTCACAGAGTAATTGCTGACGCTGGAGTTCAAGCTGAAAATGTATGATGCAATGTGTGNACATGTTGTGTGCAATGCCTTGCATGCAACAATGTTGCACAGTGTATGATGGCCTTTGAATGAAAGTGTCATTTTTTTGACCCACTCTAGTGGTTGGAGGGTGGGACTCTGCAACGATCGCACCTCAGCTGCTTTTAGTTGGTCTCGCTGAAACTGTTGTCTGTCACAGAGTAATTGCTGACGCTGGAGTTCAAGCTGAAAATGTATGATGCAATGTGTGCACATCATACATACACACCATATGGTTGATAACAATAATAAACCAACACAGTGCAACAGCATGATAACACAAAAATCAAATACACACCAGATAGTACTTACAGATTCTCTTTCTCTGTCCATAATAGCCTCTAGTTCTTCAAAATGTTTCAACTTAATCTCGAGCTTCTTCATCTGGGTCTCAACAAGCAGAGCCACCAGTGACTTGAGCTTCCTCTCTTCAGCAGTTGCCAGATGCTGAGAAATGGGAGCACTCATTGACCCATACACTTGGCACATTGACTCTCTCCATTACCTTGGCCTTCACAGCAGCAGAAGCTAGAGCAGCAGCTGCAGCAGTAGCAACATTTCCTTTTGACGGAGCAACACTCTTACTGTCAGGTGTAGCAGTAGTAGTGGGAGGAGGTTTGTCTTTGCTGTCACCACCACCACCACCAGAGCTCAACTCCTCTGAGTCAGGTTTAGAGGACTCTCCATTAGTAGTAGGCTTCTCTTCCTCTTTATTGGTGGATTCCTAGGGCACAAAGGGCAGCCATCACTGTCACACAGCTTGCTACTAATGTTGCAACATTGTGTCAACACTACCTTATCTTTAGTGGAAGTTTGTTCGGTGGCAGATGTCGTTTTCTCTGAAGTAGAAACACTTGTTTTCTTGTTCATCTCTGGTATTTCATCTTTCAAACGACTAAACTCGGCTGCAGAGTCCAAAATACTCCATGACACTAAACAAACCACAAGACATTATCATAAACTCACCTAACGCTGCCTTTGCTGCAGCTGCTGCGATGCGAGGGTCGACAACAGAGGCCAGGAAGGCCACGGTCGACATGATGGGGTTGCCTTGCTGACTGAAAGGGATGGGCTGGTAGGCCAGTGGACCGAGGGAGTTGGGAGACTCCTCTAGGTAAGGATCTTCAATGGGGAGCTTCAAGAAGTGCAGGATACACTCATCCTGGGTACGAGTTCCAACATGACTGGCAACTTTGTTCCAATCGTCCCGATGCATCTCCAACCCCTAGAGTGGGTCAAAAAAATGACACTTTCATTCAAAGGCCATCATACACTGTGCAACATTGTTGCATGCAAGGCATTGCACACAACATGTTTGATATTAGTGTATGATGGCCTTGAGATACACGGATATGTACTACTGACTCTTCACTGCAGCAGACATGCTTTAGGCATTACCTCCAATAGCAATAGTGTTTCCTGGTCAGTCCATGGTTTCTCAGTGTCCTTTTCAGACTTGTATATATCAGTTCGAAGACTAAAAAAAATTATGTATGTGACATAATAAAGAAACACAATAAAAAGACCACATTGCCAATGTATGCTCACACACCCCAAATTCTCCATGGGGTTTCTTTCCTTCTCGGGTGGCTTGTCTCCTCCCAACTGGACGAGCTGATCAGTGGAGGACTGTCCAGTTGCACCACTTCCACCACCACTTGCAGCACCACTTCCACCACTACCACCACCTCCCCCCGCACTGTTGCTACCAGTACTAGCACTCCCTTGCTGCTGAGACTTGAGGCCTGGCTGAGGCTGTACTCCCATTGGTGTATCAACCTGAAAAGAGAAACAAAAAACCCAAACCTTTTTTAAAACTGTGGAACATGAAAATTCCACAAAAGATCCTTGCATTGTTATACACATGTGAAGTATAGTCTCACTAGTCAGACTCTCCCATTGTCAGTGGAGAGTCTGGCTAGAGGGAGAGAGTGGAGTGGTTCTCACCAGGACGTTGAAGTGTGCTGTAGAAGGAGGTCCCATCATCTGCGAATGCTTGTCCCCTTCCAAGTGATGGTTGACCAGTCCCCACTGCTCAAGGAAGCCGTGCACCCTCATGATGGCTCCCACATCTCCGGCAAGATTGCGTCGACAAGCAGTCACTGAGAGGTACTCGGTGGGATTCAGTCGGAAACTGTCTATCATGAAGTTACGATAGGCCATATAGCTGCAACAATCATTCAATGAATAAGTGCAAAGACACCAATGAATGCTTTATAATGGTGCTAACATTTCAGGTGTTTTGGATCGGTTCTTTCCACTGAAGAATTCCGGCAGTGATCTCTTCTCAATGGCATGCACGCTGCTGTAGTTGAACCACATGGAGTAGCTTGGAATGACAATGTTGTGTGCTTGGGTAATGGCTGTATCCTCAGAAGGAAACTTGTCCCGAGACTCTAGAATACGTTTGTCTTGAGTCGGCACTCCATTCACTGGTGCTGTGAGGTACAGAGAGTATGTACTCTTATTAATGCACACCACATCTACACTCAATGACATTATTGCATATACAATGTACTGAAGTTAGTTCACATCTCCTATAATATAGTGCCTACTTGAGGTCTTGGGCGTAGCAGTTCCCTGTGGTTGTTGCTCACTAGATACAGCTGGACTTGATCCGCTCCTGGCTGGACTGGGCTGGGTGGGAGGGGCCATGGGGGGAGTGGTGTCCATGGACTGGGTAGTCTCACTGGCGTCAACAGCAGGCAAGGGAGCAGTCGATGGAAGCTCAGCTAATTTACTACCAACTGGAGGGGCTGAATGTTGTGTGTGTGTGTGTGTGTGTGTGTTTGTGTGTGTGTGTGTGTATGTGTGTGGCACACAGTGTGTTTGTTTGGGTGCAAATTAATAATGACCTTCTCAACTAATAAACTTACCATCAGTAGGCATTTCATCACTTCCTGGTTGTCTTGCCTTGGGATGAACTTCCTCGACCTTCAGAGGTTGTGGAGGATTAGGCAAGTCTTTAGTGAGGTCTTCCTCTCCTCCAGCAGCCTCTTCACTGGTGCTGTGCAGTCTGGTTGCAGCACGACGTGTGCTTGGTCTAAACACACAACAAAGACACATGTGTAAAGCACACGTACAAATTTCAATATCTATTCATTTGGTGGTGTTGTCTTTCTTGTAAAGATGAAGCAGAAACATGTAGCATTACCTCTTCTTCCTTGGCCTCTTGGCACTTGACTCAGGGGGAGAGGGGGAGGAGACACGTGGTCGTTTCATTACCCGACTACCACGGTCACGCCGGCCTACCTCTGGTGTTTCAGGCTGTGAGGGAGAGGGAGAGAGAGAGAGAGAGAGAGAGAGAGAGAGAGAGAGAGATGAACAGGCAATTTAACGAACATTATACTGGACAATGAGGATAACACAATAAGTACCTCATCGGGAAGGGGTGGGGAAGTTTTGACAAATTTCCTTCGTGTGAGCCCAAGATAAGGTGCAGTCTGTTGTAACCGTTCATCCTATAATGTAGAATAAACCAGTGATTCTATCCAACATTGTTGGCCACTCATTCCATGCCTACCACAATGATGAGCTCATAGTCCTCTTCGTTCATCCACTCATTGAACTGGTCACTGTCTGTCAGCCACCGGCTACTCACCCACCATTGCTTGGGCACGGGAGGACTGGGCTCAGGTGAGGCTCCACTCATCTCAGAGAGAGGGATGACTGTATCATAGCTACAACGAAAGGACAGGTCAGAAAACACCGCATGACTCAATCACAAACTATTGTCGGGGGTACTATATATGGAGCATTGAAACACACACAATAAAGAATGGGTGTTATTCTACCGGGATCGAAAATAAACCCACAGCTTGCATGGATGATGAAACTAAACTAGCTTAGATGCTGACTCTCTCACCTGTCAGGGAAGTACCACCAGTGTACAAGGACACTCTTGCCACGCACGTGTAGTGGTCTCATGTACTCCTCATCGGAGGGGTTTGGAGGAGGGGGAGGATAGATGATGTGGGTCGCCTCCTCTACCGACTCTACAATGACACCCTAATGAAAGGGGCACACAAATCAGTCAAACATTACAATGTCACATAGAAGGTCCCACTTATAGCAAGATAGTATAAAAGTAGAAATGTAGTGACTAAAAACCATAACACACAAATCAGTTAAGTCTTGCATAGTTAAAACATAGTGACCCGAAAACTTCCAGTGGGTTGCTTTTGACTACTGTTCAAATTGAACATTGATGGATTAATACTTACCTGAAGTCTCTTGACAATCTCTGTGAGCTGCTCCATTAGCTGAGGGCCAACTGTGGTGTTGATGAGTACCCTTGGTGTCTCCCACACCTTGCTCTGAAAGAAACAGCCCAGCAATATTATAATATGATGATGTATGCAGATCACTGTTGTTATAATAAACCTGATTGAGATCTTTATGTATGTTCATAAACAGCTCCATCCCTCTGTCGATGCGTGATGGAGAATGAAAGTCAAACCTCCTCCATGAATGTTCTGTCTTCACCCTGAATGCAGTGGCCATGATGTGACAAAGAGATCCCCCTGGATTCAGATTTTCAAACAGATTCACCGGAAGCTTTGTCAATGCTGGGTTTGTCACATGCTTTCCGAATGCATCCTACAATAGCAGTAGTATTGAATCTAGGATGATACAAAATCTCTCCAAGTCAAACGTTTCATTTACCTCTTGGAACTGAAGCATTGTACAGGTCAATGCAGCTAAATGTTTGTTGGTCGGTGGTTCTGCTTGGGTGTACTGTAGTGTGGATGTGTATTAAATAGAATAGTGGGCATTTATTAGAAAGTCTCATTATTTTCAACATCAGTATAATTTTTATTTTAAAGCACATGCAACAAAAACACTTATAAACTCAAGAACAAACTTTTTTGCAATTTCTGATGAGCCACAGTCTAACGGGATCAAACTTGGCCACAATCTCGTTCGAGTCATACTGCTTCGGATCAGGTGCACCAGTTTTCTTCCTAGTTGACTGAGACATGATTCACAGCATACAGTGCTAACGCCTCCACTATATCCGATAGTCTCTTATCTCTGGTCTTGTACCGATCTCTGACAGCAGGTCGTTTATACACGCGCGCACCATTCACAAAAACCTCAATGCTCAAGCTGGTAATGGTCGTCGAGCCCGCCCAAAATAGCGCTTAATTTCAATGACGTAATAAAATATAGTACAAGATGGCCAGGTAGCAGAGAAGAAGACTTTGCTTTGATATCACGTATGAGAACAAGAGAGTTGTTGAGTTTCCTCGTCAACCTTTACCTGTAAGAGAATTTTTTGAGAAGCTAAGGGCTTTATCAAAATGGAAGTGGGAGGTATTGAGGCCAAACTGTTGGCTGGAGTGGTGCAGACTGACACCCACAAGAGATTGCAGATAGCTGAAGAACTCTTGACTTATTTTAAGAATGAAGACAACTCTGCTAGTGAGTTCCCAGAACTTGAGAGACTTATTGCTGCCCTATCAGCCTGGATGACAAGTTCCAACTTCAAGGTACAAACTACGAAAAGATGGATATTTGTATAATCTTGCCAAAAGTATTATTTTGTTGATATTATTGTAGTTCTTGATGGTAAATATCCCTGTGTGTTAATTAGTCTTTGAATGACGTGTAAATGACATTAAGTATGAATATACCCATCCCTATGCATTGCACATCTGAGACCCTAAGTTAAACTTTGCTTGTACATAACATAACCTTGCTTGTTTGTCAGGTGTCTATACATGCAATGGAGATACTGGGGGCAATTGTAGTGAGAATGGAGGAAAAGTTCAGGCCACATTTGCCGACAGGTGAGTAGTATCACTCCGTGGTGAGCAATAAATAGAACAGGTTGCTCAATTTCACTCTGTGTATCCTTATATAGTTTCATGTTAACCAGCAATGATTGTAATGCTAGGGAATGCCATTGATAGGGCATTTTGTGTTCTTCTTGCATAATATTGTGTTGATGAGCTATAAGGTTGAAGCCCGAGACCACCTGATGTTTATATTGGGTAAAATTGCGCCACTTGGCCCATCTTATGGAGAATGGGTATGTCAGCTTGTATTGGCATAGTACACAAGGTGTTTAGGACCTGGTATATGTACATCACGACATCAAACAACGGTTCAATTAGCTAGCTATGTAGCTACTTTAGTGAAGGCAGTGCCTTGTACTCTGTGTGTACTTGATTGTGACTGATTTCATGTCAACTACTACTCACTGTGATGTGTGATGTGTGTGTGTGTGTGTGTATTTTCGTTGTGTGTCTTGAAGAACCTGATGTGAGATTCTAATTTTAGAACATCACAGCACTACCGCTTAGTATTAATCTGTATGTTTGTGTCACAGGATGGTGTACACAATGGATGTTGATTCACCATTGTTACTTCCTAGTTCTTAGTGTAGGCTGATGACACTCTGTATTGCTTGAGTTTGGATGCCTTCCAACTACACCATAGTACACATGCATGCCTCCCGCACGCCACTGAATACGTCATGTTTGTGTCCCATGCTACTGTGTTGATGCTCTGAGTTTGTGTATACGTTAGCTGTCCACATATTCTGTAGTGGTTTGATGTATCCCACTCTGAGTTGTTTGTATTCGAGGAGAGGGTGGGTGGATAATATATTGTGTTTCTCTTTAGAAATAGTGCTAACTTGTAAACTTGTGGTATGCAGGATATTACTATATATAAGTGTACCCCTCTCACTGTTTATACCTTGTATATGCAGCCCCTCACAAGTACCCTCATGATTCACATGCACCCACTCTGTTTTGTTGTGCACTCCTAACTCTAATCCAATTTCCTAACTGCACCTGTTACACACACACACATGTATATCTACAACACACTTGCAGTGTTTCCTTCGTTGCGTGAGCGTCTTGGTGATGCTAAAGACCAGGTACGTGAGCAGGCCCAGCTCCTCATCCAACTCATCATGCAGAACGTGGTCTCGGCCCCTCAATCCATTCTCGATCGGCTCCTAGAATCGGCTTTCACTCATAAAAACTGGCGGGTTAAAGAACAAGGCCTCATGTGTCTCTCCAGAACCCTCAGCTAGTAAGTACCACCGTCTGCTCTGTTGATTACACGTAGACTGTTTACAAGTGGCACTTCAATGTGCACTATCAAGAGTACACAATGGTCTCCCAGTATGTGATGTTGTGTCTTTGTTCTGCTTTCAACTTGTAGCTTTGGTTCAGGTCAGATCTCAGTGAGCAAGTTCATGGGCAATATCTGCACTCTGTTGGGTGATGCTAACAGCCAGGTCCGCTCCTGTGCCATGGAGACCATTGTGGAGATATACAGGCATGTCGGGGTCAAAGTTCGAATTGATCTCTCGCGGCGTGGCTTGCCGGCATCGCGAATGAGTCAGTTGACGGCTAGGTTTGATGCCGTGGATGCCACTACTGGCAACAGTTCAAGTGTCCACTCTGATACAGAGGTACGATGTGTGTGTGTGTGTGTTGTTCCTAGACCAATAGCATGTACAGATACAGGTAACCCTTGGGCAGTGACCAGACAGCATTCCTGGGATATTTTATAACTTGAGCAATCAACATTTTTTTCTGTTTCGAGTGTAAGAGGCTGTCGGTGAACAGCATTACTTCCTATAAGGGCTCTCATGCACCACGGCAGTGTGTGTGTGTCTGTGTGTGTTCTCATGAATGAATGGTTTACTGTAACAGTCAACAACAAGGCTTCTTTCCCTGAACCTTCTGTGCTTTTGATATGCGCATGTGTGTGTGTGTGTGTGTGTGTGTGTGTGTGTGTGTTATAAGTACACTTGCATGTATGTAGTTCTGTCTGTGTGTTGTAATAGTTGTAGCCTAGTGTCCCGATTTATTGTTGGGGGGAAATACAGGGAATGAGGCTAGCAATATTAACCTCAGCTATGAGGGCTAATCTCTATGGCTATATTACAGGAGATAGATGATGATAGAGCCAGTATCAGTTCCTGTGGCAGTAACACCAGTGCCCGTACCCATGGCTCAACACGCTCCATGGGGAGCAGCAAGAGTGCCTCTCGTGTCCAGTCGAGGCCATCCAGTGTGGCGAGGATGGCCGCTGGGGTGTCTGCCGGTGCCGTCACTGAGAGCAGCTTTGAGAAGACCTTTGCAGAGATACCGGAAATAAGTGTGAGTGTGGGTATATACTGTGATTGTTGTGTGTATTGCCATATGTGATATGAATACATGGTCGGTTGCAGACATACATATATGGCTACGTTCGTATACACACACACTCACAGTTGTTCACACAAAACGATGTCGACAAGAAAGTGACTGAAATTGTTGAGACCCTCAACAACACAAGCAAGCCATGGGATGTCAGAATAACAGCGGTGAGTGCAATCATCTTGTAATGGTAAAGTCTGTGCACGTCTCATCCAAGTGTACCTCCACGAATGATTGCAGCTGAAGAGCCTGAGATCGGTTGTCAAGTGTGAGCCAACAGAACATGCCCACTTTCGCACACTCCTTCACAGCTTGGAGTCGCCAATGACCACCTCAGTAAGTCACGGTGAACACATGCAGTTCTGATTTGTCCTTACCAGTGGTCTAATCTTATTAATGTGTACTTTCAATCTTAGCTGAAGGACTTACGTTCTCAAGTAACAAGGGAGGCTTGTATCACTCTCAGCTATATGGCAGTAGTGCTGGGAATTGATATGGCACATTTTGCAGAACTGGTGATGCCTCAGCTCATTTCATTGCTTCAAAATTCGGCAAAAGTCATGGCTAGTTCAGCAGAAGTCTGTCTTAAATATTTATTCAAAGTATGTGAGATTTTCTTAGTGTCGTAAACTATCACCACTTGGTGTTTCATTTCTCTTCGTTTGTCCCACTCATTTCAGAATATCCACACTCATCGATTGTTGACTCAGCTCTCAACAAGGGGGCTCACATCAAAATCACCAGTCACTAGAAAGTGAGTACTGTTGTCCATACATACATACATGAAATTGTATGAAGTATAATATTATGTCTGTATTATTCTTAGACAATGTGCTGAGCTGTTCTGTCTTGCTGTAACAAACTGGGAGACACAGAGACTAGATAAAGCTGTCCCTATAGTGGAAGACCTCCTCAAGAAGGGGCTCACTGATCCTGACAGTGTTGCTAGGAAACACACAAGGAGGTATTTTGTGTACACTTATAGTAGAATTATTGTAGCATGGTATATGAGGCTTAATAATGCCTCATTTGTTTTACGTTGTACTACTCTGTGTAGAGCATTTTGGGGCTACCACAGACACTTTCCTTCCAATGCACGAAAGATGTTGGACTCTTTCGATGCTCAACTTCAAAAGCACATCAATGATGAAAAGCTGGCCATGGAGAGAGATGGCAACGCTGCTGCTGCCTCCAACACAGGCTCACTGAGACCCCCTCTCCCTCGCAGCAGAAGACCTGCTCCCCTCTCCAGCCAGAGCGTAACAAGTGAGCCTCTTAGCCAGTGGCTACAGTGGCCATGTGAACACTCTCTCTCCTTTGTTCTTCTTCCTGTACAGATATGATGATATCCACAGCTCCAGTATCTCCCACAAGTCCCGAAAGCACTCCCTCCATTCGTCTGATTCGACCCACTATTCGTTCTCCGCGTGTTCGACACAAAACAGACCCCAAGTCCTCACTTCGTTCGGCCTCCAGCATGGAGAATATTTTAGTTAAACGTGCAAAGTCCCCCACTAGTCCGCTCTCCACCAGTCCCATACCACGCCCCCCCAGTAGAACGGAGAAGGTGCCCGGAGTGAGACCACCATCCCGAGGGGGGATTGCAAAGATGCAGAAGAGAGGCTCAGGAAGGGACCTTCTACCACAGAAGGCAAAGCAACGATCAAGAAGTGCTCAACCGAGTCCAACTCATAGGTGAGTATGGTACAGTAGTGGATTAGAATCTATAATGATGATGATTGTGTGTGTGTGTGTGTGTGTGTGTGTGTGTGTGTGTGTGTGTGTGTGTGTGTGTGTGTGTGTGTGTGTGTGTGTGTGTGTGTGTGTGTGTGNGTGTGTGTTATAAGTACACTTGCATGTATGTAGTTCTGTCTGTGTGTTGTAATAGTTGTAGCCTAGTGTCCCGATTTATAGTTGGGACAGAAATACAGGGAACTAAGCTAGCAATATTAACCTCAGCTATGAGGGGTAATCTCTATGGCTATATTACAGGAGATAGATGATGATAGAGCCAGTATCAGTTCGTGTGGCAGTAACACCAGTGCCCGTACGCACGGCTCAACACGCTCCATGGGGAGCAGCAAGAGTGCCTCTCGTGTCCAGTCGAGGCCATCCAGTGTGGCGAGGATGGCTGCCGGGGTGTCTGCCGGTGCCGTCACTGAGAGCAGCTTTGAGAAGACCTTTGCAGAGATACCGGAAATAAGTGTGAGTGTGGGTATATACTGTGATTGTTGTGTGTGTTGCCATATGTGATATGAATACATGGTCGGTCGCAGACATACATATATGGCTACGTTCGCATACACACACTCGCAGTTGTTCACACAAAATGACGTCGACAAGAAAGTGACTGAAATTGTTGAGACTCTGAACAACACAAGCAAGCCATGGGACGTCAGAATAACAGCGGTGAGTGCAATCATCTTGTAATTATAAAGTCTGTGCACGTCTCATCCAAGTGTACCTCCACGAATGATTGCAGCTGAAGAGCCTGAGATCGGTTGTCAAGTGTGAGCCAACAGAACATGCCCACTTTCGTACACTCCTTCACAGCTTGGAGTCACCAATGACCACCTCAGTAAGTCACGATGAACACATGCAGTTCTGATTTGTCCCTTTGTTTGCTTACCAGTGGTCTGATTGTAATATTGTGTACTTTCAATCCCAGCTGAAGGACTTGCGTTCTCAAGTAACAAGGGAGGCTTGTATCACTCTCAGCTACATGGCAGTAGTGCTGGGAATTGATATGGCGCATTTTGCAGAACTGGTGATGCCTCAGCTCATTTCATTGCTTCAAAATTCGGCAAAAGTCATGGCCAGTTCAGCAGAAGTCTGTCTTAAATATTTATTCAAAGTATGTGAGATTTCCTTAGTGTCGTAAACTATCAGCACTTGGTTTTTCATTTCTCTTTGTTTGTCCCACTCTTTTCAGAATATTCACACTCATCGATTGTTGACTCAGCTCTCAACAAGGGGGCTCACATCGAAATCACCAGTCACTAGAAAGTGAGTACTGTTGTCCATACATACATGAAATTGTATGAAGTATAATATTATGTCTGTATTATTCTTAGACAATGTGCTGAGCTGTTCTGTCTTGCTGTAACAAACTGGGAGACACAGAGACTAGATAAAGCAGTCCCTGTAGTGGAAAACCTCCTCAAGAAGGGGCTCACTGATCCTGACAGTGTTGCTAGGAAACACACAAGGAGGTATTTTGTGTACACTTATAGTAGAATTATTGTAGCGTGGTATACATGGCTTAATAATGCATCATTTGTTTTACCTTGTACTACTCTGTGTAGAGCATTTTGGGGCTACCACAGACATTTTCCTTCCAATGCACGAAAGATGTTGGACTCTTTCGATGCTCAACTTCAAAAGCACATCAATGATGAAAAGCTGGCCATGGAGAGAGATGGCAACGCTGCTGCTGCCTCCAACACAGGCTCACTGAGACCCCCTCTCCCTCGCAGCAGAAGACCTGCTCCCCTCTCCAGCCAGAGCGTAACAAGTGAGCCTCTTAGCCAGTGGCTACAGTGGCCGTATGAACACTCTCTCTCCTTTGTTCTTCTTCCTGTACAGATATGACGATATCCACAGCTCCAGTATCTCCCACAAGTCCCGAAGGCACTCCCTCTATTCGTCTGATTCGACCCACTATTCGTTCTCCGCGTGTTCGACACAAAACAGACCCCAAGTCCTCACTTCGCTAGGCCTCCAGCATGGAGAATATTTTAGTTAAACGTGCAAGGTCCCCCACTAGTCCGCTCTCCACCAGTCCCATACCACGCCCCCCCAGTAGAACGGAGAAGGTGCCCGGAGTGAGGCCACCGTCCCGAGGGGGGATTGCAAAGATGCAGAAGAGAGGCTCAGGAAGGGACCTTCTACCACAGAAGGCAAAGCAACGATCAAGAAGTGCTCAACCGAGTCCAACTCATAGGTGAGTATGGTACAGTAGTAGATTAGAATCGATGAGTGTGTGTGTGTGTGTGTGTGTGTGTGTGTGTGTGTGTGTGTGTTAGCCCCATTCCAAGGCTCTCTCAGGGCTCCTTTTATCTTTTTCTCCTGTGTATAGGTTATGGCTTGGTACACAATCAGTTCTAGTTGATTTTTTGACAGTACAAAAGCATTAAATTGTATGTGCATTATGAAAGTGGTATGATTCTCTTTTCAAAGAGCCTTCAGCATGATCTGTGTGTATGAATATGTGGGCAATTCCTTGCAGGTATCTGTGGTTCTTGACCTCAATTCTTGTGGAAGTTGCAACTAATAGCTTGATTTGTAATGGGTGTGGATAATGCAGTGCTGTTGTTGTTGCTATGTTGTTTTCAATCAGTCCTAGTGTATGGAGTGTATTATTAGCATAATGCACAGTACATGTGTATTGTAAAGAATGTCTCATTACTTCTCAAAATCTGCCTATATATGTTTGTGGCCATGTTGCTCAACACAGTCGTGAAGGTAGTCCAACGCTAGAGAGTCTGAGTAGTGCCGTGACTTCCCTGCCCCGTAAGCTGGCTCCGCTCACCAAGGAGAGTATGCTAAAGTTACACGTGAGTTAGTGAGAGGGTGTGTTTGTGTGTACATGTGAGAGAGAGAGAGAGAGAGAGAGAGAGAGAGAGAGAGAGAGAGAGAGAGATGAATTTGGTTTGTGTGTATATGCATGACACAACATTGTGAGTGTATGTTGCTCATGAGTAACATGTACTGTGCCTCCTTCCCTCAGGGCAATGGAGGTGGAGCTAGTTACGATGACGATGATGATGCTGGTAGTGTGACATCGGAGTGCAGCACCTTCTCCATCTCCAGTGAGGTGTCAGTCAGTCCCTATGTCAAGTATCCACATCCCATCACTGTGAGTATATGTATGTATTTTAGAGTCAGCAACTATTTTATCATTAGTTCTCAGCTGTAGTATGTGGCATTCAAGGTGTTAGTTAGTGAATATTCAATTTTACTTTCAAGTTGACCACTTGACCTATCCTCAGGAAATGTTAGCAGTATTTACAACTATTAGACCTTGGTGTGATCTGTTGGAAGGTGTGAAGTTTGGTAGTGTGTTCCAGTAGCTAGCTACAATTGCTGCAGTTTGTATAGCTTGGTCTGTGCCGGTGTTCTTAGTAGTCTTCTGTGTGGTATGGCATTAGCTGTTTATAACAGCGCTTTTGGTGGTGAGGTGTACATGTACACAGACAGCCGTAGAGATGTCTATCAGAGTCTGTTAGATTTGTCTGTGCTGCAATATGTGAGTCAATTGTGCATGTGTGTTTTGTTGGGCATATGCAATTGTAGCCATACTATGTATTATCTAGCAACTATTGTAGCACTGATCTAATGTATGCTTGGTGATCAATTGTGGTTTGTAGGATCTCAATGAGCTAGTGGCATTGTGTTCAAGTCAACAATGGTCAGACAGAAAAGATGGTATTGCACAGTTGCACATGCTCTTGGAGAGCTCAAGACCTTTCTCGTAAGTGTGTGTGTGCAATGAATGTACATATCTCTCAGTTACTATGTATACACTCACTATTCCCTTGTCTCCAATATTGTGATCGCTGTACCTTCAATAGGCATTCTGACATGCAAAAGGTGAAGGCTGTGTTCAAGAGAATGTTTGCAGAGCCTCATGCTAAGGTAAG
Source organism: Tethya wilhelma (assembly GCA_964030475.1). NCBI lineage: Eukaryota > Metazoa > Porifera > Demospongiae > Tethyida > Tethyidae > Tethya > Tethya wilhelma. The sequence continues at coordinate 3,163,617 of CAXIPT010000001.1, forward strand.
TGCAATAGAGATTAGAGCAAAACACCAAGATATGCTGTTGCTTCTTGATTTGATCTTTTCTGGGTGTGTTTGGGTTAATGGTTCATGGGGTGTTGTGTTGTTACTGTGCATGTCCAAACCCTTTGCTGCCACAGGTGTACGGTATGTTTCTGGAGTCTCTGGCTCGGTTCATTGATGAGCACAGGGAGTACTTAGACGACTGGCTCTTCGTAATGCTGTTGAGATTACTGCACAGATGTGGCACAGACATGCTCTCTTCAGTGAATTTCAAGCTGCAAGTTGTATTGGAATTAGTGAGGTGGGCATTATTTAGAAATATTTTGCTTCATGATTTATAATGTGTGTTATACTTTATATTGTTTCATTGACTGATTTGCAGAAAATCATTTGATGCTGACGCCCAGTTCAGTGTGTTGTGTCGAATATTGACTGATCAAACTCAACCCATGAATAACAAGGTGAAGCTGGGATGGTTGGAGTACATGCAAGACCTTTTGCCATCACTGGACTCTGCTGACTTCAGAGATATCACAGGTACAGGTTGATTTCTCTCTCTCTCTCTCTCTCTCTCTCTCTCTCTCTCTCTCTCTCTC
>CAXIPT010000001.1:3164234-3184026 GCA_964030475.1 Tethya wilhelma
ATCTCTCTCTCTCTCTCTCTCTCTCTCTCTCACTCTCTCACTCACTAGTGTATATACTGGGATAGTGTATAGTGAATCTTTGTTTCTCTCAATAAATATTTAGAAATCCGTCAAGCCATGTGTAAACTGCTCGAGTTAACAACGGAGCCTAAAAGTGCCGAGATTCGCAAACAGAGCCAAAAAGTAGTCATTGGAATGTTTGAGTTGAACCCGGCCACCTTTTCACTCATGCTGAGAACCATTCCCAAGTCACTTCAAGAAAGTTCCAACAAGATATTGAAGGTTCACATGCAGGAGATGTCTTCCAGCTCGGGTGAGGAATCGGACAAGGAACAGTCTCCGAAAAGAACTAAAAAGAAATCTGTCGGCAATTCTCACACACCAATTTCTCGAAGGGTAAATAGATTTTATGTCATGATTGTTGAAAAAGTTTTTTTTTGTTAAATTAATGTCCTCTTGTTGTTCAGAATCAGTAAAATGACAACTTTTCTTGTCCCTTTCCCCAGACTCCTGGCACCACACCCAATTCTAGTTATCGTCCCAAGACTCCATCACGTCAACCGAATCCTTCGGCTTCACTGACTCCCAGTGCTGCTCGAGGGCTGAGAGCATCAAGGACCATCTCAGCATCTACCCCAGATAAACTCAACTATGGACCTGAAAGTAGGTCCAGTCAGTGCACATCATGTGTACTGCATTATGTGTATAGTACAATTTGTATTTTGTGTCCATGTACAGGAATTTACAACATTGTTTTGTCTCTGCATTAATTTTATTGCAGGTTCTCTGTCTCGTGGTACACCTCGGAGTCGGATTCCTGTTTCCGGTTCTGGCAGTGGTAGGAGTAGAATTCCCCGTCCCATGTCCACCACACCAGGTTCAACCCCTACCTATGCACGAAGGCGCACTGGTGTCCCTCCACCCAGAGCACAGAGCGTTGATCCTTACAAGATGTCGCAGAAGTCACTGGTGAACAGCGTGTCTAAGAGTCTCAGGAGCGGAGAGAGAATAAAGAGGCCTGGGAGTTCAAGGTTCATTGTTGGTCTGTTACAAGAGTTTGGTCGATCATCTCTCTCTCTCTGTATTCCCACTCACAGGTCAGAGTACAATCCTACGTCGTATCAGAATGGTAGTGATGGTGATAGTACACTGGGCAACTCCATTGGGAACTTCTCCTTCTCTGATCTGCCCAATTTGGACTTTGGTTCACCCAATGAAGATGAAGGTATTGAGACATACACATTAGTCTGAATCATTGGTGTTCAAGCTTGGCTTGGATTAGCCTGGTCAAGCTTAATTTGGATTTTTTTTTTTCATTTTTTTTGTTCATAGGTGAGGATGACTTTGTGCACAAGGATCATATGGTAGTGGTCACCAGAGAGCTGCAGAGTGCAACCAAGTATGTTGTGGATGATAGTTATATAGCGTACATTGTGTCCACATTATCATTATCACACACATGCACACGTGCAGCTCCAAATTGCGGCATGCAGCTCTTCAATCCCTGCTCACACTTGCACGAGAATCTCCCCAGAAGTGCAAGTGGGAAGAATACTTTAAGACCGTTCTGATTCGCCTCATGGATCTCATTTCAGACAATGATTCCAACGTGAGAGTGTGCAGCTTGAAGGTCCTCCGAGAAATGCTGAAAACAGACAGTGAAAGACTCAAAGACTATGTTGAACTCACCACCATGAAGGTCCTCAAGGCGTTTGCTGATGCAGACTCTGTTGTAAGACACCATCAACAATGTTCCTTGTACTCTAGTAACCTTAGTAATTGTTATAAACAAAACACCTGCTTCTTTCAGGTTAGCCAGACTGCTGAAGATCTGTTCTCATTTTTGGCACCGTCTCTACCGCCAGACAATGCCATCAGACTCCTCTCTCCTATGGTGGCTAATGAAAAGTACCCCATGCTTCTGGGCTGCATTAAGTTACTAACAAAGGTCAGTGAAACAAAAACAAGTGATTAGAATTGAATCCTGTGCATAAAGTGGCCGTTTTGATTTCAGGTTGTAGAACTGGTAGGGGTTGATTTACTGAAGAGTAAGCTAAAGGATGTAATCCCAGGTGTAATTCGTGGTTATTGCCACACTGAAAGTAGCGTGAGAAAAGCAAGTGTGTTCTGTTTAGTGAGCATTCATACTGTAGTTGGTGAGGACATTAGAGAACATCTTACGAAGCTCAGCTCATCACAGGTGAGTCTCACACACAAAGTGTGCATTGTATACATTAGGAATTTATCAACTTAATACACACATACACAATACAGACCAAGTTATTAGACCTGTACATCAAACGAAACCAACAAGAAGCAGCCAAAAAGACTGCTGGAAAATAATACCCGGCTAGAATGACACACATCTGCAGTGTAGACTCATAGAATCAGCTTCAAGTATCCACAATTCTTAGATTTTGCTTGTTTTCTTTCCTTTTTTCCCCTTTCTATATTTACGACTACTTAATCTTTTAAGTGTTTATGTTATATAACATTCTGTATTTACTTAAAACACGGTACTATGATTGTGTATGTGTGTGTGTGTGTTTATTTGTCATTTTTGTAACGTGCATCATCATTATTCCCAGCTGTGTACATTGTAACGTATCCACACCAGTGCATATTATGCAGGTCGTTAATCCACTATTAACACACCATGGAACAAATCCAATTTTTTTTTTTGTTGGCACATTCTCATACTATGTATGTATAAAAACAACAAATCATTATTTTCACACAAACAGTAATCTATGGATCTATGTACAGCATTTATAGGGATTTACACATGCAGGGTGAACTACGGACAGTGTCATATTAGATGGTGCATGTGAATTTACCATGCACATGGTACAGGACAACCTAGTCAGAACTTTGTGAATGTGACCGTTGCCCTTTGCCATGATGCCTCTGAGGGGTTGTTGGCTCATCTGAACCTGAGTGTGTTCGCCTTCTACTTGGTGGTGCCTACAACAATGGTAATATTGGAGGAAGCAACTGACAGAGGCAGCTATTTGATGATGTGTACTTACAAAAATGCTGACTGCTCACATACTGATGCAACATATCTGACAGCTTACACATGTCATACAACACTATGGCTGAATACACAATAAAGTGACATCTATATACACACTTGATCTCTAGGTGGTTGATCTATGGATTCATCACTCCCTTCGGCTCCTTGATGTTGGGTGTCTCCATCCTCCTCCTGGAGCTGTTGCTTCCCAGGGAGGCTAGCAGTTGAGCCTGACTCTGCTAGCAGTGTTGGCTTCTTCTTGCGAGCTAGGTTGACATGGTAACAATAGGCACATCGGAAGGTGATGTACTCAAATTCATCACGGAGGGCCATTCCGTTGTGTGAGTAGCACTTTTGGCAGATGAGAGCGTAACGGTTGTTTGGACCATCACCGACAAGGTATTCAACAAACTGAGAGATGAGAATAAAGAACAGAATACAACGAAGTTCTTTGATCGACTATATTTTCAACATCTTGTTATGCTATGGCTACACACATACCTTATCCATGTTTGATCTATCCCTGGGGAGGATTGGGGAGGGAGCTGGGGGGCCTGGAGCTACTCCAAGACACATACCTGCACACACAATCATCACCAATCAATGAACAAAAATGCTTTATACATTCCTTATCTAAAGTGTATCACTCACTCACCTGGCGGTATGTACTGTAGATCGGTCATCTGCTGTTGAGGCCCACCGCTATTGCTATTCCCAGCCGACGATGATGCCAGTTGATTCGCTCCTGCAGGAGGGTTCTGTGGAGCAGCCGGCGTGGCTGGAGGAGGCTGTCCTTGAGCTGGTGTAGCCATGGGAGGGGCCTGGCCAGTCACTCTGGGAGTCTCTGCAGGAGGAGGTTGGCCTGCTACTCTGGGGGTGGCCATGGGGTTGGTAGGCTGTCCTCCTCCTCCTCCCAACCTGGGGGTAGCCATGGCCATGTTCCTTTGCATGAAGGCAGGGTGAGGTGTTTGTGGCTGTTGCTGTGGTCTCCGTTGACGCACCTCAGTGCCATCTCTAGTACGGTTGCTGCCTCTCTGTCTTGCTGGTGTGGCTTGCAAGGACGGGTTGTTTGGATCAAAACGCTCCAACAGTTCCCGAGCAGTTTTGTATGTTTCCTTTTCCATGACTTCGTTCAACTAATGAGAAAGTGCGAGAATACAAAGAATGTTAGAAGCTAGGGAGTTAGTGACTATAATATCAACATACCGTTTTCCGTTTTTCTTCGTGTAATGTCCTGAGCTGTAAATCTATTGGGACAAATTCAACATGGCAGTCTTACTGTACACTTGGAAGCATGTATAGTGCGCCCCTTACTTACCAAACTGTGTTTTGCGTTGGGTAAAGTACATGTTGAGGAGCTTCTTTGCAAGATATACACTACAAAACAAACAAACAACAAATATAACCAACCAATTTGTTACTCTGCGCACCCCACACACTTACACCAATGGGAAGAACAGCAAAGGAAGGGAGTAGAGGAATACCTCTACCCACGTCTTAGTGGGGAAAAAGTAGAAATACAAGAAGATGAGGCCAATGATGTAAGTGACGAAAGAGAGTATCAGGAGGTATGCTACAAAGCTCCTCTCATGTTGTTGGTTGCGTTTTATTCTTTGTGTTAGAAGTTGGATTTTCTGTGAGAATATTAGGAAAAAAAAACTGGTGAAAGAAAAAATATGTACTTACGCATGACCTATGATGAGTGCAGAGACTGTATTGTGTATGGCATTACTACATATCACCAATCATAAACCAAAAACTGTCGTTCTCAGCGCACATGATATAAACAGACCTGTTCTAAATCTTCAAGAATCTCTTTACTGCTTTTGGGAGACTAGAAAAAGAAGGTGAAACCACACACAAACACAGCAAATAATTCACTTTTAAAATACATGCACTAGCAAAGAGTCTAAGGACTAGGAGAATTAGATACAGCTCACTTTGTACCTTCTTGAATCTAGAGAAAAGTAGACCCATCTTTGACGTCCAGGAGCTGTGTACAGTGCAGGTACAGATTGACGACCTTGATAAGCAAATACGTCATTTCCCGCTCACAAATTCAAACAAATTCTCGCTCGACGGGTTGGTAACCATAGTAACTGTAGAGGAGAAACATGGCCAAGTTTGTGATTGCAGGACGAGCTGACTGTCCCAGCTATGCCAGACTCGAGATGCTTGCTGATCACCTGGCAGAAAATCTACCTAACTTCAATATACACAAGGTAAAGAAGAAGTGATGTAATTTAAATATTNGACTAGAAAAAGAAGGTGAAACCACACACAAACACAGCAAATAATTCACTTTAAAATACATGCACTAGCAAAGAGTCTAAGGAACAGGAGAATTAGATACAGCTCACTTTGTACCTTCTTGAATCTAGAGAAAAGTAGACCCATCTTTGACGTCCGGGAGCTGTGTACAGTGCAGGTACAGATTGACGACCTTGATAAGCAAATACGTCATTTCCCGCTCACAAATTCAAACAAATTCTCGCTCGACGGGTTGGTAACCATAGTAACTGTAGAGGAGAAACATGGCCAAGTTTGTGATTGCAGGACGAGCTGACTGTCCCAGCTATGCCAGACTCGAGATGCTTGCTGATCACCTGGCAGAAAATCTACCTAACTTCAATATACACAAGGTAAAGAAGAAGTGATGTAATTTAAATATTTGCTGCAGGCCACATCATGCCCAACAGCAAAAAAGAGGATCGATCACATGATGTATTTTTCATTGCAGATTGTTCAGCCAAGTGATGAATGGCCCAGTTGGTTGAGTGATGTGTGCTCCAAGAATGGTTGGAGTCATTCTTCATCTCCACTGGTTTGGAGAGAGCTGGTTGATCGTGGAGGAAAGGGTCTCTATTTTGGAGGATTAATGGAATTCGAGCAGTATGCCAATCACTACTATGGTACTCAGCCATTTACTGAGAGCGAAACTGAGTCCAAGATAGCAAGTGAGAATCTTGACATGCTCCTCTCTCTCCGTTTGGAAGAGCAAAACACACCCAAAGTGGAACCCCTACGTGTATGCATCACAAACGCAACTTCTCCCACTGCATACCACCTTGCTCGGTACATAGCAACGGGTGCTGTGTACGGTAGTGATCAGTGTGTTGCTCTTCATCTGTATGACCGGGCTCCTGACAGTCAGGAGTGCCTAGAGGGAATTGCAATGGAGTTACAAGACCTGGCTTCACCAATGCTGACTGAGGTGTGCGTAGCCAAAACAATGCAGGAAGCATTCAAGTGTATCAAAGCAGCATTCATTCTAGATTTTCCATACAGTGGAGCTGGACAGTTGACAGATAGCAATCCTGCTAGTTCAAATAACGACGACTCTAGCAAAACCACTGATTCTGTAAGCACTACTGAAGCTACAAAGGAGGAGAAACCATCTTTAACTGTCATCAAAAAAGATCTTAAATCAGAGGAGCAAGCCGCCAATCCTGACTCAGAAGTGAGTGATGAACTCTCAACTGTAGGTCAGCTCTACTATCAATACGCCACTAGCATAGATTTTTGTGCCCATAAAGACCTCCGTGTGCTCACCTGTGGCCAGTATGCTAACACAGGAGCTGCAATAATGGCTAAATCAGTCACATCGATCAACAAATCTTGTTTCATAGCAGCTCCATCTCTAGTGGAACAGCAAACAAAGGCCATATTGGCAAAGAGACTGGGCTTGAATGGGTCTGATATCAAACAGGTGGCAGTGTGGGGAAGAACGTGTGGCGACGTGTTTGTTGATTTGTCAGAGACTAGAGTGCATCATTTCCAAGGAGCAGTGGTGGGACCGGACTCCTTCAATCTACCCATCACACAATGTGTATTTGAACCGGAATGGTTGGCCGACGTCTTCCCAACAATGATCACAGCCCGGCACGGTCGCCTGGAGGGATACCAGGAGAACAGGGTGACTCTTGCAAATGTCATAGGTCTCCTGAGATTGGCAAACCACTGGGAGGTTGGTGACGATGAATTGTGGGTACCAGTGGGTGTGGTTTGTGGAGGTGGTGAAGAGTGTTATGGAGTACCCGAGGGACTTGTGTTCTCGCTCCCAGCTCAGTGTGTGAATGGACAATGGACTGTTGTACAGGGGCTCAATGCCAGTGAGAAAACAAAGGTATGTACTTGATTATACCAAGGGCTTATTATTGGAGTTTATAAGCCCTTGATTATACTTATTCCAATGGCACCTAGGTCAATATTCCCATTATAATATTTTTTTTATTTCTGATACTATTCATGCAGGTTGGAATTTCCTCTCAAATATCATCCCTAAAAGCTGAACTGGATGCTGCATTGAACACCATTGAACACTTTAAAAACAGCAAGTAGATTTTTCCTATAGAATATTTTACTTCATTACATACAACTTCACAAAAAAAACAAACATTTCATAACTTGTTTATAGAATATCATGACATTGTGTGTTTCGTGCATAGCAATGGGTTTATTGAAGTCTGCATAGATTTGAGAAAGACAGCCACTATCATGCTTCAACAGCTTCAGTCACCTCCTCCTTTACATCCTGAAGGCTATCTCCATTGGTTCTTTCATCCTCCTCATCATTGATGGGGTCACTCTTGATACCTTCAACAACTCTTTTATATCCTCTGATTTTGGCCACATACTTGTATGACATCATGGCATAGAGAAATGTAGTCAGTCCCCATTTGAAGACCATAAATGCCCACACGCAAACAATGTAGTGAGACTTCACCAAACTGTGAACTGTGTGTGTGTGTGTGTGTGTGTGTATATGTGTGCGCACGTGCATGCGTGTGTGTTCATTCACTACAAGATGTATAACATGCATGGGGGTATGTTCATTCATACTATATACCTTGATGATTCATGCTGTCAATGATGCCAAGTCCAAGGAAAGTAACAAAACTACCAACCCCTACCCCTATTCCGACTGCTCCAATGATTCCAAATATTGTCAGTACATAGCCTTTCGGTGCTCTACGCAATCTCTCCTTCACTACATACAAGTAAATGTAGACAGTCAGAGTGACTGCAGCGAATATGGCTGATATTAGGCCAAAGAGTCCACCCAACCTGCAGTGTGTGTGGTGTTGCATCACATGGATATGTTATAAACATCCAGTTACAAGGGCTCATCTGGTCATGATCCATTGGACTCACCTGTTTCCAAAATGTACAGTGAAGACAGCACACACACTGACACCAACCAAGATGCCTACACTGGCGTACGCCACGCGCAAGGCAAAGAGTAGTCTGGGATCACAACACTTGCACATTGTACAAGCTGATTTACAGAGTTCAGTTATAATTTTTGGTTTGCCCCGTCGCCAGACAGTACAGAGACAGGAAACACAGGAAATGACTAATGACATCACAGTAATTATCTGTACATGTTGTGAATCCAGCATACATCTTATAAGGAATTAGCTCTCTATTACATAGTTAGGGTGCACTACTAGATAGGGGTCATCTTTGTCTTCTTTGGATTCTTCTTCCCCAACCACTGGCAGTAGGACATGGTCCTGTGAGTGTCAACATCTACAGTCATCTACAGCCACAAACAACCACCTATACCAAAGTGACACTCACATGCTGAACAAGACGGTCAATGACTTTTTCCACAAGTACTTTCTTTTCTGATAATTCTTTGATGCTCTCTATGTCAGCTTCCACCTCTTTGAGATACCAGTTGACTAAATCTGTTTGACGTGCTCCACCTTCCTCTGAAAAGAGAACAACATTAATTTTATAGCTAATGTTCTTCACATGCTTTACACAGAGCTCTGAATAGCTAGCTACCTTGGGACACTTCTTCCAACTGCCTCAAATGAAGGATGAGCAGGTTGGCAATGGTCTTGTACTCTTCATAAGTTACTTTGATCTGACGGTGAACAGGTTTTACAGGTTTGACTGGTTCGTCATCCATCTTATCACCACCCCCCTCCTCGTCCTCTTCAACACCATTGGAAATATGATCACCATTGACACCATTTATACCATTGACACCATTGACCATGTGTTCAGGTTCACCTATGAAAGAAAGTTAAATGAAATAGTTACAAGGTTATGGGGGGAGAGTTCAAATAAAATCTGTTAATCATACCATCTACGATTTCTTCCTCTTCATCTTCAAAGTTAATGTCTGGAGTCTCTACTCGAATTATGGACTTGTTCAGCAGACGGAAAGCTTCCTTAACATGCTTGGGTTGAACCTGGCAAAGAAGACAAGTTAGCCAGTCATCAGATAAATACAGGAAAGCTAGAGTAGCACCTCATCGGAGCAGTGAAGACGAGCCATTGCCTCTGACAAACGGATCATGCTTTCTAGTTGACGTACTGTTATTCGCCACGACGATTTGGTTACACCTATTTATAGTGAACAAAAAGAGTAGTGTGGTTAACACAGACAGCAATGCCTAGTGCCTACATACATCAGTGAGTAAACAACATGTACACACAACCCACACCACTAACTGTACATGTACGTACACATGCCATGCACATACGCACAACTTTGGTTGTTATAGGCAATGGCAAACACACACACACACACACACACACACACACCAGTGCTGTCTCTCTGTCTCAGTTTCTTGTACTCTTCCACCATGTACTCAGCACTAGCACTGTTGATCTTAGGCTTGAACTGCCTAGCAAACAACACATATCGTTGAATCTCCTCCTGAAAAAGAAACATCACACCATGATGAAGTCCTTCCCTAGAGACATTCAAACCACAATCGAGCATACCATTGAGTAGGTCCTATGAACCGAAGCTTCTTTATGACTGTGCAGGTCGACTATACGTCTGGCAATGGCATAGTCGGTCACCTCATTGCACTCATCGACCAGAATGAAGAAGAGATCAAAGCGAGACATTATAGGAGCCGTTAGGTTGATGTTTTGCTGAACAGGAAACACACCAATCCCACCAAAAAAGATAGTCTAGAATGAGCACAATCAACTACCGTTGAGAAGGTTCAATACCTTGAGTGATTTTGTTCTATCGTAGCGTCCTCCAATAGGGTTGGCAGCTGCTAATATGGAGGTACGTGCATTGAGTGTTGCCTTCACTCCTGCCTTGGTGATCGAAATGGTCTGCTGTTCCATTGCTTCGTGAATGGCCACCTGGTCCTTTTGATCCATCTTATCAAACTCATCAATGCAGCACACACCCTGTATAGAACACAAGGAAAATTTTATACTCCCCAGATAGAACATTATTGTCAAGAAATGCCATTACTAAAGTCCATCTGGTTTGAGAATGCTTCTAGAATAACTTTCTAAATATCCAAAATTTCAAGCACCATTGGAAGGCACTTGTTCTCCCCGTTCTTTTGGCTGCTTTTCCAGTTTCCTATACCTTACCAGTCAAAAGTCCCCATGAATCTCATTATTCCACTTCCAGCAGTTCTCAAACCAGATGCACTTTAGTTCCAAGTGTTCAACACTCAACACCTAACTAGCCTGTACTCACTCCTTCAGAGTGGTCTGAGTACATCCTAACTAACAGTTTGGGTTTGCCTATCACATAACAAAGGGATCATAGTCTAACTATTTCCCACTTACATTATCAGCCAACATGAGTGCTCCAGCCTCAATAACAAACTCGTGGGATTCTTCATCTTTCACAACAGCTGCTGTCAGACCAGCAGCACTAGATGCCTTCCCACTGGTGTAAACAGCACGTGGACTGAACTCTTCAACCTGTCTGTATGGCAGAGTAACAATTATGTCTTAAAATTTCATCTCAGTGTTCACATAATACACTGCTTGCTTACTTCAAGAACTGGCTCTTAGCACAGCTGGGATCTCCAACAATACATACATTGATATCACCACGAAGTCGAGTACCCTCAGTGGTAGTCTTGGGCACACCTCCAAACAACATGAGTAACACACCACGCTTCACTTCATCATTTCCTGCAGAGAGCAAGCAAGCAAACAGTAGAGGTAAACTGAGTATATTATAGTGTACCTGTGGCATACCATGTATTGTAGGGAAGAGCGAGCTGATAAGGTTTTGATAGAGACTCCTGTCCTGACTCATCTCATAGACTCGCTGCCATTCCAAATCAGTCATTTGCTTCTTGACCACATCTGGTGTCAGATCCTCACCAGACAAATCACGACCACCAAACTAAACAGTGAGAGCACAATCAACACCCACCCACACCAATCACTAGAACAATGAGCTGAGAGAGAGATACTTACTCCAGGTTGAGTAGATTGAACCGAACAAGCAAGAAAAGCAAGCCTGTAGGTTAGATCCCTCACTCCCAAAGCTTTCAGTCCTCTCACTCCTTCAGCGTCATAGCCCTCCCCAGCCTTGACACGAGTGGAGGTCTCAGCACGCGCTGAGCCTGTATGTGTGTACGTTGCCCTATAATTAACACACTGCTAAGTGTTGGTTTATCAATAATGCACTAATACCTCCAGGTGCAAGATTAGCAACATCTGGTACAACAATAAGAGTGCCAATGAAATCACACTTGTCTCCAGCCTGGACCATTTCAACAGTTTCAGCTCTCAAAATGACTTCCAAACTACACAATACAATTCCAGTAGTCAAAAAAAACGTATATGTAGACAAATTGCAGTGTATCTACCTTCTTGGTATGCTTCCTCTTGGTAACTCCTGCTGGGTTTCTTGGATCCTGACTTTCTGAAAATCAACAAATTTGGAGTTGTTCACATCCAGCATGAAGCGCTTCCGGTTCTGGCACATGGGATTCTTGCAGACTGTTGGCTGTGTGAATTTGAACTGCTGCTCCAAATCAGAGATGATGGTCTGGCACTCGAGGCACATGAAGGTGCCACTGGTGAGCTCAGGATGGACGGAATGGGTGCGCACCACCTGACCACTGATGCGTAACAGTGTACCCACCTTTGCCGTGGATAGCTCACGAACCCTTTCAGCAAAAGAAAATGGACACAGTTTTCAAACATATTGTTTTGTTGTTGTGAGCATCATATAGGACCTTACTTGTGTCTTGAGGCTACATCTTCAAAAGCCACGTAGAACTCTTTGGCTACAGACACACCCCCTCTGTCGCGAGCAAAGTTTCTCACAGAGCGACACAGGTAGGGATAGACACTGGTTACGAACAATGATGATAATGTTATTATAGTCGAGTGGTGCTCCAGTGGTAGTTACGAATGGGAGAGTGCAGATTAACTTACTGGTAATAGTGCTCTTCAATGATGGCTGCTAATTTAGTGCTGTGTTCTTCGATGTCAAGGAAGCTAACTTTCAGTGTACTTCTCTCAGGACGAATGAGGTCTTGTGCATCATTCAAATACTTCAACTCATCCTCCACTTTGAATCTAGGGTGTTTATGAAAGTTGTGCCACACATGATAAGATCACATAAACATTTTTCTGGAAGAAAAAAAACCTTGTTCTTCTACAAACAGTACTAAATGCCCTTACTAAGTTTACAATCAATGCAACCTACTCTTCCAGGAAGTCCTGGAACATCTTTTGAGCTCTTTCTCCAAGCACATCTTTTACCACAGCCTGTCCAAGTTGCACACGATCCGCCACATCCATGTCTTCTAGCCCTTTCTACTTGCACTTCACTGGGCAAATTATTTCCCGCCAGATTGTCCCACCACAGACACTGATTGGTTAGCGGTGAAGCACATGAATATCACGTGTTCAGCTGAGACTGAAGAGGGGTGTGTAGGGTGTGTGTGTACTCCTCAACTTGAAGTTGTTTTCTTCAGCTATGTTTCGTTTGCTCAACCCAAGACTGGCAGCTACTCTACCTTTGTTGAGTAGAAGATGCTATAGTAATGGAAATGAAGTAAGGAAACTGTGCAGGATCTACAAATTGTAATATTAGATGATTCATATAAATTATTGTCTGTTCTGTGTCATGCACCATCTCTCTCAGTGGGTAGGGTTCATTGGACTGGGTGCAATGGGAGCTCCTATGGCCAACAACTTGCTACAGAAGGGGAAGAAGTTGATAGTGTACGATGTGGTAGAGTCAGCAATGAAGCAGGCGATTAGTGCTGGGGCACGACAGGCTAGCAGTCCGGCTGAAGTAAGAGAGTACATGACCTGTGCACTATTGTTGTAACCATTTGACTGGCTTGTTACCTATTGTATCACTGTAGATAGCATCAGAAACCAAGACCATAATCACCATGTTGCCCGCTGCTGCACATGTGCTGGAGTGCTACAATGGTGCGAATGGCATTTTCAGGTATAAAGGTAGAGTTTGTATATTGTTTGTATCGCAATATTTTAACCGGCAAAATATTGTGGTTATAGTTCAGTGCAGCCAAACTCCCTACTGATAGACTCCAGTACCATTGATCAGGGAACTGTCGGTCAAGTACTTACGAGAGCAAATGAGCTCAACGTCAGCTACATTGATGCTCCTGTGTCAGGAGGTAGTAAACTATTGTCACTCACTTGTTTGTCTTTGTGACGATGCGTTTGTCTCTCTTCTTCTCAAGGTGTTGGTGCAGCTACGAAGGGAATACTAACGTTCATGGTGGGTGGTCCAGAAGAGTCATGTGACCGAGCCACTCCACTGTTGGAGTGCATGGGTCGTGCAGTGTTCCACTGTGGAGACTCTGGTGCAGGACAAGCTGCCAAGATCTGCAACAACATGTTGCTAGCCATTACCATGATAGGGACATCAGAAGCATTACAGTTGGGCATCAAGTAAGATGATTGTCTATTTGTGTGAAAGCAGGTGGCATGTGAATTGACGTATTTCTCTTTGCACGTGTAGTCTTGGTCTAGATCCAAAACGATTGTCAGATGTGATCAACAAAGCAAGCGGTCGGTGCTGGTCTTCCGACACCTACAACCCTTGTCCCGGTGTGTTTGAGGGTGTGCCATCAAGCAATGACTATCAGGGCGGATTCAAAACAGGATTGATGGCCAAAGTAAAGGATAATTATTTACCTGGTATACATGTACAATTGTGCAATTTAGTGCTTCATGCTTCTCCCTGACACTCACATCGTTTAGGATTTAGGACTAGCAATGGAGGCCGTTGGCAATACTAAATCTGTCACACCATTAGGAGCTCTTTCCAGGCAGATATACCAGCTCATGTGTGAGCGTGGCTTTGAAGGAAGAGATTTCTCTTCAGTTTTTAAATTCATTGAGAAAAACAAATCAGATTAAGAACAGTTTTAGTATTACAAAACATTAGTAATTGAAGTATAACAGTTCTATAATGTTCCATTGTACACAATAGAACAATAATTGTATAAAGATAATGTTATAGTTTTGTGCAATCAATATATGTTTCTATCAACTGAATGGTTGTGTTATGGATGCACTACTATATCATGTGTCATGGTTCAGCCAGCCCTGGAGCCTCATCTGAGCTGAAGGAATCCTCTCCAGCCATCATGATCTCACCAATGTCAGCCTTCAGTGGTGGTAGATCCAGAGTTGGGAGGGGCGGAGGAAATGAGCTTAAAGTTAGAAGATCATCAAGTGATTTGGATGACTGGGGACGTGACTGTGGCCTGGATCCTGTAGCATTGATCATAGGAAAATGACTAATAATTGCATGTATAATGTCGGGATCTGAGCCCACGAAATTGCACATGAGTGTTGCTAGCTTTAGTCACTTGTCAAGGAACTGGTGCTAACAGTCAACAGACTATATACAACAAAATCAACAGTACCATACCAAACTGTCAAATTAAAATTCCCATCACTATTTCTGGCTATACGGTATTGATTTAGCCCTGACTAAGATTATACAGGAAGTGGGTTGACGGTCAAAGTCCAAATCGTCAAATTTAAATTCACCAATATTTTCGCCACTGTATATGCATGTACTATGCTCACGCACAAATTGTCAAATTTAAATACGTCAAAATTTTTATTTTACATTTCTATGGAGTAAACTGTCAAATTTTTTGACCGTCAATATTTCCAGCTATATGGTTCTCATAACAACAATTCTACACAATTTCTATTACACACTACACATGAGTCAAACATGATTGTGACTTGGGTAAACAGAAGTTTAAAAGGCTAACACTATCCGACAGGCAGCATGTCAGCAAAATAATAATCTTTACTAGAAAGCAACACTATCCAAGAGACGACATGTGAACAAAATGAATAATCTTCTTTGTACTATACTAGTTGACTACTAGCAAGCAACATGTTGCTCATCCCTTCTTTATCTGCTCTAGATCCCTAGACATACCTGGATCATGTTCAGCTGGCTTTGTTGTCTCATTGGTAGGGGCTGCCTCCTTATTATTCAATACTGGTTTGGGTTCTGAGATTGGGTTTAACTTGGAAGCAGGGTTCTGTGAGAGTGTTGGCAAAATGTACTAACAATGTATCCATTAACACTGGATGGCATACAGTAGGTATTATAGTTAACACCTTGTGGAATGAACCACACTCTACTTTAGCTAGCCTAGGATGTACCTTCGAAACCATTTTACTGGTTCCTTTGTCTTTGACAGTGGCACTCCTTCTTGCTTTGCTCTGTGCACCAACAGAGAGCTTTGAAAGCTTTGCTTGAGACAAGTGCTGTCTCTTTTTGGGAGGTGGTTTGAGGACATCTTGTGAGCTGATGTGTTTATGACACACCACTTCCTCGGACAGAATATCACGGACTGGGTCTCTGCATTGTGTAAGTGATTGCTTGTCTATGGCCTGACAGCTACGATACAAAACCTGAGAGGAATCACAGTTGATATCTACAAGGGAGAACAAACGTCATCACAATAATGATATGCACGTACACCGTACATACATACTCACTCATGTATCACTGCAATTGTATACCTAGCTATTCACTCTCAACTATGCATTACGTTTTAGACAGAATCTTGTGAATGGCAGTGCTGTTTCGGTACAATCCTTTCCAGCGCACTTTAAAGTAGTGGATGGTTTTACTACATTCAGAGTGGGCTTGGTCTGAGTGTGTGTACACAGGACGCATGCCGTTAGGGAGGGGCACTCTCGGGATGCTGTCATGAGGCTCTCTACTCCTGGCATAGCATTCTTAAGATGCTGCTCATGTATGTGAATGCTTCGTTGCAATGCTGCAATTTGGGTCAGTAGCCTTCCCTGAAGTTTCTTTATCCTTTCCGATAAAGTGACTCCATCATTGTTATGGTGGGTGATGACTGAAGGGTGGTATGATGAGGAGGGAACAAACAATGGTGAAACACCTATGTGTTTGTATATGGGTTGTGTGTACAAAATTATTCAAACATGCTCATTTAATATTTAGTCATAAAAAGACAAACCCAATGAGCTCTGCTTCTTTTCGGTGAGCACACTTTTGAGATGCTGTATACCATCATATTTAGCAGTACTGGTAGGTACTACACTGTTGTAGCAAGCATCCAAAGGCTCGGTATTGGGAAATTTGGTGTTGAACTGGGGAATGCAGACATCAGCCATTATTCTTTTCAATATTTCTAACGTTTTGGAACGTAAACATAACTAAAAACCTTTAATTAGAACGTAGGCCATACGCAATAAACGTCACGAGGACGTTATCAACATGATCTGATGATCTGACCAATCAAAAACGCTCAATTCCGAATGCTGACATCAGCAGCCCCTGAGGTATAAAAAGTGAACAACTGGCAGACAAAGATGCATAACTGTTGCGTCGAAAGGCGTTGGTGATTCTGTGATTTTCGTGAACCGTTATATCTGCTAAAATAGTCGACTCTTTTCTCTTCTAAGGAGTACGCAAGAAGCAAACACCAGAATTTAGGTGAGATTATCGTTCTCTCGCGGCGTTGACGATTTTCTTTCGCAAAGGGTATTGTTTTTGAGTAAATTATTGTTCTTTTATTTTATTTTATATTATAATATATATATGTACGTACCGATATGCAGGTACTAGCTTAGTATGTTATTGCGACCAGAACTCCTTCAAAGGTTAATCATGACGGAAGCGATGCAGAAAGATAGTGTCCAGATGACAGCCAGCCTCAACAAAGTGCGATCACAAACTCCAAGCTCTGAGAGTGATAAGGGAGTAGACATGACTGAAACTTTAACACCAGCTAGGAAGAAGCACAGGAGAGGAAAACACAAGCGTCGTAGATGGAAACCCTACTCCCATTTGACTGCCGAAGAGAAACGACAGCTTGAAGAACAAGAAACAGCTCGTGCTGTAAAGCGTGAAGCTCGTCTTGCTGGGAAACCGAGTGCTCCATGGAACACTACCCAGTTCCTTATGGAAGATCGTGGGAATACTGAAGTACGCATTCCTAATCCTCGTTCAAGTCGAACACTCTCTGTTGAAAGTTCTCTATCAGATGACGAATTCTATGAGAGTCCCGAGGATGATGCCATTGAGCATGGCCTCTTCATGGAACAAGATTTTGAGCATACATATGAAGCAATGGCCTCAGAACATCTTCAAGGAATGAGCAAGGTACAGCTCGTTGAAGAGTGTTTGAATCTTCAACGTGAGAGAGACCAGTGTAGAAGAGAACTGAGCAGTTTGCAAGAGAAGTATACCGAACTAAACGCAAGCAATGAGAAGCTAGTACAAGAAGTGGAAGGATTAAAGAACCAGTCATCAATTGAACACATTACAGACCCCTGCTAGTGTACCTATATCTCCACCAGTTGGATCTTTCTGTTGTTGTGTAAATACTTGTTAGAGTACTGTTATTCATGCATTGTTCCTTATCACTTCATTTCATCTCTACCCTCATTGGAATTCATACCTTGTAACCTTCATTTTTTTTTTCCTTTTGTAAACTCAGGACATAAATGTACACATTAAACAAACATTGCTCTTGCTGTGTGTGTGTATTCATGATAATGTAGGTGGGCTCTTTGTGAGTGCATGCTATTTAATCATAATGGGTATGTTATCCGTTGGCTATAAACTTGACAATGTGAAGCTGTACACTCTGAAGGAAAAGATTCCAGTGTATGGTTCATGGTTGAGTTCACTATTGCGCAATGTTTATTATGGTCTTGCTTGAATGGCTTCCAATTAAATCAACAGGAATGGCAGTGCACACATGACTCCACAATAGTATAAAGTTGAGTCTCTACTGCTGTTTGTTTATTGCACAATGAATAAATCACAACAGATGTACACAAAGGAGAGTCACTTGTGAAAGTAGAATACGAATATTTCCATGTACAGTGAATATAATAGCTATGGGAGGCAATGAGACCTGCTATTCTCCAATCTTAACTAAAGAACACACACCCATAAATAGTGCAATGTTAGCATTATCCAAATGACTTCATTCATTTCACAACACTTATCAAGTTATGCTCTACGCTGTTCATGCAAGGAGTGCTGGTGAGAGATCCTGCAGTAGTGGTAGTTTTAAACCTTCACCTACACACATGATGTCCTACTTGACAAAAGTCATTGCAAAACTAACTTCAAAGGAGGGAAAATGTCTCTAGAGTATCCGTAATTATTGCACAACTTATAACTATAACCTTATTGACGGTGATTTTTTTTCACCTATAGCTATAGGTATGTACTATGTATACATAGCATACACCAGTGTAGTCACTTTATACATCAATGTTTCTGGATGCTTGAGGGAAGTTTGCATGTGGGAGTTGTCAAGGTACTTAATTGTGCACTGCTCGTGCATGACTAAAACAATAGTCCTCAATGTTTTAATAATAAGTATTAAATCAAACAACAAGAATTGCTGAGTTCTATGATAATTTTGTAAGCTACCACTACAAAAGAACAATAATGGAAACATACATGTTAATTATGTCATACATTTTCAAGTTGCAAATACAATAAGTTCAGTAGCCCAATCACATGACAAGCACAAAAAAAATCTTTTTCTCAGTCAGTCACATGACTGCAAAAACAGTGATCAAATCACCTCCTCTGAGGTGGTGGACGATATGGCTGCTGTTGAGGATAACCAGCAGGAGGCGGAGGCTGGTAGTAAGAACCTATACACACACATATACATACAATAGTTCATTTTATAGAGGTACAAAAGTGTGCCAAGACATACCTGGAGGTGGTTGGCCGTAAGGATTGTGATAATAGTTAGGGGCATACCCCTGAGGAGGAGGAGGCTGGGCATATCCTTGAGGGGGTGGTGCACCATATCCCGGTTGTTGTGGTGGTTGCTGACCATAAGGAGCATATGGTTGGTAATAGCCTAACAAAACAAAACTCTCCGGATAAAAGAGTGCAAGCTGCAAGAGACACACTCTTACCTTGTGGTGGTGCAGGGGGTTGTTGTGGATAATACTGCCCAGCTGCTGGTGGGGGGGCCTGTGCCTGGGGCTGAGATGGTGGGGGGGCCTGAGCAGGAGGCTGAGAGCGAGGGGGAGCCTGCGGCTGAGGGGGTGGAGGCCTTGCTGGTGGCGGGGTTTGTTCTGGCACAAGAGAAACCACATAAATATCAAACTTTCCGTTAATTCTCCACAAACACACTAAAACCTACTAGACTGCTGGTATCGAGGTGAGTCAATGGTATCTGAGGGTGGCTGGCTTGCAATGCTCTTTTGTACATCTCTGTAGAATTTGATTAGGACACAAATAAACATGACCACTAACACTACACAGCTATAGAACCTCCAATAGTACTCACTTGAGCAGGTCATCTTTCTCAGTCTTTCTGGCAAAGACAAAATCACTCACTTTGTTTTGAATCTTCAATAGCAGTGGAGTAAGATCATTGTAGAACTGAATGTTTTGATGTGTGCAAAGGGGCAAAGCAGTTAAAAAAACATTGGTAGTACTAATGATAGTACTCTCATATTTCTAACACTTCACACACTTTTGTCCCTTCAGTCAAGTTG
>CAXIPT010000001.1:3184586-3243726 GCA_964030475.1 Tethya wilhelma
GTGTGTGTGTGTGTGTGTGTGTGTGTGTGTGTGTGTGTGTGTGTGTGTGTGTGTGTGTGTGTGTGTGTGTGTGTGTGTGTGTGTGTGTGTGTGTAAGTGATGTGAGTACCAGAGTGAACAAAGATAAACATATTAGGGGCTATTCAACATACTCGTTAAGAAAATGTGTTGACTCCCTAATTTTCTCTAGCTCGGCATTGATGAGCGATTCCTTCTTGGCATTGTAGCTATTCATAGCCTCATTCACAGCAAGAGGCATCAGGTCCTTGAACAAGTCTTGGAAATTTGAAGCAGGGCTGGTGAATTGGACTGGCTTAGCAAGAGTGGCTTTGCCTGGAGGCTCCAGGGTACCAAAATCAGGCACCAACTCATTATAGATGAAGTTGTTGTCCTTATTGACAGCTTCGTAGTCTCGCTTCAGTGTTGCAGTCAATTCCTAGAGAAGGAAAATAAAATCGGTATCACACAAATGTGAGTACTATGATGTACACACTATCATCACCATCAGTTACTTACATGAGGCTTGAAGTGCCCTTCACTTTTCTTCTCAGCTTCTTGCAGTAGTGCCATTGCTCTCTAAGAGACACAAATAGTTCAAATGTAAATTATAAATTTAGCCATAAAGAAAGACTACTTATACCTTTCCTCTTGCAACAGCTTCTCCGAAACTCTTCTGTGCTTGGGCAACTAATGCCTGTCTGTGCTGGGCCACAGCGTGGAAGTAGGACTGCTTTGCATTTACAGTTTGCAACCAACCCTACAAAGAGGTACAATGTCATGTAACACAGTTATAGAAAATTAAATTGGAGATTAGGGGGTTCACGTAACATGAAGAGTGAATACAGTTACAGAGAGTTGAATAGAATTACAGGTAAGTGCCGTTCAACGTTGAGCTAACCTTTTCCCACATGCCTTTCACAGAGCCGACTTGCATGTTGCTGTAAGCATCAGCATAGAGGTCAGCTGCTTGCATAGCTATCTTGGCAATCACAGCATCTTTGATTTTGTCTGAAAAATACAACATGACATCATTGACCAACGATCCATAGCTGTAGCTGTATACCCAACCACACAAATGGTCCTACAGATTATAGTAATCCTGTACATGTTGGTTGTACCTTTGGCAGCCTTGATACAGAAGCTCTCTTGGGCTTGTGCCAACATGAGCTGCACAAGGGCTGTGGTGCACTCGGCTGAGAGGTCAGGTGTTGGGGCAGTCTGAAGGTGGGCAAACACTTGCTCTTGAAGAAGTTGGAATGTCCCAGACGCACTCTGAAAGATAAAAAAAATGTTTGTCTTGAAAACCATCAATTTAATACAGTTTTACTTTCAAGAAAAAAAACAACTGGAGCTAATTTTTGATTAAAACAAGTCCAATTGATAGGAGCCTAACCTGAAAGTACTTGGCAGCATTCTTCAGTCCATCGTCACTGTCAAAATTCTGTGATTTTGCTATTTGCGACTGAAGGGAGCCAATATTGAAGAGAACGCAGCATCTCTCGTAAGTTGAAGAGACTTGAGCTGTCCAACAAACACACACACACACACACACACCACATAGTTATTAATGACTGGAACAAGAATAAGTGTAAACATGATGTCTTCGTGTATTGTATATGTATGTTTTTCTATGAGTGTATTTAAGCACGATAGAAATATCATAGCAGTGCAATACAACAACACAACTCACATGCACTCTTGGATCCACCAAAGAGACCACCTTTAGCAAAAGCTTCAGACCAGGAGAACTTGACACGGATCTGGTATATAGGCAATATCAATAAGAACTAATAGTCATAGTACATGGTTCCAATAGGAATTCACATGATCAGTCTTGTGACAGGTGATTTAAACCTTTTGGACACAATACCAGCAACCCCACCAGCTTCTCTAAACATATTTTAAAGTTGGAGCTGAACTACACACAAAACTGATTTATTTGCAAAGTACATAGTCATAGTGTGCCTACCTTATCTTCAGCAATAGGTAGCTTGCTCTCAATTGCACCCAACTGGTCATAGTACCTGACATGTAGTACAGAAGTTTACCTTATAGAACACACACACTAACAATACACATACACATGCAACTACAAAAATGGAGTAAAAAAAGGAACGGAGCATTAATCTTGCCTAGATATAGAGAGATTTAATTATAATCACGGAGTACTTTATATCAGCTGTGGCTGGAATAAGTTACTCTATATAATTATCTGCTGTATTTAAAGCACCAGTTTACAAGGCAACTATTTGGTACTAAAATTTAATATCCCCACTGCTCTAATCAAACGTGTGCAAATAAGCGCCATTCGTGACCTAACAATAGAAAACGTCCCTATTTATAAGCGCCAACTGCACTTGTAAGTTTTTTTTTCTAGTGCTTTAAATATAAAGGATGCAATATGTAGAAGAAGGGAAAAAGATAATTTGCACACTTGACAATTCTTATTAAAAAAGACACACATAAGTGTATGCTAAGCACCTAAATTTAGGTATCATTTACAGAGTTTGCAATCGAATGAGACTTTCTCTGTTGTCGATGGAACAGTGATAACATGCAGCAGACAAACATAATGGTTTTGTGATTTGAGCACGTCAATGCTTGGTTACCTGGTGATGAGGTCCAGTCCTGTTTCATGTTTGTCTGGGGTTCTCACAACAGTAGACTCCCTCAGACTTGCAAACTCACTCACTGCATCGTTGTAGCGGGATGGAGTGTCATCGTAGTTGTTGGCAATGAAACGGAGGACAACAGAATTTAAGTCCACGCTCTTGGTTGCTTTAGGAGGAACAGCTAGAAGTCCATGAGCTGCCATTTTGAGTGATTTGTTCTGAAGATGTTCCACTCCTTCGCCTTGTTAAAAATATGTAATATGACGTAATGGAGTAGAAGTCATTGGTCACATGATCATTGGCGGAAGAGCTGGGGGGTCAGGAAAGAAAAATTGCATACTGATATTCCAAAAAAGGAAAATTCGTGGCCACTAAGTGAAGCGCCACGTTTCAATCGAGTTGTATGCCCTCATGGCGAAGGCTTGTGCATGGTGAACCTACTCTAAGTATCGTAGCCTCACTACCAAGTCGCTGAAGAAGCTCGCTTCAATATTGGAGACTCTACAGACATTAAACTACTGTTTGAACAGAGCCGCAAGGAGATTGTGCGTGAATGGACTGAGAGCGCCCACTAAGTAAACTGTGCTGATTGTAAACAAGAAGGCTTTCAGAAAAGTGAACAGACACAGGTAGAAGGGAGCTGGGAGCGTGTCACGCTGAGGATACAGTATCCATAAAGAGTGTTATTCTCTCTGCGTAAGAGCAAACTCATAAGCCAGTAATTTGTTTACTGTGCAAAGTATCAAGTGCTAGCTGACTGATCTGACTGAGAAACCGTCCAGTCTAGAGCTGTACTGGTGTAATTTTCCTATATGGGACTGGTGGAGTGTGGTTCTACCAAGTAATAGATGTTACTATTCTCATTTTAGCATGTCTTTTTGCTAAAGGTGTAAACAGACTTTACATGATTTGGAATACAACAGGCTAATGTCAGCTGCAAGTTGAGCCTTGGCTATGACATGCAACCAGTTACAAGCACATCATATTCTATCTCGGAACATGGTCTCAAGTGTACAGAAACCCTCTATCACTAAGTGCAGTCAAGAGGCTACCAATATGGCTGGTCGAGCAGGAGTATGTAACATTGCATCTAACTTGTCTAAGAGTGTAGCCAATACAAGGAACAAAAAGCTTCTACATTCTGGTAGTGGTAGTAGCCATCAGAAGAATGGCATAGTTGTAGTCCCCAAGTGCTCTGCTAACTCGATGCATCACAACTCAAGCTGGCATTCCACAGACTACAAACCTCCCTTGCCACCAAAAACAGAGGGAGGCCATACTAGTGACCAGAGCTCCCTGACTAATCAATCCAACAACAAGCGTCTTGTCTGTCCCGAACTGACCATCAGTTACACGAATACACTTATAGCGAACAGAGTTGGCCAGTTGAACAGCCGTCAACAAGATGTAGAAGACATGCTCTCTTCACTAAAGAAAAAGTTGAGGCGAAGACAGTTGAATCTTGTCCATGTTCACAGTGCGACTCAAGTAGAATCCCACAATGCTTGTCCAAAGCCTTGTCGCAAGTTAACTCTAAGTGAATCGACGGTTTCAGCTGCCTCTCCCACTGAGCATGCCCAGTTTGATGAACCAGTGGAGCCAATGGACTCGGCACCCAGTGAGTGTACAAGTCAGACACTACCGCTACAAGTGGATGGAGCTTGTGACGATGCATTTGTTGTGAAAGCTGAAGGTGACAGGGAACCTGTTCAGTTTGAAAAGAAGCAGACTCCTAGCATTGCTGGAGAATCGTTCTGTTCGATGGACTCTTTGGAGAGTGTTCAGTCTGACGATGGTTTGATACCGAATGTCACTCACATCAGACAGAGGTTAAGATCGCTGGAAGCCATTGTCGATGATGAACTGACTGAGAGCTCCTCAGATGAAGAAGAGGAATCCACCACCAGATGGAGGTAAGGAGTGAATGTGTATGTGTGGTGAAAAGGGGGTGGGAATTTTTGAATGTGGTTCCCCTGTTCATTGTGTGTAGGTTGATTTTTTTCTAAAATCCCACCAGATTATGTACTGCATTAGAGCCACCTAGGAAGTGAAGTAATGTCTGCTAACTTTCAGTGTAAATGGGATATGAACATTTTGTTGATAACCCATTCACACTGTTTCATTTAGCACACATCAGAGCTATTGTACATAAGAGATGACTGGGTGTTTTGCCTGAAGCCATAAATACCTACTACAAAATCCTTCCAGTTATGCTCATCAACACTGTACATACCACCTGCTTCACTTCTATGCGCAGAAAGGAACCAGCCTCTCTGTTTTTGTTTTACCTGGTTATGAATACAGAGATTGCCTGAATCTGGTGATTGTATTGCATACCTATCAATAGTTCAATGAGTGTCATTAGCTTGAGTTTGTGGGAGGTTCAATTCCTGTGCTAGTCAATGAATTCCATATTGTTAGCGAGTGTACACTCTGAGTGGGTATAATGCAACAAAGGTAAGCCTGTCTAGGGCCATGTTTAGCATAGTATGCTGATTGGATGATGTTCTATTACACTTGTACCAATGTATTCGTACATGCTAGCATCGGCATCCTCTGTTTCTGTTTTGTTCAGGAGAGAAGGTAGCAAACGAAACTGGGAGAGGATAAAGACTGCTGTTGGTACTCGGTGGTCCTGGCTGGAACATCGAATTGTCGCCATAAACAAGGAGCTCTGTCGTTTGGAGAATGAGATTCAGCATCGTCCAAGTAAAGAGAAGTTCACGTTTGCTGCTCCTCCGAATCCATCGCATTCTTCCTACTTTGCTCTCCCGAACGGTAGCTTTTTGGATCACTTCCACAAAGGTGGCAATGGTAGCCTAGTGTCTGCAGCTGCAGCAGCATCTGGTGTGTATAAGGGTGTTGTGACTAGCAAACCTAGCAATGGGTTTGGGCACAATTTGGGTGGTGGAACTCCACCTAACTGTCTACCTCACCTTCTGTTACCGGACAATTTACTGGGAAGCAAGCTTCAGGTTGGCACACATTTGTTGTCATGACCTTTCCTTGATGGTGTTTGTGTTATCATATCTGGTTCTCTACTACCTGTGAAAGCCTCAGTTCATCAATTTGTTTCTCTCAACAGGTCAAAGATCTCCTTTCTCCCTCACCTCTTGGCAGAAACTTTGTGTTCATAGATGAAGGTGGTTATTCTTCAGCGAGAACAAGGTATCAATGTGGTCTGCTAAGATATCCTTCTAGGCGTACAGCAATTGTGTGCTTACTACTGTTTTGTAGTAACATTGTGTATTTGGCTTCTGTAAACATACCCCACCAACCACTATGTTTTTTTTTTTTCCATTTTGAGTAGTCGGCAATTATTATCATTTTCCTATCCTCCCCATTGTACACCAACATATCCACATTATGTGGACATACATTTACATCATGTTACTACATCACACACACACACACACACACACACACACACACACACACAGACCCCTTGAGAGACGAGCTCATCGAAAGATTGTCAGAAAGCCCAAGCTTGCTACAAGAAGGGAAACACTCAACACTTGTGATCCTTCTCAGCATCCTAAATTGACATTACCACATGGTTAGTAATGTAATACTGTCAATACGTTTATGTGTGCTGTTAATACCCTATGTATAACTTGTGTAAATTCCTCCGTGTACGTTAATGTTGGCATTGAGAAACGCAAACAATGTCATGTGTCCCATTACACACTGAGTGTGTTGTGTTACATTCTATCCCCCATCTTTCTTTGTCTCAGAACTACCGTCAAGGATATTGCTGGACAGAGCTATTAAACGCATCACTGAAGAACACTCCTATGCACAGCTTCCTCTGAGTAAAAGGTACTTACTTAGAGTGTGTGTGTGTGTGTGTGTGTGTGTGTGTGCGGGTATTGTTGTCATGGTATGGAGACTAATGGTATGTGTGGTGTGTATTGCATCAGCTTTATGTATATATTAGTTCGATAGTGTATGTGGTGTAAGGATTGATAATGAATACAGAATGTTGTGGTCTTATTTGGGGTTGACAGTTAGCTGCACATGTGTGTTCACTGACTTACCAAATGCACACACACTGCACTCTTCCAGGCGGAAGGCAGCCTCGTCACTTTCCCATTCGTCTTCATCGAGACAGCTCTCTTTCACTCCAAGATATGACTACTCCTTCTCAACCAGTCCCAGTCCCAGTGCGACACCTCTTTCAGCAGGCTCACTGGATAGGGGCAAAGGTCAGTCCTGCACATGTAGTTGTTGTAGATACCTTCCGCATTAGGCACTACCAGATTATCTCAGTTTGGCAGAGAAGACAGTTTGTTTTTGGGTAGTGAAGAGTGTTGCTTCATGCTCTGAGTACTGAAGTGTACATCTTTGACATTGTATGTTTGTATATTTCTATGTATGCAGGCTCATCTCGCAAGAACCCCCAACTAGTACACCATCACTCTACATCTTCAACCGACCTTCAGAGTCCGTGGTCTCCCAACATGTCTCGTCCTAGCACACCAACCCTGACACCCCTGCAGCACCATCCTAAGAGAAAGCGAATGCTAAGCTCCACACCTTCGTATGACATTGACAACATTGTTATTCCTTACTCAATGGCTTCTAGCACCAGGTGGGCAGTTGGGTATTGTCTGGCCCACTGGGCAGTGTTGTTGCATACATACACAAACATCATATATGCCTACGTAGGTGACTTCGACTGTTGTTAACATGTACAATATTGTTTTTCTTCAGGTTAGAAAAGCCCGAGTACAAAGAAATAGTGACTCCAAGTTGGAGAGAAATAGTAAATGGTAAAGAAGATGATTCTGTCGTCTCTGAAGAACCCATGAAGTTGAACTCTCATAAAAAGTCCAACCACACGCCGAGAGGGTCTAAGACCCCTGTGCTGAAACAGGAGGAGGAGGAGGAGGAAGATGAGGATTGCAGTGATGAGGCTTTTTCCAGAAGGCACGAGAAATGTGAACTTCAGGAGAAAAAGAGATTCATCAATTTCATCACTGGTGGTCAACGCAAACGCAGTCGACCGCAAAGCCTGTCCTCGGCCTCTACTCCTGATGCTAGCATCACCGGCACCCCTCACCCTCTCTCTGCATCGAAGGGTAAACCACCACACAAGAGAGTGCTCATGAGTCCTCCACCGTTGGAAGGAGAGTGCACCAGACGGAGCTGCGGTGTTCTACCCTGGCTACCGCGAGAGTTTCCACTCTCTAAGACGGACGAAGATGCCCTCTACAATCCTCCACCTCCCCCCAAGCCCATCAGGATAACCCCTTCCCCTTCACCAATGCACACTCGTTCAAGTACACCTACAGATTTTAAGACACCAAGCTCGACGTCCACTCTAGCAACTCCTTTGTCTAGTCCGCTGTCAACTCCTAGTGAGGAATCTCGTGTGATTAGTCCCGTTGAGTGGATGGTGATTAACTCTCAACTCCATAATGGTAACCACATTGGCAATACTAACCAGAAGCATTCAGATTCAACCCTTTCTTCTTCTTCCAGCATTATACTTAAACTAGCAAAACGAACCTAATAAAAAAATTAAAGAACAGTCCAGTAATTGTTGGTACCATGTTTCTTCTTTTTTTTTTTTTGCTTAGCAAATTATCCTACAGTTTAGCCAATTCTGGTGCTTATCATGGCAATTATTATTATGCTATATACTTTGTTGTGCTGCTCATTTTGTTTTGTGTTGCCGTTTTCTGATTACTTTACACTGAACAACATCTTTTGATCTTTTCTATTCTGACCAACATTGTTGAGCACGTGTTGCATGCGCGCGCCGCCGTTCGAAGTGGGCCGGTCGCGGCAACCCAAAAAATTTAGCGGGAACTATGGTGCTCTCTATTTAGAGAATGTTGCACATTGATGTTTGAAATGCTGTAACTTTATACATGGAAGGACAGCGAATTTTGTCGTCACTTAAGGGAGAAGAATCCTGGGATGAAGCCTACAGAGATTCTAAAGTATGTAGAGGACATTTTAATATCAAAATTATCATAGGTATATCTAATGATCATAATTTTCCCATTGGTTTGCAGAATTATCTCTCTCCATTGCTGAAGAAAAGTTCCAGCAAAGAAACATCCCACTATGGAAAGTATGAGCTATTTTCCCTCAGGTTGTTTAAGCTAGCCATTGAGCTATTGGCCAAGTGCAAAGCCCAGCAGGAGCACAAATATCTCAAAGACATTGGTGTACTGTGCATTGAAAGCTTGCAAGTGTGTGGTGGCTACTCTGGTAAGGCACCTGCTCTCGGTTTTGAGAAGATGTTGCTGCACTTTACAAAGTGTTGTCTCACCTTGAATGAAGTGGAGACCGCAGAGATGTCATGTCGTGTACTTTATTCTCAGCTATCCGGGAAGAGTGCAACTGATGCAAAGGCTCTGTTTGTGCACGTATTTGACATGCTGCGGAAAACCTCGTTACTCACAGAGCAAAAATTTGGTCTCTCTGCACGTCAAAAATGTCTTGAATTGCAAGAATTGGCATTCAAGTGCTTACTGTCGTCTGGAGATTTCGAGCTTCGTTTATTATTGGAAAAAATCATCCATGCTGATGTGCACTTCTTCACGCTGTGCACCAAGGAATCTCCTAACCGGTCCGCAGAAAAGAGCATGAACAGAGAGCATGCTTATAACACCCTCTATTCATTCCACACATCACTTCTTAAACACAAAGACATCGTCAGCCTTGCTCAAGCCGACCTGCAATGCCCAACCTTTTCCACCTCTCTGATGTACATCCTCCACCTAGTGCACCTCTACACCAAAACAGGGCACAAGAATGAGGCCCAGTCTCACTTGAAACTAGCCCTGGAGCTTTACAATGACCACAGTGCTTGTTGCCACGAGAGAACACATGTTCTTGTGAGTGCACAAGCCCACTGTGTGCATCTCTGGACCACATTGACAGAAACTAGTGAATGGTTTGGGTAAGAGACATGATATCTTCAGTAGAGAGAGAGAGAGAGAGAGAGAGAGAGAGAGAGAGAGAGAGAGAGAGAGGTTGTCAATGACTTGTGTTCTGTATCTTTCTTCACAGGAACAGCCACCTGGTCAACTCTCTGTGTCTGACCTTGGCAAATTCCTTGGAAGATGTGACCAGGAGGATCAAAGCACACGTATCTCGTGATGTTGCTCCTTACCTGCAGAGGCTGTTTGAATACCTTGAGATCCTACTCACTCATTTGAAGGAGAGAAGAGAGGCCTTTGTTTCTCAATCAGAGGAGAAGAATGAAGACCTGCGTGTAGCCTTTGTGCACCAGAAGACATTCGAACCTCTGAAGTCAGTGCTCTTAAACTCAGTTGAGTGTTTGGAAACTTTTTTGAAGGTAAGGTGTGCCCACATGCTGTACCTATGTACTCTGTACACTTTATGTATTATGCTCTTGTGGTTGTGTAGGTCCAGTTGCCATCATCATCAGTCCCCAATCTGGAGCAGTCAGCCCGTTCACGTCAACTCTACATGTTAAGTTTTCTAACGGATGTCCTCGTGGATCTTCTCAGCTGTAATGATGATGATGATGATGATGATGAGATAGAGATTGTGCGCAGTAGCTCCACTGTGGTGGTACCTCCCCCTCATGTGCAGTCAGGCCACCCCAAGCAGGAGCTGGCAGAGTCATGTCTGCCTCTCATAAAGAACTCACAGCAAATCATCACAAAGGTTAAAGTCTGCCAAAGATAACAAATCGTGAGTCAGAGTTATTGAAGTCATTTCCTATTTTCTACTTTTTAAAGGCAAGTGCTGGTGTTTTTCCAAGCTCTGAGCACAAGTGGCTTGGAAATGATGCCTATAGACTCTACCAAGCTCTCTACCATTGTAAGCTGTATGGAGAAGCAAGTGAAGTACTCAGAGTTTCATGTGAGGAGCTGACCTACTGGTGCAAAGAAGGTGACAATGAAGAGCAGCAGCTTAAGAGAGCACTCGAAGTAAGAAATGTGTATTGCTCTACATCTTTCTGTTGCTGTTGTCATTCTGGATTTATATGGATGTGTCTTTATGCAGTCCCACCTTCTGGAAAGATTTGTTCTTCTTTCTGGGACACTCAGAATGGACTCAAACTATTGTGATGCTATGAAAGCCATTGAAAATGCTCTAGTTTCCTTGCCCACAAGTCAGATTGTAACAGAAGAATGTGTATCCTCTCTCGTCACACAATGGGTGAAAGTCAAGAAAGACATTGCTAAACACAGGGAGTCACTGTGTGAGAAGGATAACACACCAGAGCAGAGCATCTTGCAAGTATTACGACAGGTGAGGGGTATGGCAGACGACACAGCAATACTCTACTTAGAGATGGAGCTGAAACTCTACAAAACTCACAGGTATGTATGTACACCAGACCATTCTCTTAAATAATACTGTAGTTGCTATTGTTTCTCCCCTTAGCCAACCAATGCATTCCTGTGAACAAGCTGTGATTCATGATCTTCTCTACTTGTACTCCCATGGTGAACAATTCTCTGAGCTAAATCGAGCAAGGTTGACCATCGAACTGGCCTCCATTTCAAGGCAGTGCACTGCTAGCCCACCAGACGACACCAGTGGATCACCCATCACCCTGTTGGACGAGGCTATTGCCCTGCTTGAACCCCTCACTGTCTCTCCTTCCACAACACTCACACACTCCTACCAACACTCTGCTACAGCATACCTTTGGAAGGCAATCTGTGCTTGGGAAGAACACATGAAGTGAGTTTAATGAGAAATGTACCAATTGCAGTGTATGCATGTTTGTGTTGTGTATGTGTAAAATGGTATGTTAGTATAATTATATGCTGTTTCAATTTCACAGTTTTGCCAACATTTCATGTTGAATTACACGTTCACTGAAAAAAACAACAACATGATTTTGATGTAAAAATTTCTGTGTATTCCTTTCTACAGTTCATGCAGTCAGAGGAGTTTGGGTTCAGTGCCTAAAGTGGAGGAAGCGTCATCTTCTTCCAAGTCAACCAGTGACGAGAAAGAGAAAGAAACAGAGCTTTGTCTCTCTCAAAACGAAGAGCATGTGTTGATGTCAGATGATGTGCTCCAGTGTCTCTATAGTGCAGTGGAGGGGTGGGAGGGACTGTGGAGAGCAGTCACTGAGACTCCTGCTTCAGCAGTAAGGGGTTCTCTTCTTACGTGTAACACCATCCGTCTGTTCTCTTTGAATGTGACTTGCATCTTTCACTCATTAGGAATCCTCTAACAATCTATTCCACGATTGTCCCAAGTTGTTCCACCACATCTACCTCACATCCTCCCTGTGTCTGGCTCATTCTCAGGTGAGACTAAACAGGTGAACACTGTTTCAAATAATAGCCCCTCACTCTCCCACTTTCAGCCTATGCTGGCACTAAAGAGTCTTCGTGTGCTGCTAGACATCTACAATTGGTTCGCCATACCTCCCAGCGAGCTCCAAACGCCTTACCAGAAGGCCCTTGCATTGTACCACCAGCTGCTCATCTCTTTTGCTGACCAGGAGCTGGACACACAACCACTGGAGCTGACAGGTAGCTATATACAAGTTACATCTCTTGAAGTTGGGCATCTCCATGTATGATTTTCCATTTGTTTGTAGTATCAAGCTCAAAACCAAAGTCGGAAAAAGTCCTAAAGAAAGAGCAGAGTGAGCTTCAAGAATCATTGCTCCACTGTAAACTGGTTCTGGCAGAGTGGTACCTCAGTCGTGGTCAGAAAGACTCCTGCCATGCACTCCTTGTGGACGTCCTTAATGATCCATTCCACGAGAAATCATCCACCATGAGCTTCTTTGTCGTAGCTAAGGCTAAACTCCTTGCCAGCGAATACCTCCAACAACGTGATTTTGAAATAGTTCCAGGTGATGATTTCTTACACTACTTGTCCAATCCACCAAATGCCTCTCTGACTGACAATGCGGATTCATTTCGAGTGACTCCTCTTGAGGTGGTCGTGGACAGTGTGAAGATCTTCAGACAACTAGCAGATCATCGTCATGTTAGGAGCACAAGAGAAGAGGAGGACCCAAAAGGTATACGTTGGAATGTGTGTAGATGGTTGTATGCTCATTTTTATTCACTCTCTCTTTTACAGTCAAAGAAGAATCTCCTAACGTCTCGCATGTGTTATCTCCTGTTGTGAGTGCTTGGGATATTTTAGTGGGTCTGCTGTCCACCCTGAAGAGAGTATCGAGGTTGCACCTCCTCCAAGGCAACATCAAACTGGCTTACTTCTATGCTAAGGAAGGGGTCCTGCTTGCTAGGACAATGCTACTCCAAGGATGGTAAATCTTGTAAAGTTATCTAAATAAGAATATTCTTCAACTAATATTTTGATTCATGTTCCTGTTAGGTATCTTGAGTTCTGTATTCTTCTCTGTGAGATACACCTGACTCGTGGACGCAAGGATTGTTCTCTTGTGTACATCAACCAGGCAGCCAAACTGCTTGAATGTGAGGTCTACTGCAGCTCGGTCATCGCATCGATTGAGGACCAAATCAGGAGCACATTGACAGCAACCACCGGGGGAGATGAGGCAGGGCTACCACCTACAGACTCAGTTGTCATTCTCGATGATTCTGATTCCACCCAGTCCAACAATGACGACTCTGAGGATAGTTTCTTGTCAGAAATGGTTGATGTTGAAACACCACCCCTGACTAGAGCTCGGACAACCAATCGCGTCCTGAACCCCCATCCATCTTCTTGTACGTGTTCGATGTGTGTCTGTCACATTTCCTTGTTGCAGTACGTCCAACTAGCCCTTTTGGTGTGTGAGTTAGTGTCACAGATGGTAGATGATTCCCAAGGTGAAGATGGTACCCGTGACTTAAATAGCTCTGCTGAAACGATCTTAAAAGTTCTCTCGGAAGCAAGTGAACTGTTGAACGGCAGAGTTCCCAAATGTAATTCAGTCTTGAAATCTGTTGTTGCTCAAACGAATGAAAGTTTTCAACCAAAGTCAAAGTCACAACGTTCTACAAAGAGTAGGAAGTTGAAAAAGTCCTCAAGAAGAAGTGATGATCCATCCTCTCAGCCATCACTAGATGTTGCACGGTCTTCCACTTACTTCTGTGTTGCTTCTAACCTGACAAGAATGGCTGCTGATGCACATCTTCTGATGCTGCAACCTGACAAGGCTATCATTGACATTGAAAGAACACTGAATGATGAGACAAAGACGCCAAGGACCGACACATTCACCAATGAGAAGTTGGCCCAGTTGCATTACACACTAGGTGTTGCTCGAGTCCAGGAGCTGGAAATCAATCGTCCCAAGCTAGCTAAGAGTCTCTGGGAAGGTGGGTCAGCTAGCAAAGAGAAGTCCAATAGTGAAAAGGTAGCTGTTGACTCTGAAAATGATCCCCTACGAGCTAACCTTCAACGGTGTAGAGGTGATGTACCAGAAGAAATGGTACTTGTAACAAGAAGAGTGAAAAAAGGCCGGAAAGCTGCTTCTTCAAAGTCTAAATCAGGAAGCACCACTCAAGCAAAGCACCCAAACAAATCTGCCCTGCCTGCTCAACCTAGACAAGCTGACATGAAAATTGTCGAGCATTTCTTCATAGCATATCAGTTGTGCTATCCAAGCATGCCCGCAGTTTTGTTGCGAGATACCTCGAGATGGTTGGCTCTCCTGCTGAGCAGTGATAGCTCAGAAATTGGCAGTCACTTCCTAGCACTGAGTATGAACATCACACTCACCCATCAAACAGTCTACTCAGTTGGCAAGAAAATCAAGTGAGTGTTGGGACCATACATACTGTTGTACATGTATGATACTGTACATTTACATCGATTCATGCCTGATTCTGTTTGATATTAATTTTGTCTTCTCTACAGGCACTACCAAAGTGTTGATGTCAAATCTCCATTGCACCATGCCCAGGAAGCTCTTCGTGCCCTCACAGATTCCTCTCCACTCACCAAATCTCAGAGTTCAGGTTATGACTCTACAGTCAGTGCTCGTTGTGTTCTTCAGTCCACTGGGACACCACCCTCTCTCTCCTACACCAAGGAGCTACTCACTTCTCTTTCACCACAGTGGTCTGTGTGTACCATTTGTCTAGCACCCAAAACACACCCCACCAGACCTACGTTCCTTCTCCTGTCAAGAAGCTTGTGTGGAGGAGGGAAGAGGGTGAACGATAGTGGCTTGGGGTCTGACAAAACACCTGCTGTTCAAGTCAAGAAGTCATCAAGAACTAAGTCAACAAGAAAAGTATCCAAGGACATTTGTGTTGACGTTTGTACTGTCAAGAAGACACGAGAGAGTGACAGTGACTGCCCTTCGTCTTCTGTGTTGGTCAAGATTCCTGCAAATGGGTTCTCATTTCTCGACCAGTGTGATAACATTCACTGTTCAGCAGCAGAGAGGCTGTTACTGAAGGAGAAGAATGAATGGTGGGAAGCCAGGAGGAGCTTGGATGCAGACATGAAGGTGACTGTTTGAAATCAAATATCATTGTGAGCTAATTAATGATCACTTCTGTTTTGTATTGCAGGAGCTATTGCTTCAACTGGAGACTGAATGTCTCGGTGATAATGCTGCTCTCTTTAGTGAGGAGTCCAGCGCAGTCATTCTTGTCCTGGGACAACACGTTCATCGTTTGCCTTGGGAGTGTCTGCCCACCTTGAAGGGGCTGAGCATCACAAGAATGCCTTCATTGTCATTCACTTCTGCACACAAAACTCTGGTAAACAAATTGGTATGTGTACATAATCATATAATCATACAATGTTGTTTGTGCAGGTTGGTTACAATGACGGCTTGACAGTCAACCCAAATTCTGCATACTATGTGCTCAATCCTCAAGGCGATTTGTTGAAAACAGAGAAACTCTTCTCCAGCTGGTTTGCCAGGAACCCAGGCTGGGATGGTGTAGTGAGGAGGTCTCCATCTCTTGACCAGTTTACAACAGCTCTGCAAGACAGGGACCTCTATGTGTAAGCCAAATATTAACACACGAATGTACGCAGCTAGCAGTACCCTATGCACATGCAACCCTTTCCTTTGTATCCCTCTGGCAGTTACTGTGGTCATAGTGCTGGTAAATTTTTGGACACAAGTGGTTTTCATCTCCTTCGCTGCCAGGCCACTGCTCTGTTGCTTGGATGCAGCTCTGGCAAGCTAGTGGCACCTGGGAAGTGTGACCCAACTGGTATTGCCCTCAGTTACTTAACGGCTGGATGGTGAGTTTATACATAGCCTACTCATTCTCACTCTGTGGGGGACGTTTTAATGATCTACTCATTTATTTGGTGCACTTGCTTTACAGTCCGTCTCTAGTTGGTTGCTTGTGGGATGTGACGGATGGTGAAATTGATCGATTTTGTAAAGCTCTGCTCGAATCCATCCTGGAACACAATAAGAAGGGGAAACTAACTCAGCAATCTCACGACCCCCAGTGTTCCAGAACCCTCTCTGCACATGTGAATGCCTCCAGGACTGCGTGCAAGTTGCAGTGGCTAGTTGGAGCAGCTCCTGTGGTGTATGGTCTACCTGTGACCACCAGTCCTCATTAGAAACAATAATTATGTGTGCATGTATTCAATGTGTACAGGAGACTTTCTAATTTTACAAAACCACATAGAGAAATTTTTAAATTATGTTGTTTTCCACGTGGTTTGCTGTCATTGGTCGGAGTATTGCATGTCAAAACAGGTTGGTTCAGCCATAATATTATGGGAAGCTAGCTAACAACAGTTCCCTGAGTTCCCACTCCCTTCCAGCCTAAACAGCTACAGGTAACCGGTGCCAAGAGGCGTTGAAGTTGATCCCGCCTATTTTTGTGTTGGCCGACAAACCGATATGGCTAGTGTGGCGAACAGCAATCACAGTGAATTAGTGAATAGAAAGAGACACCGGAGCCATCATCATCAGCACCACCACGGCCATAGCAGTCACTCACAACGAATGGAAGATATCCAGAAAGCTGCACTTGCTGAAGAACATGGTAAAGCTCTATTTTCTAGGCCTGGATTTTTCTTTGTTCTGGTGTTCAATAAATTGAATTTTATTACAACTTGTGAGTACAGGAGAAACCAAGCCTGACTCTACAAGCATGGCTAGTCGTTCTAAAGACCACAGTAGTCCTATACTGTTCACTGTATGTTTCCTGGGAATATTTGTCTCCTACTTTCTCTATGGTCTGGTACAGGAAAAGATGTAAGCAGATCAGCTTTCTGTGTGATGGGTCAAGTGACCCTGGCCAGTCTGCTCTGACAGTGCCAGTATATATCTAAATCATCATAAGTGCTATTCTTTTCTATAGAACCAGACGCAAGTTTGGTGACCAACGTTTCAACTTCTTCATGTTCCTTGTTGGTGTACAGTGCATCATTAATGCTATGTTTGCAAAGACAGGTACGTAAAGTATGTCCAAGAAGAGATCCAGGATTAAATTTCTCGATTAATTCCAAGTATGAGTGGTTGTGACATAATTTGCTTCCCCATCCAGTCAGTGTCATCAGAAAGACTGATGTCTCTCTATCACCTCACCGGCTCTTCAGTGTACTGGCATTCACATACGTTGGAGCTATGGTGGCCAGTAACAGTGCCCTTTCCTACATCTTGTACCCTACACAGGTACATTCAAGTCATACAATCTTAATACTGTGCATTGCACTCAATGCTCATACACTTTGATGTAGGTCTTAGGCAAGTCGGCTAAACCTATCCCTGTGTTAATTCTAGGAGTGTTAGTTGGTCATCGGGTTTATCCTCGAATCAAGTACCTAATTGTTCTGCTGATTGTGACTGGAGTTGCACTGTTTCTTTACAAAGATGGAGTCCAAAAGAAAGAGGAAGGCAGTCAGCACAAGTTGTTTGACATCATTGGAATTGGAGAATTCCTTGTGGTAAGCACTTGTGTGTAACATGTAAAATAATAGCATACTGTACAATTTATCGATCAATAAAATTTTCATGGTTAACCATGTTCCAAGCTTGCTAGGTTCCTCCCCTGAATTCTAGCTCTGTGGTTGGTTGAAGTATTAGTATAATGTCTCTGTCTAGATTTCTTTGTTTCTTTGTGTATAGATTGTCTCTTTGACATTCGATGGCATTACTGGTGTGATTCAAGACAGACTCAAGATCAAGCACAATGTCTCTGCCCATCACATGATGTATGCTGTCAATGTGTTTGCCTCAATGTACCTAACTGTGGCTGTGTTCCTCTCTGGAGAGGCTGTTCAGGCCATTAAATTTCTACAAGATCATCCTGAAGTAGTTCTTTACATAATGCTGTTTGGACTGACAAGTGCAATTGGACAGGTAAGTGTTTATTGAATTAAGGTGTTGTGTGGATATATTTTTTATTTACACCCTACACACATTGTATTCCTGATTGCAGAACTTCATCTTCATGACTATTACTAACTTTGGTCCACTAACATGTTCCATCTTCACTACTACAAGAAAATTCTTCACAATTCTAGCCTCTGTGTTGATTTTTAGTAATGTTCTCATTTTCCGACAATGGATCGGAGTGGTCCTTGTATTTATTGGCCTAGGTCTTGACATAGTGTTTGGCAAGGCCATCAAGAAGCACCATCATCATCACCACCACCATCAGAGCCATCCCTCTAACCTCCATGGGAAGGAGCAGGCTCAACCTCCTCAGTCTGTTACTGCAACGGTTTGATGTAGGTCAGTTATCGTGTAGGCACAGCTTTTCTTCTCTGAGTTGATATTTCTATACCTCACCTGTTTCTACTTCTGTACTCATCGTTAAGTGTATAAAATGTAATTAATTTGCAATTTTTGTTGTTTTCTTGTACAATTCTTTTTCACAAAAAAAGCAACTATTGTGTTTGTACAGCATGTGGAATATGGATGTCTGTATGCATGTACTGTAAGTGACCAGGTTTCAAGATGATTTGAAGTGTACAGTACATAAATTATTATATACATGTAGTACGTGACAACTGCTTTTAAGTCTCTTCCTTTACTGGTTGCAATTCTGTGTTTTCAATTACTAAAGTGTGCAGCAGTCCTAGCATCTTGTTGCCAGAGCTCCTGGACTTGATGTAAGCACTGTAGCTACCAATGGTGAAGTGGGTCTCTGTCCCGTCATCTGTGAATTCACCCTGCACGCATTATGTACATAGAAGAATGCTTGATGGATTTAATCTGCACCATTCTTGTTAAAGCCTTACAATTGCCTCTGTTTGCTTGCCATCCACATACACATCCATTTTCTCAATATCTGTGGGTGACAAACGTGATAATGTGTAATCAAAACATGCCCACAATTACAAAGAGAGTGAGAGTTTTTATACCTAACACAACTCTGTGGTCTTCTTGAGCTATTCTTGGTAGCCATGTTCGGGTGTTTTTCGCTTGAGATTGAGCAAATCTCTTCAGAGACTTTCCATCAATTTTGAGCACATACACAAACGACATTCCACTGGAAGAGATGGTTATCTCAGCTTTCTTGTCAGCGATCTGGAAGGTCTCTGAACCTACTAGTTTGAACATCCAGTTCTTACGAACAACCTGAAAAGAGTGTGTTTTCTGATTATTAGTTCTTCAAAAAAATTCATGACTAATACAAAAGTAACATGCAAATGCAGAATTTGTTTGGATTCATCAGTGTCTAACCTCCAAGCCATCAACAAAGATCACTCTCTTTCCTGAAGTGGTACCGTGCTCGAACACGATTGAGTGCTTGCCACTAGCCAATTTAATTTCCCATGATGCTGCGACATCTCCAGGATTTTCACCAAACATCTCTAAGGCAGCCATTGCGGTGTTACTCCCTCTACAAGTTGCCAAGTTACAACCTTTCTTGTTCCTCCCCTTCCTGTTTAGAGGTGGGCTTTATTTAGAAATATTAAATATTTTGTGTAATCATAGCTAGTTTAGTACAAAAATGTTCATTTACGAATATTAAAACGAAACTTAGGTGGTGCTTTGATGGGTAATTTAGCTACATTGTCCTCTTCTTCAGAGTCGCTATCAAATGCACCCTGCATGGTCAGTTCTCGCTGACGACTCATTAATTTAGGAGGAGGACCCTTTTTGCTAGGTTCATCCATTGTACTTTTAAACTGTTGATTGGTTTTGGCGGAGCCAGCTTTCTCCCAAGTAGACGTATATGATCCTTCTTTCATACTGGATTTTGCATCAGCTTTCATTGAGTCAGTTAGTAAAGTTCCCCTTTTGTTGAGGTCGAAAGACCATTTTTTCTCAGATGGCAATTTGCCACTCAAACTTGGTGGGTCATTCGTTCTGCTATTTTGCTGTAGTGCACTGTCTCTTCTTGATCCTTGTGATTGACTGCCCCTGTCAGCTCCCTGTTCTGACTGGTCTCTCTTCACCACAGCTGATGGCTGACGTATGGATGACTCACGGCCTAGTTGATCACCTATGGTCGTTAGTGTACCTGCTGATTGAAACTTGAGACCAAATTTCGCGAGTTTTGCTTTTTTCTGAGCAATTTTTTCTTGGGACTCTTCACTTTCTTTCGAACGTTTGACTCCAGCCATAGAGGAGGTACCACTAGCTCCAATTGTTGAGCCACTACTCTGAGTTGAGGATGAGGAGTCTTGTCCTATTGGTTTAAACGCAGGAGCAAACCCTCCTTTGCTTTTCCTGAGAATGCAGAATACTCAATAATAGAGCGATACTACAATGCCCTGTTATCCTGACCTCTGTATATTCATCTTAGCCCTCTCTAAAGCAACCATATGTACTGCCAGTATTTTTTGCCTCTGCTCTTCAGGGTCTCTGTGGCCGCCTGCAAAACAATGATGTCATATGCATGGGTAGAGTAATATTAGTAGGTTTGCTTACCAAATCTTCTCCCAGTTTCATACTGCTTTAAATCTTTAAGCCTCTGTAAGAAATAAAGTATTCAAACTTTTGAGTACAAAAAAAATACAGACAACTTACTTGTTGATGATGATGACTGTAAGAGTTGATGTGGTTGTCATACTCAGAATACTTGGTGTACTGTCTATCGCACAATTCACAGTAGAAAGACTTGTGCATTTCGGCTAAAGTCTCAGCAATCTGTTGTTCTTTCTCAGCTTGGGCCTTGTATTTCTCCACAAGATCGTCAGTCAATTCTTTCTCAATCTCCATTTGTTTACGCTTCTCAGTGGCATCTTGAGCAAGCTCCAGCTACACAGTGTGCAAGAGAAAAGAATAAAACAGCTCTATAGCAAGAATGAAATCCCAAACACACCTCAAGAGTCCATCTGCCAAGACCCATATGGTCATCTTTTTGCTCAAAGGGAACAGGATCGACTCGACCTGATGGGAACAAAGGTTAATACACATAATTACATAACCTATAATAATATATTAACTTGAAAAGATTGCGTCTGCAATAATGTGCACCTTGATTGAATTTTCCGAGTCCTGTTCCATTTTCCCAGCCCATTTTTTGAATGAGCTTGAAACCAAGATTGTCCTAGAGGTAGTGCATGAGGAGGGGAAGGTGCGGAGTACGCCTGCCCAGCCAGCCATTACAGTACATTATCACACTCATTGGGCACCATGCTGTCGTTACATTACATACTATACACTTCAAAATGAATCACCATACCGCTTTGATAGGGGCATCCAATGAAGAAGTTTCATCAGGCTCCACTCCTTCAACATATTCATCATACCCGACAGTATCAGAACCCTGCAAAACATTACGCTCATGTGTATTTTTCCAATTATAGCACACCTACACAACAACTTTCTTACTCACCAGTTTTCTTTTTTCATTGAACCTGGAAAAGGCAAATTTATCAGCTCCTCCTCCTGACATCTTAGCTCTTAAGGTTTTCTTTCGCTAACTCTAGCTCTTTGCTCGTCTTTTTGATTGACTTTTTGAACGAGAATGGTAAAGGGACGCCAAACTTGTATCTAGATACTTGAAAGTTTTAAGTAATTTTTAAAAGTTAAATGAAGCCACAATACTGCTGCTTCGCAACACAGTGAATGGCAACTTCTAATGGGGCCAGAGCTTTATCTGCACGTTCATTGAAGGTAAAACACTCTGTTCTGTCATCTATGATTCTATACATTGCTCCAATATTACAGGGTAGTGAGGGAGGCTTGGAAGTACTCTCACCAGAAGGTGAGTGATATTTTACCTGAAGCTCTGTAAGTTGATCCCTCACCACTCAATTATTTTACTGCAGGCTCATCTGTATACATAACTGAAGTTGAAGGTGATGACAACTACAGCAACCCGGTCACTAGTCCTGAGGGACACACCATCATTGGTGGGGAACAACCATACTTCAAAAGAGACTATAAAGTTACCATGACCTCTTTGTTTTATATTAGGTGTCCCACGTAAACCAGAGACAATATCACAACCCATTTCCTCTCAAGCTGCTGTTCAACAGGTGAATGACCAACTTTCAGAACTTCGCATATCGAAGGCTGTTGTGATAGGAGGTGGTTCTGATGAGGAGGAGTCTTCCAGTGAGAGTGAGGACGAAACAGTTGCAGGCATCCTGAGGAATGCTGGTGTAGAGTTTGACTTGAGTTCACTAAAACCTACACCCGATGGAAAGGCTCCATTCGAACTGGCCTCACAGGTGAGCATCTGTACTATGTTGATAGCTGGTAGTCATTGTAGGAACATATTATGAAACTTGTACTATTTATTGCCCCTTAAGCTTTTAGCCTGTGTAATGAATGAAGAATTCCCAGCAGCCAAAATCCTCTGTGAAAAAAGTAAGCCTAAAGAACTCGAGCTGATTGGTGATAAAAGTAAAATACTATTGTCTAAATATTAAACTATACAGTGCTTGAACTTGAACCCAACAATCAACTGACTTCTGAATTCCTCCCTGTCATTCTGGAGAGAATAAAACTCAGTGAGAGAATAATTTTATTCATTGCTTTGAAAACAATATCTACACTGAAATGTCAATTTTCCCCACCTACAGATGAAGAACTCCCAACTGAAAGTTCCTCGTCTGAGAGTGATGATGATGAAATCAACTTTGTCAGTTCTGGAGATGATAGTAGCAGCAGTGAGAGTGAGACTGGAGGAGGAGAGGGAGGGGGAGGGGATACCTCATCACCGGGAGCTGATGATAGTCATGCTTATCGACACAAGAACTGTTCACATGGTATATAATCGACACTTAGGAATATCACTGGTATAATCTAGAACGATGTTCTAGAACAATGTCATGTACTATTATTGCATGCTATAGTATTATATCGATACCCCTCTACTCACATGCTTGTCACGTAGCATAATTTATGTTAACATCACCACCTGGCCATTCTGATTATTTGCTTGATTTCATAATATTTTCTTTTGTGTAACAAATAGTCAACAATAAACATTACCCACATTACAAATGTGCCAAACATACCAAAAGTAGCTGTGACATGATGAAATAAATAAATATATAAATAAATCTGAAACCTTTCTATAGGGGAACAAACTACTTTTGGGAACACCAAAAAATACACTCACATCAAATGAATACCAACACATGAATACACTCAACATTGAATACCAACACAATGAAACACAAACAGTGCAAGGACTAACAAACAGAATGAATTGCACACAAACTAGTTGTGCTTCCTACTAAGTGCAATAGGGCCGTGAGTTCTAGTACAACGAGATTTGTAAAATGCTATTTCTTGTTCCAGACTGCGACTCTTGTGAGAGTGTCTACTGAGAGCCTCCTTCAACTG
Source organism: Tethya wilhelma (assembly GCA_964030475.1). Classification (NCBI taxonomy): domain Eukaryota; kingdom Metazoa; phylum Porifera; class Demospongiae; order Tethyida; family Tethyidae; genus Tethya; species Tethya wilhelma. The sequence goes on from CAXIPT010000001.1 coordinate 3,207,825, forward strand.
ATCCACTTCTTGCTGTAGACCACACAACACACTCAACTTCTTCTTACGGCAGTTCTTGGCAGCAACCTTGTTCTTTCCTCGTCTACGAATGTTCTTCATGTCTTCCTTTTCCTTCTCGGGGATGCTAGGATCATCAAGGTACTTCTTGAACTGGTGAAATGGCATATCTACGAGTCTCTGCTTCTCTGGTGATAGTACTAGCTGTCCTTCTGCAGGTCCCGGTGATAGACTTGCATAACTCGAAGCAGGTGAATGGGGTGACGGTATACTGGGATAATAACAGGCGCCGCCATTGTTGGCACTACTATAAGATGGCGACACAGGCGATGAATAGTTCAGGTGAGATTGGGTCGGCACAGGTGATAGAGATCTTCTAAGTTCGTGTGTGCCACTGGTCGTAGAGGTACCTGGAGTTTGGGAGCCTCTAGAGCAGGTGTCGACTCCTTCAGTTTGTTGTGTACTGACCACACTATTGTTCGAACTAACTCGTTGAATAGAGTTCTGCATGTATGGGAGAGGGGAACTGCTGGCTACAGTGGTGATCGATGTGGGACTTCCGTCGTAACACGTGTCCAGCATCACAGCAGCAGAATCACTTGAAACCAGTTTAGAGGCTTCTGTAAGATCCATGAGATGGAGTGGGTCATTGAGAAGAGAGAGATTTACAGAAGTCAATGTGGGATTGTAAGTCGACGAGGAGACAGAGCTTTGGTGAGTGTGAGTGTAGGTTGGGAAGCTGTTAGCACATGAGAGAGGATTATATCCACTTCCGTTAACAGGCGAGGCTTGTGTGAATTGAGGATTGTAGTTTGACACACAAGTTATATCTTCTGTGAGCAAGGCTGAGAGTTCGTCCTCATGGATTATACTTTGGTGAGAGTGGACAGATGAGGAACTGGGAGAAGAGGAGTGTTCTTGGCTAAGATAATCATTACGGTCATTTAGACTCATCAACTGCATGTCGGTAGTAGCAATGGTGGCAGGTGAGGTGGCAACTAATTGGTAGGGGCTGGAGGGAGCTGGCACCATCGGGCTCTTGATGGGTTGTTCTGAGCTTCGAAGTTCTGTGTCCAAAACATCAACTCCAAGATCGAAATCATCAAAGAGAGTTGTGTTAGGCATGGACGTAGCTACTGAATCAAGTTGAGAGTCCAGATTGACATTGTCATCAGCGAGCAGCTGGTTGATGGCGTGTAATGAAGGGGCAGAAACGGTATAACCATCGGGTTTCTCTTCCATTTCCTCATCATCCTCAAAACCTTCATCAACATCACCCTGACCACCAAACTCATCACTGGAACCTACATAACGAAGTTAAGTCTACTGTAATTTGTAGTACTATAGAGCAGTTGTACTATAAATATCTTTGGTACTTATTTCTAGACATGAATAATATGATTGTCTAAGCTCTTACCATCAAAGTCTCCCTTGCTGCTACTTGGTGTACTGCACTGAGAATGAGGTGAGTAACACGGCACCGACTGAGACGACTCCACTACTTGTACCTCCTCAACTCCTGGGTACATGTTATCACCATCAAACAGAGCCATGAAGTCATCTTCAGCCCTTCCAAGAAAGAACTCTGGTTTCTCTACCACCTCTGAATCAGAACGTCTGTATACAGTAGGAGGCGTAGCTGGTGAGCTGTTTCTAGAAGATTCCATAGTATACTATGAATACAACTGTTTTTCCACTGAATGTTCCTTAGGTTCTCGATCGCACAACTGATGTTTGTATGCTGACTCACTCTCCTTTTATATTAATATGGAGCTAAATTTAGAACCGGATGCAAATGATGCAATGGGTATTTATTGTCAAAAATAGAATCTTCCATATAAAGAGGAAAAGGTATTGGAACTAAAGCTTATAGGTTATCAAGAGTGTATTAGGATACCATGAATAAACTATACAAAGGTCAATACATCCTGTGTTAACTGAGCCCTGAAGTACATACACTAATTCACAACAAAAAAATACTACAGGAAACCCAAAAAGAGAGCAAGAATTAGACTTCTAACAATATTCCAACACTATCTACCACTATCTACGTACGCCATATCTAGAACTACTTGCTGGAGAGTCAAACATCCGACGACTGTGTGGATGCGGTGACTTGTACGGGGAGTGATGTGGTGAGGTGCCATGCCGCCTAAAGCGGGGTGTGTCACGATGTGGAGAGCTGTAGTCTTCATAGCGGGGGGCATCACGATGAGGGGGGCTGTGGGAGAGCCGCGGATGGTGAGAGGGAGACTCATCCGAAGGGTAGTAGGCAGAAGATCGAGAACTAGAGTTGAACGAAGCTGAAGCTGATGGTTGAGATGAAGGGGTATGCTCCTCGTAATCACTGTAATCAACAGTTTCTTCCTCCTCCGAATCGTTGGTTAGGAAACTCCATTCATGATCGACCCTCTCTTCTTGAGACACATGGCTCTTTCCTGATAGAAATCGAGTAAATCTGCCAAAAAATCAAAACTAGAATTGAATGCAATGCAATGCTTTATTACTGTCACAAGTAATACACACTTTTTAGAATCCTTAAGTTCCCCAATGGTCTCCCACACATCATTTGTTTTGCAATAATCACGAAGTTCATTCAAAGCCTTTGCAGTTTCCACACGCCCTTGTTCCTCAAATTCCTATTAGAAAAACAATACCCATTGTTGTTAACACAAAGATACAAAGGTAGTCTTCCCTTTTCTTAAAAGATAGCAAGAATACCTCTTCTGTGAGAAAGCGATGAACAGGTTTAGACCAAAACAATCGCAAAGGGTTTAGAAAAGAGAGACACTTGCAGCAGTAGAAAAATGGAGCCAAGATACAAGACACCATGTACATTATCCATGATAACACAATAGTGATGGGATTGTAGCTGTTGTGTATGCATGGGAAATAACTCTATGACCAATGGTAAATATAGGGTTGTGCACCTTCCCAAGGCTTACCTGACAGGGACAAAGTAGAACACTACAGCAGATACTACTAGACCAACAGAGAATTCAAACATCTGGCTAGAAGAATATATCAGCAGCAATGCCACTAGTTGCATCGTCCACTGGATGAGGTCAAACGTTCTGGAGTTAGAGACTGGTCCAAATCGATACAGAACTGCAAAGCTGACCAGTCCAGCCACCACTACATAGGCAATGACATACTGCCAGTGGGTCTTGGAGAGCTCAAGGAAGTGCTGAAAGAACCAGTAGAAGACAGAGGTAATCACTGTATATCCACCAGCAAGGATACCAAGACCAACAAGATTGTTCTGTGGAAAGAGAGAAGTAAATGCATAACGACATGTACACACCTTATCACTGAAAACAGCTCACTTTAGGTACAAACTTCGAGAACACATAGAGCACCACAAGAACAGATGCTACAATTCCCAGGGTGATTCCCGTGCCATAGTACAAGGTCACATTCCTTTCAAAGGAGCAAAAAACAACAACAAACACATAATTGTCATTAGTCATTGTTGTATTGTAGTCCTCAGGAAAACAACTCAGAGGGGAGTACCCTTCCATGTCAACACACGTACACAGCACATGCACATCAACACTGTCCACTACTCACCGACTCAAACTAGGAGCCCCAAACAATAGGAATACTCCGACAAGCAGCATGATAGGAAAACGTGGCAGCAACTTTAACTGAGCGTTTAAAGCATACGGTACTTCACTACGTAGTGTCCCACTGTGTTTGATTCCAATACAGTGAAGTTTGTACGGAGACAGATCAACTCCCTCGGTAGCATTGACATCATCTGCATGGCTCATCTGAATAGATCTTAAAATGGCATCTGTACTATTGTCCAGCACCATTAAAATATCCTCTGGTGTTTGACTCATGATATTGACGTGAAATGAGTGCCATACAAGCAGCACTCCGTCAAGTGAATATGGGTTAGTGCCTTCATAGCAGTACACATCTGGGTATGACCCGTATTCAACAACACTATGTATTGGCATCTGCAAAATTAATACAAAAATCTAGCATAATAATTAGCATCACAAAGTAAAGGAGTTGGTCTGTAAAGATGCACGTGGGAGTGGATATAGCATACCATCCGATATCCGTAACTAAGTAATTGTCTATGAATACAATAAAACAGACTTATATAGCGTGTGCAGATGGCAAAACTATGTAATACGAATTATATTTCAAATATGGTAGGGGCCATACTTATCCCATATACTCACTCCATGTTTCTTTGTAATAAACTCATTGAGCCAGAGACCTGATTATGAGTAGTGTGCATTGTTTAGAACATATATATCATTACATCATATTAAAACCTCCTCGCTTGCAATACAACTCACAGTACTTATTCCTATTGCATATTTTCTCTCGTTTCTCGCCATGCAGCCTACACCATGCAAAAGGCACAATGCACAGCAAAATCCACAGCTTCAAAGTAACGAGACTAGCCATATCGGTGAAAATTAAAACCGCAAAGTTTGAATTTTCTTGCTGACCAATGAAATTTCACCATTTTCAAATTTGGCGCGTATTACAGTTCAAGCATGCGCGTGGTGCAAATTAATAAGAATAAAACTCCTCAAATCAAATAAATTAACTTTGATAATACATCTGAAAATCTGACATGCTTATAAACAATTGCAAACTAAAAGGTATAACATACACAACATTAGTTCCATTCACAAACTATGAAAGCGATGCACTCATTTCTTGATTTTCCTGAAGTTCCATAAGAGTTTGCTGCATCTTGGTCCACTCATCAGCATGAGGTGCCCGAAGTCCCTACACACAGAGACATACATGAAAAGGATAATCCTCAAATACACAAGATTCAGAAGAAAGAAAGCCTACAAACCTCTCCAGCTTCAAAAAGGTGTACTTTCCCCTCAAAATCTCCACAAGCGAGGAAGTGTCCATTGTGTGACCAGCACAGCTTGCTAAGAGCAGTGTCAAGGCTCTCAGATAAGATTGGTACCTGAATAGAGAGAAGTAGTGTAAGTACAGACAATAGGTTTCTTTTACCTCAATCTGTATACCTCTGTGTCTGTGTTGATGTTCCAGAAATCTAACTTTCCTTCACCATCAGCACTGGCAAATATGGCAGGATGGACAGGACTCCAGCACACATCATACACATACTCAGAGTTATTCTCCAGTGAGCACAGTGGATATCCAGTCTTGGTCTGCATCATTCAAATTATACATTAAACACAAAACAACTCTAGCATGAAAGGACTTACAGAAAGTTGCTGTTCATTTTGTAATTTTGTGCTCCACAGTTTGATGGTCCAGTCAAAGGAAGATGTCACAAACAAATGAGAGAGGTCAACCTACATTTAGAATATCATCCCTGTAGGCTGTAGAGCACACACTCTTACATTGTCATATCAACTAACCTGTCCACCAGCAGCTCTGTGTGTGCTAACAGCAGTGATAGGACCGGTGTGTCCTTCAAACTGGACTGAAAGTCCCGGTTTCGAACCATGTCTCTGGCCTTGATAGACAGTACACTCTTCACTGCCAACCAGAAACTTGTTGACGTCATTGGTTGGAAAGGAGAGGCAGGTGACAGCAGCAGGCCGGGTGTTGTTGCGGTTCTGGAGCTCAAGACTCTCCTAAGAAGACATCACATCATAAGCATTCAAAGTATAATTGAAAGTAAAAACAATACTTTATCAAACACGATACCTGTGGCTGAGATAACATGTCGAGATTCCAGGAACACATTTTCCCATCAGTTGAGACAGAGATGAGGTTGTGTGCATTTTGACTGCCTACTACGTCGAGACAATAAACAGGGTGAGTGTGAGCTGAACTGGAGAGTGGAGAACGCTGGATGGGTGTTCGTCTTCCACTTCGGGTGTCCCAAAGGACAATCTGTCCCGAGTAAGTCCCTCCAATTACATAGTTTGGATGAAACTTGCTGAAAGCTAAGGACATGAGTGGACTCTGAAGAATAGAAACATGAAACTCACTGTTGATTGTTTGTATACAACAATCAAAGAGCACTCATGTGAACACTGATACAACAGCACTCAAGTTTTGTGTGTGTTTACCTGACAATTGAATATATAGTCGGGTGTGTCCTTCTGAAACTTAATGTCCCACATAAGTGCTACACCATCTGGGTCATGAGGAATGTTGGGATTCACATAGTAGCTGACCAAGAAGAGCTCTGGGTGCTGAAAATAGCACAAACATAACCTTGTGTCATCATATAGCTTTAGAGGATACACAAAAGGCTTCATTCTACAGAATATTATGTATCACTTACATGGCTTGACCAGTCCATGGCGGTAACATTCCTATTTTGACTCCATCTTTCATCGAAGAATACTTTCTTTTTTGCAACTTTCATACTCGAGAGGGACTCGCTACTCAAATTGAACAACACAGTCCCTAGTAATCTTTGTACTCAACACACACCAGATAAATGTCTTACCCTCCTTCCCCTTCATTTCCAACGATATAATCAAACAGGATATCTGAGCTGTCACTCAAAGCTCTCTCCATCAATCTTGTGGCTCGATCAATGAATGTTGAAAAATCATCTGACGCCACAATCCTATCAATCTGCTCTCCGCTTAGAACATGGGGATGGGGTGAGGTCTGCGTGAAGAACGTAAAGATTGACTGACTGACTGTGCATACAATGTTGATAAATTTGAGTGGCCCCTACCATTCTTTCACGTTCCGTGTCATCCTTGGTTTGTTGGTTGGTCGAGGCACTGCTCTGAGAGGGTCTTATTGGCTCCAATGGGATCTCAGTCTCATCGTCCTCCTCCTCCTCTTTGGTTTGGACAACTACATCGGTCTGAGTTTGCTTTGCATATACTTCTATTTCCTGTGGATGTACAGTGTGCATAAAATGTAGCTTCATTCAAAGATTGTGCCTATAATAATGACGAGTTAACAACTAAGCTAGCAGTCTGGCAAATAAGAGACCTATTAGCAGTCACACTTACCCTGGATCTAATGTTAACAGGTGCAAGCTGATCAACGACGAGTTTCACAGGCTTGCGACGACTGGGTGTGGTGATTTGCTTCACTTCTTTCTCCGGTGTCTTGGATTCTTGCTGCTTTGGAGACACTGCTGTGACTGAAGGGGGACCCCCTCCTCCTATTAGATCATCAACAAGTTTGTGCACATCAATATCTTTAGCCTTTGCAGGAGAGCTCTTGGGGATCTACACAAAATTGAGGCATACAAACACAAAAAGATAAATGAGAAGATGTCTGCACATGTGTCTATTGAGTTGCATGTTGTAGAGGGACGGTGACCTCTTTATCTTTGGTTTCAGTCTTCTTTCGCTCTCTGGCTTGTCTCAGCTCATCAAGCTTCTTTCTCTTCTTCTCTAGTTCTGCTTTTCTATCAGCCATACTTGTACTCACCCTAAAGTCCCACTTCCTGGATGGGGTCACATGACAGTCACGAGATTCTAGGACCCAACTTAACACGTGACCTTCCATTTGCAGCACATGGTCACCAAGAAAATGTCCTCGGAAACCAGTGAGTTTTGTGTGTCTTTCTAATATTGTTTGTCTGTAGGAGAGTATGTTATGAATTGAGTTTCTTCTAGGTGGAAAAAAGAGTAAAAAGAAGGCAAAAGCAAAGCCTGTATCTTTGACTGCTTTTCTATCGGACGCTACTCATGGCACGAATTTTGTGAAAGACCCTCCAAAGCCTGCACAGAGCGAAGGAACCAGTTGGGCAGATGCAAGTGAAGATATAGATCCCTCAGGTACTTTCTGTGTATGCTTGTAGATGTAGTTGTATGGTGTGAAGTTGGCTAGCAAAGGTGAGAAGTCTCTTGACCCAAATGACCTGGAAGCATCTATGCTATATTATCATAACCTTATAAAAATATGTTCTTTAGTGTCATTTCATGTAAATGTGCATTAAAATTTCTGTATTTTGTTGTACCTAAGTATGCTGTTTTCAAGTTGAAAGATTCTCAATTAGGATGGTTGTTAAAGACTATTCATTGTTGTGCAGAAATTTCTACAAAATGGCCAGAACAGCAAGAGAAACGTGTATTTGACCGCAGTGTTCTGCCTAGTGCTCCTAGAGCAGCGACTGCTCCTAAAGTTGATCACAGGAGAATCCCCAGCAGACCGCCTTACACAGTGTACCTGGGGAATCTCTCCTACGAGTGCACTGAAGATGACATCAGAAAGCTCTTTGAGAAAAGAAAGCTAACAGTGAGTGGTGATGATATTTTGTTGCAAGCTGAGTGTTCTAGTTGCCGTTATTGTTCAGGCCACCTCTATTCGGTTGCCCATGGAGAGTGGAACGTTGCGGCTGAGAGGCTTTGGATATGCCGAGTTTGATACAAAGGGTGACCTCATGGAAGCTCTCTCACTGGCAGGAGAAGTAAGAGCATTCCCTTGTCTTCCTTTGTGTGCACCATTGTAATGGCACATTTAAGAAAAAGCAATTTGATATGAGGAAGTGTTGACTATGTGTTCTCTGTTGTGTAGATGGTGAGGAACAGACAAGTACAGGTTGATATTGCAGATGGCAAGGGTGGAGGTGGAGGAGGAGGTAGGTGGATGTTAATTTGGCAGTTTTCATTAATATTTTTCATATAAGGTATTCTAAAAAATTTGGCAATCTTTTACCATCCGTATTGTTTTATCAATAGCACTTTGAAGTTTTTTGTACTTATTTAGTTTTAATGTATGCCGATAATATTTCCACTGACATTTTCAGTACATACTATACCTTAAAGTATCTGTCTTAAATGGATTACTACCACTGAGCTTACAGTAGTTACTAGACATTGGGCATTGATGAGTGAACCAATGTTGTCCCTCACTTCCTTCCTCCAGACGACTCTGGTCGTGGTGGAGGAGACAGAGGCTATGATGATGATCGTACGAGTGGTGACTGGCGACGGGCCAGTGATCAGCATTAAAATTTCTGTATTTTGTTGTACCTAAGTATGCTGTTTTCAAGTTGAAAGATTCTCAATTAGGATGGTTGTTAAAGACTATTCATTGTTGTGCAGAAATTTCTACAAAATGGCCAGAACAGCAAGAGAAACGTGTATTTGACCGCAGTGTTCTGCCTAGTGCTCCTAGAGCAGCGACTGCTCCTAAAGTTGATCACAGGAGAATCCCCAGCAGACCGCCTTACACAGTGTACCTGGGGAATCTCTCCTACGAGTGCACTGAAGATGACATCAGAAAGCTCTTTGAGAAAAGAAAGCTAACAGTGAGTGGTGATGATATTTTGTTGCAAGCTGAGTGTTCTAGTTGCCGTTATTGTTCAGGCCACCTCTATTCGGTTGCCCATGGAGAGTGGAACGTTGCGGCTGAGAGGCTTTGGATATGCCGAGTTTGATACAAAGGGTGACCTCATGGAAGCTCTCTCACTGGCAGGAGAAGTAAGAGCATTCCCTTGTCTTCCTTTGTGTGCACCATTGTAATGGCACATTTAAGAAAAAGCAATTTGATATGAGGAAGTGTTGACTATGTGTTCTCTGTTGTGTAGATGGTGAGGAACAGACAAGTACAGGTTGATATTGCAGATGGCAAGGGTGGAGGTGGAGGAGGAGGTAGGTGGATGTTAATTTGGCAGTTTTCATTAATATTTTTCATATAAGGTATTCTAAAAAATTTGGCAATCTTTTACCATCCGTATTGTTTTATCAATAGCACTTTGAAGTTTTTTGTACTTATTTAGTTTTAATGTATGCCGATAATATTTCCACTGACATTTTCAGTACATACTATACCTTAAAGTATCTGTCTTAAATGGATTACTACCACTGAGCTTACAGTAGTTACTAGACATTGGGCATTGATGAGTGAACCAATGTTGTCCCTCACTTCCTTCCTCCAGACGACTCTGGTCGTGGTGGAGGAGACAGAGGCTATGATGATGATCGTACGAGTGGTGACTGGCGACGGGCCAGTGATCAGGACCGACGAACACCTCCCTATCAAGACAGGCAGCGGGACAACTACTATGAGAGGGATAGATATGGAGGAGATAGGGGCTTTGATAGGAGAGGGTATGTGTGTGTGTGTGTGTGTGTGTGTGTGTGGTTGGTTGTTTAGACTACAATCTAAGTAAGAAACCAATACGTATAGTTATGTGTGAGCCTTTTGTTGTGTGTGTTTATAGAGTACAGTGTTGAGTGGTATGTCAGTTTGTGTTATCTTTTATTCGTTGCTGCCTACAGATCAGATGACAGATACTACGATAGAGGTGGTAGGGATGAGTATGATGGTGGTCCTCCTCGCTCTCGGGGATATGGAGGCAGAGAGAGATATGGCAGTAGAGATGACAGATATGGTGGCAGAGATGATAGATATGGTGGCAGTAGAGATGACAGGTATTTGGTACATTCCCTGAACGTTGACCAACATGTGAGTGAGGTGTGTGGCTGTAGGTATGATGGTTACGAGAGAAGGGGCAGTGGACGGAGGGATGACTATGATGGCAGAAGAGACGGTGACCACTATGGAGGCAACAGAGATGACAGGTCTGTCGTGTGGCGATGATTATAGGAGTGTGCTGTAATCTCCCCTCTTTGTATCCACAGAGGAAATTATCGTGACAGACCTCGACGAGGCTACGATGATGGTCCTCGCTATGGAGGTCGACGGGGCTCGTACGACTATGATGGTGGGAGGGGCCCCAGGAGGCGGAGTCCAGAGTATGAGCAGAGAGACAGGAGGAGAGAGGACCCAGTTGAGAGACCAAGGTTGCAGTTGCAACCACGATCCAAGCCCATTGAATCACAAGGAACTGGTGACACAAGTATGTATGGGGCATTTGTGTGTGTGAAAGTGTTGGCTTTTTTATGATCATTTGTGTTATCACACTTGTTTAGGTTCAAGTTCAATCTTTGGTGGAGCCAAGCCTGTCGATACTGCAACCAAAGAGAAGGAGATTGAAGAACGACTGCTAAAGAAGAGGGAACAAGAAAAAGAAGCAAAAGAGGTACAGCTATCTTTAATTTTTGTTGTAATATTCTGAATTCTACTTGGCCCTTGATGTACCACCCTATAGAAGGAGAAGGCAGCAGCTTCTGTTTTTGGAGGTGCCAAACCTGTAGACACTGCAGCAAGAGAGAGAGAGATAGAAGAGAAGATACAACAAGACAAGGAGCAGCTTCAAAAGAAATTAGAGAAAGATAGGGAAAGGGATGGGGAGAGATCGAGGGAGAGAATTGGGTCGAGTCGTTCATCTGAGGGGGATGATGACAGACGAAACAGGAGAAGAAGTGACTCCAGGGAAGACAGGTCAGTTTGGGGAGTTAGCTTTGTGTTTTTTGTGTTTGCTCTCTAGTGGCATTGGTGTGCTGTGATTGTGTAGGTCGTCAAGAGAAAGGGATCGCAATCAAAGAAGGCAAAGCAAGGAAAGAGATTCTGACTCTCAGGAGCGAAGCCATGATAAAGAGAAAGAACCAAGTACGTCAATTTCAATATGAAAGATTTTAAATGATATAACATTATCATTACTCTCATTTCCTTCCAGGAGAGCCCAAAGGCAGCAGAGAACGTGATAAGGATAAGGATGAGAGCAAGAGTCAGCAACAGGATAACAGTGAACGGCCCAAAGAGCCCTGGAGCATTCGAAGTCGTGACGGACCACGGGACCCAGATAGACGAGACAGAGACAGGGACTATGACAGCCGAGGGCACGATAGAGGCAGGGGCTCCTCTTCTCGGAGCAGAGGAGAGAGGCACGATGACAGAGGTAGCGGCGGGTACAATCGCGACAGGAGACGAAGAGACGATGAGCGTGGTGATAGAGGGGATCGGAGAGGAGGTCGTGGAGGGGGAGGGGGCAGAGGCCGAGGGAGAGGAAGAGGAAGACCAGGTGGTGAGTGGCTTAGGATTGTGTTCACTAACAAAGTTACATCAATCAAAGTTTTTGCGATTTGGTCATAATGCCAAACTTCCAGCTCAACAATAATGCAAAAGCATGACATGTATAACAGAATTTTTAGCTGTAAGTATTTTAAGCTGTTGTTTTTGTGTTGGTAGATCGTGATGGTGATGATCGTCCTTCACGAGGTAGCACCAGTAGAGACTCTGACTCTGGTCGTGGTGAGCAGCATGGTGACAGAGAGGTGGCTGCTAGACGACCACCTGCAACCAATGCCTGGTCAAGAGGAAAGCCCCAGTCTTTGGGTGGAGAGCCTATGAAGAAATATGAAGAACCTGCTGTACCTGTAAGTGTAGGAAAGAGTTTGTGTTTGGACATGTTGATCTTATAGTTGAATGATAATATTTTTGTTTTGTTCATTTGTTCCTTTTTGGATATGTGTTACGATCTTAGTTAAGTTTTGTGTACTGTTTTCACTGCACATGCTGCACAGGTGTTTAGCCAGCCTGGTAGGTTTGCTAGCCTTCAACAGGATGATGATGGTGAAGAGGTGGAGGCTGTAGTCCAAGATGTTAGCTCAGACCAAGAGACCCAGGAGCAGCAGACACCTGTAGTGAATGAAGAGAAGGAATCAGTTGGCTAACTCAGTAATGATAGTATTTAAAAGAAAATATTATGACTAGATTATTATTTACAATATTATTTGATTATTTTATACTTGGAAAAAAACCTCTTGTGTACGTTGTGTATTGTGTGAAGAAAAAGTTTTGTGTGTGGTTCATGATTTGAGCTACGACGACCATTACCATATTTGTGGTGCGCTTTAAAAAAAGTGAATAGTGACTGTTGTGATACCAAACAACGCCTTCAACTTCCAAACAATAATGTCCAGCCTCCAAGCTTCAAAGCAAGCAACAGTAAGTTTGTATTTATAGATCTAAATGTGTGATACACCTTATTAGTAAAAGATCGATAAAAATTGTGAGGATCATCTAAACAATTCGTTTGTTTGGTAGGATAATTCTTTTCTAGGTCTGAGTCCCCACCACCAGCAAATTGTGTTAGAATATCTCCACTCGAGTCGTTTTAAGAGGAACCAGACTCTTAAGGCAATTGACGCCAATCTTCAAGATCTCCTGGACAGTCAACTTGTTGATGACACATTCACAAGTACTGTATCATTGAATTGTGCATTCATTTTACAAGTGTCTTGAGACACGTCTGGTTACTTTTAGCTTAGTATACGGACCTGGGTCTCCAGGCACCACATTCATTTTAATGTAGTGCTGGTACTGCTTTTGGCCTATTTTATTAGGTGATGAAGTTCGTGAGATGTTCCAAGGTTTTTGTGGAGTTGTGAAAGCTGATATTGGGGCTGACTTGATAAACACCTCTCATACTAGTGCCCAGCTGCTGAGACACATTCTACAGCAAGCCGACAAATGGCACCTTGGATTGCAGGCCGACATATCTGAGATGGATAATAGGTGAGGAACATTGTGTTAGAGGCTTAACTTTGCCACTTACAAAATGTATATTCATGCCTGGGAAGGCCTGGAAACAAGGAGCTTCCTTTCCTTGTGAAGAGATGAGGGTCAGTCTTTTTTAATCACAGGGAGTTACTCAATGAGATTGCTCGGTTTGAAGAACGAGAGCTTAGCATCTCACCTACTCAGAGTTTTTCTCGGAAGCAATTAGAGCCTGTGAATGCTACTGGAGGAGAAAAACTTCTAAACTTGGTCTGTCAATTCTCTTGTCTTCTGTACTGTTTCAAAATTTTGCTTTTTTGTTGTTAGGAAATTGGTCGTTTAGAAAAAGAAAATGAGAAACTGAAGGAGAGAATTCGCACTTTGGAGACCAAGGTGGAGTCAATGTTCGAGTAGCTTCTCTTTGTTTCAGTATCCCATGTTGACATCTCTACAGGTGTCCAGTGCACTCAGTGAGAAAGACAGAGTTAAGTCTGACTTGATGGTTGCCCAACAAGCCTCCAGGGAATCATCTATTGAGAGTGCAAGTGATGCAAGCATAGAGGAAATTTCTAAACTACAGGCCAAGATTGGACAGTTGCAGACTCAACTTAGTGAGGTGGGAGAGATATGTTACATCTCTTGATGTTGTTATAATTTTTTTTTCTTTTTTGATATCTCATTTCAGAAAAGCTCTCATGATGACACTTCTCTCAAAGAGGAGCTTTCTAAAACAGCAGTGAGCACAATAGCTATGTCCACATTACTTGTGCTGTGTATTGCATTACCATGTTCTCTGATTAACAGAAAGAACTTTTGAAAGTAACTGCTGAACTTAAAACCACCAAGCAGGTTAGCTACAGTCCTGCATCTCTTGATTTGTATGGTTTGTCCTGTCATTGTTTGTGTATGTGTTCAATTTGTGTTTCACAGGAGCTGGACCTGAAGTTCAGTGAGACAGCTCAGTACATAAACATGAGGAAGATGCTAGAGTCTAAAAATTCTACAATAAAAGAACTAAGGACTAAACTGAAGAGGTATTTCATGCTGCACATTGTTGCTATGTACAATGCGACATGTCATGCAAGACTTGTAATTTTATTGTCTTTAGGTACGAACCAGATGGGAAATAATCCAATGGTTTTTTATCGGCAACCCGACTCACTTTCTTAGGTACTGACATAAATTGTTTACTAAAGACATACAATGTCATGTGCACAGAGAATGCAATAAAAAGCAAAACTGTTTCAATGAAATGATTTTTGTTTGTAAAGGACTACTTGTGTTATGAATCTTTTGTGGCCGGGTCTCTGATGATATCGAGTAGCTCCAACTTTCCAAGTTTTTCTTTTATCAATTCGCTCCAGCCTGGAGCTCTGTTTGCAGCCGGGTTGATGGGACTAGGATGCATTATACTGGACACAACCACTCCATCCAGCTCTCGGAGGGCAATTTTGGCTCTCTCCTCTACATATTTACCAACACCAATGACGTACTTGATTCCTAAAAGCTCAACAATCTTTCTTAGATGCTCGTCACACTTTTCCTGAAGTAGGTTCTTGATTCCATCTCCCCCGGTCTTCTTACTGGGTTTTTTAAAGTCAGCTGGAGTTACATTCTTTCCTGAAGCTTCCATGAAACAAAAAGGACAGTAGTTGTGAACATAGCAGTTTCTAAAGAACTCTTCTGGTGTCCCACAAAGTTCCTTCATGAGTTCCCAAAACCTAGTGCCTGAAACTTCCCTCCTGGTACACAGTAGTCCTTGGATTTTTCGCTTTGGGTGTTCTAGTGCTGGTTTTCTGACTTCGCCAACCACCCCAAGCCATTCCTTCACCATTAATGAGTCACCAAATGGAACCTGAAGGGAATGTATATAGCTTTAATATGTGACATTAAATCACAAGAAGGGACTACTTAGCCACACACCCCATTTTGAGCCATTCCAAAAGGCCCTGGGTTCATTCCAAGGAAGAGTATGGTCTTTGTAGTATCTCCATAATGGTTGACGAAACAAGTGTGAGTCTCACTGGCATAGTCCAGAGGGTTGTAGACATGAGTGATTGGGTGGGGGTAGGTCAATTGATGCAATTCCCTACATAATTGCTGCTCTAATTCCAAGATTTGCACACTGGTGGATAGTTTCGTCCTCTTTGCTGCTGGTACACCACTATCAGCAAGATCAGTCATCTCGGGTCAAAGGTCAGTCATTTTTCGAATTCTATTTGGAGAGCATCACACGTTTTTTGTAAGATGTCTGGTTTGGGCAAAGCAAGCAACCCTTGCAGCGTACTCAATTCTTATCACCAAGGGTGCAATTATGAACTGATAGAAGAGAAAGGGCCGGCTCATGCAAAGGAGTTCGTATTTCGAGTGTGTTTGGGAGGGGAAGAGTTCATTGGGAAAGGTCGTTCAAAGAAGCTTGCCAAGCAAGCTGCTGCATCGAGTGCACTCAGAGTTCTGCACAGAATCAATCTCTCTCTAGATGGTTCTGGTTTGGGGGATGTTAACGGTGAGCATTGTAGTTGCATAACCACATTCCATAATTTGTTATGTTGTTAAATTTTACCTTTATTTTTTGCAATTGTGAATCCGATGTAGACTTCACTTCGGACAATGTAACTGATAACTTTGGCAGCACTGGTTTGTGGCCAGAGGAGAGGCCACCTGTTGCTCCATTAGTTCAGCATCAACCTCCTTCCAGTGATGATGTCAACGAAGACACATCACAGGAACCTTTGGGACCGCCAAAACCCAAACGGAAGAGGCCGAACACAACACCTGTCGCCTCAACTCAGCATCCTGTCTCAGAGCTCACACAGAAGTACCAAGGAGCCATGTTCTTTTGCAAAAGTGGGTCTTATTTATAGTGGAAAGTAGAATGGTAATGGTGACTTAACGTGAATTGTTTATTGTGGTATGTAATGTAGGTGATTCTGGTCCACCTCATTTGAAGCAGTTTGAGTACTCGGTAGTGGTGAGGGGGTGGGAGTTCAGTGGTGTTGGCTCCACCAAGAAAGCAGCCAAAGCTGCTGCAGCTGAAGCTGCTCTGAAGTATCTCAACAATACAGTCAATGTTGGTCCACATGGCCAGGGAGATCCTGGGGCAGCAAAGAACCAGACGGAGGAAATAGGTGCATACATACGTGTGACTTGTTTGGTTGTTAGAGAACTCAAGTGTGGATGTATTGTTTTGAGGTATGTTTCGTAATTATAGGGCCTGTTGCAGCTAAGATGTTGGCTGACAGAGTGTGTTCGCTCAGTGAAGAGAAGTATGCTGAACTGGTGGCTCAACTGAAGAATATCCCCAACTTAGAGAACATAAGAAAAGTGAGTTGATATTGACACACTGATCATGTTTGAGTCAGTTCTATGTGCAAATTGGCACAGAAATGTTGTCAGTAGAAGTGGCAGCTTAGAAAATGGAGTTCCAGCTGAGTTCTTTTGTCTGCTGAGAACTCAGATGATGGTGATGCTATCACCCATGCTGAAATATTTATTAGAAACTGAATTGAGAATTGTAGTCACACCATCACAAGATATCTTGACGGGAGACTATACCCTAAACTGATTCACTATCACTATGTCCTAAACTATTACTCGCGATATCATTCACTATTACTATCAAAACTATCAAAATGGGCACAGAAATATCATCAGTAGAAGTGGCAGCTTAAAAAATGGAGTTCCAGCTGAGTTCTTTTGTCTGCTGAGAAGTCAGATGATGGTGATGCTATCACCCATGCTGATATATTAGAAACTGAATTGAGAATTGTAGTCACACCATCACAAGATATCTTGACGGGAGACTATACCCTAAACTGATTCACTATCACTATCACTATGTCCTAAACTATTACTATGTCATTCACTATTATTATCAAACTTATTCTCTCTCTCTCTCTCTCTCTCTCTCTCTCTCTCTCTCTCTCTCTCTCTCCCCCCTCCCTCCTTCCCTCCACACCCAGGTTGTAGCTGCCATTGTGATGATGAAAGGAAGTTGTGGTATGGGAATGGTATCGGGGGACGTCGGTGGTGAAGTGGTGTCCCTTGGAACGGGCACGAAGTGCATCACTGGAGAGTACATCAGTGACTCTGGTCTCGCCATCAATGACTGCCATGCCGAGGTGATTGCAAGGAGGGCCTTTGCACGATTCCTCTATGCCCAACTTGACCTGTGTGCCAGGGGACAAGATGAAGCATCCATATTCGAGAAAAGTGCCAGTGGAAAGTACGTGCTGAAGCCTGGGATATCCTTTCATCTGTACATCAGCACTGCTCCGTGTGGAGATGCTAGAGTGTTCTCTCCCAAGGACGAGCAGAGCCCCAACCGTGACCAAGAAGCAGCCCAAGAAGATCCTCATCCCAACAGAAAGTGTCGTGGCTTGGCGAGAGTGAAGATTGAAGCTGGGGAAGGCACTGTGCTCGCCACTAATCAAGTAATGGAACATTGTTTGTTTGTTGTTGTTGTTGTTGTTGTTGTTTGTTTGTTGTTGTATGTGATGAGATGATCTTTTATTGTGATTTGTTTACGTTTCACTACAGATCCAAACTTGGGATGGTATCCTTGCTGGAGAGCGTCTGTGTACGATGTCTTGCAGTGACAAGATAGCACGATGGAACCTACTGGGCGTGCAAGGCTCTCTACTCTCCCTCTACGTCGAGCCAATATATCTCAAGTCAGTCATTGTTGGAACACTTTTCAGCGAGCAGCACCTGACACGTGCAGTGTACACTCGAATCAGTGGCATAACCAACCTCCCAGGACTGTACCTCTCCAACCTCCCCCTTCTCCACAGCGTTTCCAAACCACCCCCTCGTACTCCGCTCAAGTCCCCCTCTCTCAGTCTCAACTGGACGTGGGGGGACAAAGAGGTTGAGGTGATTAATGCTCGTACCGGCAAGCTGGACAGCCTTGTTCCGTCTCAATTGTGCAAGCAACTACTCTTTGAAAAGTTCTTGGAGCTCTGGGATCAGCTGGCGTGTGACAAGGTCAAGAAGATGGTCGTGGAGATGAAGTTGTTGCCTCCTAGTGTTGTGGCGAGGCTGGCCACTAGTGAGCCAACGTTAGGTGGAAAAGGCTCACCTTTGGAAGGTTTCTTTGTCATTGACAAGGTTGGCGATACTAGTGACTCACTGGGTACAGGCTCAATGCCATTTTCTGAAGAGTATGTGAAGCCTAAGCCTCCCACCAACTCTGCTAATTCTCCGAAGGTGAAGCCTTCTTCAATATCAGCATGGCATCTCAGGAAGTACTGCAGTTATGGTGCTGTGAAGTCACTAGCCAACGAGTACCAGCTTGTAAAGGACAAGCTGTACAGCCATTACAAGGCTAACTGGGGGTCTTGTTGGGTGAAGAAACCAGCTGAACAGGACCAGTTCACAATTTGAGACAATTATTCATTTACTTCATTCATTGGCTTCTTTAACTTTTCCTCTTGATCTTTTATAGGCCTACTAGAGTGGACGTGTACATTGCTTTATACTAACACTGTTGGTGTTTTTGACTTTAAACTTTTTTTCCCAGTTCATATAATATACCAACTATGATAAAATAATATCACTTAGAGTGCATATTCTTTTGCAAACACACATAACAAAATTTAATGCTAAATCATTACAATGTATAATTATACAAGAATTCAGTTTGATCATCAATGATTTAGATTTCACACACTATTAGTACAATTGTCTCGAGCTGGAGTGGTGGAATGAAGAGGAGGATGACATACCAGAGCTGTGTCCTTTCTTTGAACGTTTGTTTTTCTTCTTGCGTGAGGTGACTAGAGGACTTTCAGAAGAGGAAGAGTGTGTGTGGCTAGGAATATAGTGTCCCTCGACATCCAATTCTATAAGAAATGGTACAAACTTATATACACAAGACCCACACCTAAAGTTCTCAGTACTAAAACATTAACTTCAACTAGTTGCTGCTATATATAGTTCTAACTTGACACAAAACATCACTATAATAATATTATGATAATACATACCATCTGATACATCTGGTGAAGACCTGCACAAGAGGAATAAGAATAATGACTCATCTGATCTCTCATAAAACAGTATACAAAATGGAGATTAATCATACTTTTCTTTGGCTCTCTTTGAAGGAGGTGGAGTGGAGAACTCGAGATCTCCCAGCAACTGCCTCCGAACGTCCTTCCTCTGGTCCTCTGAGTGCTGAGGACAATTCACTGATCTATTGTAACAAGGTGAGGTCATGAGTAGAATGACAAGTAGAGAGGAACACAGGCTATAAATGAATAAAGGTGTTAGTCACCTGGTGCACAGTCTTCCAGTTCTTCCAGACACAACCCCACAAATCTGTTGGAGAAGACTCGGTTTGTAGTCAGTTGGTAGGGTAGCAAACGATGCCACATTGTGTTGTTGGAGTGATGGCTGTGGAACCATAACAATATGGTTGAGGTAATAAGACCCACAAACCAAGAAAATGGTGAAACACGGCACACCTTTAATGTCATGATGTCACCTGAGTTGCTTCCTCCTTCATGCTCTATTCTTTCCCCTCCCTTATCTCGTGAGTGCTTTGGCGGTCGTCCTGGACCACGCCCAGCCTTACGCCCTGGAGAGCTGGTAGTAGCCTTCTCTTTTCGAACTTTCTTTGGTGCTTGTACTACAAATCAAAGAAGATACTTAAAAAATTGACTTCAATTCATTATTGCATTCCATAAATCTCACATCTTCTCTCTGGGTATATCCATTCATCTTCATTGTCATCTGAAGGCTCTTGCTCACTGTCAATAGGGGTCTTTTGTCTGTGAAGTTTATGTACGATGATCATGTGGACAAGAAACAAAAGGTTTTGCTTACTTTTTTGTCGCAAGACGAGAGCTGTTTCTGCCCATTCCCATGCATTTCTCTAAGTGTGGGGCAAACTTTGATGCCCCTAGTGTTCTTGAACAATTAGGACAAGTGCAATCTACAGCTTTCTTTTGAGACTGTGGCACATTTCCAAAGATATCCAAACCCTTTGCGTCGATTATAGGCTGTTTCTCGTACACACTGTGTATTTATAAACTATTTGTGAAGTTGTGTTTACTTATCAAAATAATAATCCTACCTATCATCCGGGTAAAGAAGCTCGTAATAGCCCAGTTTTATAGCTCTGTGCATCTCAAAACACACTCCTAACGTTTCTTCGTCGATCAGCATGTTCACAATTCCCTCCAGTAACTCACTGTGTCGAGAGAAATCCATAATCACCGCTAGAGGATCTAGGAGTTTAGGAGTTGTTGACAGCAAAAATAATCGGAAAAGGACGTTTCATTAAAAGGCCAAACTGTACTACCCACTATTTTATTTCCTTTTATTGTAACGATCACTACCATACGAAGTTTATTGGAAATAACACATACACACTCCAGAGTGTACACACACACACACACACACCATGATAACATAAAAAAGAAGGGGGGAAAGTATACAAAAGATGACTAATGATTATGTGGTTGTTCAGTGGTTATCGGTTCAGGATTTTTAGGATGTAAGTTAGTATACTCCATTTTTAGTTCTTGCATTCTTGCTTGGAACTGAGATGCAGTTAGTTCTGACATTGTCGAAGGTAAGGAGCTCATCTCTGGGATTTGAGGAAGGCCATCATGGATATCTTCATGTGGTAGGGGACCATTAGGAGGAGCTCTCTCCACAGACGGCCAGTTTGACGGTGGATTGTTCTTCCATTTAGGAGGATCAGGAAGGCTGTAAGTGAAACAGGTAACATCTAAATAATAATCACACTGGCTGATAAAATACTTACCCATTTCCAACTTGTTTTTGACGTTCTTTACACACAAGCTTTCTTATGGAGGTCCTGACACATCCTTCCTCTGGCAGTTGCTGATTGTTATTTCTGAGTGTGGTATCCACACAGTCCTTCTTGTAGCCCTGATAGTGAAAATAGGAGGTATACAGTAGCAAACCATTTCTCACAACTCCCCACTATACTTATAGCGGTAATACTCTTACTCTTACCAACAAGGCTTTAATGGTTGGCTTATGGACTTTGATGCAGGCTAGATGTAGTGCTGTGTTGCCCATGTTGTCTTGCCTGTTGGCTAATGATTCATCTGCCTGAAGTAGCAGGACTACATTTTGACTCTGACAACCGTTAGCGGCTCTGTGCAAGGCAGTCTGTCCGTCTTTTGGATTCCTATAACTGACTATTCCTGTTTAACATAAAAGTGAGGTCACTCATAGCATACAACAAATACAAGCATAAAAATGATCTCTTCTGGGTTGGCAAATTCACCAACAAAGCCGAAAAGAAAAGAACACACAGCATGAAGTGACTACTCACTAGCAAACTCGTTCTCGGGTCCACTCTCTGCCTCACTGTTCACATGCTCGTCATTCGATGCGGCCCCTGCACCGGCACCACCACCACCATTGTGATGAATGGCCAGGCCATTCGGAAGCCTTGCTGCTACCTGTCTCTCAACGATCACGTCACTCTCATCGTCACCAGAGCTGGTTGTGGTGGAAGAGTTGTTGTATGCAGTGAGCACGGTGCTTCGTCTTTGATAGACAGTGGAAGGAGGGCGTGATAGCTGCCTCACCGGGTTACGACGAGAACTAAAGAAAAGATTAATAGAGAAGACTGACAACTTACCGTACTTTATAGTTTGAGAATAATCGGTACAATATTAAGCTGTCAGTTTGAAAATTTTGTAAAATTAAATGCTGACAAATACACCAACTAAATATTAATACTTATCTAACATTCATTTACTGACCTTCTCTCAGTGACGACTTGTCTTCGATTTGGACTGTTCCCTCGGAATACCGAAGGGAGGGCAGTGTGTCTCTCCCTCTCTCTCTCATCGCTGTCCATTTCGTGGCTTGCACTGTTCACTCTCTCTATGCACTCATCAGCCGAGTGTCTTGTCATGTAGTCTTTGGGAAGGGAACGCTCAGAGAAAGAGTCTTCAGAGTGCGAAGAGTTATGAAAGAGACTGCTGAATGTGTATGTAAAACAATAGAGTAATCTACATACTAATGTCAGTGAAACTTGCACAGTAACATGTAATGTTTCAGACAGCATTGATCTGCAAGTCTCATAATATTATATTATAATGGTGTTTTCTTTAGCTTTCACGGCCAGTTGCCCACCTTGGTGGAGGAAGACATTCTTCAGACGAAACTAGCATTCCTGGTTTGCAGGAGCTGGCCGACTTGATAAGGAAACTGAATACCTCAGGAGAAGCAAATTCTGCTGCCACCATTAAGATGTTCTCTCCAGCTTGAGTATGGAGGTTGAAGTCACTGGGACACTACACACAATCGATGAATGAACAAGAATATAACAAGCTGTACCTTTTTTTTGTTCTAGTTTTGTACAATTGTATAATACCTGCCATATTTTCTGGAACTGCTCCAAAGAAACTCTCTTTTTTAGAGCGTAGATGATATTCTTAAGTCTCTCTTTACGATTACTCTCGATGAGAAACTGTGTCCCTGCAAAGGCATTACAATTGATCAGCCTGTTGGTGCTATCAGGGAGAGTGGTACTGGCTCCATGGGCCAAGAGCACCCTGGAGGAAAACAAAAAAAAACAAAAAAAAACAAAACAGGTCTTGAAATCATTTTGCCGTAAACAAAGGGTGTTCACAATCTTTTACCTCACAACTTCCAAGTGGCCTTGTGAGGCAGCCAACTCAAGTGGGGTAGCACCAGCTGCATTTCTTGCATTGATCTCCAGGTAGGGTGGAGTCTCATCATCATTAGCACCGGCAGGCAAGGGGTTGCTGGGAGTGGAACCATCGCTACGGATACAGAACTGAAGCAGGTACCTACAGAGAGAGGAACAATGAAAGATTGAAGTTACACCAAAATAATTATTATTGCATGTGACAATGTTACACGCACCTGACTACATCACAGTGGCCTCCCCGTGCAGCACCATGGAGAGCAGTCGATTGTGTTTTCTTGTGACGACGTGTCACCTCCCCACCTAGCTCATGCAGCTGAGTGACAAGATCGTGATAACCAAATCCAGCTGCTAAGAGGAGGGGCCAATCTTCAGCCTCATTCTATAGGATTAGATTAGGAACAGCAGTTAAAATTACATTTTACAATTATACAGCTGCAGCTGGCTGGGTTGGGTTGGCTAGCTTACAGTTGGGTTGACGTCATCTCCATTTTCTAGGCATCTGAAGAGCAGGTCTTTGTTTCCAGAGTGAGCAACTTCAAACAGCAATGGGGTAATGAACTGATCCTGTCTCCTGCCAATGCATAAGACAACATGTATATTTAGTGCTAGAACAACATTATTGGTGCCATGTAGTTTTGCTACATATATAGCTGTAATAACATAGGCATATCCCTGTGTATGCATATTGCAGTTTACATTAAAAAAAGACAATCTTGATTCTAGACCTTTCTATTGATGGACAACTTTCTTTTTCTTTAAAGCAAACTCAGGCAGTGTGCCCGGGAAAGGCTAGTGGATAGATCAACACTTACCTCAGGTTGGCATCTCTGAGGACAGCCGCTATTTCACCAAGGTCATTAGTCTCAGCAATAGCCAGTGCTGACTTGAGTCCACTCAATCCCAGCTTCCCACCGAGAGTAACGATAGCCTGGACACACTCAAGATGAGCATTCTCACAAGCATAGTGCAGAGGGATCAACCCACTGGCATCAGAGAGAGCAGGATGGGCCTTAGCCCTACGTACAAACAGAGGGTAGATAATAATACTAGCATTGCCACCAGTTACAACAGTAATTGACACACACGGTTTGATGATGTGATAGACTTACTCCAGTAGTATCCTGAGGCATTTAGTGTGACCCCTCTCAGCCGCAAAGTGCACTGCTGTCTTGAAAGTTTGAGTGAACATGTCATTTTTTTCGTGGGAAGGAGCTGTCACTTGACTGATGATGCTGGAGGTGAGGCTATCATCAAGTAGTTCACAGCCCTGTATGTGGGTACCATAGAGGTGGTGTGTAAGAACACACACACAGAGAGAGAGAGAGTTATAAATTGAAATTCTAGAGTTGGCCACATTTTAGAAGTTAATTAATAGTTTTTGCTTTGGTGAGTAGTTTGCATGTATTGTTTGACTTCAAGAATTCATTTGTAACCACTTGCCTAACTTCACACTCAACAACATCACCTAAGTGAATGCCTCAACCAATTATATGTATCACATTATACCATATCATGTCGCAAGACACACCCAAACGTGCAGAGAGAGAGAGAGAGAGAGAGAGAGAGAGAGAGAGAGAGAGAGAGAGAGAGAGAGAGAACAGCAGCAGCACACAAACCTTCATTTGTCTAAAGTCTAGAGGACAGCCATTCATTTTCACTAGTTCTTTGAGAGTGGCCTCCTGGTTGTTCATGGCTGCTATCATCACCAGTGTACATCCACTGCTGGTCACAACACCAACATCAGAAGCGTAGAGTTTGCTTACAACCAACGTTCCCTAAAGATAATATCACAGTATGCATTTGTGTGTGGGTGTACGTGGTGAGGTCTTTGCACTACAATAAACTAACCAAAGTGCTTTACTATAGCACACATTAATAACCCACACCTCCTCACAGCAGCAAAGACCCAATCTTACTCACATTGGCAGCCTCTTGTGCTAGTCTCTCATTTCTCTCCCTCAGGTGTTGGTTTATGATCTGTCTGCACTCCAGGTACCGATTCTTTCTGGCCATGAAGGCTGGAACACAGGAGTTCTTATCTTCACGATTTGCATCAGCACCTCTTCTCAACAACATACTGAACAGGTAAACAACAAGCAAGGAGAGAGAGAGAGAGAGAGAGAGAGAGAGCGAGAGAGAGAGAGAGAGAGTCAGTGGGTATTGCTCTTATCAACACATTACACATTTGTTGAGAAAACTTTCAGGAAGGTTTATATAAGCAAGCTCTTCTTGCAAAGAAAAGCTATTGGGAATGCCTCAATTCTACATAACTATACTGTCTAGGTGGCTGCATTAAAGTATACACATTAAAAGCTAGCTGTGAGTGTGTTTGTGTTGGTGTGTGTTTGGTCAGAGGTTTTAGCAACAGTTCACCTCACCTGACCACCCTTGGGTGATTGCCTAGCACAGCATGGTGGAGCGGGGTCTTGAGATCTTCATGACTATATGCATTCACATCAGCACCAAAAACACACACCAGTATCTGAAAGGCAACACAGCACACACTTATATATAAGCAACATGTGACTCTTGTAGTTCCAATAAATTTAGTGAGCTTTGTAGGCCTCATGTGGGCCACAATATGATGCAATAGCACTAAGTCAAATACAATTCTCACTTCAGCTATCTTTTCTTCTCCCTGTTTGGCAGCCACACAGAGAGGAGTGAGACCACTTCTGTTCTTTAGGGAGACATCTGCCTTGAAGATGTTCACGAGTACAAAGAGCAAAGGAAGCTGAGCTAGGCCTATGGATGGAGTTGTGGGCTATTAGTTAGCTGGGTGCAAAAGCATTGATCAGTCTCGTAGTAAGAACTTACCTCCCTTGATTGCTACATGAATGAGTAAGTCCCCCTCGTTATTGTACTCCCGGTTAACATCAAACTGATACATCTGTAAGGGAATAATGCAATCCAGAAGACAATTATAATAACAATATTATTATGGCACGCTGGTACATACATTGTCATCGTACAACACAAGCATTATCAGTAACTTTCAGGTTACATACCTGTAGCTTGACAACAGTCCTGTAGAAGTCATCGGAATTCTTAGCTAGCTGGAATATGGTGTCTTTGTCCTCTGGCTTCAAGACCTGTCCATGGTGGATCTTGGAGCGTGAGAAGATGGAGCGATGAGGCAGGGCTGCCTTAATCCTCTGGTTGAAGCACACATCATGGGGGATGTGATCTGTGTATGCAAGGGAGAACAAACACATTCACTCTTTTTCCCCATCCATAATCAACCTTACAAGTCTCTCTCAGTCACTAAGAACTATGATTATGAAATAACATTACTGCTAAAGAAAGCACCAGATTGTTTTACTGTATTCTATACATGTAAGAGTCTTCCCTAGTTACATAACCACATCATTGCAGTGCATGCTATATATTGATTTCCTGGCTCAAACACACACACACACACACACACTAGGTGAGCAGTTCCTTACTGGGATAGTTATAATATTATTCACAATCATGTGACAGAATGGACTGCAAATCATTAACTATGATTTTCATCATTTCATGTGAGGACAATTACTGGAATAGGTCGCAACAGAGTTCACACACCCTATTAAGTCCAACCTTACCCACACTAATTGAAAACTGGTCCCATATTCAGTAAATTACTATAGCAACGGCAGACAACAGTCCCTTATCAACAATGATAACAAGTCAGCCTTGTATTAACCTAGTGTCTCTATTCAACGAGCCACGTTGCATGTGACACCACTCCACAGAAAACAATGTACTCATCATTTAATCTCTCAACTGAATCACTGTTTCATTATGCAAATAGGCCAGTAGCTACAATAGCCACACACAAACAGATATGGGATATGGATTATCGTTAGTTCCTCTTCAAATACATTGATACAGAATATGAACTATATATACATGTAGCATTACTTCCACAACACACTGACAGACATGCATCACTGTAAACACAAACAAACATATGCACATAAAAAATAATATTATGCACTCAATTTCATTCATGGAGAGTTTGTGCTGATTCAGAGATGAGCTAAAGCCAGGGAATGGGAACACACACACATGCATGCACGCACGCGCACACACACACACACACACACACACACACACACACACACTAGTCGATGCATACCTTCATCATCTTTCTGAGACCACAATCCATTGTTGGCACTCCCTCTGCTGAAGAGGACATTCACAATGTCAGGAAGACCAAGAGTACAGGCAAGATGTGCCAATGTCACATTGCCCGGACTGAAATGTTGGTTGATACGTATCACCTGAGGAGTTCACAAGAAACCACACTGAATTAACTTGTTTGCTATAATTTGTGGTCGAATAAGGTCACCCTAAGGATCGCCATAAACACTGCTAACACTTTAATACTGTGGTAGCAAGTAATTAGAACTAATTATCGTACCTGTTCTTCCAAGAGTGCATCCAGACTCTTGGGGTTGTTGGAGGCTAGCACCAGCTTGACGAGCTCATACGGTGCTAGTCCAAGATTCGCATCTTTGCAGGTCTCAATCAAGATCTGTTTGGTGGGCCACAGGGAGGCAAAATTGATGGGGTGGTCCCCCTGGACGAATGGGTGGAAGCTGAGCTGATGGCCCCATATTGTGTTGCAAATGGTCTGAGTGACATGCTGAGTTGTCTGAGAGCTGGACATGATGGCTTCTGAGGTGATTGTGTTAGATTAACTGTAAGACAAAAAAAGATAATTGCTCAACTCGGGAAATATACTATTAAATAGTGGTTCATTGATCAGATGTGGTCAACTGTTGACCACACAGCCACTTGAAAATACTATAGAGGTAAACAATACAAGCATCCTAAAGTGATTGTAGTCTTTTGTGATGGGAACATGGGCTACTTTAAATACCACTGCAGTGAAATCTACAGACAGCTGCTACGTGCACATCTTGATAAAGAGCAAGAATCCCTCATTTACTAATGTATCTGTTTTTCTCTAAGGTGGACCACAGAAATAGGAATCTTATACTTACTATCATTACTTCAATTTTGACGAACAAACTTCACAGGAATAGTTCTTTTCTCTTTCGCTGGGATCAACAAAATTAATTATGATCGATCGCGATCGGACCACAAATGCAATGACGTCATCCAATGGCAATGTAAACGTAATTATATGGTATCGATCGGTAAAGGGTCACTACAAGCAGAAACGATAATCTGAGACATGACAGCCAGCTATATAGCTGGCTACATTACAGTTTATGTTGACGCATGTTCTCTCAATAGTTTTTCTGCTTCATGTCTTCTATCTAGTTTGGAAGCTTTTCCTTGAAAGCGACCTTTACGACCGCCTCCCTTAGCTGGAAGAAGAGCTGCAATCCTGCATTTTACAATAATTATTATGAATGTACATTCTACATCTACCAACTGAGGGAAAACAAACACACACATACTTACTTAGAACCTAATGTAGACACCACTGCCTCATCTCTCCCAGCTAGCAAGAACTGCCCACCATCTCGATCAGTACCCACCGTCACAAACACCAAATCACACTGGTGCACAATTAAACATATTGTAACTACTTATACTCTTAATTACGTGCATCTCAAACCAATTGAGTACAGGTACCTGTGTTGTTAGCTCATTCGCTACAATGTTCATGAACTCCACATCTCCATCTTCTCTGTGGATACAAGCTATCGGGTCCAAAGGAGTTGTGTTCAGATGCTTGAAGGCTACTAGCTGGGCAATTTCACGCAGCTGGTTGCGACTGACTTTTGCAGCAGCTCTATTAGCCTTTTGTATTTTCACAACAGCATCTTCATGCTCATCCAGACCAACACTGTATATACACAGAGAAAGTGTAGTATATTAACAACATTAAGATTACTCAAAATTTTTGCAACCTGAGTAGTTTGTTTAGAGAACGTTCATTCTCAAATGTTCGTTGGGTGTAGTGGAGCACTCTGTTGCCGACAATGTAGTAGAGAAGAGTAGTTCCCTTCTTACTCTCTGTATACAGCAACTTGACACACTGTAGGTGTAGGAGACAAAAAAAGGGTTGATGAAGAGATTGCATCAAAGTGAGGCTAAAAAGGGGAAGCTGGCAGAAGCAGCCTGGTGGGATAGATAGGTAGTACACAGTGCTGTGGCCTGTATGGTCCATGGTTTGATGTATGATCTCTACTGATTTTTTTTTTTTTTGAGAATTTTTTAAAAAATATTTTCTAAGTTTGGATACATCTTTACTTCTGCCATCTACCAAAAAAGGATGCCAACTTGTCAATCGTTCCCATGCTCCCTCTTATTCCATTTGCCTGTTCCACTAATGAAATTTTTTTGCTGGCAAAAGAGGTAGTGTCAAGGGGCTTGACTTGTTCACCCTCTGGAAACGAAGCTACTCCTATTTCCTGGTGGGTGTGGACTCACAGAGAGGGAGGGAGGGAGCCTGGGAACAGGATGGACTACATACAGAGTATCAAACTTACTTGCAAGTAGCTTAGGTTGGGTACATGTGTCCCACAACACATGTTGGAGTCGAGACCTTGTATCTCCACTACCCTCACCTCACTCCCTTCAAAGTCATCAGGAAGACCTCGTGAACGAACCTGAAAAAAGATTTACACAACATGCACAAAAAGGTAATTTATTCTCTAGACCATGCCGTCAATTCATTCAACCATACAGCTTCTAGTTCTGGATCCTGGGGAGAATACCATCTGGGCGTCATGGGCACACTCTTTCTGATTAACTCATTACAAATCTCCTCTACATGAAGCAGTTGTTTGGGTGACACAGATGGTGTATCAAGTTCAATAAAGCACCTGCTCTTTTCACCAATGGCTAAGTTCCTAAGGATATTAATTAAGTAATCACAACAAATTGTGCATATAATAAAATTATATACAATTTATTTAATTGTCAGCAAAGGCATACATTCTCATACCATGATTTTGTTTTGAAGCCAAACTCTCTGTCTGCCACTGCTGTGATGAGATGTTGGCCAGAGTGCTGTTGCATGTGATCAAATCGACGAACCCAGTCCAGCTCAACTTGCACACTGGTACCAGGCTCCAGATAACCATTAGTGAAGTGAACTGCTTTGGCTCCTTTGCGAATGACTTGGTGCACTTCAACATCATTCAGCTTACCACGATCATCAGGCTAAAGTGAACAGAACAAGAGCTGGTGAGTAAATTTATAAGAGGTCATAATTTGACCTTCCAACTCACTTGTCCCCCTCCTTCAGGAAATAGCACAGTGTCTTCTACTATAACCTCATATGAGCCATCCTTTCCTTTAGCCTGACTCTTCTCACAAGACACCACCACTGTGGACAAGGAGCGAGCGAAAGAGTCTCTCTGGCACCTGAGGGAACCACAATCCTTGGAAGTCATGACTAGGTTGTGGAAACGGGCAAGGTTTTCCCCATAACAGATAATCAGCGTGCTGGCATCCCAATCCAATCCTAGATCCTAGATAAAGATGGCTGCTCTTCTGATTGTCGTGTTGGTAATCTTGGTGGTCTTATTTGCCTTTGTGGACGTGTGGTACTTTGTGAGATTTGGTGGAGTAGCCCTAAACACACTTTACAGGGTGTTTATTCAAGGTGACAGACTGGGGGTAGTCCTTCATGAAGATATCTACAGAGCAACCACTATCTATGGAATGGTACTCCCTTCAGATTTGGATCACTGTCTTCACATGAACAATTCCAAGTATCTTAGAGAAATGGACTTTGGAAGAATGCATACACTTTCCAGGCAGCATTTCCTTGCAGCAATGAAGAAGCTCAAAGGAAACATCGCATTAAATGCCATCTCCATCAGGTACAGACGTTCTCTGTTGCTGTGGCAACGGTTCTCCCTTAGGACACGAATAACTCACTGGGAGAGAGAGTCACTTTACATGGAACAACGATTCATTGGGTCTGAAGGATTTGTGTACGCGATTGCTATGATCAAATTTGCAGTGAGAGGTGTCACAGTTGACGATGTTTTAAAGAAGCTGACTGGTTTGAAAGATGTAGAAAGTCCCAAGCCACCAGCAGAGATGGCCAGCTGGATGGAGAGCATCCAAAGGTCAAGTGAAGCTCTCAAGAGAGAGAGAGAAGAGACAGAGAAAGATAAATGATCATTTTTTTGTAACAGTTTCTATTGCCATAGATATTATAAACTACTGTTGCACAAATAATATTTTTATTGACATACATTACATAACATGTTTAAACATGTAAGTTTGTTATGGTCTCTATTCTTCATTCTGACACTATAAATGGCCAGGCCTGTACAACAATAGCAGGTGTAGAATCACATCAAAAAGTCACTACAATCACAAACAATTGCAAGTCACATGCTTACCAAACAGGCACTGAGTTTCCATGGCAATATCCTTGCACTCAAGCCGTCTTTACAAACACCCATCCACCTAGCTGTGAAAGGAAAAAAAATCACAAAACTTACCTCTTGTCTCACAATAATCTACAGATGCACAATAATCTTTACAGCACAAACTGATAGCTCACCTTTGGGTCTAACCTATTTTATTACGCGTCTATCTTCGACTATATAGAGCTAACACTGACAGCTGCCTGCGTACTATTATACATAGCTGAGTGTCACACGGCAAAGCACCCTCTCATTTGGAAACTATCTCAAATTTTCACTAGATTGATAATACCACCATAATAATGTGTGTACAATAACTACAAAAGAACTGCATGGAATAATACATCATAATGATATGAATAGTATACTACAAAACAGGTATATGGAGAGCAGCAAGTGCGATGGTGCAGTCAATAACAAATTGGTAAGTTTTTTTTTACATTAGTATCCTATAGTGTGATGTGATCTTGAGCTAGTCTGACTGTCTGGTTGACTCCTTTCTGCCTGACTCTCTCTAACCAATCACTAGGCTAAGCTAGTCCTGTGAACAATACAATTGTATACAGAATACAGAGGAATTAGATCTGATTCTAATTAAATGCTTACTTAGTTAGCATATATCTCACCACAAGCCTAGGCCCACTCGCAATAATTATACTATATATAATTTCCCTATACGCCTTTCTCTTGAACAGAACAACGTACACATGACTCACCTAGTATCTCTTGTAGGGGTGGTACTGGCTACGACTGCCTCCACTCATTCCACGATCTCGGTCCTTAGGCACATCACTGCTTCCTCCCCCACTCCCTCCAGAGTACCCACGGGAGGGACCATAGGCCGAGGCCGACTGATTGTAAGTACCCATTGGACCAGCATTCTGGCCGTACATACTATACTCTGAATAGCCACCTCTGTAGAAAGATATATTATTATATTATTATATATATCACAGCCAACATGTGTTTAATCATTATTTTGTCAATCTAGAACTCATACACAGCACAACATACCCAGTAAACCTGCTGAAGGGATAGGCACTCGGACCATATCCACTAGGAACAGTTCCCTGGTCAAAGGCTCTCATGCCAGCATAGTAATCGTTCACCATTCGACTGTAACCGTAGTCTGGGGCACCAGCACTCTGGTATCGCTGGTAGTCATGAGCTACAAACAGAGTGGGGTGGGTCACACACACACACACCAAGAGACTAACTGGTACACTTACCTCCTCCTCCTCCTCGGGCATAATCGCTGTAGCCACCCCCACCTCTGCCACCGTAAGGAGAGCCCCTCGAAGCTCCGTAGGGAGCACTTCGACCGCTGTAGCTATCACCTCCATGCCCACCAGATGGCCTGTGCTTGTTATCACTTCTCCTCATTTCTTCTTGGGATACAGCCTTCTTTGCTTCTACATCACGATCCTTCAATATACAATCATGGCACAAACAGCAGTGACAGTAATGTGAATGCAGTGAGCTCAGTCAAGAAATACTACCTGGGAGCATTACATTCAGAATAAGGACGAGTATTATACCTAATCATTACCACTAGATGTGGTGGACATCATTTCTAAGTGAAATATATAGTTACATCACAATGTAATGCTCCCAAACCACATGGTGATAGTGGGTATTAAATAGAACATGTGCAATGCCTTACCCCAATTCTGTGAAACTTCTTGTTGCACACCTTATCCACAGAATCATAATCGTCAAACATGGCAAAACCAAAGCCTCTTGGCTTCTCAGTATACTGTTCTGTCATGATCTTTACTTCAAGAAGCCCGCCAAAAGGAGCCAACACCTCAGTGATCTCCTCTGCAGTTGTTTCTGGAGCTAGTCCACCAAGAAACACTTTTTTAGTACGTTGAAGAGTGAAAGGAGTGGTTTCTTCACGAGGAACAGCACGCTTGGCCTCAACCTGTAGTAGGAGGGAAAAAACTACATAACCATTTGTACATATACCAGCTTGATATAATGTACCTCCTTGCCAGAAACACGGTGAGGTTTATCACGTAAACAGTCATCCACAGAACTTGGATGTTCAAAAGTGACAAAACCAAATCCTCTTGATCTTTTGGTTGCACTTTCAGTCATAACAATAGAATCAATAATTTCTCCCCATTGACTAAAGTACTCCTTCAAATCATCGCTTGTGGTTCTCGAGTCCAAGCCTCCCACAAATATTTTGCGATTCTGAGCGAACAGAAAATATAAATATTACGCCAATACAAGCATGTAGGATTACCTTTTCGCCGTCCGAGTCAGTCATTCTATCCTTTTTGTAGTAATGAAACAGTAAAACAGAAGAAGACACCTTCACTTTTGTCACGTCGCCTACCACGTTTTTGTGCGAAGTAATTACAATTTTACGGTGTTTCAATTAAACGAAAGCCAACTCAGCAATTTTAATTTTTGTTCTTACATTTTTGATGCAGTGATATGGCTACCAGAAGTCACTGGCGTTTGGAAGATCTTCAAGACCTAGAGCAGTATAACCTTGCTGCTGAGTTGGAATCAACTAAACTAGAGAGTACACAAAACTCGGATATGGGACAACAGGATAGGCAAGACTTTGAAGCTTATAATATGAGGTTAGTGTCATAATTTATTGATTGAGCTATGGGATATGCAGGCATATTGATTAAGGGTACATGAAAGCCTCTTTATCTTTAATATTCACCAGTGAAGTGTTATCCAATCTTTTAACTGACGACCAAAGTTTCCTGGATGAAGCATCCTTTGATTTCTCCCCACTGCTTGGTTCCCCTCCTGCTCTCATTCGCGATGAGAAGCCTCGCGGCTTCATCGATGGACTGGAAGTGTTTCTGAAAGCTCCGTCTGCTTATTTGATCAAGAAAGAACAAGATAAGGTCACCTACATCAATAAAGGTGACTTTATTAATCGACACAACCATGACACAAGTAAGGATAACATGATTTCCCTTTAGGTTACTCCTATGAAATTAACCTCCGTGTTGATCATGGTGAGCTCGTGTCAACTGATACTGTCTTCAAGGTACGTTGTAGGGCTCACTCTGATGCACATACCTAGCTGTATTGTCTCTTTCTCTTTTTTTTTTTTTCTTGCAGAGTGTACTAAGTCTTGGCTTTTGTGAGATTCGTTTACGCAACTCTGAGCAGGAGCAGTTTGAGCAATGGAGCAGAGAACATCCTTGTGAGAGGCTCCTTGAAATTGGTATGGTCTTGAAATAGTCGTATTAGTTGGCTCACTTGAATAATGAGTTGATTTTGTGTTGTGTGTTGAAACAGATAGACATGGTTGTACTGGAGTGTCGAATGTTCAAAATGATGAGAATTGTCTCAGCAGTGTGTCCTTTATATGGAGCCCATTGACACCAGCTCTACTCTCATTCAAGTTGAACTGTCTTAGCACCGAATTTGCAGCAAGAAAGCACGGTCAGTACAGATAGATTTGTTTTCAAACACCTGTGCACACACACACACACACACACACACACACACACACACACACACACACACACACACACACACACACAAAGACAAGGGTAAGTAGTTGTTTGAACTAGCCGATGACAGTAAGAATAAGAAACCCAAGTGGTTGGTGCACAAATAAATGTACTGTATGTACCTAAGAGTTTCTTCAAGTTGAAGCCATTCTCCAGTCCATGGAATGAGATTTCAAGATAATTGTCACTGGAAACAAACAGAGCATGGAATGCATGCATCATATACTGTACATATAGAAGAGTTCAGAAGTAACCACTCAGATGAAGTATGTGATGAAGTATTAGCTACTCTCCCCTATAATTATAACCTAATAGAGCTCTACATCATGCAACCTACTCCACAGGCCCTGGCATTAGATACAAATGTACACACACACTTGTAAGATCCTGGCCGTTATCATTACTATAGCTCCAAACTCTCATGGCACAAAACTTTATGAAAGGTATAAATGTACGAATGCATGCACACATACACAAATTTACACGCACATGCATGGGTATACATGCATGTACCAATATACTACACAGCAATACCCATACCATACTGGCACACAAAAGAATGTACCATGATTGAACACATGCACATAGAACATTTCCAAGAAGACATGCACATAATTATGTACAAGTACCTCTTAATCTCTGTGGCCAAATCTGGCTTGGTTGGCTCTCGAGTGTGTTTTATTAGATCATTGACTTGGAGCTTCCTTAATCTGAAACAAGCATGGTTAATTATTGAAAAAGAGTCAATGATTGGATGCAAGCACTTCATCAGGTGCACTAGTAGCAGAACTACATTTGTAGTGGTGATTCCTTACTGTCTATTACAGAGTTATTGCAATCATGGAGACGTTAGTCTCAAGTACATGTATCGTACACATACAACTAACCCAGCCATAGCAGTACTGGTAAAGTTCATGCAGGAAACAATGGGAGTGCAAGTAGAGAGTGTAAAACAAACTTGCACTGCTGTTCAATGGCCAATTATAAAGGGGCAAACATAAACAGCATGAAACTATATAAGGGGAATTTAGCATATATGTAGTTAGACTGTTTTCTTCTCTATTGCTAGAGCCAGCCAAGAATACATACAACACATGGAT
>CAXIPT010000001.1:3243998-3334722 GCA_964030475.1 Tethya wilhelma
ACACACACACACACACACACACACACACACACACACACACACACACACACACACACACACACACACACACACACACACACACACGTAGCTGCTCACCTCTCAGGTGTAGGTTATCGGCAATTGTGATATTGGCTTTGCTTCCTTCGTAAACTCCTTTGCCTTGTTCCATTTCCAAGGTCAAGAGTTCAACTGCAGCATCGTATACGCCCATCTCGAGAAAAAGGAACACATTTTCACGTCCGTTCTGAGTCAGTTCCAATTCATCCATTCCTGGCTTGTACATTCCATGAGCCAGATACAGTAAGCTCCTCACAGCTGCAATACGATCCTGAGTCGTTGCTACCTATGTATGTACACATGATATAATGTGTTGTGCATCATAAAACATTATTACAATGAAAAAAAAAAGTTCTCTGAAAATCGCCTCAAAACGATCCAACATCACCATGATGAAGTCCTTCTTTCTCGAGTCTGGTATCTTCTTCCAACTCTTCACTCCTGCTCCGTGCACTGATTCCATGTTGGCCTCAAAGAGCTCACATGTAGTCTGGAATTCAGGGACCTCAGAATAGGAATACAACTCTGAGAGTTCGTGAAAATAGAGATCCGAATCGGCATATTCAAATTCAAGATTAGGAGCGTCCACGTTGGGATCAGAATCTTTTCGCTGTCTGTATAAGAACAAATTATCAAATGGTGGGATCATGTGGAGCCATGTGGACGAAACTGGGCATGATAAATAATTGTACATAATATTAAAGTTTTATATACCTACTCACCTCTTCATGACTTCTCTGAGTCTTGGGAGACTTCCTCCACTGCTGAGTCCGTTTATGTCAACCATTCTGTCACAGTTTACTCTCTAGCTTACCGTACCAATCTGTTTTCCTGCCTGACTATCAGAGCTCTTGCTGGCCTGAATTTAAGAATGTCACATGACAAAAGAAAATATGTCTCGTGACAGCCACACGTACACTGTCAGTACTGCACATGTCATATAACATTGTCCAAAGCTGAGCAGCTAGCTAAAGGTACTAGAGATATTCACCAGTGGAAAGCAAGCCGTAGACGACAGCACAATGGCAGAGAAGAAGACTGGAGGAAAGGTCCTCAGTGCTACGAGGAAGAAAACGTCACGGATTGTGGAAAAGGTAGTAGCAGATCTGTAAGACTTAGATCCAAATTTATTTAACTCTTACATCTATATATTTTGTTATGATGTATCCGATAGTCTTGTACGTACAATGTTTGTAATGGTTTGCATATTTACATAATTTGACATGAATTGCTGTCTGCCAGACAACAGAAAAGTGCATTGCACATCTTACACCGACATAATTAAAATTCTTCTCGGTATCCAACACATTGAACATGAAATCGGTAGCCGTATACTTCCTTGGTGCAATGAATATGTTATAACAGAGCCAGTGAGTACCACTGCACAAGGCTTCAACTTGTGATTCCTTCAAGGTGTTTGTAGCCTTTGTTGTTGACATTGCTGGAGTACTTTCTATATCAATACTAGCCTCTGATTAGCTCTTGTTTGTGTTACCTCATATTATCAAAGCACGTAGTACATATGTTTGCTTATGTTCCCTTGCTTCCATGTTTGTCTGGTACATATCTATCTATCTGATTATATAGCTGGAATCAATACCACAGTTAATGATATGTAGTTTGTTTTGCATATGGACCAAAAAAATTATGATGCAGACGGTCCTTCCACATGTACCTTCATATGAGGATACACACATTTGTCAACCAGCATGTCTGTATTGAATTCTTGCACTCTACTCACAAGTACATGTACTTTACCAACATGTGTATGGATAGTGTGCATGTTTCTCTTTGTGTCTCTGGTTTTCAGATGATGCAAAAGTTGGGCAAATTTGACTCGACCAAAGACGATGTTTTTGAAGATTTCGTCAACAACTTCACAAAACAGCATGTAAGTATGTCAACTCTGTGTCCTAGTGTGTATTCTACTATGATGGTTGATAGTAGATACTACTATAGTGAAAGTGATCGTGTTTGGGGTACCATTGTGTGAGGCTTATCTCTCTCTCTCTCTCTCTCTCACTCACTCTCTCTATTCTTTAGACAGCTGCTCTTAAGCTGCAGAAACAATTGACAAGATATATGAATGCATTGAGAGGTAAATGTAACGGTACTTGTGTGTGTGTGTGTTGAACAAACTAAAATTGGCTAGTTATTACTAAGATTGCTTGGTATATCTATAGCAGTAGTGCAGGGACAATTTCATGACCATATTTGGGATTCATTTTTCAGAAGTTCATGATTGTGTAGGTGATTTCTATGTGTTGTCCACAAGTGTTGGTACTAAACACCATAGGGTGGTTTTGTCCACATAGGTTGAACAGCTGTCTATACTCAGAGGTTTTGTTGTCTGCCTTGTGACTTGACTTATTCTCTCTCTCTCTCTCTCTCTCTCTCTCTCTCTCTCTCTCTCTCTCAGTATTGAACCAGTCAACAAAATCCCTCTATGCTACTCTTGGAGAGCTGTATGAACCAGAATGGGAAGGCTATGGTACTCATACAGATGTATTTGAAGTGAGTAATTAAGTGTAGCTGCACAAATCAGAGCACAATTGCACTGGTTGCATGAGACACACCTTTACCCTCACAGTTATGTGTCTATAACTATAATGTGCATACTGTATATTTAGCTTTGTTTGCATTGCAACTCTCAAACCACAGTGGTGTAGTCTAGTGCTTAATATGTCACTTAGTTGATGTAGTGTTGTCCCTCCCCTCCAGAAACAGAGCCTGCTTTGGGACGATCAACTCAACTCTCTGCAGTCAAAAATGGTGGAACCAGTGTCCCACTATGTTCAGAGATTTCCAGAAATCAAGGTAAGTAAATAGTTTTTGCCTTTTCTTCTCCCAATCAAGTGTTGAA
The DNA here is from genome assembly GCA_964030475.1 of Tethya wilhelma. Lineage (NCBI taxonomy): Eukaryota > Metazoa > Porifera > Demospongiae > Tethyida > Tethyidae > Tethya > Tethya wilhelma. Next base: position 3,246,919 of record CAXIPT010000001.1, read on the forward strand.
AAGTTGGTTGTTTTCATTTCATTCATTCTTGTTGGTGCTTGCATACCATGCAGGGACGGATAGACAAGCGTCAGAGGAAGGTTGTTGATTACGATGGTGCAAGGAGAGAACTAGATGTAAGTTAGTTCAGCTGCTCTCTTTAGAGCAGTTACTTACTACTGCTGGTGATTTGCTTCCTCTGTGTAGCACCTCAAAACCAAACCGAAAGTTACTGAGCAGAAGTTACGCCAAGCTGAGGAAGAGTACACTCATACCAAGGAGCTGTATGATTCACTCACTAATGAGTTGTATAAGGAATTGCCCTCCTTCTATGATAGGTGAGGTTTAACTTGTAGTTGGTATTGGTCTTCCGTTTTACATGTAAGCAGCCATTGGAGTGAATTTTGAGCTTTTGACCTGACGACCGTTACCAATTTATCTGTGTAGCTCTACATACTTGTTTACACTAACCCCCAATACGCCAAAATTTCAGGCGTTAGAAGGACTAAACAGCTGTTTTTTCTGATAGAGGTTGCAATAATCACTTAACCTTAACCTTTTTGACCCTGTCAAACCTCCTCTAGCTCTGTATTAGATCTGTGGGATATAGTACAATAGGGACATTGTGTATGGTATCAAATTCCGAGCAAATTAGACCAGTGTGGGTGTTGAGAGCTCTTGGCTCCAGTACATTATAAGCCTGCCCACTCAGCATTATTGGCTAGGGGGTTCCTATCATATTACTCCTCCACTCATGGAGTGATCGATGCACTCATCGTAGCCACTCAATAGCCATTGTTAATACCTGTGGAGGTTTTTTTCCCTCTTGGGGAAGCTATGAATAATATTATAAAATATTCAAAAATAGTGCAGGTGAACACACTAACATTGCCTGAAAATTGTATCTGCACACACTCCCAGTCGTATCCAGTTCTATGCTTCCGTGTTCCAAAGCATTGCTGCCACCTAGGCTCGATTTCACGAAGAGATTGCTAAGGTGGATGAAGAGCTAGCCGTGATGATGGACAAACTCGCTGCATACGCTGCAACTGGTGTCCACTCCACCAAGAAGGAGAGGAGCATTGATCCGACGTGAGCTAGCCCAAGATGGGATGCCAAGATACACTAGATGGTCTTATAAACCAAGCTTTATAACTTTCTCTTTAAATAGACCCAAAGAAACACTAAAGTGGAGAGAGCCTGGTTTGCTAGTTTTGTAGCCATTCTCTCAATAGAAAGTTTTATTTGATTGTAGTTCACCAGGCATACAGGATTGGGGAGTGTCAATTTTGGAGCCCAATAAGCCTTATGGGGGGAAGGGGAGGGGTGCAAGCACTAGTCAATGTAGTGTACAAGTAGTGAGTGAACCATTGAGGTGAGTGATGTTGGTTTTATCTTCTCCTTCTCTTGCCAGTCCTAAACTCCTCTCACGTCCTGACGATGATTCGGAGGCCTCATCAGAAGGAGAGCTTCAGTCTCCCAAAGATGCATCAAGCACCACTCCACAGCAAATGTTTGATAACTCTAGTGGTGAGTGTTTGCAGTACCTTGCATGTGCACACATTAATCTCTGCATTTGTATAATATGTGCAGTTTATTGCCATTTATTGTTGCATGGGTAAAGTCGCACATGTAACATACATACAACAGTTATTTTTATTATGCTTGGCTTGTGAATGGTTTGTTCACTCCCAAGTTTAAGGGTGTTTTCTTTGGAGTATTGCTGATTTATCACTCTGATAATCCCATCTACTGTTGCCTCTCTTGAAATCCAACGTGAGAAATGTACTCAGTTCAATGATATTCACGTATTCGCCAGCTGAGCTTGAAAAAAAGGCCCAACAACACTGCACAAACAAAATTCTTTTCGATTAGCTTTGCAATGAATCTCATTGCAGTCCTACTCTCAGTTTGATAAGCCAATTTTATCTCATCTAATTTACTAACTACTGACATCACTTGTGACGAACATGTGAGACATTGTTGGTGAGTAGAATAATATTTTTACGAAGTAGTAGATAATTTTTTTTTTCCTGGAAAGCCTGATGAATGCTGATAGCGGTAAGCAGATTTAGTAAGGCTGAAAAGAAAAGTGGGAGCCAAGATAGTATCTCTTCAATGATGTGACAGAGTAGGGGCTCTTTGGTCAGCAATCTAATGTAGGTTCATTCAGTCCACAGCTGGACTCTCTTGCTAGTAACCAGGTTGTTTTTTCCCACATAATTTTTCTGCAGCTGCACTGTGTGATGGTCACTGATGTGATTCCAGTGCACACACAGTTGTTGTTGTTACTTTTTTAAAATGAAAATTAATCAGGTCTAAGGGCAGCTTAATTCAATTAAACTTTCATCAATTGAGTTCACCACTGAAGAAAAGAGCCTGGGAATAACATATCCTTTAATTCAATTATTTTTTAATTGTGTGTGTAGATGAAAAGTCTTACAAAAAAATCCATTTTTCTAGATTATGCAATCATGAATAACAATAAGTAGTAAGAGTAGGCCTACACCTGAGTGGTGTGGTAGGGAAATTCATGTTGGTGCAACTCTAGTGGAAAGTGACTCAAGTGGACAAGTAAATAAACATGCTATGACGCCACCAAGGAAGTAGAGAATAGCTATGAAAATCATTATGTGTGTTTATTTTTGTGGGGAGCATTATAGTTAACACATGTACATGTATGGATTTTTTTAAAAGATGTCTTCATGGTATAGCCAGCCAGGCATGCACCAGCCATTGTGTAGACCACCTCTATAACTAGACAGTGTCTTGTCTACTCATAGAGCTCTCATGACTCCTCTCAGCTACTTCTCTCTTATTCACACCACTCACACCACTGTTCACTGTCTACCCACACACCTACCTGCAGATTCTACCCCCAATGACACCACTCCATCAACCACCCCCACCAGAACAGACTCACAAAAGGTAAAACATGCCACTTATAAACGATTGACTGTCAAATCAGCTTGTTACTCAGCTATTATTGTTCTCATATCCTGGAGATGCTAAATTATCACTGCCATTATGCAGCATTCTGTAGTTTTTGCTGAAAAGCAGTGGGTGTCAGGAAGTTCAGTGGCACCACCAACTGTTGGTGGCGCATTTCCTGGCTTTGATAATTTTTTTCAAAAAACTGGTACCTAAAGAACCATACACATTGTTGTGGGCCAATTTCCTGTGAGTTAGTAAATTGCCTCCATTGTTAAGCATAGCTTCCTATGTGTAGTAAGATTGTGCATGGAAGCTTGCAAACATCGCCACAGAGAGAGAGAAATGTCCATCTGGTCTGGATAATGATAAAAAATTTCTTCTGTGTGATGTAAGAATCTAGTGGGCTCTTGGTTACCTACCTGTTCTGTTGCTTACTGCTTAAACGTGAATATATTTTGAAATAAAGATCAATCACACTGTCTACAATGGCTGCTGTGAGAAGTGGTATTCAAACTGTTCAGTATAAACACCCCTCAGACAGCACTCTGAGGGGATTGCCCCCTGTGGACAGACAGGAAGCCCAAACCTATGATAAGGGGCATGACTCAGACAATGACTAAGGAATGTGTGCCCTGTTGTAGAGCTAGAGAGTTGCTTGCATCATCTCTCTTGGGTGTTGGTTTCGAAGCATGCGGTAGTCTTGTGATGAAACTGTGATCAATGATTATAATGGTGATAATATTATTATCTATTTGTGTGCATGTTGTGTGCCTACTTGTAGCATGCTTGCAAACAATGCTAGTTCTTTGGCTCCAGTCACTACAGGGATGGCACCCTTTCCTGTTTGATTTGAACCACTCAAATGTACCTCATTTAGACACCTCCCACCTCTTTTTTTTTTTTTTTGCATGCTGCTTCAGTAATGTGATTAAAAATTTAATTATTTTGCCACTATGTACCTTGCAAGGGCAAGCAACATCACCTTTTAGCACAATGATCAGCAATAGCAATAAAAACATTAACTTGAATCAGCCATCAGTGTAGTATGATTATCATAAACACCAAATTGATCACACGTGAAACTCACCCAATGAATTAATTTCCACTGCACTGATGAGTGAATTCCACAGACCATGGTTACAAGTGCACACAATAGCTCCCATGGCCCTGTGTGTGTGTGTGTGTGTGTCGCCTGTCGAGTATGAACCTACCTACCTGTCTCTTCTTGACAGAGTGTAGAGTGGAGTCTTCTAGCTAGTTTATTGGTGTGTTTATATTCATAGTCACATGAGTTATTGTTTTGTGCGTGTGTCCATACTTGCACCATGTGTAACAGGTGTTACTGGAATGATTGGGTGTGGGGAATTATTCCAGCCATAACGGAAAATGGCATTTGCTCAAATTCATAATTCCAACGCAAGTTTTTTTATTTATTTATTATTGTCCAATGTTTATTGTTGTCTGATAAATTAGTGACACTTTATTCATTGGCGTTGGTGCATACCTCTGGTGTGTCAGTGAGGGTTCACTCAAGACTGGTTGTTTGTCTCTCTGCCACCAACTAATTTCACTACTGTCTGAGAGTGCGCCTAATATCATGTGAAAGTATGTGATTAGGTGGTGATCTAGAGTCCCTTGAGGGGGCGGTGAGTTGGACTGGTATGTGATAAGTTGTTGAGGTGGTGCAATTCATGGTGTTGTCATTGTCTCAAACTTCCTCCTGCTCTAGGTGGGTCTTGTGCAACTCTTAGCCGGTTTTGTGAACTTGTTTGGCCTGGTTTTGTGATAAACATTGACCATTGTTTGTGTTTTTCAGTGGAGTTTGTGGTGATAAGTAGAGTAAAGTTCATGGCATAAAAATGTTTTACTTGCCCATTAATTGACTGTGTGAGCTCATTGATTCTGTGTGTGCAGAATGAGATTAAGATTAAACCACAGCAGGTAGTGGATTGTGAATGGCATAATATTATAGTTCCAGTTGTTTGTGCACGTGTTCTTGAACAGATTCACAGGCAGCAGCTGCTGTGAATGGATGGCTTGCACAACTGCAGTCACGTCTCCCAAACCAATGAAATCATTAAGTAGCTGTGTGTGTGCTTCAAGCCTGTATGTACACCCACTCACTCTTTCTAAGATCAGTTGATAGTTATTATTCACATTGCTTGCCACACACACACACACACACACACACACACACACACACACTCACACTCATACACATCCTATTGTGCATGTGTTCATGGGCTCTTCTGAAATGGGATGGAAAATAGTACCTCATTATACACTGAAAGAGCCTTCACATGCTGGGAGGGAGCTTATTCACGACGGCACACAATATCAATATTGTCTATAGAAGGATGTGAAGCTCCTCCCCTCCCCCACACTCTCAATGGTATTCAATTCTTATGTCATTGTACAAGAATTTAATTCATAGCAGAACTTTCCAGCATTTGTAGACATCTGCCAGACTAGGAGCTTTGTCATTGCATTTTTCTCCTCTTCTTGGACTCTTGTTTGAGGTGGTGTAAGGTCAACTCTCTCCATTGGTGGATTGACTCACTACTCTGCTTCTTGGGTCATGGGAATGACCAGATCAAATCTTATCTTTTGCTCAATTCTTTACTATCAAGTTCCCATGCCCTTAATTTGGTTCATATTAAAATACTTAACTAGTGATCTTGAATATGCATGCTATCGTGAATAATTTTTGTATTATATTTCAGTCCAAACAAATGTACGGTAAATAAACAAACTGTTGTTGCTTGCCATAGTCGGAGCTGTTCGGTTAACTATTTACATGCACAGACGTGTTGTTTGTGCTTGGCAAAGGGAGTATCTCCAGTGAATAATCTAACGAGTAAAATTGGTCGTGAATAAGGATTTCTGTTGAGGTGTAAGAGAGTGGGAGTATAGGGAATATTGTGTGTTTAACAGCTAGCTTGCGAGTTTGTTGCATACTACTGTATAGCTGGCAGTTCAACTTTTGCTAAAGAGAAAGAGAGCTGCTGACGTTGCTGAGTTCACAGTGTCTGTGTCTGTGAGAATTTGGTCACATTTGTGGTATCTGGACTCACAGAGTGCTTGAGTAGGCGAAGAAACCTTTTTCATGGGCCACCTGTGTGTCTGTTACCCTATAGTTTCCATGGAAACCAGGGAGTGCACACACATGAGTGTATTGTGTGCTTGAGGTGTCAGGGGATGGAGGAAGTATGGCTCTCCAAGTGTCAGTATGTGTGGTGGTGGAGTGGGGTTGCAAAACAAAGACATGAGAGACCACTCCCTTCCACATTCGTATGGTTAGCACTTCAAACCTCCTATACATGTTCTGGGAACGGTTTGCTTCAAACAGTTCTGGATAAAGGAAAGAGACTTCGTACCTCCTGTTGTACTCTAATAGGTACTTGTCCGTTTGATGTCTTAACCCGATTGTTGGGAAACTCCTGTATTGTTTACAGGGAAGATTTGCTGCAATGGCTAATTATGGTTTCCTATTACTTACCCCCACCAATGTAATATAACTCTGTCATGAATATCACTCCAACTCTCTGGCTGTTTTGTTCCAAGAGTATTTTATTGCTGTCTAATGATTTTACTGTGACTTTCATTATTGTTGTCTCTCTATCTTTATTTTATGTGTCACTTTCTATGGATTTTTAAAGAAACCAGAAAAACCGGTTCCTTTTGAGTAAGTTAATCTATGATTTGGTTGCATAGCAACCATAATTGACGTATGTTGTCATCAGCTCTTGATATTTATTTTTAATAAATTCATATGTTTACAAAAGGTGTGTAAAATGAGTGATTAATTGATCTGGGAACTTAACCTTCCACCTCCACAGTTTGCAGCTGCCCACTCAAAATTTCTACTTTGTATTGTTATAAACAAACATCATTGACATTTCTGGTTGTGAATAACAATATTTCCTACTTTTATACAGACCTGTGTGCAGATTAATGACTAGTAATATTGTTGCTTGTTCTTCTCTGTTCTTACAGTGGAAGGTTGGATCATCCTCCTGAAAAACCAACCGAAGAAGGGAGTGAAAAACCAACTGAAGAAGGAAGTGAAAAACCAATTGAAGAAGGAAGTGCTGACAGTGCAGAACTGGATGAGCCTGAGTCTAAAAACACAGTATGCAATTGCTACACATAATTGCTGCATGGCCACTGATTAAATGTACTTTGTAACATGTGTATCTACTTAGTGATGGATGTTTCCCACAGTTCCTGTGCTGAGGTTTTCAGTTTTCTTGTATAGCTGGTGGGATCTTAAAGAGTTCAATTTGCCAGCTGTCACAGTTAATGGGGTCATGTTTATCATTTTAGACAGAAAAAGGGGGAAAAATACCCATACCAAAAGTAAAAGTTTTCCTAGTGGCAAAATTAAACTTTTAGTGAACTGGATGCAGTAATGATTAGTGGTCTTTTTGCTAAATTCATGAAGTTATTTCCTTTTTGGCACACAAAAGTACATCATGGATCTAGTAGCAGCTGGTTTTGTGGGTCCAAAGTATAATGACCTCTAGACTATTAAAGTAATTGGTTTACTGCATTGTGTATAGAGGAGCATTATGTTGGGGGAACCTGAAATGAAGGCATACCATGTCCTGGAGTGTGTGACAGTGGTGCATTCCTTGTTGCTATGTCTGTAGTGTTTGATGTTGCTTGTTTTCGCTACGAAACTATTTTGTTCCACATTCAATTGTTATCTAGATGTCACATGAAAAGCCTGGTGATAATTGTTTGAGCTGGAAAACATTCAAAGCTGTATAGTTATTTATGTAGTATGTTTAGCTTCACCATAAGATGAAGTGTTGCATGTGCATGCACTACTCGTGGATGTGCGTGCCACATGCATATTCATGACAATGATTTTCAAGTACCCCCTGTGGAGTGAGAAACACATGACTAGACAAAAATAATCAATATGTACACCAATTGTCCAGAATTGCTAATTGGTCAAATTGTATTCAGATTTACACAGAAAATGAATAACGTTGACTAATAATAGTTAGTTTGTGGTGAAATAAGTATGTACAATGAATTTTCGATTGATTGTATTTGATGCATGTTGGCATGTACTGTAAATTGTGAAAATTTCATAGTAGATAAATTTTTGTAGTCGCTGCGGAGTACAAAAATTAAACGCACGAAAAATTGCAAAATAGTGGGTGGGGCTGCATAACGCGTGGCGATGCTACGAAAATTATTCAACATGAAAATTTAACGTACTAAAAAATTTTTAACACAAAAATTTCGAGATTTACGGTAACATGTCTCTCTATCTGCACAATTTACAATGATCGTGGTATCTACTTTCATATCAAACCACCAAAAGGCACAATAAAATTCACACACTTCTACACACTGCACCTCTGTACACCCACACTGTTACCACATTTATAGGATGACGTAAATGAAGACAAAGAGGACAAGACTCCACCCACACCCACACCAGTCACGACTGTTGCCGAGCCAACAGAAGATGCTTCTCCTCAAGTGGACGAAGCTGTGAGCCCCCGGAGCAAGTTTCCACCTCCAAAGCCTGCGCCATTGGTCAACAATGAACCACCAGAAGAGGCAACTCCTGAGGACGAGGAGAACACAGACAAGAGAGAAGCACCAGCTTCAGTAGAACAGGATAACCCCACCACTCCTCCTAATGTACTTTATAAGGTATATATTATAGAGGCAGGAGCTCATGAGAGCCGTAGGCCTACTGCCCTCATTAACTCCTGATAGAGTGAAGTCATTGTTACTGTATAACCCCACAAAAATACTGGCTGGTATTATAATAGGTATAGTCCGTTCAAGCAGAATTATGGCAGTAAACCTGCTAGTCCGAGGGTGTAGCCCGAGGGCGTAGGCGGGTTTACGTTGCAATAATTCTGCTCGAACAGACTATAATTTTTATAGATCCCATCACTGATTGGTCTACGAGTGGCGCGCTGCTGATTTGCCTTAGAAACAGGCTGATGTTTTCTGTTGTTTTTATTTTTTTTCGAAAGAACAGAAGATAAAAATACTACCTGCTTTCTATCTGTCATTTTAGCAATGCCAAAGTCCACCATGTCCCGACCAGGAAGACGTAAGAGTAGGCTCCTCCCTTGTCCAGAAAAAGCGCTCGAGCTACACGAGCACAAGCAAACTTCAACGTATCTAAACTCTACTTGTTTCAGAATAACTGTGGCTTAGTTTCAATAGCCTACGCTAAGCCAAAAACAGTTGACAGTAAACTCTCTTTCAGAAGTAGCACTTGGCACTACTTCGTTTTTGTAATAGTTCAAGGTTCAAGTTTGCAAACCCAACCCACTTGTTATGGCTTCAAATTCAATGCTCTATAATGGAACATTGTGCATAAATTTTTATCCATGCATTGTGTCACTATAGGCTTGTTGGCTTGATAGCTTGTACATCCATGTTGGAATAAAAATTATCTTCCTTGGAAACAATTTTCAAACTAGCTATACACAGAAACATTAAATTACTACCTGAGGGTTGGAATTATGAGCCATAACCACCACTTCCATATGGGAGAAAATGTATTAGAGGAGATTTATTTACTTTTTATAGCAATAGTACACAAAATTTTTGCATAATTTGCTTTGATCAAGTTTTTAAAGTCTTAGTACACAAGCATACCACTTAATATATTTATTTATTAACTATTAATAATGTATTGTCGATGATGTCACTTATTCTGCTGTCAATGAAGGTGATGGCTACTCATCCTTATGAGGGTGAAGATGAAGATGAACTATCATTTGAAAAGGGAGCTACCATATTAGTTGTACCCTACGATGACCCTGATGATGAGGTAAGATTTTTTTCCCCCCCTAATGAGTATGCCCTCACGTACATTGTCCACAACTGTAGGATGAAGGATGGCTGTTAGGTGTGGTAGAAGGGACAAACCACAAAGGAGTTTTTCCAGCTAATTTTACCAAACGACTCTAGTCTAAATAACATCATTATGCACTTTCAAGGAAATTATTGTTTATATTATTTTTTGCTTGTTTTGTTTTGTGGAACAAAAACTGATGATGAATGGTACATAATAATTAAGTGCAAATGTCCACAAATATTGTACACAAACAGCGACACAAGGAGTCAAGCACAAGAGGTTTATATAAGCTTAAAATCACAATAATCATAGCAATGGTAACTATATACTGATAAAAATAGTTTAGATATCTGATCAATTCATTATTACATGTGATACAACACAGAGGTTACTAAACGCAAAAATTATAAGGTCTTGTTCTCAATACTTCAGTTATCTTTACCATAGACATTTTACTGCCTTGATTGCGTGATTATGTGAATGTTTAGAGCTATAAGACTATCCTTCGTACAATGGACAATTACTTGTTCCGTGTGGTACTGTTACAGTCGCACATGCACAAGCAGAATTGCCATAGGTTTCATAATCTGGCACCTTGAACTGACTTGAGAATGTTACATCGTCGTCGCAGTTAACAGTGTAATGTTTCCATGCATAGTATTGTAACAAACAGCCTTGCACATCAATGTTGCAATGTTTCTGTGCTTCAGTGCTGTCAGAACTTTGTGATGAAGTTTCGACAATCTTGTATCTGAAATCAGTAGTACAAGCTCCACGGCAATGCGGTAACCAGACTCGACAGTTTGTACCCTGGCTATGCGTCGTTTCTGAAGTCATGTTCTGCACCTTACAGCTACCGTGTCCTCCAGGTACAAATAGTAGTACTAGAATGATTGTCGTTACAGTCAGGTTCATTAAAACCGACATCTTAGTCCTTTGTGACAACACTATTACCGTATAATAATAATTAAGCAATGTTGCTTTGCTTTGCTATCGTGCGACGATTAATTTTATACCTTCAACAACAACAGTAACATTATGCTGCGCGGCGCGCGCGTATCGGTATACGTATATGCAGTGCGGGGGTGCTACCTACCGGTACGGTATAAAGGTTTGTGGAATTTCTCGATAACTATTTACTGTTGGTGAGAGTAAAACTTGATTTGCAACTTTTACGATGAAGTGCTATACGATATCGTTCATAATAGCCATCTTTGGTTGTATACTTGAAAATGCTAGTACTGAATATTCTCACACCGCAACGAACGTAGGTTCCCCGCACGACACATCCAACTGCTACTTGAAAGTTGTTCATCATCCAACGATGGATATTTCGACAACGTGTGGACAATCTTCAATCACTTTAACAAACGTTTTTCAGGGAGTGTGTACAAATAGAAATTGCAAGTCTACCCATCGTACGTTCGAATCATCATACAAAAACAGACTGTGTGTTCCAAGTGCTAAAAGTGTTGTTACCGGTACTGTAACTGTAACTGGCGATGATTGTTCACAACAAGTTCATTATCGATTTCTAAACATAACTGCTTGTGATTGTGACACAATCCATAGCAGACTAACTGGCGTATCCTAAATCCACCTGCAACCAATGCTAAGGCATTTTCTTCAAGATCACTTTATGATTGCAACTTCCGTGTAACCCCCTTTTGTATGTTATTTGAAATTTGTGTCAATAATAATTATTATTATCCTAAAATTAATTATTACAATAATAATATTATTATTAATAATGCGTTATATCATCTAGACTATGCTTATACTGCAAGATCTGTAACAGTCAGTCATCAGTCAGTCAGTAGCATCGCTTAGAAAGTTTTATTGAGAAACCACCATCTTGGAAATGAACTTCATTTGATGTGTAGAAGGCAACAAGCTCCTTCAATTCAGAAAAGCATTCACTTCCTGTGGGCAGGGACTTAATTTTGTAGTAACAGCCATTCACACAACTTATCATTAAATGCCTGCATTTCTGGTCTGGGGCAAGAACAGATAGACAAATACCACAGCTGGTATTACGAAAAAGAAAAGAACCTGCTAAGCCACTTTTCTTAAGTGAGCATTCAGCATCAATACGTGAAGAAGTGACAATAAATGAAGAACTTTTTCCTACAGTAGTAGACCAACAAGTAGATTCACCCCAGCTACCAGCAGGTCCAAAGTCATCAGTAACTTCACTGACACTGTTTGGGACAACATAGATGCCACTTTCACGATTATCCATACAAGTCAGTGAAGAAGTCTGCAATAAGTAAGCAGAGCCTGAGCTTGTTGAGCTGCCAGGGTCCACTAAGAAAGAAGAACTATTACTACTCTCCTCACTAAGTGTAGGACTCACCTGTAATTTGGATAGGGGGGATAATATTGCAACAAATTGAACAAAACTCAAACAGTCTAAATCTTTACAAGCAATCCCAAACCTAAAGGATCATTATGCCTGCTCAGGCAAGTATCTAGTAAAATTAATTTGCATGCATGATCAAAAGTACCTGCACGATAAAGATTAATACTGCATGATCAATACACTAACCAGTTCCATTTTCAAATCTGGTCCCCGGTAAATGGTTACTCCTGTTGATGTCTGCTTCTGTGAATTACGAATGTTTACAACAGAGTGTGAAGCAGACGAACTTCCGCGATATTGGAAATGGGCCTGTCCTCTCTTACGATTACAAGGACACCACATGCAGTGAGATGAATAGAGGCAGACGAGCAACGTAAAACATCCACAAAGAAGCAAGAACCCAAGCAGAACTGCTCCACTGATACTAGCTGAAGTAGCGATAATCCAACTAGCTGTGGCTGTGTGTACAAGCACAAATTCAATAATGCAAGGAGCATTATGCAGAGAGAGAGAATCCACACATGAATATGTCGAGTTTAGAACAGCACACAGGAGGTATAAAGTATTTTTTAAAAGTATTATTATACTCACCTGCCATGTAGAGTTCTTTGAAGCAAATCAGAACAGAGCTAAATAATACCAAAGGAAACCTTTGAGCATGTATAGCAATACTGCTCATATTAATCACACCTGCAACCCGGGGCCCTTGTTGAATAATTAACAGCTCAGTGAAGATATGCTAAAAACTTGAACAACACAATTATGTGATTAGCATCAATTCGTACAAGTACACTGCACAATCAGTTATTGTATTATGTTATGTGTAAAACTAAGCCAACAACCTAATACTAAGGTTTAGTGTGTCCCTGTCCACTCATTGCTAATAGCTTCATCTGCATCACACCTACTACACCTGCATACAGATACAAGTATACAGCACACATTCACCACACATGCACTCCACAGCTGTCTTTAAAGTAAGAGTGCAGACCAGCTAGAGAAACAAGGCTAGGTGTTAGCCTCGTTTCTAGGCTCCCTCTCAGGAAATGAAGTGGAAGTGAAAGGTCAAAGGGGGAGCCTGGGAATATGGCTTGCTAGGTGGATGATCTTCTAGCCTTGTTTCTAGAGAGCCAAGGCTGGCATGCTGATTCATTCTTAAACAGAGATCTTACTATACTAAGTAGTACACTTCAAGGAAGGAGAATATTGCGAGTGTGATGTCTGGATAAGTGTGACCTTTGAACCATACAAGCCTTCAGTTGCCAGTTATTTGCAATGAGAATCATTTATGAGAACCCACTGCAGTATGAACAGTTCACAGGTCACAACCTGACATCACACATTAGCTAACCAGGCTCCTCCTCCTTCCTGCCTATAAAAGCCCCCAACTCCCCATGGGAGAGCCTCAATCACACAGCACTGACCTTCCCGCAACTTGTGTTTCTCCACTAATGTTTGCTGTAGCTTCTCAAGATTTTTAGTCACATAGTCAACTTTCCGTTGAAAGAAATCTTCAGCACCCTTATTGTCCTATATAGTAAAGTATCCACCAATGCATACATAATCCTACTCACCTGTAAGTGTACATACCAGAGCAAATATAATTTCATACCTTTTCAACATAATATCCAGTGCCTACATCTACAAGAACTTTACTGCAGTCTTTGAGTCTACCTGGTACATACATCTTGACAGAATGTGGTTAAAGAACGCTTACAATGATCGAACAATGCTACAAGGCTAACTTAGCCTTGTTCTTCAGATCTAGTTTTCTGCATGACCTGGTACAGTATGTTCCCAATAACAGCTAGACCTATAGAACTGAATGCCACACACTCAAGGTAGAGACATAGCTACATGCAAACAATCAAAGGATCAATAATCAGCACTAAGGCAAGGATACAGAGCTAGTTAATGGTATGAGCATAGTTTTTCCTGGAGGAGAAAATAATAAAAATGTTATGCTAATAATTATTGGCAACAAACAATAATAAATCTTGTACACTGCAGTCACGACTTAGTGTCTAACCAACCATCATTTTCAGGTTTAATATCCTCAAGAGACTCCTTAGATTCTTTAAGTTTTAGCTGAACAGTCTTCAGCTGCCCTAGGGAGCTCGTTAAAAGTGAAATTTCCTGAACACATGCAGTGATGCAGTGATTTGATGAGCATTAATTAGAATATTCCATCATCACCCTCCTGAGTACTTCCTAAAACTCAAGATTGACTCACCCCATCTAGTTGATCTTTGATATTTTCCAGCTGAGATAAATTTAGCTGTGATATATTCACTGATGTCATGCTAAAATGGGACACAAATATCAAGCGAAGAAGAAACACGAAAAACACTCAGCACATGTATTTGGTAATGGTCGTCGCATTGAAAAGCAACATTATAACATCGAGCAAAATCAAATCGTCTCTGTCTGTGACGTGATCAAGTCTTGCATGGAGCCGGAAGCACACTCTTGAGGCGTATCACTGTGATCTGTTCCTCCATTCCAATCAGCATTAGCGGTATCAACACCAATGAGATCAACTGTATCACATACAGGTGATGGACACTGCCTGGAGAAAGGTTGTATCATCCTTTCTCCTTCTTCATCTGCAGAGCCATTGGCTTCAAGATCAATCTGTAATCCAGGCTCTTCCCCGTCTGAGTCACTATCCTCCAAAAAATGACCCCCAGAAATACGAACTTTCTTGAGTTTTGGTTGAATCGTTTCATCGTTCATTCCCTCGCCAGCTTCATCTTCACCATCATTCTCACGATGGTTACTGTGACCATGTGCCTTTGTGTGGTCATCTTCTTCATTGTCAGAGTCAAGATCAAGTTGTCTGGTGCGCTTTCTCCTTTCTCCAGGTGACCTCTTCGTTGGGATAGTGTCTTCTTTCTCTTCCTCGTCATCAGATGAAGATTCCAAGAATGCTTCTCTGTTGGCTAGTCGAGGACGTTGCAATAGAGGGCTTCCTGTAGCAGAATGTTCAATGTCATAACTACACATGGCACTTAATGTGTGAATTGACATAATAAACCACTTTACCGTTTCCTCCTGATCTTGGGAGGGCTTTCCCTTTACTTTTCATCAGAGCAGCCAAAGCTTCAGCTCTCGACCGCACACCATTGTTGCGTCCATTATATTCTTCTTCCTCGTCTTCTGAAGAAGAAGTCCCACTCCTCTTTCCATCCTCCTCACCATTCTCTTCTCCTCTAGATCCTTCTTCTTCTCGGTCTCTACTCAAAACCACTGAAGTAATGTCGCTTCTTTCTCTGGGGCGAAGCATGGTGGAAGCATCGTTGAGTTGCTGTGGACTCATAGAAGCAGGGATCCTCCAGTACATCTCCTGAAAAGCAGCATCCATACGTGTACATCATACAAGAATGAAACAGCATAGATAATATAGCAAGGTGCAATATGCTATATTATCTATGGAAACAGTTGCTATTTCTGCTAAACATGCTTGGATTCATTGCATGTGAATAGTTAGGGGTGCTCACTTGATCAGAAGGAGGCTGGAGTCCAAGCTGATGGAGCACCTCCTGAAAGCCCTTTCCCTTGAGGGCTCTTGATGTCTGATCACTAACAGCTACAATGCACATCTCTTCCCACTCATCTGTAGACACCAAGCCAATAGAGACAACCATCATTTACAGTTGTGGGGTGGTTTGTGTTGTAGACCAATTAGCATTATAAATGGGCAAAAAAGTATAAAGTCCATCTGGTATGAGAATGCCGCCAGAAGTGAAATACCGTATACCGCCAAATTTTTGTGGTATTTAACTTTCGCGGTTTTCGTGGATCGAACGTCATCCGCGAAAATTGTTCAACGAAAAATTGCGTGCTCATATGCATGCGCACATGAATGATATCTATCCGCGAAACTTTTTCAACGAAAATTTGCAATAGCACAATCCGCGAAAATTAAGTAACCTCGAAAATTAAGCGGTATACGGTAATGAGATTCATGCAATACTTTTCATATGGGACAAAATAGCTAACTTTTGACTGGTAAGGTGTAGGAAGCTTGAAAAGCAACCAAAAGAACAGGGAGAATGAGCACTTTCCAATGGTGCTTGAAATTTTGAAATCGGTTGGATATTATTCTTTTTTTTTTCTACCTGCATTCTCAAACCAGATGGACTTTAGGAAGTTATTACCAGTATGAATGGTACGAATGTTCTTCATGTGTAATGAATAACTCTACAAACACTGAGTGCTTAGCTCACAGTCATAACTAAAAAATATATACACAGTTATAACTCCAACACAAAACATTTGGAGGGTTCCTTTAGGTTTGGGATTGTTTGTAAAGATAAGACCATTTAGATTTCATACAGCCATTACCAGTACAATAGTTATGGTGACACAGGAACTCAGCACTCTTACCATCGACTGCTCTATCCCTAGCCTCATCCTTGAGATAGGCTTCCAACCATGCCAACTGGTCTGAGTAGCCCTGGGAGTGTAACTGTGCAACTGCACTCTCAACCCCACCTATACAGCAACAAACAATACAGTTAGAGCCATTAGAATAAGGATTGTTAAAAATAAATTGATGTAGCTGTAATTTTATGCACTTGTTGGTGGTTTAGTGCCTGTCGATGTTGAAGCTCTAGTTGGAGGAGTGTTATCATCTGATTCAGGGTCAGTCGTATCAACTAGTGATGCACTGCGAAACTCTGTCAGAGAAAAAAAAAGACAAGCATAATTGTAAGTCAGTCACTGCATACACACACAATTCTTAGCACATACTTCGTTTGGTAGGGGTGTTCTTTTTCCGACTATTATCATCATTTGATTCAGAGTCAGTCGTATCGACTATTGAAGCACTGCGAAACTCTAGAGAGACACATAAATACGTCAAGCGAGCCAAGCATGCCATGCACACAAATAATAACATACTTCGTTTGCCAGAGGTTGTGCCATCGAGTGAACCACTGTTTCTTTTCTTCTTCTTTGTGTTCTTGTCAGGAACCAGGCCCAAGAGTCTCAGCTGACGGGTGATTTCGTGGGTTCCACGTTCTGGGAAGAGAGTCACAAGTTCTCCCACAGCTTCTTTGTAGTCAGCATGAGGTTGAAAAGACTCTTGGAGGAGATGGAGTTCTTCCTCAGTCCAGTTTCCCTGGGAACAATAAATTATTAAAAACCATAATAAAACTGCTCAACAATAACTATGTGGTATGATTCTACACCTTTTTCTTTTTCTTTGCCTTCTTGTGCAGTCCCTTCCTGTCAGATGCTAAGCCCTGTTTCATGATCTGATTTATGACCTGTTTTCGACTTCTTGAGACATCACCTTCCAAGGCAGCTTGTATGCATCCAACAACGTCTATGGAGAGAACACCAGATGACACAATCATACTGTTACATGATACTCCATGTCATGTACCTTCATCTCCCTGATAACGTTCAAACAACTCTGCTAACTCTTCTTCTTGCTCTCTTGTCCATCTGGAGCCTACCTCACGCAAGTCCCTACAATTTGCAATAGACCCTCCCATTACAATTTAGTATATCAATTTTATATATGGTGTGCATACTTTTCTCTCTGTAAGACTCCATATCCCTCACTCAACTCATAACAATCTTGAGATGTCTTCCAGAACAGTAGCTCAACAAACATGAGTGGATTTGTCGAAGACATGTGAAAGAAACCTGCAACGATATAGCGTGCAAACTTCTGCAGTTCCTGCAATGGAGAGAGAGAGAGAGAGAAAGAGAGAGAGAGAGAGAGAGAGAGAGAGAGAGAGAGAGAGAGAGAGAGAGAGAGAGAGAGAGAGANGAGAGAGAGTATGAATTAACACTATCAATAAATGGAAAGAAGAGAACATACTTTGATTCTAGGATTGGGAATTTCGTACAAAATTCTCTGCAGAGTCCGAAATACTGATATTTGGTACAAGAGTGGGGCCATCTTGAGCTGGACAGCAATCCTGTAGAGCATCTTAACCACAGCATGGTTGATGGCATCTGGGTTGGTTGCATAGTCAGCAAGGACCAGGCAATAAGCCCTCACTATCTTGTTGTTGGAGAACCTGCATGCAAGGAGGGAGGGGGAGTAATTGTGTGGGTGGTGTCCTGTGTGCATTAATTAGGAATACTATGGAAGCCCACTACATGGAAGTCATGTTAGTAGACAAAGGAGCAAGTCATGTTCAAAAGAGTCTCTACAGTAGCACTACTGTTGACTTTAGCAGCAGTAAGTGCCTTGGGAACAATTGTGCTGGTGTTTGTGAGAGTCTACTCCTACCAAACAAGCACTGTCTTGCTCACTAGGGGACAAATCAGCTCCTACTACCACAATGGCTCACACTACCAGCCAGGGAATCGGTCATTTCTAGACCCTCTTCTGGATGAGTGGTCTCATGTCCTTAAAGAAGTCACCACACCAACACCTGAACACTCACAGCTACAAGGGCCCGTTCTAAATCACACACACACTGGGACAAGCTGTAGGCTGAGTGGATACATCTTGGTTGGTTCATTTACTGAACAGCTGGAATCCTCAATCTACGATCTCTACCAACTCTCCAACATTGCTGGCAGTTGGGATATGCAAATAGTGGAGCCACAAATCTCAGGTTCAAATCTTGGATTGGCTTCAAAACCAGCCTTGACTTTTGGTAACATTTTTAATCTTACAGAGGCTAATTCAATGTTTCAAAAATGCCTCAAGAGTTGTTTCGTGCCAATTGTACCCTTTGTAGAGCTTGCAGAGACCCTGTCACATCACTCAGTAACAGCTGTCGTGCTGTACTTGCTACGCTACTCAATATCACAAAAGACTTGTATCTCTGAACACCATTCTGATGCTTTGAGACTAACGAAGATGGCGAACATTCATTTGAAAATAGCTACCTTGGGAAAAAGCACAACACCAAAATCCATCAAAACCTTTTTCACAGCATGCATAGACACCACGAAGGGGATAAGCTTCAAGAGGTTACTGCCAACACACCCTGCACTGCAAGAGGCACGGGAAGCAGCCACCAAGTCCCATTCCAAGCTTTTCATACTCATTTCAACGTGGAATGGAGTGAGGACGCACAACGACCGCTTTTTCTACTATGACCCATCCTGGACCCAACACAACTGTCCTATTGTGCACACTCTGAAGCACAGTCGTCAGATCATGGAGGCGACCGATGCCTACTTTAGCTCCCTTCAACTGAAGCACCCCCTACTGGGAGTCCACATCCGCTTTGAAAGAGTCTTTCACAGAGGTCACTCAGAGAGAGACTGGCGGTACACATCAAAGTGTGTGAGAAGGCTGAAAGCTGCAGCAAAGAGACTAGTGTCAGAGCATCATTTCAATCACAACAGTGCAATAGCATTTCGAGACTACGGTCCAAAGGGCTCAGTCACATGTGACAAGCTGTGTAGAAAGCTTGCAAACGATTTGGAAATTGACAGAAAGCTAAATGCTCTCGGCATACGCACGTTAGAGTACACCGATAATCCTGAGAAAGCGTTTGTGTCATCTGTTGAGCAAGAGCTACTGTCGAGGGTGGATTACTTAGTGACGTTCGGCTATGGGTCATTCCAGACTAGTATTGTGGAGAGATTCCAGAAAAATGGCAACAAAATTCGAGAAAAATTGCTTGAAATTTGCCCCAAAGAATGAAGATTTAGGTTTGTAGGTGTATAATAATTATTGTTTTTGAGATGAACACATCTCTCTTGATCAGCTTCACCATAATTCTCATAATATAAATTCTGAACACAATCATGTATATTATTGTCTTGTAACCACCTATCATTCAATACAGTGAAACCTCTGAACAAACAACACTTTGGGGACATTATAAACTGGGCTTGTTTGTCCTTTGTAGAAAGGTTGTTCTTTTTCGTAGAGGTACATTGCAGCAATATTTAGGGCATAGGGATTTTTGGGAAGCAAAAATCATCCTTTGTTGAGAGCTATCTCAGAGGGTCCATTATCGGAGGTTCTACTGTAGTTATCACAAGTCATTACCCTATGATGAATGCATGGTTCAACCAACATACCTCTGTATGTACTTCCTGAGGTCAAACTCCAGCTCAACAGTAGCTGTTCCACTTGTCTCTCTTCCTCCTCCTCCCTCTTCTTCTTCACTGCCTCCATCACCACCATCTTCAAGAAGGCGAACTGCTGGAAGAGCTGTACAGGTGTGTGTGTGTGTGTGTGTGTGTGTGTGAGTGAGAGAGTGTGATTTTGAAACACTGAGTACACGTGTTCACATCAACCTGCTGCAGGATTGAAAAGGATTTCTCTAATGGTCTCAAGCTCATCGTCAACTGACATTCCATTTTGCCCAAACTCCTCCTCTGGCCACACCTCTCTGTACGACAGACACATGATAAACACATCCAAAGAGGGGATGTGGTGTACATCTACCTTGCTGCCCTCATTAGAGCCACGACCTCGGGGTGCTCTGCATCAATTAGTAGCATCCTAATTCTTCCCATTGTCTGAATCCTACAACACATTCAGCAGTCAATCAATACACAGACTAGTATGATCTACTACCATGGGTATTATATATGCAATGTAAGAGGGTACTACTTTAATACTGTAAATAGGGAAATGTTTGTCAAAAATAAACAAATGAAATTACTCTAACTACTGAAGTGGTAAGTTACTTTTGCTCCTCAATGGGAACATCGCTTGCTGCATCAAAGGGTATGGCTCCTCTGGGAAGAGGCTCACAGCCCTCCAACAGCTCTTCCACTCGGGCATCGATCCTCTCCCAGAGGTCAGTGAGCTGGTCCTCAGTGAGAAGTGCTGGGGTGCCTTGAATACAGATGCACGAGGTTAAAGAAAAGATATAATTATTAGTACAAAATGGCATTGAATCAATGATTTTTGTGCATATAATACATCAAGTTTTAAACATGCCTTCATTACCATTTTCCTCCAATTCACATTTTTAAAACCGTACCTACCTTTTTTAGACTTCTTCTTCTTCCCTCCTCCACTCTTCTTTCTCCTCTCTTGAACAACGAGGTGTTTGTTCTCCTGACAGTAGCGCTCCATCATTCTCACGTAGACATGGGTGGCTTCAACGATGTCACAAAGACAAGACTTGGTCTGAAACACCTCGTGAAAGTTCCTCAGGAGAGTGACAAACACGTCTCGATACTCTGGATGGTAGAAGATGTTGCTCTGCATCACTTTGCCGTTCTCGGAGAAGCTCTCATGTCGAGACGAACTCATCTCTTGAACGTGAAGGAGCAGCTCCTTGTAAGCCTGGACAGCATAATGCAATCTAGACACAGACAAAGAGAGGCCATCCATTCAATTCTCTAGCTATTGGAATACAGTAGAAGAGTATTAACAACTCATAACCAATGTGACGGAACAGTTTTGGAGACCTGCTACATGTGCAACATGCTGATACTACAGTTGATCTGGAGGTAAAAAGCTTTAAATCGACTGCCAACCCAAGCACACACCTCACGAGCTGGTCCCTACCTCTGTGCCCACTGCTGTGCGTTCCCAACGGAGCGTTTCTCCACAACCATGCTCTCGTAGTAGTTGGCCACTAGTTGGATGATGTAGTGGAGGGTCTGGAGTTGCAACGTCTCGCTGATGATGTCCACTCTGAAGTCATGCACTCGACTGAACTCCATGAAGAACCTCAGACACCACAAGTAGTAGGTTTCGTCGTTGTCCATTGCTCGCTGGTGCATGATGTTGTCCTGCAGTGGGTGAGAATGTGAGTGTGAATGAGTATGTGTGTGAGTGTGAGGCTGTGTGTGTGGGTGTGAGATGTGATGGTGGTGAGGGTGACCTACTTTAACAACTTTCATGAGAGGGTTGTAGCAACACTCTAGAAACTGCACACACATGTTCATCAGCACAACTCTAATGCTGTAAGTAGACATCCTCTCCTTTGGCACGTCTTTGGCCGGCTTGCGTGGCTTGGGGGTTCGACGAGGCTTCTTCTCCACATCATAAGAATATTCATTGATACCTGACAATAATTAGGACAATAAACATTGTGGTGACATGATACTGACTCAAATAATTTATCATTCACTGAATTTGTACCACAAGACTCAACAAAAGAAACAACGAAATGCACAGGTATTTAGTACACAGGAAACTACAAACTACACCCCAATAATTATATAGACATTTACGTGACATTACAGGAAATAATGAGAGAGGATACTAGAAACAGGGATAAAAAGGAAAGATATTTTGAGCATTATGAATGCCAATTATACCAGCAAGGGGTCGGTGGTATATCCTCTCCTTTCCCGAGATGCTCTTATGATTCTTCACAACAAATGTACCGCCAAAGGAAGAGTGTCTCGTTCCTCGTATGTGCTGTGCCTTTGTCCTGCGAGCTCTCTCCCGCGCCAACACCTCATCTACAAGACTAGGAGGGGGGGACATGGTGTGTGGGCGTATCGTAAAGTAAACTGGTTCTTACTTCAACGAGAGCCACTCACTCTTCATCTCTCTTCTTCTCTTTGGCTGTCCTTCCCTTGCCAGTCCTTGCTAATGTACTGGCAGACTGCAGTTTGAAATACATGTCATATTATAGGGTACTAGAACCGTTGATAATTTACCGTATAGCGGGAAAGTTTTGAGGGGTATAACTTTCGCAAATATCTCTCGTCAAACATTTTTGTGTTTTAACAATCGCAAATGAGCTGCCGATATCCATACAATTCTGCAGATGGATTGTGATACACGAAACCCGCAAAAGTTAAACCTCATGAAACTTTCCTGCTATATGGTACTATGGTAAAACACATACCAGCAACCATGTATAGGCATAAGAATACAGTAGAGTATATATACTGATAGTAATAAATTTGCTATACTTGTATATATCAGAGAGTACCTGCTCTTTCATGATTAAGAACACTATCTCCAGCACATGCATACACCATTGTTTCTAAGAGGGATATAAGGAGTTGACAAATTCTTGACTTTGAATCACAGAAGATAAACAGCCAGCATTGATTGTACCTCATCTTGATTGCTGCCCAGGAACAGCAGCAGCTCATCTATACCATTGATGTGTAGGTTCCAGATGATTTGATCATGGAGACTAACATCGTCTTCAGTCCTCTAGAGAGAGAGAGAGAGAGAGAGAGAGAGAGAGAGAGAGAGAGAGAGAGAGAGAGAGATGAACAACAATTGACTGCAATTTGTAAGCTGGACACCCATTTAAATGAAGAACCTAGAGGTTGGAATGCTTACACAGTGACTAGACAGCCCAATGAATTACCTTCTCTTCCAAGTGATCTGGTGTGACATGAAGCAAGTTACGAATGAGTAGTAATATACGCTCAATAACTATGATGTCATCATCATCTCTTTCATCCCAGCTCTAGAGGTACATATAAACACATAAGATAAAATGAATTAATGTATATAGACATAAGATAATGCACAATTACTACAAAGGCTATATATCATACCTTTTGACACAAATCTGCAAGTATTGAACCCATGAAGTACATCACCGACTCCTCTGTAAAGGCCTGTAAAATGTGAGAGAATAATGTACAACAATGATAAAGTAAACCATGTTGACAGAACAGCTGCAATATGATCATTTCAGTATTTTATCTTCAGACACACAAGACAAGAATGACAACAGAAAACAATGTTTTTGCTTCCATAAACAACCAAAAAGAGTCACCCACCTCTTTGTAAATTCTCAGGTACTTGTTGACCTCCATGAAGCACTTCATCATGTCAGTGTCCTTCTTCTGAGGGTAGGCTCCTCCAAAGCACAAGTAGGCTGGCTGAGTGAGGTTCACCAGCAGACGTATGACGTCATTACGAAGGAGAATGTTGTCAGCTGAGCCAAGCATGATGGGAATGAGGTCCTAAGGAAATAAAGCATGTATTATAAATACATACAATCAGGCACTCATGTCATGTGGAGCCAGAAATTAAACCGTGAAAGCGTCATTTTCTCTCTTGCCTTTTGCACGATACCAGCCATTCCCAACTGACGTCTTGTTTCACATCGACTATCATCATCACGGAGAGCACGAATCAAGTCCTTTACACAAGCTGAATAAATTTAAGAAGTTCATAATTTATAAACCTTCACACAGAGAGTGACCATGAACTCTAGCCTTACCTAGACATTCATCTCCACGGAAGTAGTCCTCGCCATCACGAGAACCCAGGCCAGCATAAGTTGCCAGTAGCTCCGAGGACGCCATGGCAGTACTGTAAATTCACAACAGGTGTTCTGGGAAGAAGTTAGAGCATAAAACCTCTTGCTTCTGAGTCACTTGCTTGTCGTTTTTCCCGCCAAATCCCGCATATATAAATCTGGGAGGAGTCCATTTCCGATTCCAATTCCAATTCCAATTTTGAGGTGTGGTCATATTGTCATGGCAACACAAGCAAATTAAAAATCAGCTGTGTGTTGTTATCCTCATACAGTATGGCTTTCTTCAATCTAACCCACCTGGGACCTCAGGATCCCTTCAGAGTTGCTAGTGCCGGACAGCAGTCAAGACCAAGCCAAGAAACAACCGATTCATCAACTTCAACTAGACACCCTGAGGCTGAGAGTGAACACAAGACTAGCACCGAAGGGCAGACTAGCAATGAACCTTCAGCAGCCAGTGGCACACAGCAACACAAACTAACAAGTAAAACCGTACTATAGCCAACCAACTGCCAGTATTATTGAAAGAGAACCTTTTTTTGTTGTTTTTCTTTCAATTTAGGTCATGTCACTGTTTATTCTTCAAACAAGACAACCACAAGGCATGGAGGGTCGCACACAAAGTACACTGAGCTACTAAGAAAGCACCAGCGTGACTCAAAGGGTCCTATGGACCGGTATCAGTACCCCCTGACCACCTCCCAGATGTATGGCTGGTGGATGAAAGAGAGGAGTCCACAGAAAGAGAAATGGGCACAAAATGCCAAACATGTTCACGTCAACAGTGAAATGACAAGGTATATAATATAATTATAACATTAGGACTCAACAGAAATATATATATACATGACACATTTTGTCTTTGCCTTTAGGTTTGTGGATGAGATGAGTCTCACAAATAAAGAATTCACTCTCTATTGAACATTGCTCTTTATTGAGTGACAATGTGTGTGTGTTTCTTTTGTATGCACATGCATAAAAAAATTTGTTAATTCCTTTTTATATGCACAGACAGCCTAAAGTAATTTAAGTGATACAAATCACTCTTTTGTACATACTGAAGTTTCCAGCTTTGCATAACGCTCAGCTAATTCCAAGTATACCTAGAAAAATATTTTTATAAGTTGAAACATCAATTTTACAAGCAAACAATGAGAAATTCTATTACTTACCTTGTGGTTTTCAGGACTTGGAGAAACAGCATGTGTGTAAGCTGGAGCATCTCGAACCACTTCTGAGAATTTTGTGCCTTTGGGCATCAGAGCATGCTTGGCTCTATAGGCACCACCTAGGCTGGCAGAGTTGGGGGTAGTTTCCAGAATGTACACATTGGTGTTGAAAATATCAGCAATAATCTGTTCAATATTTATTGAGAAAAAGAACAAGTGATTTACCATTAATGGCCAACAATTATACCTTCAGTATCTTTGGGTTCTTAGATGCTCCCCCAGTAGCCAGCACTCTAGAGGAACTGCTGAACTGATAGCCAAGACTCCTAGCATGGGTCAGCTTTGCCATAAGCTGTCCTTCAATGATGGCACGTACTTCAACTTCAGGTGGGAAACTGTTGACGGATGTGTCATTTGAGTCAAATCGAAACAGCCCCACAGCACCAGCTGGTGTAATTTCAGGATCATGGAAATAAATTCCTGTTAGATAGAGTATAACAGGAACAAAATGAAAAGCAAAACTAGACTATTGATGGATAGCTGAGAAGTATACCTATGTTTCCACCATTGCCTGGATTGGTTTTGTCCAGCAACTGATCAAATTCACTCCAAGTTGCACAAGATGCACTCTCACGGATCATCTCTCTTGTACGCGAACCATTCTTGTAGCTGCATGTTTAAAAGAAGAAAAAAGTCACAATCATTACACACCATGAGCTGTGTGCTGTGGTCCTACCAGAGCAGTGCCATGTAGGCATCTGTGTCAACTGGATTCACAAATATGTGTCCCATAAGCTGAGGTTTGGCTTGGTCTATCCACAGGAAGAGTGTATCGCTAGTCCCCAGACTGATCTCCACATCTCCCTGCTCCAGTCGCATCCCAGCCAGAGAAGCAGGGTTGTCTCCAGTGAATGCTACAACTTTGCAGTCCTCGTTGAAACCGTACTTTTCCACATAATACTTGGATACACTGCCCTGCAATCAACATTAACACATGCAGTGAACATAAACAGTATTGCTTTTACCATCAATTGTGTTTACTAACCAGTATTGCAGTTGAGGGGACTGGTTTTCCTAACTTTTCTGTCAGGTTTGTAGCACAAGCCTATATAGGCATTTCATACTGACGCATACCATCACTATTAGAATAGTATACATTTTGAAAGCTCAACATACATCGAGTGCAGGTTGCCACCAGTCTTTACCATGAATGTCCATCAAGTTCATTCCAGATCCTAAGCCACCAAAGCACAAAGAGCAATGAAGAATTTTGAAGTGCTGTATCTAAGGACTTACCATCACTGTAGTCAATTTGTGCATAGCAACCAAGAAGCAAAGTAGCGCCAAAGCTGCTGACAAGATCAACCCTCTAGAAAGTCATAGGTTGTTTAGACTCAGAGAGTATGCCTACTGTATGTATGCACATACCTCAGTTACAGCATAACCATTCTCATTTTGTTGGAAGATTTTTGCAATTTGATTTCCTGTAAACCTCTGAGAAATATCATGATTGGTATATAAAATTTAACGGCAGTGGTTCAATTGAGAGCTTGCCTCGTAGGCCCTTGATCCTGTCTTGTTAGCAAGCTCCTGAGGACCCCCAACAGCTTGTTCCAACTGCCGACACTGCACTGTGGTACTGGAGTCCATCCAGATTGGAGAGTCAGGGACAGCAAAACAACCCTGATGGGAAAGAAACAAACATGCAACCGCATTTATTAGTGCAAGTTGACACACTCATACAGACCAGGTCACCCACCTACCTCTAATTGAGTAGCCAGGCTTGCATCAGACTTGAGATTCTTGAGCAAGGCCTCACTTCCTTTTCTCCAGTACACACTGCCATGTTGTTGTCCACAACCAGACAATGCTACCACACGACCAAAGGGAAAACCAGAGTCTGACATGCGATTCAGCAAAAGATCAAGTGCCTATGCATATATGTGTTCACACAAAAGATATAACACTCCCCTATGATGCTGTTTCTCAGTGGTAACCATGACGAAGTCTATACCTTTACCCACATGATAGTGGGAGCTGTAACTGTGAGTCCATCACTGTGCTTTATGACTCCTGCATCAGTTCTATGCAAACATAGTTATCACATGAAGGCTGCATCAGAATGTTCTGTCCATAAAATATGCACACAATAAGGAATTCTTACCCAAACTCTGGGAGGTCTTCGTGAAAGACAACATTAAACTCCTGGGTTACTTGAAGAGTGTTGTCAATACAAACAGCCTTCAGCTGAAGGGGGTGCATGCATGTCATGATTTGTGGGTGGAATCATTGCATAATTTGTGTGATCCAGTCCATAATTTTGAACAGCAAACACCTAATAATGCCTATTCATCCAGTGATCCACCTTACCTGCTGAGTGCTGAAGTCAAATCCCAAATAAAGAGGAGAAGCTGATTTCTTTGCTGCAGCCATTCCGTTTATGGTCACGCCTTCTCCGTAATCTCAGCAGGAAGACTTCGGTAATCTAAGTAAAACGTGATCCTCCACGTGGTGGAAAGAGAAAGGCAGAGAAAGGCAGAGAAAGGAACATGAGCGTGACTCCAGCTTTAGCGTTTGATGAGTTTGGTCGTCCATTTATCATTCTCAGAGACCAAAGTACCAAGAAAAGATTACATGGCATAGAAGCACACAAGGTACGTTTATTTTGACTGTGTGACAATAGCATAATTAGATGATATTGATGGAAATTATGACTACAATGACTTGTGTTGTGTTTTAATGCTTGCAGTCTCATATACTGGCTGCCCGGACAGTGGCCAACACTCTTCGTACATCACTCGGTCCTCTTGGAATGGACAAAATGTTGGTCAGTCCGGATGGTGAAGTGACCATCACTAATGATGGCGCTACCATACTGAGCATGATGGACGTGGAGCACCAGATTGCCAAGCTGATGGTTGAGCTCTCCAAATCACAAGATGATGAGGTTGGTGATGGAACTACTGGAGTTGTTGGTGAGTGTTGGTGTAAAGTAGCATGCCATACTACCAATGCAACATATGCTTTTTCATTGAGTTGGCACACACACACTTTCCCAATGCAGTGTTAGCTGGTGCTCTGTTGGAGCAAGCTGAGCAACTCCTTGACAGAGGAATCCATCCAATTCGTATTGCCGATGGATATGAGCTTGCTGCTAAAATTGCCCTGGAGCGGCTGGATCAGATAGGAGATGCCTTCCCAGTGGATCCCAGCAACAGTGAGCCTCTCATACGGACAGCAATGACGTCACTTGGATCCAAAATGTAAGCAAATTTTAAGGATTTCACGATTGCGCCTTGGCTGTGTGTGTGTGTGCATGGACCAGGATTCCACTGTTGTTTGCATTGTTTAGTACAACTAGTGGCCAGACACCATGCTAGATGAAAGAGAACTCTCTTATCTCTTTCAGAGTTAAACTATTGCTCTGTGTTATCATGATGCACAGTTTGCAAACTGAAGCTCTGAAACATTAAAATGATATTTAAAATCCATAGAACATTGAAATCATGCTTATTTAACCCTCTACGTGCAGTATCAATCGTTGTCAGCGTCAGATGGCTGAGATTGCTGTGGAAGCTATTCTGAGTGTTGCTGATATGGAGAGAAAAGATGTTGATTTTGAGTTGATAAAAGTTGAAGGTAAAGTTGGTGGAAAACTAGAGGAGACGACTTTAGTCAAAGGAGTAGTCATTGATAAGGACTTCAGCCATCCTCAAATGCCAAAGGTGGGGACTATTTGGAATTTGAATTGCATACTATGATATACAATGACCATGTGTAATCTTGTGTATCCAGGTATTGAAGGATACAAAGATAGCCATTCTTACTTGTCCATTTGAGCCTCCTAAACCCAAGACTAAGTACGGACTTCACATTACTTCTGTTGAGGACTACCGAAAGCTTCGGGAGTATGAGAAGGAAACCTTTCAAGAGATGATTCACCAGGTAAACTGGCTGAAACTTTATGAAAATCTCAATGCTCATTCTTATGGAAGTAGTTACTTGTAGATTTATTCACCCCTCACTTATAAGATCACTTTTCTTCTTTGACACTGTGTTTTTGATGACCATCCAGGTGAAGAATACAGGCGCCAACTTGGCTATTTGTCAGTGGGGATTTGACGACGAGGCAAACCACCTCCTCTTGGCCAATGAGCTACCAGCTGTACGGTGGGTCGGAGGACCGGAGATAGAACTCATCGCAATAGCCACTGGAGGGCGCATCGTACCTCGATTTTCAGAGCTGACAGCAAGTAAGCTAGGCAAAGCTGGCATTGTTCGAGAGTTGAGCTTTGGAACCACCAAGGATCACATGCTGGTGATAGAGGAGTGCCAGAACTCAAGAGCTGTGACCATCTTCATCAGAGGTGGAAACAAAATGGTAACATACAGGAGTGTGTGTGTGTGTGTGTGTGTGTGTGTGTGTGTGTTGTGGATTAATTGTAGAATTACATTGCTATTATTCACTCCTCAGATTATTGAAGAAGCAAAACGTAGTCTTCATGATGCTCTGTGTGTCATTCGTAACTTGGTCCGTGATAACCATATTGTGTATGGAGGGGGAGCTGCTGAAATAGCATGTGCTCTGGAAGTGGCCAAAGAAGCAAATAAAGTATGTGAACTAATAACCACCCTATTCGCAAACACAAAATTTAGAATGTCTAATCGTACTTTAACAGATCTCTACTCTGGAGCAGTATGCCATGAGGGCATTTGCTGATGCCTTAGAGGCCATTCCAATGGCACTGGCAGAGAACTCTGGGCTCAACCCCATCGAAACCTTGTCCAACGTCAAAGCACAGCAGGTAGCAGAGAACAACCCAGCTCTAGGCATAGACTGCTTACAGAGAGGAACCAATGGTAAGTGACTAGGCTTGGAATGTTGCTTAGTTGTGTGTGTTTGTTTTATGTCTAGTGTCACTGTCAATGTTCACTTGATGTATACTCTTGATTTCAGACATGAAGGCCCAGCATGTGATAGAGACTCTTGTGGCCAAGAAGCAACAGATCAGCCTTGCTACTCAACTGGTGAAGATGATCCTCAAGATTGATGACATTAGATCACCTGGTGGTATAGGAGACTTCATGTAGACTCAGCATATCAAAATTATTATCTTGGATTTAGCCATCATTATATTGTACACCAATTTATCTGCTATTATTTGTAGGTGACCTTTAGTTACCAAGTGATTTATACAAGTATACGTACAGATTGCAGACTCACTATATATAAGGTGTTCCAGATCATGGCTAGCTTTTGCTGGTCACACCATGTCTGCATTTGTGTATATAGTGCTGTGTGTGCTCTCAGCTGATCAGACTGTTAGCATGCCTTGAGTTTTGTCTGGTGTAAAGTTGGGTCCAAAACTAAAAAGTCATGGTGGTCAAAGGATGTGTCTCCAATGCATTTGTGTGCAAATTTCACATCCACATAGACACAATTAATTCTAATTAAATTGACTCAATTAATCAGAGAGTTCCTAATAACATAACAAGCATATGGAGTGTCAGTTAAATGAATTGAATTAACTTTGAGATGATTTACAGCCTTTTGAATTTGATCCGGAGTGGAGTTGATGGATGCTGTGTACCAACCAAGTGAAGAGAGCTCTGGATTGAATCATGTTTATATGAGTATCATAAATTGTATAGCCAAAATAAAGCTCAATTAGCACTTACCGGTGAAGGCAGGGGGTCGAGCAGCTCAAGATCAAACATACTCAATATCATGACAACAAAGATGTGCATCTCCATGAGAGCAAACCAGCGTCCTGGACACTGGTACCTCCCTCCACCAAAACCAACAAAGCCATCTAGGAACTGATTCTTGTTCAAATCGCACTTAAGCCAACGGTCCTGTTAACATAAGATCAATCACCATTAGTGCTTCTACACAATTAACACAAAACCATAGTCCTTACTGGATCAAACTTCTCAGGGTTGGGAAACTTCTCTTCATTCCTGTGACTCCAGTAAGGAGAAAGAATTAACATGTGTCCAGCTGGGATGGTGTAGCCCTGTGACAAAAACAGCAGGTTTAGACACTCAATGACAACACAATCCAATTCTAAACAACATACCAACAACAATTGCAAGAATAGATATATCTAATGTATATACTTTTATAAACAGCAAACTCATAATCATACCAGTGTTACAGTATACACTCTGCAAGCAAAGGTTCTTATGTATCATGACATTGCACATACATTGATTGTATGGGACTCCATAACTTTCCTACTTATCAAACCAGGAGCATGTAGTCGAACAGCCTCCAGCACACACCTTTAGAATGGAATTGGGTGCTTACTTCTCTAGCCTAGTGGTAGTTTGCTCACTGTAGCTAATAGTGTACCTTTTAACAGACATCAGTTGCTTTAAATCAGTTTCAGTCAATGGCTTGAGTTCTCCATCTACATTAACAATCAAAACTTTTTATTTTTTAATTTTTTTTTGCTTTTTTTAGCACCACTATTATACTGACCTTGTCCAGCCAATTGAACTTGTCTGAGATCCTCCTTCAGTGATTTGTGCACACCTTTGCTTGACAATATGTGAGCAAGGGTCCAAAAGGTTGTCTGAGAAGGAGGTTTGTGTGGATAAGATGGGTGGAATAATTATGACACCAGTTGTGTTTGTGGGATAGGACATGTAACAGCTAAATGTACTCACAGGAATCACATTACCCTGAAGAGCCCAGAGCATGAGTAGAGCATAGTTGTGCACTGTATTGGGATTCATCAATTTCATCATCTGTTCCATTATGGTTGATTCCTCTGGTTCTCCTCCACTCTTCTTTTGCTTCTCACGGATTCCTTGAACCATCAGCTTAAAGAGAGACAGCAGCCAGTACTTTGACTTGCACCATGACCTAAATGCATCACAAAGTAGAAACTGTAATACGTTGAGAGTATGTTTACACCTAGTTAGCTATACCTGTGAAAAATCTCAGGAAGCACAGCACCATATTCAAACCCATTGTCGAATTCTATGAACTTTTCAATAAACTCCTGCATCTGTGCCTACAGCACAACAGAAAAGTAAGCATTTAAGTCTTGTACACATAGCCTCCTTCCCAGGTCTTCTCCCCTTGTAGCATAATTATGTACTTTTTTTAGTATGTTGTGCATGATTGTGCATAGTTCATCCCTTGACTATAACTAGTGATTAGGCACATCATTAAATTGCAATACAGTGAGCAATTCCTATGTATAAGCAGCTCTTTAGTGGATGTTAATTCCTGAGCATTTGACCCCACAAACAAGGTTAAAGGATCCAATTATATAGAGCACCATCACATCATTCGCCAGTGCTGAGTATCTCAAGTCACTCACTTTATTCTGGGGAACATGCTCTCTTCCATACACCTGTTTAACGGCACACTCAAACATTGTATCTCGCACAAAGTCCATCAAATCCATCTCGCCAGCAGTTCCATAGGTAAGGAGGCTGACATGAAACTCCCTAGAGACCACTGGACACAGACTGCCAATGTTGGAAGGAATGAGTTTCCCTTTGAGAGAGTCATGGAGAACAGTGTGCTCCTTCATGAAAGAGTCGGGAGGCAAGTTGGCTTTGAAGGAAGATAGATACAACTATCACAGACCGGCAGGTAAATAATGTATCGTAGAATTCACTAGCTGACCTGCTCCCATTGTGAACGGTTGAACACCTGCTCTAAAGTCGGTCTTGGTTGTAGTGAAGTAATGTCGGTAGAGTTGTGGATCAGTGATGAATGTCATTCTTTGACCAGCTGCGTGGATAGTGAAGATGTCCCCAAACTGAAAATATAAATGAAACAGCATAAAATTAATTACAAGCTTGGATCATCAATGACAGAAACAAAACAAATCCTTTAGGTTTATTTTTAATGTAACAAGTTTGCCAACACATGTCGTGCAAAGTTAAAGTGCCTCTACAAGTTTAAAATAGAACACACCCAAGACAACTATTTTAGCCATTTTGCTTGGGAGAACACCAAGATGCTCTAGCATCAAATCACACTCTCAAAATTTATTGTCTATTATTATACTTGCATGTACACATAATATACTGGTATCAATTTTAAGTCACATGAAAACACCTCTACTGTGAATGCTCTAATGCACGAACAGTGACATTAGATAATCAACAGTGACATTGGATAATCAACAGTGACGCATTAACTCTAGCCGTTACAGGACCTGCTCTAAAGTCGGTCTTGGTTGTAGTGAAGTAATGTCGGTAGAGTTGTGGATCAGTGATGAATGTCATTCTTTGACCAGCTGCGTGGATAGTGAAGATGTCCCCAAACTGAAAATATAAATGAAACAGCATAAAATTAATTACAAGCTTGGATCATCAATGACAGAAACAAAACAAATCCTTTAGGTTTATTTTTAATGTAACAAGTTTGCCAACACATGTCGTGCAAAGTTAAAGTGCCTCTACAAGTTTAAAATAGAACACACCCAAGACAACTATTTTAGCCATTTTGCTTGGGAGAACACCAAGATGCTCTAGCATCAAATCACACTCTCAAAATTTATTGTCTATTATTATACTTGCATGTACACATAATATACTGGTATCAATTTTAAGTCACATGAAAACACCTCTACTGTGAATGCTCTAATGCACGAACAGTGACATTAGATAATCAACAGTGACATTGGATAATCAACAGTGACGCATTAACTCTAGCCGTTACAGGCCAAACTTTCCCGCTTTACGGTATCATCATAATAGGCTTCCAGTTTGCCTGAGGAATGATGACTGTTAGCCCATGTTTCTTTCACAGTTTCTAACATTTGCAGATGTCTCTTGTCAAACATTGCATTTTAACTTTCGCTGATGAATCGTGATCTGCAAAAACGGCAAAAGTTACCCCAACAAAACTTTCTGTTATCTGCACAAAGCACATGTGTCAAACAAACCGAACAACACACCTTCACGAATAAGTTGTGGCCTGGTTGCAATTAATTGTCCGCGGTTGTGGTTTTATTATCATGAATATCGTTCTGAATAATTTAACTCGTTATTTACAAGTCTTAACCACCAATTTTGTAAAATGCAAATCTTTCACACTACATAAATACCTTTTGTTGAGTCTGTTGGATGTAAAACAGCGGTTCTCTGCCAAAGGAGAGGGCGCAACCAACCCACGGAATCCAGCCAGTTTGCAACGGTGGATAACGCACTCCTTTCCTGCGTCCTACTACTCCCTGTCCCATTACATATAGCCAGAGGACATACATCAGCAAACCTCCTCCTAGAAATACAGCAGCAATCACAAGGAGCGCCATTGCGAGCTAAGCTTGCATGCAAGTCTGTCATCGCAGTAGAGTGACAGTGAGTGGA
Source organism: Tethya wilhelma (assembly GCA_964030475.1). NCBI lineage: Eukaryota > Metazoa > Porifera > Demospongiae > Tethyida > Tethyidae > Tethya > Tethya wilhelma. Next base: position 3,281,683 of record CAXIPT010000001.1, read on the forward strand.
CGGGAAGAGAAAATTTAATTAGGTTTTTTCACGTGGGCGTTAGACTTGTTGGTGTGTGGACGTCAGATTGTGGACTCCCATAGCAGATTATAACATTATCATCTATGGGACTCCCAACAGCTTCACATTATAAAAAAATAGTAAACAGGAAACAAATACAAAACTTCAGTCAACACCTCGAATACTTAATTCGACAAACAGCAGTTGGTTGTTGGGCACCAATCAAGTGAAGAGGACTCTGTACGAAGATAAAAAATGATGTCGCTAACAACAAAATATACTCCATTAATAGTGTGCATGGTGGAGCTACTCCTAACATGCAAAGTTGCAAACATCACGATCATACTTACTGGTGAAGGCAGGGGGTCGAGCGGCTCAAGATCAAACATACTCAATATCATGACAACAAAGATGTGCATCTCCATGAGAGCAAACCAGCGTCCTGGACACTGGTACCTCCCTCCACCAAAACCAACAAAGCCATCTAGGAACTGATTCTTGTTCAAATCGCACTCAAGCCAACGGTCCTATAATCCAATTTATCTTATAAACACAAGCGTAACAAGGCCTTAAAATATACACACAGGATCAAACTTTTCAGGGTTGGGAAACTTCTCTTCATTTCTGTGGCTCCAATAAGGAGAGAGCATCAGTAGATGACCAGCTGGGACAGTATAACCCTAGAAAAAGAACAAAACCACCATTATTTTTGTGTATATAATATTATGTGTGTTTGATAAAACCCCGCCACTATCCCATTCACTCACATCAATAGTGTGGGTCTCTGTGACTTTCCTAGTGATCATTCCAGGGGAACGAAGCCGGATTGCTTCCAACACACACCTGTTTATAATATCATACAGTCTTACATCATACAGCAGTAAAAATAAAAGGATATCTACAAAAAAAAATTTAAGTAGATGGAACACAGAGCACATTATCTAATATTCTCCAAATGATACCTTTTAACAGACAACAGGTCTTTTAGATTTTCTTCTGTTGGTCCAACGAAACAACCATCTGGAATAAACATACAATCAATATTAAAACATATGTCTATGAGTTTTAAACAAAAACTAACAATCTACCTTTGGAAGTCATCTGAAACTTTTTCACATCTTCCTTGAGTGACATGTACACGTCTCGGTTGGATAAGATATATCCTAGAGTCCAATAAACAGCCTGAACACAAAAGAGGCTGTTTTTAAAACCAGTATTTGTTTCACAGTAGGATCACTTTCAACACACTCACAGGAACAGCATTGGCTTGTGAGGCCCACAGCAATAACAGTGCATAGTTGTGAGCACTAGGAGCATCCACCTTCTTCATCAAGTGTTCCACAAGAGTGTCTCCTTGCTTTCCTTGCCTCTGCTTCTCACGGATTCCTTCAATCATCAGTTTGAAGACAGATAGCAGCCAGTACTTGCATTCACGCCAATCTCTAGAGTGTAATTTAATCACAATTACAATGTTTTGTAGCATAGAAACAATCTACTGACTTGAGAAATATACTAGGAAGTTCAACACCATACTCAAAATCAGCATCAAACTTGACAAACGTCTTCATGAATTGCTGCATCTCTGCCTATATAACATGATACATAATTTTGTATCACACACATATTAGTACCACTAATTTTAGGCATGACTAATATAGTATTATTATTATACGTTATCTTACTCTCTCCTTTGGTACATTATCAGGTCCAAAAAGTTGCTTGACAACAGCTTCAAACATCGGATTTCTAACAAAGTCCATGAGGTCCATTTCACCTTCATCACCATGCTGAAGGAGACTGGTGTGGAACTCCTGAGACAGAAGCGGACACATCTTTGATAGATAGGTGGGGATAAGTCTCCCTTTAACAGTATCATGAATGGCACTGTGATACTTGAAGAATGACTCTGAAGACAATCCAGCTGGAAGGCATGTACAATAAAATTGCAGTAAATTCACAAAATTGGAACAAAATTTTATATTGGAGGTCAGTGGCTATTTTGATTTACCCTATAGCGGGAAAATTTCGCAGGGTTTAACTTTCATGGTTTTCGCAGATCACGATCCATCTGCAAAAGTTTTTAGCCACGAAATTCTCCATAACGTATATACTGTATGGGCATCACACAACTCATCTGGGAAAGTTAAAACGCAAAAATGTTTGACGAGAGACATCCACAAAAGTTAGACACTGCAAACTTTTCTGCTATACATTACAATGATTTTAATTCATTAGCTAGCCAGGTACTTAGTCTCTCACTGGCCAGGCATTCCAGCACCAAGACTACCAGACCGACTGACCTGCATTCATTGTGAATGGTTGAACAGCAGCTTGAAAATCTGCCTTTGTCGTTGTGAAATAATACTGATAGTGATGTGGCTGTGTTACAAAAGTCATCCATTTCCCAGCAGCATGAATCGTAAACACACCACCAAGCTGTAGAAACAAACAATAAGTTATGTGTGGCTCCAACAATATAAATGCTAGTAATAAGCTAAACAATAATAGGTTAATTGACCATTACCGGGCCACACGTGAAGTTCACTTAGGCGGTTTCCAAAGTGTACAAAGGTCAAGCTTGCTCCCTCCCTAAAAACGTCACTCATATTTGCAAGTGCACGGAATCATTCAAGTTCTATCAGCGTACCTTTTCTTGAGTTCTCTGGATATAGAACAGGGGCTCTCGACCGAAGCTCACCGCACAGCCGACCCAAGGAATCCAACCACTTTGCACAGGTGGGTAATGTACTCTTTGTTTAAAGCCTAGTGTTTGCAGCACTCTGCTGCATCTCAGAAATTGCCAGAGGAAGAATAGTAGAATTATGAGCCCTCCTAAAGTCAGAGCAACAGTTACTGCAACTTCCATTTCTACTAGTGGGTGTGGTTGAGGCCCACCTAGCAATTAATTAAGGTTTAGTGTTGCACGTGCTCGAGAAACTAGGTGTGTACTTGTGTCAGTTTCTGGTAAACAAAAGACAATAGTCATGGAGAGAGCTATTCGATGTCTTTTACGCATGGTAAGGTGTTCCATTGTGTTTAAAACTAATGGATGCTTGTAGTCTATTTACGAATTGAAACACTCAATTGAAAGTTGTTGTTTGCCCCTCCCCTACAAAACTTCTCTTTTCTTTTGTTTGGTTTCAGAACAAATTGGGTTTTCACCAACCCTCTCTGCTCTCGAGGCCGCTCTTCACTCATCACTGTAGGACACTGGCACAAACACCTATGGAAGGCTCTAGTGCACCTTGGACAGGGACTCAACCATTGGCAGAATGGGACCCAGAAATAACTGCTCTGATCAAGAAGGAGAAGCGGAGGCAAGTCACAGGATTGGAACTGATAGCATCAGAGGTAGGTGAAAAAAAAAAACTAACACCTCTTGGGAGCATTTCACATCCATTTTTGGTTGAACAAGTCAATTGTCACCATTTATCACCACAACACATAGAGCCTATTGACTGTGTCTTATCTATTTGTTAGAACTTCTCCAGCCGTGCAGTCCAGGAATGTATGGGATCCTGCCTTGCAAACAAGTACTCTGAAGGCTACCCCGGTAGACGCTATTATGGTGGCAACCAGTTCATTGATGACATTGAAAGGCTCTGTCAACAGCGGGCATTTGAAGCCTATAGGCTAGACAGTGAAAAATGGGGAATCAACGTTCAACCATATTCAGGTTTGTGTGTCTGCTACAGTTTCTGTTTGTCCTGGAAGATTATTACTGTGTGTCACTTTATGTGTTGTTTGGTTCTCTACCTACATAATGGAACCATTATGCTGTTTGTGATATGTATGGGTTCTCTAACTATTTAATTGTTCTATGTATATCTCTTTGTACAGGTTCTCCAGCCAACTTTGCTGTTTATACTGGTCTGTTGAACCCACATGATAGGATAATGGGTCTAGATCTTCCAGATGGAGGACAGTAAGTGTACTATTGTTTTCATATTATTCTATGGGATATAGATAAAGTACAACTGATAGCCTGCACAATGAGCATGAGTATTTGTTAGGATAATTATTGTATCCATAAACCCATTACTCTTTTTTTATCAAGCTTATAGTGTAGTATGATATACTTTCTCCCTCTTTCCTAGTCTGACTCACGGTTTTATGACAGAAAAGAAGCGAGTTTCTGCAACTTCAATCTACTTTGAATCCTTCCCTTATCATGTTGATGTGAGTTCCACATTGTAGTTTGTATGTTATTATTACAGAGTGCATTAACAACACAATAAATATACCACACACAGAAAGATGGTTTGATAGACTATGATGGCTTGATGAAAACCGCCAAAAGTTACCACCCAAAGATGATCATTGCTGGCACCAGTGCCTACTCACGACAGCTGGACTACAAGAAATTCCGAGAGGTACACAGTCTTATAGCCATACTATAATTATTAATACTAACATGATTGTTTCTTTTGTTCAGATCTGTGATGAAGTTGGAGCTTACTTGATGGCAGATATGGCCCACATTAGTGGCCTAGTAGCTGCTGGGGTAGGTACTCTCACAATATATTACTTTGTTCATTTTGTATGCATCAACTTGTTGACAAGAGTATAATAACAGGGGCACTATTATAATACTCTTGCTGTTGAAGATGCATGTTTTTGTTGTTGTTGTTGTTTTGATCGTTTATTTTTCCCGTTAATGAAGGTGCACCCCAGTCCATTTGACTACAGTGATGTTGTCACCACTACAACCCACAAGACTCTCCGAGGCCCAAGAGCTGGTTTGATCTTCTATAGGAAGGGAACAAAAGGTTTCACAAAGGCAGGAAAGGAGATCAAGTACGAATTGGAGAGCAAGATCAACCAAGCTGTATTCCCTGGCCTCCAAGGAGGACCCCACAACAATGCTATTGCAGCTGTTGCAGTGGCTCTCAAAGTGGTATGTGTCATTGACCAATTATCGTGAGTGTACCTTAACTGGCCCATCCTCGTTGCAGGCTACCACACCTTACTTCAAAGATTATCAGGTGCAGGTCATAAAGAATGCACAAGCTTTAGCTGCTGCTCTTCAGCGCCATGGCTTTGCTGTTGTCTCTGGTGGCACTGATACTCATCTCTTTGTTGTGGATCTGCGACCAAAGGTATGCTTATAGTTAAGGTAGCAACACACACTCTTGGTGTATTGTAGTCGTGAAGAGTTAGCACCCTCTAGGCTTTTGTGTCTATTGTGTGATTGTGAGTGAAACTTCACACCAGTTTTATATATATACATGCAGTTATAAAGATGTTGAGGATTTATGTCCCTTTGTGTAATTGTATAGCAAATGGATGGTGCCCTGGCTGAACACATACTAGAGCTGGTGTCTATCAGTGTGAACAAGAACACTGTTCCTGGAGATGTGAGTGCTCTTCATCCCAGTGGACTCAGACTAGGTATGTCTTGTAAATTTATTGACTCGCTTCTGAATGTGTGTGCAGTCATGCAAAAATGATCTACGTGTGGTTAAATAGTCGTCAATACTTTTTACACAAATGTGATTTTGTGGTTGCTATGCAATTGTGGTTGCCAGGTACCCCTGCTCTGACATCACGTACCATGAATGAAGCTGATATGGAGCAGGTGGCAGCCTTCATTGAGGAGGCAGTTCAAATTGCAGCTGAAGTGAAAGCTGAAGTGATCAAAAGTGGCAGTGCCAAGACAGTCTCACAGAAGGTACGTATACTGCATGTACTAGTCTTATTAATTTTTGTACTAAAGGTTGTGTTGTGTGGTATAATATTGACAGTAGTCTCACCAGCCAGAAGACTAGTGTTTAAGTTACATGCTATTGATTAGCTAAGTTGTACCAGTGTGATTGTGCATATCTAACATTCAAAGGTTTTTGATGGGTACTGCAAGAAGAACCAAGCAACAAATGATAAAGTGAAGAATCTAAGGGAGAGAGTTGAGGAGTATGCTAGCCGATACCCCATGCCTGGATATGAAGATCACTAAATTCACCAGGAATAGCTTGTTGTTTCCAATTACTCTACTGGTCTTGTTTAGGAGTGTTATTGTAGTTTAGATAAATACACTGTGTATACTTGATGGACTTGAATTGTTAGGGGTTTAAATTATTATATTCTGCAGTTTTCTTCTTCCCCCCACTTTGTTCTACTATATTTATATATAGCAGTGGCCTTCAACAGGAATTTATTTTAATGTTAATACAAAATTAAATCTGGTTGATTTCTCCCATTATGTTCACAACACGGTTGTTGTAGCATTTTGAAATTTCAGCACCAATCTATACAAAATAATTTTTTCACCATGGTTCAATACTATACTATTTGTGATCACTTACATACCTTTCCTTGAAGTTCCTTTGTTCTGACAACCAAGTCCTTCAACTGTGGCTCTAATTCTTGTGCTGTAGACACTGCTTCCTCTCTCTTTGCTGCATATTCACTGACCTGTGCTAATGCCTTTTGTGCCAGTCGTAGCTGCTGCTGAAGTGACTCTGACAGCCGATTGAGGTACCTGCATGCATGAGTACAAAAACATCAAGGGTCACAATGGCTGGTATGCATCTAGCAAGACCATCAAACCTTTTAGATCCTTTGATGAGAAATAGTTGGTGTATTCTCTCTTTAGTTAGGTGAGCCAATACTTTGTCCACATTGCCCATCATTTCTGATACTCCTTCCGTAGATTGGACATTCACATCTTCAGAACCACTACCAAACTAGAGCGAACATCAGTATTATAATAATATTATCAGAACACAGACATGAAAGTAATTGTAGACACACTTGACCAAATGCCAACATGCTCTGGCTTTCAGAAGAAAGTTCCTGGAGCCGTTGGTTGAGAAACTCCCTCAACTCCAAAAGGTCATCCAGAAATAGATTACGAGTATGAGTACACTCCAACAAGGCTTGCAAATCTGTCTCAAAAGCTGTTCAATACAAACACAACAAACAATAATCTGCTACGACTGCATGATACCAGTTATAAAATCAAACCAACCTAAAGGATTGGAATCTGGTGCTTCAAGAACATCTCCAGTTTGTTCAATGGTTATGCACGACAAATCCACACTTTCATCAGTACCAAAATCAATCTCCGAATCTCCAAAATCGATCCCAAAGTCTATTCCATCACTCTGACTGCTAGCCAACACAGGGTCTGAGCTAGGCAGAGCACCTCCACTTCCACTGCTATCTCCATCAGTGCCTCCCCAATCTATTTCCAAGTCTTCATTAGCTGGTTCATTTTGAGTAGCAGTTACTTTTGCACTGGTATCTTCTTTGGGAGGTGGTACACCATGTTTCCATTGATAAATAGTTACATTACCATGAATCAAGACAAACAGAAGCATAGGCAAAAACTTCTCTTCAGCTGGTGTCCTGTTATATAAAAGAGTTTACATGATAACCATTCATGTGTGTACTTACAGCACTGAACGTGTGGTAGAATATGTAGTTCTCACTTGTTTGTTGTGTGGGATACAAAGGATTTGTAGTGTGTAATGGCAGGCAGCAAGGATGGCAGGTCTGCTAGAACTTTATCAAATACTGCAGGCAATTCATTGACAAGTTGTGTGAGTTCTACTTGAACATGTTCACCCTAGAATGATTATCATAGTAAACATGTAAACTGCATTACAATTATTTAATAATGATATAACTTTGTACAATGTCAATAGGGGAAGTTCACTGTAACATTATTAATATTCTCATCAATAGTGAGTTATCACAAGATTAATTATTCAAACACACTAGTACATGTGCAACAATTATACAGAGTGCATATATATAGGCTATTCACTATACTATTCATGTTTTTGTTTGTTTTTCTAGATCAAGAGAATTTATGATCTGGGCCTGGGAGGTGGTCCTCCTGGTTGTCCTGGCCTAGGAGGTGGAGTTACCCCTGGTCGTCCTGGGCTGGGAGGTGGAGTTACCCCTGGTCGTCCTGGCCTGGGAGGTGGAGTTACCCCTGGTCGTCCTGGCCTGGGAGGTGGAGTTACCCCTGGTCGTCTTGACCTGGAAGATTCCCCTGGAGGCATGGGCATGGGAGGTGGACGAGGCCTAGCTAGCTGCTCACACCTTGCACCTCTTCTTCCTTCTTGCCTGCAAACAAATCCCTCTTCACATTCTAGCTCTTCACAGGTAGGAGGTGGAGGTCTGTCACCTTCAAAGTCATCCTACAATGTAATTTAATGTACAAAATTGAAAATACAGTCAATTTAAACAACATTATAACTTACTGGTACACATATTGCAGCATGTTGATTATCTTGACCACGTGATACCAAAATACACTTCTCTCCTTCACAACACTTCCTCTCCATACACAAGTCAGGCAACTCCTTAAAAGGGAATGGAGGTCTTCTTGTATCAAGATCTTCTTCCACTTGTCTTCTTGGACGTCCTTGTCTACTCTTTGTATCTTCTTCATCTCCATCTTCATCGTCTGTTTTGTCATCATCAGTTTCATCCTCATCCTCTGTGCTATCTTCTTCATTTTCAAATTGTTTTCCATCGTCAGTTTCGTCAGTTCCATCAGTTCCATCGTCAGTTTTATCATCAGTTTCATCCTCATCTGTGCTATCTTCTTCAAAGTCACCATCCTCAAATCGTTTTGTATTTTCATCATCATCATCCCCATCCTCAAATCTTCCTCGATCATCAAAGTTACCTCGTCTCTCGTCATCTTCATTGGGTATCCTACACATTTCATTGACTCTTCGTCTTACGCATCTAGCTCTTGAACGACCATTCCTTCGAGCATGAAGGCACTCAAATCCTCGTCCACACTGAAGTTCAGTACAACGTTGTGCAGGCCTTGTGGTATTGAAAAAGCGGCGAGTATTATCTATGTAAAAGATGGATGGTGCATGTATAATACGTACAAGAGATAAAAATAATCAGAGAATGGCTTACTTCTAGACACACACACAGCTGCCTTTAGTTCATCACTTTCCACCAGAACACATCTCTCACTGTCTTCATCACACTTTGCTTCTTCACAAACTTTGGGAGCATCTGCAACAAAAAAAAATAACCCTTAAAAAATATCATTTTTTCAATAGGCACTGTACAAGGCTATAAGTACTTTACAAACAGCTTACCATTGGAAACACACATTGCTCTTCTTCGTTGATCTTCCCCAAAAGTCCCACAAGTTTCCATTCTTCCACATCTGAGCTCTTCACAAGAAACAGGTGGTCGTCGATTTGGTCTGTCTCGCCTCATAGTATTGTTGTCAGGCCTCATTCGGTCAGGTCTCATTTGGTCAGGTCTCATTCGGTCAGGTCTCATTCTATCATCAGCAGTCATATTTTCTGGCCTCATTCTATCAGGTCTCAATCTATCATCATCGGTCTTATTTTCTGGCCTCATTCCACCAGGCCTCATTCTATCATCATCGGTCTTATTTTCTGGCCTCATTCCACCAGGCCTCATTCTATCATCATCGGTCTTATTTTCTGGTTTCATTCCACCAGGCCTCATTCTATCATCATCAGTCTTATTTTCTGGCCTCATTCCACCAGGCCTCATTCTATCATCATCGGTCTTATTTTCTGGCCTCATTCCACCAGGCCTCATTCTATCATCATCAGTCTTATTTTCTGGCCTCATTCTATCATTATCATCAGTTTTGTTTTCGGGTTTCATTCCATCAGGTCTCGTTCTATTAGGCCTCATTCCACCAGGTCTCATTCCACCAGGTCTTGTTCCGTCAGGTCTCATTCCCCCAGGTCTTGTTCCATCAGGTCTCATTCCCCCAGGTCTCAGTCCACCAGGTCTCGTTCCATCAGGTCTCATTCCACCAGGTCTCATTCCACCAGGTCTTGTTCTATTAGGCCTCATTCCACCAGGTCTCATTCCACCAGGTCTCGTTCCATTAGGCCTCATTCTATCCGTCCTGTTTTCTGGCCTGTCAGGTCTCATTCCTAAAATTTGAATCCCACATTGTAAATACATGCAGAAAGTTGTAAACTAAATGATCAGCTTACTTCGAGGCATACATCTTGCCCTAGTGTCTGGCCCTTCTCCACACAGCACACACATCTCCTCTCTTCCACACCTTATTTCCTGGCAACGTTGAGGAGGTCTTGGTGGCCTTCTTGTGGGGCACTGAGATGGTACACAGGCAGCAACTAATCGATTGTTGCCATTTCTCTCCCTGTCACCAACTAGCTTACACTCATAACCAGGATCGCAATCAAGATCGATGCAACTCCTTGCAATATCTTGCACAAGAGGTTGAGAAGGCTCCAGTTCATCCTGGGGAACTACTTCCACCTTGATAGGTGCACAACGAACACGGTCAGCATTCAGTACTTCAACACATTCCAGTCCAAGTGCACACTCAAGTTCATCACAGTTTTTAGGAGGAGGTGGTTTTGCACACCTAGCTCCACGATTTTCAGAGATTAACATGCACACCATATCTTCTGGACATTCAAGTTCACTGCAATCACTTGCTCTTTCTGCCTTCCTTATGACCACACATCGAGCTATTGGGTCACCATTATCTTGCTCTCTCACTTTACACTCAAAGCCATCATCACAATCAGTTTCATCACAAGTTTTGGGTATAAACGGTTTGCATTCAGCCACTCTTCCATTGCGAGTGTCAGAAACAACACATTTGGAGCCTTCTTGGCAGAGTACATCATCGCAAGACATTGGAAGTCTCGGAGTAGGTATCAAGACACACGAACTTTTTACCCGTTTGATCCCACAATCTGGCTTTGTATCAGGACATCCCAAGATTTCCTCCATGCAAATACGGTTTCCTCTGCAAACTTTATCATCACAACTATCGATTCCTTTGTAGCAATCAATTGTCACCTGACCAAAACTAGGCAGTCGGTAAAAGTCGGCTTTGCAGACACCATTGACAAGCTTTACACAGCACTCTGTACTTGTGTATCGAGGGCAGGTTGCATTCACACAGGGGTTATTATCCACACACTCTTCAGGAACTGGTGGACACTCTTCCAGTTTCTGCGCAAAACAGGCACAGCATAATCCTGCTAGCAGCAGGATATAACTAGAAAACTGCATTGCAAAACTTTCTGCAGCTGTTGTACAGCTATATATGTCCAATTAGTGAAGACTTGATTTGAAGATGTCAGTTCTTTTGCAGCAAGAACTTGCACAAAAGAGCTAGTGAAAATCTAGTCTTGTGGACACTACTTTTATAGAACAAAAGTGCATGCATGCATGGATATGCTGTGGTATAATTATTACATCATAGTATAATTATCTCATCAGTAGGAATTGAGCACATGGCTTTCACAGCAATAGAGCAACTATAATACATATTTGGTATTCAGTTGCAGAAGCATGCACACAGCATGCTCCACCGTCATTACAGTGAATGAGTACATGTGTTAGCTATTACAAACAGTTACTTATTGTTCTATCCTTATCATCTTGCATACTGGACAAACACATTGTGTATGCACTACAATGGCAGCAGAGAGAGAATTAATCTGATCATGCAGATCTTGAGCTATAGTTGGGCATCAGTTGAACAAGTGGACACAAAGCTTATTATTGTCCAACAAAGGAGCTGTTAATGATTAATTTTAGCCGATCATTGTATTGCATGAACAAAAGCTAACTTATAATTTGAACAAATCAAAAGTCTTAATAATTGCATCAAATTTCCACGGCTAACTTTGCAACTTGCGAAACAAAGATTAAAAAAAAAACAAGCAAATCTTTAGTTTCATCCCCAGGCTCCCCTTTGACCTGGGGATAAGGCTAGCATATTTTTGGGACCACCCTTCAACTGCTCATATATGATTATACAGAGCTTATAACTGTTACAATAACAAAGAGCATTGTTACAAAGAGCCCGGCGCCTAAAACCATGCACTGTCTCACATGACTGCACCGGCTAAGATGGGCGCCGCACCCTCACCACCAACAGAGAATGCCGTCAAGCAAGGATTTACTCTAGTAAAACCAGTTTTCACAACTTGTCTTTTCATAACAAACAACATGTGATCATTACTTGATATGAGGCCAAGAGATGACCGCGTACACCCACATGCAACCAGGGTGATCAAACTACTTCCCAATCAGCAACCATCCGCCACGCCTGCAAGACGTTGTATTCAAATACGCAAAAATGGAAGTCTTTACTCATACAAGTAAAAACTAGTTTTGACAAAACAAGTTTGTCAGTGAACCCATCAGACATCAAAACAACGTGACCTGAGATCTCACCGATATTATTCCTTCACCCAACCACCTACACAAACTATCTGGGATGGCAAAACCATGCAAACAAACCATCCACCCACACAGCAAGCACATGACCAGGAAGAAAATTTGGATGGATCATTGTCAACAGATCTAATGATAAGTACACCCACGAGTTTAAGGCAGGGTTCACCATAGGTGTGATATCTTCAACATCAACAGCACAAATATGGTTGCATAAATGAGGAAAGCTGTGTAGGTGGTCTATATTCTGTGGGTTCCTAAGGAAACAATACTCTAGGTGTCTTGATTTCATCACTACTTTGTGGGCACACTCTGCCCGCACCCCATCCTCTTGTGACAATCAAGGACCCTTTAAGTGCAGATTGGTTGTCACCTGCTCAGGTCCTACAGAACACTACCACTCAAAGGAAACAAGATGTTTACGATGGCTATTCTTGAGCCATCTGTTCTCGCAGGTCATGAGATGGTACTGGAATCCTTATACTTGATCCAAGCGGTGTTCCCAAGAGATTATTGGATTTATCGCCACAATGAGAAACAACACAGCCATGCATGTGACAAGTATCATCCACATCCAATTTGATATCACTTATATTACAGAATAGAGTAAAGGTTTATTTAGTGTAAACCTGATCAGTTGTCTGTAAACCTGATCAGTCGTATGTTTGTGGGCAACTAGCTACACAGAGGTTCGCCCTGAAACCATTCAGATTGTGTTGCTGTCAATGTGGATCACAGTGGAAACAATATTTGTGGATACTACCACACACTATTATAGCAACCTTACTACAACATTCACATGACGATATTGTTCCACGCTTCAATCACAGACTGTTGAGCGTGTGACTAGCACTTTGAGCAACAGAATGAGACTATATATGGTGATCCCTTGGGGTTACTTTACAACAAGCAGTAGCAGAAAACAAACATGCACCATGACCTCTTTTGCCATATAAGCAAGACATCCAAATAATTAGTAAGTTTACCATTACTGACCTTTATGCCCATCTCTCGGCAAGCATTCTCATACTTCTCTCTGAGAGCAGCTGAGCTGGCACTAAGCTCTCCTTCTTTCTTCAAGCAGTCCTGCAAGGAGAGGACGAAACTCATGATACCAACACAATAGTTCCCTAGCTGAACCAGTATAAATCATCTGATGAAAAAAAGGTCAACACATAGCACTTGGGGTATTTTGCATGACTTGCAACTACATACCCTCTGTATTTGCTGGCACCTATTCATTTGTTGTTTCAGCGCCGGTATCTCATAGTTGACGTCTCTTATGAGTTGCTGAGCACACTCAGCAAGAAACAAGTTCTTCTTCTCATACTCCTTCAAGATGTCTGACCACTCCTTCCAATAGTTACAATACAGCTATGTAAATACAATAATTGTGGTGTGTAGAAACTTGACATACTTTGACTCTAGGAGCTGTGTAACTGCCAAAGAGACCCTTGGAGTCTCCGTCAACAGACTTTACCACATCAAACACTTTTTGACACTCAAAATAGTTTAAACCTAACGGAAGAATATGAAAAAGATATGAAAATGGATGGCAGCTATTGTCATGATGGCTATTGGAAAGCTATTAATGATAGCTGTAAGTGCCTTTATTCTGGGATATCCAAGAGAGGTGTTGGTGCTGAGGGAGTTCTTTCGTTGCTGAGTCAATTCGCTGCCGTAGCTCCCGGGCCTGAACATGCCACTTGAAGTCACAGTGTCGACGATCAACTAACCAATCTAAAGTATGAGTGTATGCAAGTATATGGACCACAAAGGGTACTATATCATGTCAGTGCAGTGGTAGTATATAGATCACGTGACTCTATTTCAACAGAATCTGAGATACACACCATACATAGCTGATCACTTACACATTTATACAGTACTAAGGAGTGTTTTTTTTCTTACCCAATAGCTTATTGTAGTGGATATCAATGGGAAATAGCCGCTCTTCCATGATTTAGTTCCTCTTCAGAGGTCAAAGTTCAGAGAAATATCAACGGTAGTTGATCTAATTAACCGCATTAATAAGGAAAATTGAAAAACTACAAACATGACTGAAGAGAGCCAGACTGTAGCTGTAGACAGAAATGAAGCTCTCCTGGACGCCCTTGCTGAGCTCACCATAGGAGCCACCTTACTCAAAGCTGGAAGAGCAGTGAGCCAGAATGAATCTTGTGCTTGTATTAGACAAAATTTGCTGACTCATAAATTCCTACACATACTCGACCTGCATGACATGTGTACATGTGATTTGGATGAAGTAAAGTCATGATCAGTTGGCATATGTTTGTTTCAGGGAAGATCTCATTTTCGTCGATTTTGTCTGGCTAATGATCTGACACGGTTGACATGGGAATCAAGCAAGAAGAACGATGCTGCTGTCCTTATATCACAGATCACTGAACTCAAGATGGGACAGAACACACCAAACTTCAAGAGGAACCCTCTCCCCGAGTGTGAGGTAAGGCACCAGTGGAACAATTGACACACGCACACGCACACACATGCACATGCACACACACACACACACACACATACACACACATGTACACACACGCACACACAATACTGCACTGTATTCAACCAACAGTCTCGCTCTTTCTCCCTGCTTTATTCTGGACGATCTCTGGATGTTGTCTGTAAAGACAAGAAAGAATTTGAAGTATGGACGACTGGGATACAGGTGAGAGTTAACTTGTTCTATCAAACAAGAGAATGTCTTTTGAGGGGTGCACTTAGGTTAGGTTTCCACGGTTACTAGATTGCCACTTGTCTATTTTCCTTCTTAACTTACTACCCTTTGGCCATCCTAATGTTGGGATAAATGTCATTGAATGTATAATGTGTGATGCACTCTCCTTTGTGTGTCACTCCAGGCTCTGATGAATGGTTTCAATGACTATAAAGCTGTTGAGGCTCACATGAAACGCAACCGTCATGCCACAAGAAGTGCTACTGACGATAAGATCAAAGTTGCTCTTGGAACACTCAGGACTAAGGTGTTTGTGCAAGAGAGTAAGTGCACCAACTGAGTTCAACATGGATTATTCTGTAGTAGCCTCATGCATTTTGTGTGTTTTATCAACATTGCTAAATATAGTATTATATATTCAGCTGATGTTTAGAAATGTGCATTTTTACTACAATACATATCCCTTGAAGCTCCTGTAGACTCTACTACCATTGTTGATTCTCAGGTGCCTGTGACTTGTACACGTGGGGCTCTGGTGTCCGAGGGATGCTGGGGCACAAGGACGAGGACAATGAGCTGATACCACGAGTGGTCGAGAGCCTGCTGGGAAGAGACATCGGGATGGTGGCCTGTGCAGTCTCCCACACCATGGCACTCAGTGGTAATGGGAGTAGCTTTAGAGAGCACTCTCTATACTCAGCACTGCAAGTTGTAGTGAGGACATGTCCTTTTGTCGCGAGACATAAGAGCAGTGTAGTTACCATAGTTGTTGACAATTCTGTACACTACGTGTCACATGTTTAATCATTGCACATTGTGTCTGTACTTGCACACACTCTCACAGTCACTGGTGAGGTGTTCACATGGGGCTCTGGAACATATGGCCGTCTAGGGCATGGGAATCTTCGGGATCGATTTTCTCCACTAAGAATAGGGGTACCCCTTCGAGGAATTGGTGTCACGTTTATAGCATGCCACGAGTACCACTCAGCAGCTGTTGCAGGTGAGAAGAGAGTGATGCATTGCGATCTTTTCTGATGTTGTGTTTACATGTGTTTACACCAAAACACTAAAACCTCAAAGTCTATCAAACCTGCTGTGTAGCCTCTTGTTCCCAGGCTTTCCTCTTCCCTTGTTTTTCATGGTGTGTGTTTAAAGGGGGAAGCTAGGCCTGAGAGGGAGGCTAGCTAGCTACACACTGACCGTCTCCCTCCTCAGATAATGGTGAGTTGTTCACGTGGGGCAAGGCAGGAGCTCACTTGGGCTATGAGCTACCAGAGGAACAGACCAAGCAAGTGAGACCAAAGAGAGTTGATGCTCTGTCCAAATACAAGGTGACCAACGTCTCTTGTGGGATCGCACACACCCTAGGTGAGCCAATAGCAGCTGTTGCATACATGAAGATTACTTGCGTATGACTGTGTCACTCACACTCACAGTCTGTACTGAGAGTGGGAAGGTTTTTGCATTTGGAAGCAATCGATTCGGGGAGCTTGGTCTGAGTCACGGAGGACCACAGTCCACTGCCACTCCCACTCATGTTTCCACTCTGGAGGATAGCATAGTGAAGGTGTCATGTGGACGACATCATTCTGCTGCCATAGACTGTGAGTTTGTTTTTGGTGGGGAACGATAGTACAGAAGTAAAAGAGCTTAATGTTTTTGAGTCTTTGAAGATATAAGTGGCATTGTTTTTTGTCCTACTACAGCAAACCGTAGCCTGTGGATGTGGGGATGGGGTGCAAGAGGTCAACTTGGACAGGGGGACACCAAAAACATCAACACACCCTCCCTAGTGGAAATGTTCAAGTCAGTTCATGTGTTTAACTAAAATACAATTTCTAGATTGTGCACAATCCATACTAGCTAAAAATTTTACTTGAGAAAATTTTCCCACCGTATGTATAGTTCCTACAAATGTTGATCACACTAACTGTTAGTATTTCCCATTTCAGTGAGTTGGTGGTCACGGACATAGCATGTGGAGATGCACACAACTGTGCTCTAATTGGAGCTGCGAATGTGTTCAGCTGGGGAGACAACAGTGCTGGCCAGCTTGGAATTGCTTATAGCTACACAGAAATCACAAAGCCTAGGCAGGTGCTCATACCAACTGGGCACAACATCACACAGGTGGCGTGTGGTGCCAACTTCTCTGCTGCTCTCTCCAGTATGTATACCTGTCGACCATCGGTGCTTGTTACTTGCAAACATACCACACACACACACACACACACACACACACACACACACACACACACACACACACACACACACACACACACACTATTTTAGATGTTGGACGAGTGTTCACTTGGGGATATGGCAACAGTGGACAGCTGGCCAATAATGAGCTCAAGGGAAGGTAATAATGAGTGCTAACTTCAACTCAGTGTACAATAGTGGTCTCAGTTTGAAACACCATAACATTCTCCGCTCTTAATTGTGTCTACATTCACTTAGAGCACAGCCAGTGGAGGTAGATGTTCTGCTGGATAAACAGGTTAGAATGATAGCGTGTGGAGCAGAGCACATGGCTTGCACCGTGGTCCATGGGTGGGTGCCTGATGAGGAGGCCAAGGAGTGCATGGCTTGCAAGAAATCGTTCACACACATCAGGAGGAGAGTAAGTACAATGTCGTGCATCCAACAACTAGTACTATCATGTTTTTTATTTAATGCACACTCTGTATGTGTCCAGCACCACTGTCGTAAGTGTGGAGGACTGTATTGTGGTGCTTGTTCCACAAAGAGGTTTCCTTTGCTCGATCGTGGCTACAGTGAGCCAGTCCGTGTGTGTGAGCGATGCTATGGAATACTCACTCGCGAGGCCTAGTATACTATAATAGCTCAAATTAATTGTGTGTTCTATAATAATTATGCATACTATAATACTAATATTATGGTTCAGTTTTTTAACTTGCTCATCTAACTTGAGGTATACTTGATTGATTTCAGTTCTAACATTATTATCAAGTTACTAAGTATAATGATTATTATATAAAGTGAGTGGTTGCAAAAGAAAATACAAAAAAACATTAAAATTAACAATAATAAGTGATATTATTATATAGATCAAGATGATTGCACCATCACCAAATGCAAAGATGACTTGCAATCATAACAAGTGATAAAAAAAAGCCAATCAAAGCAAAAAAAAACAAAAAACAAAAAACCACAACAAATACATGTACATCTTCTATTGGATCAAAATAAGATAAAAGTTAACTGCACAAGTAGCACATTTACATTTTTTATACCATTACACATGAATTTTCCTGAGTGTACAAAATTGCAGTGAGTATACAATAGGATTGAATCGGTTCGTAGCATACAAAGTAATAAGTGATACCGGTTTACAAAATAAGCACTAAACAAGTGATACTAAAAGGGTATATGCAAATCTATAGACAGGGCAGTACGCACTGAACGGTAACTAGAGTATGTAGAAGTTTGGGTAAGTGATTGTCGGGCAAAGAGTGACTTTACTTAGCTGTAAGTAAGTGATTTGGTACAAGTTAATAAGTGATTTGGTACAAGTTAATAAGTGATTTGGTAAAAGTATAATATTAAAAAAAAAGTTGTGGGCTCAATTCAGCTCAAAGCCTCCTTATACACTGCTGCATTGCTGAGGGGATCCAACATTAGCAGAACTGGAGAGACCAGAAGGATGGGTCTGGTAGACTGTGGGTGTGAGTGTGTGTGTGTGTGTGCAATTTTGATGAAGAACTATGACAAGATTCTAGAACTTAGAGAATACTTGTACTTTTACTTAAAGTAAGACACAATTAGTTGATGCTTTACTCACCAGAGTAAGACTGTCCAGTGACACTCCAGTTTGCCGTGGTACTCGTCACATTGTCTTCACCAACACTCTCCCTTGTGTGAGGGTGTGAGAGTGGGGAGGAGGTTGTGGAGTAGGTGGAGGGGTGAGGTGGGGAAGGGTTGGCTGAGAACCCAGCAGAGTACTCAGACGGAGTATTAATGTAGACAGTGGAGGAGGAAGGAGCAGTGTTTGAGCTCACAGCTACTGGCATCATACCTTGAGAGAGAGAGAGAGAGAGAGAGAGATGAAGCAAGCAGTCAATGAGGAATAACGATCATAAACTAGTAGGTCCAACATACCAGGAGCTTGAGGAGAGAAAGATGGATGCTTTAAGTGGTCGGGTTGCAGACTTTCTGCCTTATTATTACTATTACTATTAGGGGAGTAAGGTCCCTGATGAGAGTGCCACACCTCTCTCCCAGAGGACTGTCGGTGGGCAAACCAAGCCTGGAGAGGGGGAGAGAAAAATGTATAAACCATAAAATAGATCATGTACAAACAAGAAAATACAAAACCCTAGCGGACATTAAATCAGCCACTAGTGATTGAATTAGGGTGATTTCTAACATTCCAAGTCAACGAGCCATGCGGTGAGTGTTCACAGGTTTCATTCTCCACACATCTACCACCCTCGCTGCCATGTAGCTATGTACACTGCGTGTCATGCCTTCCCAGAGGTAATTAATCACTTACTGGAGACAGACAACAGCCTATAACCAACGCCTACACACTACATGTTGCATGTAATGACCTTAAACAACCAGGGTGAAACTCAATGTAGACTATTATCATTACTATACTTTAATCGGGACACAGTGGCTAGCTGGTAAACACACAGCTGTGGTTTGAGACAATAGGTACAGGCATAGTGAAAGCATTGATAAATCACATTCAAAATGCTGTCAACACATGCTACACCCCCAATAATCTATGTTTTGAACTAATGACAGGGTTGTACCCATGCTCTGAGTCTCTCATTCGTTAAAGTTTTTTTGTGTTTTTTTTCACTTTTCAAACGGTCCTATCTGTAGTTTCCTAGTCAACATGAGGCAACAGGTGGCGCACAAGTAACTAGACTAGTGTTGTTGATTCCAGAGAGATTACCTCCTAGCCAGCCAGGCTAATGGTCACCACTATCAGTTTACAGTTGGTGTACAGTGAACATCAATAGGAGAGTATTGTAATGCAAGCAGGAATGGAAAACAAACTATAAAGTCTATTTTGATAGGCCTTTTTATTTCTAACAAAGTGTGTGTGAAATTGTTTGAATAGCAGCTGCTGCATGTACATAGCTTCACACACACACACACACACACACACACACACACACACACACACACACACACACACACTGAGCCAATCACAATCTATCACTGTAATACCTGTACTTGGCTCTTGCTTAGCTCCAACCTGTGTGCTAGACCTTGCAGCACAGCCTCATTAGGAAACTGGCAACTGGCAAAGGTCATCTCGAGCTGTTTGGACTGAGTTTCAGTCAGCCCTGTGTACTCTGTCACATCACTCGTCTCTGAAACAGCATCTGTGATGGTGGAGTGTGTTTGTTTGTGTGACACAATGATATTAAATCAATTCGAACACACTAGTCAAGCACTACCAACACGTAGGCAGTTATAATAATTATACTCACGTACTCACATACTATCTAGCTAGCCATGAAATGAAATGATGTCACCTTAGACAAAATAATAAATTCTTGCTAAACTCTCCATGACTCGTAACGGCCAACTGATTCTGGTTTCATGAACCACTACTAACGTGATATACGATCTTGCAAGGATCATAATTTTGATAATTTACACATTCAATGTTTATTTTATCTTTAGCCATGGCCGGTTGACTGTGCCCTACTCACATAAGGGTGGATGAAACTGAGCGACACACTCGAAACAATAGACCGGCTAAGTGTTGCAAATGAACCATGCTAACCGTTCAAAAACCAAAGGATATAAAAGGAAAACAAACAATGGAACAAGAAAAGAGCTTATTTGGTTATATAGAAAAACTTTATTGTGGCAGAAGACTTGAATTGCTAGATGATGTACACCTTTCCGAATTTTACTAGCTGGACCTTGTAAGTATTTGCAGAGGGAATGCTATATATGGGGCATGTCAAATTCTCTGAATTAGGCCCACTATTTTTTATTGGATAGAATTGAAAACATCTCTCTATACAGAGTTATCTAAACTGGATACTAACATAGCAGACATTACCAGACAGATAAGAAAATTCCATTACTATAACCACGAACTGGACTGAACTCTACCAAATATGCGATGACATAAATTAAGCTATAATATTGCTCTTTATCGGCAATCACTCCTCCATATGGTCTTCTGGAGCACATCCTGAACACACTGGTGTTGGCTAATCACATCAATTGTTATTCATTCCGGCTGGATTAAAGGTCTACACTAAGCACAATAGCAGAGACAGCATTATTCCTGGTCAACAGTGGTTGGTGTTTCCTTTCAAAGAGAGAAATGCTACCCACTCTCTCTCTCTCACTCACACACACACACACACACACACACACACACACACTCTACAAGCACAATGTCAGAGACCTGGCCTACCATGTGTCTGTAGTAAAACCCAACAGTCCAGCCTCTTTACAAGGAGGGATGTATTATTGGGTACACTACACAGCCACTGATACTTATCTCACACAAACTACTACACACTAGCTATTGAGGAAGCTACCTTAGTGGGTTTGCAAACTTTTTACAGGTGGCCTGTGGCGTTCTGAGTGGCTTCACCAACTCACATCAAGCCACTTGGAGAGCATAAAGCATAACATGAATCTGTTTGACTCAGCTGCTATTAATTAGATTCACCCTATGGGTACTCTTAGAAAAAACACTTGAGCTCAAGTGGCATGAAACGACAACATTGCTTTGTGTTCAGAGCTGTGCCAAGCCTAAACAACCATACCTACTGTAAACAGTTGCATTTTTGGTTGCTTTTCTTCTACCAGAGCACATTCCTATGGTGGTGGTCTTATCACCGAAATTTGATTGGTCAACTATTCATAGTAACCAGATCTAGAGGAATCTTTGGTTTGGCCTATCAGCAATCTCAACAGTGGAGTGTGGGAGTCATGATGGGCAGTTGTGAAAGTTAAGAATTAACTTCTTGTAATGTTTTCTCTACATAAAATGATGGATCACCCCTCCAGACCATGTCCACACAAGACCTTGTGGCATTCCTCCCTCTATAACTTACTTGCTCTCCCACACACATATACATACACACACAGGAATGCACACACACACACACATACACAACATAATAGAGTGTAGGCATGTTCACGTGTGGTCGAGAACTCACCTTCGTCCTTGTTGTGACTGTGAGGTGACATCATGGCAGCTTTGTCGCTGCTTCCAAGTGGCATGTTGGGAGAACGTGCATTAGCAGTGTCAATACTGACGCCCATCTCTGTTGCAGTTTTCTTTGGATTAGCCGCTGGTGGACTGGTGACAGAGTTGCTCATGTTGGCTCCTCCATTGGGACCAGTTGGGCTGCACGCTTGGTACGTGCTGTGAGGACTGCACGTCTGCAGGCTCCTTGGACTCGTAGCAGTCTGGAGGCTACCCACCCCGTGGTTAAGCGGTGCGTTGCTTGAAGAGGTGTAGGCAAAATGCGACTGGGCATGTTGTGATATCCCGTTGATGGGGACATTGGGGATCTTTGGTGGCTCTGAACCAATGTGAGCGCCACCAGAGGTGTTGTAGTGGACATCCATGTGTGCGTATGCCGACATGCCAGCACTGCATGCATGTGAAATGGGAGGAGTCATGCTCATTGACATTAGACCGGTGGGAATGTCGCCAGCTTGAGGGTGGGTGAAATTCGGGGGCATGCGAGCACTCTGTGGAGCCGTCGGAAGTGAAGTGATAAACGGTTGTTGTGGAAGTAAGCCACTAGTGGGCAAGCTAGGGTAGTGATGGTGGGGTGTCATCAGACCCATGTTTGAAGGGTTGGAGAGGAACTCGCTGTGCAAGATTGGGAAGGGCATTGTCGAATGTTCTGGCAGGAGAGAGACTGGCGGGTTCATGTAGCTCTTCTCTTGTAGAGCTTTCTGTCGTTGTTGAGCTCTCGTACGAACAATCCGATTGATGGAACTGACAGAGGGAACATTTGCCTTGTCACACACCCCCTCTTGAAGCAGGCGGTCACGGATCTCCCATGCAAAAATGCTTGGATTCTCTTGCTTGTATTCTTCAATTTTCGTGACAACATTTGGAGTGGCTACCTTTGGTTTGCTTCCTCCTATGACCCCAGGCTTAATGGAACCTGTCTCGTAATACCTATTATACATTCAAGAGTGATGAATAAAGTTAGCATAAAGCCACAAATGTTGAACATTCATTGGCGCGCGCACATAGTGTCTAATCTTTTTTTTTCGGTGTTCCATTGTCACGTTGAATTTTGTAAAGCTTCTTCACTACGCTATGCAAGATTGTCTTTATTGGTCTTCATCGCATCAAATGGTGCAGAACAGTGAAAAAAATAACCAACATTCAATTGAACAAGCCAAATTTCATGCACTGCACACCTAAACAAAACAGTGACCATGCATGCATGCATTTGATTTTGACTTCGCATATTACCTTCCAAGTATTTTGCTAACACAGCCGTGTGATACTCTCAACTGTCTGCTGATATCACAAGGGCGCACTCCACTGTGTGACAACTCCACTATCTTCTTGCGTATCGGCTCCGGCAAGGGTCTTCCATTGACGAACACACCACCAAGCTGGTTGACACCACCTTGCCCACTCGATCCTTTGCCCATCATGGCAACTTCTTAGCTTTTGCTGGAGAGCTGCGCTCAGCTGAAATCATTCAAATGAATTTTTGAGCCAACTCTGCAGTGCGCGCGGCTTTTTAATGTTTGTGGAACGGAATGTCATAGAATTGGAATGGGACAACAACACAACACAATAGACAATAATTAATACAATAACATAAAAATCTTTATAATAATAAACGTCAAAATATACTCACATCAATAATATATACTATCAACTAAAAATGTCAATACTCTCTCTTATTAAACAGTAGTTTCTGTAGAATTTAAATTATACTTCTTAAAAAAGAATTGTGTTTGAAATGGACCGTAGCCAGCGGATGCCGAAGGCTTAGAATCACTAGCTACACTGGACAATGATGGGGTTGCAGGTGGTGGAGGTGTTGACTGTGAGAATGAATGAGTCTAGAGAAGAGTGAGTGGAGAGAGAGAGAGAGAGAGAGAGAGAGAGAGAGAGAGAGAGAGAGAGAGAGAGAGAGAGAGAGAGATGTAATTCAGTTTGTTTTGGCCTTCAATGTATCAACAACAATGATCACGAATCTACTAGCTGTGCTAAATACACATGCACATTCCCCTAACCTGTCTGTGAACTGGTACGTGTTCATGATGATAACCAGAATCTTTGCTGATCTGTGAGTTGGTACTAAAGTGTTCAATACGGAATGAACGGATTCTTTCAAACACACACTGAGCTGACAACCGACTCTCAGCATCTGCATCCCAAGCTTCACTGATGGTATCTGTTATCGGATCAAAGACCTACATCAACAAGAGATGTGTGTATGTGTGTGTGTGTGTGTTGTAACAGTCAAATTTTGATATCACTAAATTCTAACTGGCAGACTTCACCCTGACCTCACCGCCACAGGTTTAACAAGACTGAACTTGGGTAATATTTTAAAGTATTGATGGATGACAAAGTATTGTACTGTAATACGCTGCCATAGTGTGGGAGTACAAAGCAAGAGTTGAATAGTGACACTAGGACTACATTTGCACACACCTGTCGATCTAGAGTCATGCATACCAGAGGTAGTAACTTCCTAGTGAATAACTGCCCACATTTATTTTCTAGTACATGTTACAAACAGTCGCATACATTGTAGTACATGCAGTAAAACTCACACTATTGTTCTGAAAGCCACTAGGCATGGCAGGCCTCATGTTACGGGTAACAACAACTGCACGCATATCTTCAATGCCCGGGTTGGGAGGAGTTTCCTCTTCAAAGGGAGCCTTGTAGTCCTTCACCGTGGCTGCAATAATGTAGGTGTAAATAATTTTGTGAAGTAAACTGTACAAAAAAGCACTTTGGGTCTGAAATTACGAGTGGTGAGTGACCAACTTTAAGTAATGACTCATGCTGGGCACTTTCACTCACCTACACACTAGTTTGTGTAGGTTATACTTTAATGAGGCGACAGGTAATAGCAGCTTAAGTTGAAGATCTTTACACTCAACTGAATATCTACTGTATGCAACATAGCTGCATAATGTATACAGTGCCCTTTAAACTTTGTGCTATGTCATATACATGCAACAATTCATAGCAACATAATTTAGTAACACTGTGCAAAGCAATGCACTGTGGAGTGTATGTTTGGCTAACTCACAGTGATATAAGAGGTGACCCTATACATGAACCCTAATCATTCAAAATTAGGTCAGTTTCAGGTGAGTGGAGTGCACTAAGACTTATATGGTGCATGGCCAGGCATAACACAGACAGCCGGTGAAACAAAGCCTCCTCGTTGAGCGTTTGACGAGTAAAATGAGAGTCTGGGGAAATCTTCACCACATACTACTTGTTGTCTGCCATTCATTCTCCCTCTCACACACGTACACACTACTGGTCCATTGTGGCATCAACATGTTGACAGCAAGAGAAGACGGAAGAATATTTTAGCCACCACACTCAGAGAAAGAGATTAGAACCCACCTACAACCATTTCCCCCCCACGTACGGATCACCAAGCAACAGCACATTATGTGCTCTCTCTCAGAGATAACAATCGTGTATGTTTGTATGTGTTTGTTCCCCCCAGCATTTCGTCAAACCAACAAGTGTCAACTAAATTCCATGAGTGCCACAGTGTGTGGAGTGTCCATTTCCTAATGGACTGTGAGCATAGAGGCAATCAGATACTCAATCATCCATTTTAATTTTTTTATCCACACACATACACTTGTGTTGTACACATGCCATACATGTATGTACCCAACACACAGACACACACACACACACACACACTGTAAAGGTTGTGTTCTATCCCAACAAAAAAGCTATCAACTTACAATTAAGCAAGTCCAATTTGGGAAAGAATATAGATTTTTTCCATGGCAAATGCCATGAAGGATCAGTAGGACCTGGTAGGGCCATGTGTGTATGAGGCCTCTTATCTGAACTGTGGGTACAACTATGTATATGCAGTTAGCCAACTATGACACTAACATCATCAGATCACCAAACTCCATCTTGACCTAAAATAACCATCACATTATTGTAGTGGACTCGTCCAGCTTACGCAGGTGTACATATTCTTCTTTTTTTCTGTGGAGGCCTGGCCATGTTGTGGCATGTACTCAACATTTTGTAGGTACAAAGAGACTATGTAGAACAAAACTACATACTTTCAAGAAGGCATGAAAGTTTCCACTCGTGCAAATTACACCACATGTGCAAAGAGATCAGAGAATTATTCTCCTAAGGGCGATGCACACAGGCAATCTCTATATTGGAACCGTTGCTGTTGCAGACAGTTATGTGTGATGAAAAATCAAATGAGCCTTTAAGCTAATAGTTTTGAAAGCACTGTTGCATGTGTTTGAGTTTCAATGTACCAGCTAATTGTACAAATCAAGATATTTTCTACTTGGTTGCATATTCAAGTGACTGGCTATAAGCACAATCATCGCGCGTGTGTGTATATAAAAGAACCGGTTTCTTGCCACACTTCACAACTACAACCCTCATCATCGAATGACCTTCATACAACCATGTCACACAAAGAGCACATGCATGCCCTGGCACAACAGCTGGTTGGTTGACAATAGCAGAAGAGGAGAAAAAAGGCGTATTATTATATCAGTGTACACAAGAGATTGAAGTGTTAGAGTAGTATTGATGTCTCAGATTGGCCAAGTTAGGTTATCATCAACGGCATTGCTGGTGTTGCAATACCAACTACTGTGGTCACTGTTCAAACCAACACAGCTGATGAACACTGACCTCCACACTATCTCCTGACCATGATAGCACTGAGACACACACACTCACTCACTTTGCCCGCTCAAAATCTCCACAATACATGCATGTATGGAATAGCATGTACTACACGAGGTTACTCCCAACTAGCAAGTTCCTTGCTTTTCTCAGAGGGTCAAAAAGAGAGGGAAACCAGAGGACAAAAAAAGGGGTGTCTAGTTTTTGTAATACAGCATGAGCTAACTGTAAAGTAATGTGCATAATGGATGCCTAAATAGGGATTTTTTCCTTCCTAATTTTAGTGTAATTGCAACAGAATGTGGTGTATGATTGAACACAACTAGCTGACCAATAAAGGTGAAGACTAGACACATGATAACATGCTCCATTACCTCCATCATTCATTGGGAAGTACATCCACAAAAGTCATATAATCATTAACACAAAAAGACCCAGGGTCAGACTCGACATTTCTTTACCTGTCCTCCTCCCTGCTTCAGTATTACAAAATAAAGATTTGACCTTTCACTTGCAGAGAGGGCAAGGTTCTTAGGCAACAATGGGGGAATACAATCCGGGGCCATGTGAAGGAGTGACACAGACACCAGATAAGGAGAAAGAAGTCTAGCACAACAATGGCCTGATGTGACCAGAATGGTCCACCACAGAGAAGCCACCACAAGGAAGATAACAGGTGATCAAAGACATACCTACACACTGGAGTAGTAGTACACAACTGTAGGATCCTGCTACACATCCCATGCAGAGTTAGGGAGAGGGAAAGCACGATGATAATCACTAGTGGAGCCTCGACCACAAGATTTACCTCCTACATTTTGTTTACGAGTGACTGACAAGTGTTTGTGAGAGCTAATCTACTTACAAAGTCACTTACCTGTAACTACAGACACACAAACAAGAGTGAAATGTACATTAGGGAGGTTACATGTAGAGATAAGGAACCAAAATGATCATAACACCTGCAAACCACCATGTCCTGTGTTGGTTTCATTCCAAAACTTGTTGAGATGATAGTCACTGATCGAACACGCATGCATTGAGAGCTCATGAGCTCCTGCATACATGTGCACTTACAAACAATTTAGGGATTTTCCCCCTCTACAAACATGCCAAGTACAGGTATACATTTGTCGTAGCCCTCTCTATTCTAGATGTAATGGAAGGAACAGTGGCGTGTTACCTCATGAGCTCCTGATAGTATCATGCGACAAGTATGTATTAGAGCTAGACACACATAATACAAGTGTCACACGTAGTCCAAGATCATGCGCTAAAAAGTCGTTTTGTCCACGTCTATGTGTGTTTATGTTTTAATTTGTAGGCAAATCTGAAGTATATAAGCTTGATCAAACATTGTATAGTTATTTATTAAGATTTTTATAACACATGCATGTTTTGGGGCATCCAATAGGAACCCCTCCAAAACTGCTGCTGCTATTGTTGCACGATGGTATTGACATCATCCTGACAGGTTCTAATTAACACCCACCATATCCCTCATATACATGCAGCCAAAATTACACTTCATTGTCAGAAATTTGCAAATTTTCCAGAAAGGTGATATATAAACTTTGCATCACGACTCAACTTTCAACGGTATGCCATTACAAATTACAGTACATGTATTCACATGAGACACCGATACTATGGATATGGACAAGACATCTGCAATTAACTAAATACAGCCGTTGGCTGGACAAGGAAGGAAAGAGGTGCCCCTGCAATTATACCTAAAGTGGAACAAACAGCTGTCTGTTTTTCTACACAAAGATGGAACCACAGCGATTGCAATTTTCTACGGCTCATTGAACAGACTCCCTCCCTCCCACACTCTACAATACAGTGACATGACATTGCAGTAGCACACAAGTAGTTCGATCTCCATAAACTTGAAGCATACACATGCAATGCAGCATGTATTGTAGATCAGAAAATCCTTGTGTTGAACAGATTTTCTTAATATTTTCGTAAATACGATACATCTGAAAAAAATTGAATGGATTGCCCCATTCATGTTTGAAATTTTTCACAGATTTTAATTTTCGTAAATGATCTAATTGATCAATCTGATAATACCAAAATTTTTTAACTACAAAAATTTCCCAATCTACGGTATATACAGCCAATCAGTATTGTACCAAGATGATTTGTACCTGTTCATTTTTTAGACAGCACCACTAAAATCTAAACAAACAAGGACCCATGAACATTGTACTTACCATTTGAAATGACAGTACGAGACGCTATCTCCCAGATGATGAGTCCTAAGGCGTAGTCATCAATCCTCAAATACGGATCCCGCCCAAAGTTGATAGCTCCTTCCAAGACTTCAGGTGCCATATATCTACTGGTACCGACCTAAACAAAGAGGCAATACACATTACAATAGCAGCTAGTCTAGATGCAACCCTTCAGTCTTACAATATTCCATCATGCCCCCCAAACCTCACACTGCCATGGGAACCAGTCCCCTACCAAGAGTTCACCACATCCCCTCCCAACTCTTACTACCATATAGCAGGAAATTTTTGCTGATCCAAATTTTCACTGTATTGATCATTTTAGCAAGAAGTCAAATTTTCGCTTAACATCGATCATGACAAACCGGAAGCATTATTACAAGTGCAAGTGTTTAAGTTCTTTTTTTCATGATCAGATCGTGACCACGAAAATGGCAAAAATTTCCCACTACATAAGTACATATATCATATAATTTTATACATTCTTACAATAGCTACATTGTACCTGGCCATGAGAGATCTGTAAGTGTTCGGAACCGGACTGGAACTTCACTGCCAACCCAAAATCTAAGCAAGTGAAGAAAGAAAGACGAGTGCATAGATGACTCAATGAAACAAATCCTCTCTTAAGCGAATGCAGTGACTACTAGATAGAGTATTTTAGGCTGGTTCACAATCACAATTACTATATTGCTAGCTGTGTTATGAAAAAAAAAACAAAAAAAAAAAAACAAAGATACACAACAAAAACTTTATAGACCAGATTTCTATTTTGCAATGGGCTACATATCACCCAATATGAGAATCCTACCATTACATGGAGCATATATACAAGCCTAAAAAAATCAAAACACACACGACGCACCTGAAATACAACACTGGCCGTCGTTCTTGACAAGTACATTCTTTGACTTGAGGTCACGGTGAGCAATTGCTGGCTTGGTTGGATGGGAGGTTATCTCCTGATGGAGATACGCCAAACCAGCGGCAACAGATTCAGAGAGGTCACAGAACTCTATGAGTTCTACAGTCTGCTGCTTCAAAAGCTCGTAGAGTGATCCTCTCGAGTGAAATTCAAAGACAAGATTGTACGTGTTGTTGATGTTCTCATACTGGAACTGATAGTGGAGGATGTACTTATTCAGTAGTGGAGTTTGATAAATGTCTAATTCCGATCTGAAGGATTCCAAATCATTCTTGGAGAATACCTGCAAGGTGTGTGTGTGTGTGTGTGTGTGTGTGTGTGTGTGTGTGTGTGTGTGTGTGTGTGTGTGTGTGTGCGTGTGTGTATGTGCATGTGTGTGTGTGCATATGTGTGTGTGTGTACACATAGATGTCTGTGACCTGCACCGTGCACTTCTCACCTGTCGTTACTACACTAGTCGAAGGTTTCATATCTGAAGGTGTTGTAGTGGTGATCACAGAGTCATTGCTTATGTTTGGAAAGATTGGATTGAGGTTGCACAAGTCACTAGTGCAACAACAGGTATAAATTCCTTTGTTGTTTGGATTGGGGGTCAAGACACAGCGTTCCCGAGAAATACAAGATGTCGTTGCTTGCTGTTGGGTGAAGCAGTCTCCCAGCTGTGCAAAATAAAAAACAGAGTGTTTTAATAAAAAAAAGTCTCAAACAAATACATGTATTAGAGAAAAAACTCAGGGCTTACCAAGTTTACAAAAGTGCCACCTCTCAGTCTATAAGTAGAAAGACAGACAGCAACTATACTCTCTGAGAACTCTTGTTCGCAGGGTTTTGCACGAGGTTCACAGACAGAGCCATTGCAGGTGTTGGAGTAATGAGAACACACTAAACCTCTGGGGTCTACAGGAAAGAAACAATGCACATGTACCTCAATGCAAAGTTCTTAAGCATAGTACGGAAGCAAATGCACAGCATAAAAATACTAATAATTTTGACCAATTGTATATAAACACTTGGCATCTGAATATGTACAGCGGGGGCTACTATAGTAAGTTTGTTTTGTGTGATTGTGCGTGTGTCTGATCAGTAAAAATTGCACAGTAGTAGATGTCAAAATAGCAAAATGAATGACATTATACTATTATCAACAGGTGGCCGCTTGTAGACCATGCCTTGCTAATTAAGGCGCACATGATCAGCTATGTGGCCGTTTGAGTTTGCTGATGCAGGAAGCTTTTCCAGGCTAATTCAGCGATCGACTACTAGGCAGTTTTATATACCAATTGAGTTATTACCTGTCCAAGCAGCTAAGTCAACTCAGCCAAGCTCATGCACATTAGTCCAAGCTCCACTGTATTCTAGGTAACGCACACTACATGGGGCGTGATAAATCGGTGCGGTTTCGGAGCTAATTACACATTAATGCGTACCATATTTCAAGATTCATGAACTAAGTACCATCCATTTCGACTTGTTGAGAGTTGCCATTCAAATAATTTAGTAACAGACTGACATCAGAAAAAAAACAAATATCCTCTGCATGAGCTACACACATGCCAAGGCTTAATTATGTACACATATGTACCATGGTGGTTTAACTGTTTCCTAATGTTGAAGATTATTTCTGAATCAGCAAACTAGCAAAGAAACTAACAGTGCTAGTTTCTGGGCATTATATTGTTGGCTAGAAGTTAAGGCTAAGTGCTAACAATGGAGCATTCAAACAGGGTTAGTAGTTGGAGAGCAACAAAACCATACAAAGGTAAGCTTATACTGTAGACCGGGAAATTTTTGCTGCTAAAAAATTTCATCAACGACCAGTACTTACGAAAATTAAACACAACCAACATGTATTTTGTATGGTGATATTTACAGAACATTTAGCAACAATGAAAATTAAAAATGCACGAAAATTTTACAGGCGAAATACTTTACCACTTAAAATTTCCCGATCGATAAAAATTAACAGCAGCACGAAAATGGAAACACTTGCACACACATTGCACACAAACGCAACAGAGATCTTTTTATTTTAAAAAGAGACCTTTCAAGTTACATGACATCAGACTCAAAATTCATCTTGACTACATCACGTTTTAAAACAGCCAACAAGACAAGCACTGTCCTTCATGCAGTGACTTACCGCGACACGTACGTCCATCCTCTTCAAGGATCCTGACGCCATTGCAAGAACATGTAAAAGACCCCTCAACATTGGTGCACACTTCACAATGCGTATCCCCAAGGCATTCATTGATGTCTACGGTATTAACAATAACAAGAGGTAGAGGAAAGAGTATGTACAGCAATTGTATGGATCAAGAGGCGAATTTCTTTAACTCACCCACGCAAGTCTGAGTGGAAGCATCGAGGGAATATCCTAAGGGACACAGGCACTGTGGGGTACGTGTGACGCCAATGAGGATACACGAGTGGGAACAGTTAAGTTCAGAGCAAGGGTCGTGGAAACTGTACAATGGGTGAACAGTAACCATCACTATACCACAAGTTGGGAAATTTGCATGAAAATTTAGTGAACCGATGGCAAGACAAAGCAAAAAAGTTTCCCACAAAATTTTTACAAGTATTTACGGTAGTTTTACTATCAATACTTACCTCAACCTGGACTTATCGGAGTACCTTGTCAAATCCTCGCTGTTACAGAGGTGAGATGAGCAACAGCAAGTGATCTGTGCAGCTCTGGATGTAGTATCAATTTCACACTGGTCTGGGCAGCTCTCTTGACTATAACACCCCTTCTCCAGGAGAGAATATGTACTAGTTCCTTCATCATAGAGAACCCTAGAAAAACATGCTGGGTGAGACACATGGCACTCCTCATAACCATAAAAGCAATCATTCTCCGAGAGTGAGCAATTGTAAAGTTCACAGGTTATTGTGTCTGAGTTGGGGGGAGGAAGGGAGGAGAGAGAGAGAGAGAGAGAGAGAGAGAGAGAGAGAGAGAAGGGTAAAATTTAACCGAGATGCTATGCATTCAATGACAAACAAATTGCATACAATGTCACGTACAACATTAAAAACTCACTCTCGTCCAATGGTGGTGGTGTCCCGGGGAGGTCTGGCAGTAATGGTGGGGGAGTGAGGTCTGCAAGGGAAAGATAACCACATTCAAACATCAGCTAGTCTTGTTCCATAAGGACACATACCTGTTGTAAGAACATGGTTACACCAAGTACTGTTG
Organism: Tethya wilhelma; assembly: GCA_964030475.1. Taxonomy (NCBI): domain Eukaryota; kingdom Metazoa; phylum Porifera; class Demospongiae; order Tethyida; family Tethyidae; genus Tethya; species Tethya wilhelma. The sequence continues at coordinate 3,314,821 of CAXIPT010000001.1, forward strand.
CAACAACAGGAATAAACAACTCCTGTCTGCGTCGGTTGCCATGAACACGTTGATCTCTAAAGGAAGAGGAAAACATATCAGATAATTGGACGACAGAGTCACATGGAAGGGGGCAGATAAGATGAAATGGATTCAATTTCAGTGTTTTGAGCATACACACATAAGTTTACACACACACACACACACACACACACACACACACACACACACACATAAGCTGCACTCGATGCATGGTCCTTTTTGTTAGTACTCTACTGCAGCAGTCCAATTTTGTTTGCTACTGCTTTGAAGCTAGCAGTGTGCTTAGTAGTGCACTATTAGAGTGAGATACGGTTCAATCGACTAGTCATGGGAAACAAAGATCCGGTACATTCTATCATATGAAAAAAGTGTCCTGTTGTTGACCCTTGGTGCACATGCACACCAAAAGGGTTACGGTAATCGTTTTATCTGTGTCTGTTTGTGTGTATGTCCCCTTTATATCTTAAGATCGGCAGCTCCAGTATATCAAGCATATCAAGGTAAAATAATCAGAGATTATCTAAAAAAATTATGTGTAGCATTCAACAAAAGGACTGTGTCACTATATAAGTCCCGTTTTGTTACCAAAAATAATATGCGTGGCGTTTTCACAAAAGGTCATAGAATGTCATAAAATGTCACGCATTGTGTGCGTGTGTTTGTTTGTCATTACCTAGCAACCAAAGTTTTTAAAGCTAAAAATAAAATGCGGTGGGGGGGGGGCATTTGCCTCCCTTTGCTGAAGTCTTGCCCCCTCAATGAAATTTACATGTAAGCAAGTTTTTTTATTAGTTTCCATTAAAATATAGCAACAGAAGCCAGGAATTAACAGGTTATGATGTACACACTCTCAAAAAAAAAACTAAACAGCTATTCTTCTACTCCATATGTTCAATGTCTTCAAGATAAAACTATCACTAGGTCACTTGTATGAGTGCTGTGTCAGCACCAGACTTGAAAGCCTAAAAAATGGCCTGAATTTGCACCAGAAGTGATCTCAGGTGGTCTGAAATTGGAAAATTTTCTGGGGGAGCATGCTCCCAGACCCCTCTAGATGGCATGGTGTCTAATGCTCTTTCCTCCCCCTTAAGTATTATTTCTTCGGAATTATTAATGAAACACTGGCTAGGCAATGGCAAACACACACACACACACACACTATACCAAATAAACTTAAACTTACATTACATACTCCTTCACGTGTATGTTGGCATTGATATGCCAAATGCCTAACTGACAAATGCCTCGGGTCGATAGTGACCGAGGCAAGGCAAGAGTTCTCGTCATTTAAACACTCTTGTTCACAGAACTCCTCAGATTCATCCAAACAGAAGTTCGAATAGCACGTCAGTGCTAAGCTTGGTGGGATGAGGAAGAGAAGCAATAAAAGTTTCATTTCAGATCTGCAAGGGAAGAGAACAGCGTGTGCATATAACACTCATGCCAGCGTGCACGTGCACAGTTCACCTACTTGTGTGTTCTACTGACCACACCCTAACTAACATAGACACAAATTCTAGCCTTTAATACTGGAACAGAACACTGGCACCAGACACTGGGTCGTGTTTTCAATTAAAATAAATTCTTCATGCATACCACTAGAGTAATATTATCTTTTCAACCATGCAATAAATGCCAGACAGACACAGACACACACACACACACACACACACACACACACACACACACACACACACACACACACACACACACACACACACAGCCAGTAACTAGCAATTAGCCTATAAAAACATTGGTTGCTAGGCAATGGCAAACAAACACACACACACACACATACACACACACCACACACACACACACACACACACACACACACACATACACACACAGATAATAGTTATAGACTTTGTAACCACAAACTTCTGTTGCTCACAATTCCCCTCCTCCTTACCCCTAAACCTCTCTGAAAGTATTGTTATAGCAGAGACACTCCAAAATTGATCACCCACTTATTTATGAACACAGACAAGAGTGTGTACTTAGCAATGGCTAATTCATAGCACATAAAGAGGTCTCACTATCTGCTCAAGTGGGCATTATCATTTTACTGAACAGTCTGCTCAGCTATATATAACAACTACACACAAGACACTCCAGAGCATGTTCACACGCTATGTGCACTTCAGCCTTACACATGCTAGTCTATTAGACATGCTAGTCTATTAGACATGCTGTTCCACACTCCCTTACACATGTCCAAACAATGGTAACAATATCCACTGGAAAGTCTTGTAGGAGGCAACAACAGCTGCTAAGTACAGTCATTAGATAACCTCAATAATACATCTCAATTTTAACATCATCAAAGAAAGTGGGAAAACTAACCAGGAATTCTACACCTCATAAATTGCATTTTCTAAAGCCCAGCATTCACTATGTAACCTAATTGCACATTCATTAGTATCTATTCTGATGTGGTCACGAAACATACTCCACAAAGTTGAAGGCTTTCTGCTTCAAGTAACAGTTTGCAACATCACACCATTAACAACAGAGTAACCTCCTAATTGAAAGTTCAGCAAAATTAATGTAACAAACATATGAGCAGCCAACTACCTTCAGCATGAGAGGAAAGAGAAAAGCAGAAGTTGGTTCGGAGGTAGGGCTTTGCAGTACCACCACTACCATCTTAGTTACCTCACACCATTAAGACACTTGGCCTAAACAGAGTGGGTTGGTCTAAAATACTTGAAGTCCATGGTTCTTCTGTATCTCAAGTGTCCCTTGTCAAAAGGAGGAGGCTGGGTATGGGTAGTATCAAGCCAGCATGGACAGACTTGAGCATGCACCTGTGCATGCAACATGTGCACACCACATTTTTTGACTGCTATGTAAACTGCTGAGCTTGCTGATTTGTGGTCAAAGGAGAAAGCCATGGATACTGCCTTCCTGGCCATAATGCTATAGGATAGGGCCTAACAAGTTTATACTTGCAACAAATGGTGGTTTAGTATTAGTTGAGATTGTAAGCACAGTTTGACAACAGGTGTGCTGCATCACTGCTACTCACTAAAAAGCTCTGGTATGTATGTATGTATGCATGTGTGTGTGTGTGTGTGTGTGTGTGTGTGTGTGTGTGTGAGTGTCTCGTGCACAATTGCTAATGTGTCTAGTACATACATAAGTACAAAATCAACGATTGAACATCATAGAGAACCTGTTTTGAAACAGAGGAATTAATGTTTCATTGCCTGCATATTGAATTGTTCAAAATTAAAAAGGAGCCTGAGTATACGCTTGCTCTAGACCTAGTACCTGTACATATCAGCAAGACAATCAGTAGTACTACTGGCAGGCATTATGAAAAAGCGCTAGGCAGCTGCTCTAATGTCTTGCCTCCCACACGTACATGTACTCCAAATCAGTCGATCAATCAAAAATGGTTCAAGAGCAAAAAATAATATTATTATTGGCTGAACTTTCTAATCCTAACTTCCTGCAGTTGACATCATAATTTACTAACATTATGTCATTCATTCCAACTAAAAGAGGGTTCCTGTTTTGAGTGAGTTATTGGGGCAATGTTCCTTTTGACATCACAAAAATTAATGCTTGTGTATTGTGTTGCAACCTCCCCAAAAGAAATAAAGAAGCTCCACATGTAAGTCCTGTACATGTGCACACACACACACACACACACACACACACACACACACACACACACACACACACACACACACACACACGTGTACACACATACACACACACACACACACACACACACACACACACACACACACACACACACACACACGTGTACACACATACACACACACACACACACACAGAAAGAGAGAGAGAGTGAGCGAGCGAGAGAGAGGGGGGGGAGGGAGGCTTACGGTTAGCTGTGTTCACAAGAGGAAGATGATGAGAAAACAGTAATCAGACACTAATTGTATAAAACAGCCACATGTTTGTTTGTATCCCTCCCATGGCAAATCTTGACACACCAAAAATTAATATTGCACTGGAAGTCAGCTCTGAAATGAGCATGAGCCAGTTTAGCTCAAAATAACTTCTACCTTTATAGCTACAAGCAAGGCATATAAATTATAAACACAAATACAGACAAGTATCGCAATCAATTTTACAAATTTCATATCAACCAATGTACTAAATAACATAGAGGCTTACCAATATTCCAAATGATGATTGACGACTTATACAAACCAAAGAACGTACAGTAGCGACGAGTTTATATCCTAGATCAGAGAAAATCACAATTTATTATTAAAAATTTAAATTTTCTACTCTTTACTGCCAAATTTTGGTGTAAAATTATTACTCTTTCTCTGTGTTAATAGGTTTACCTCAAGAAGAAGCAAAATACATCATTTAGTACCGTGAGACACAACTGAGAATCTGAAATCCACACTTTCAACTCGAGCTAGCCGATGCCGACAGTCTAGTCCAGCACAGTGCATTGCTTCGCTGATACTTGACATGACGTCATAATGATATTCATTTACGTGCACGTGATAATAATATCAAATTACGTAATTTTTAAGTGCGAAGCCATATATTTTGAAGTGGGCAGCGGGCGATATACGCATGCGCAATATCCACGTTGAGTGAGCAATGGATTCTGAAGAGAGCCTTGTCTATGTTGGGAAAAGAAATGTAACTTTATTACTACTGCCATGCGTATTATCACTAACATTTCATGGTATTTTATAGCACCATGGGCAACCTCACGGAAGAGGAACACTGACATGGTCTGACACAGGAGATTATTTCCAGGGGCACTTTCAAGATGGTGTCAAAGAAGGAAGAGGATGTTTCTATTTTAAAGATGGCAGTTCTTTGTCTGGTATTTACAAGGATGATGAATTGATTGGAACATCAACGTATACCTATTCAGATGGACATTACATGATTGGTGAGAATTCAAGTGGTGATTTGAATGGTACTTTTGCTGAATACACGCCAAGTGGTGATGTCATGACAAGAGGAACACATCAAGATGGAATCAGAACTGCGAAACTAGAAAGTTACGATGAGTTTGGAGGTAGGATCATTGGGCTTGTAAACAGTGAAGGATTGTTGACTGGAAATAACATTGCCTATGTTTACCCTGACGGAAAAACTGCTCTTGTGGGACTTTTTGAAGATGGGGAACTTGTCAAGGGACAGTCAGCTATGATAGAAACTCAACTAGATAGTGAAGTGATGCCTGCTTTTACAATTCGAAAGGATTTTCCTGAGGCTGTTCAGTATGACTTATCATCAAAGGACTCCATTAGCAGCCAGCCATTGGTAGCTGATGTCTACGAGAGTGATAGGGTGTATGTAAAAGATTCTCTCATTTGTGATGGTGGCGAAGGGCTGTTTGCTAAAGTTCCCCTGCAAGAGGATGAAGTAGTATCATTCTACAATGGAATACGTTTGACCCATGAAGAGGTTGACAATCGTTTGACCCATGAAGAGGTTGACAATCGAGACTGGTCTCTTAATGCTAACACCATCACACTGGACGAAGACACTGTACTGGATGTCCCAAATGAGCTTGCATCTGTTAAATTTTACTGTGCTACTTTGGGTCACAAAGCAAATCATTCTACTACTCCCAATTGCAAGTATGACATCTTTATGCATCCAAGGTTTGTTCTACTATTGTGTATGCCCATAAAATTAATGCTCTAATTAAGTAGTAGCTACTCCTATAATGTGTAAGTGGATGCAGCAGTATTCATATAGCACATGCAGGCTAAGGAGCCATTCAATTAAGGTCATTGTACAAGGCATAACAGGTACTTGAGAGCTTTTTCAACCCCGCCAGTAGTAAACTATAAGTAGTGGGAAGGCCCTATATGTAAACAGATTTGTTCCTGGTTCATTACACCACTTGAATAAAGCTGTCTATGTTCAGATTTGGCAACATTAAGTGCATCCGTACTTTGGAAGATGTAGGCATCCATGAAGAACTCACTTGTGACTATGGATACCATCACAAACTACCCAACTCAGACAAAGATGATCTGCCATCATGGTTTCAAACGTTGAAAGGAAAATCATAATATCAGATAGACAAAACAATATTATTATCGTTAAAAAATGACTTTTGTTTTTTTCTTGTAAAAAGATCACTACTAACACTATAAGTCTTTCCATGTCAATATTCATTACTGTACAGTTTTAAGTTCCTTTAGTTGATCCTGTAAGATATTTTTCCACTGATGCTCGAAGAGTTTGAATGACTTTGGCTGGTTCAGGACTTCTCACTATTGCAGTACCTGATACTATCATGTTAGCACCTCCCTGGAAGCATGCATGGTGTGTGGCATGTGTTTGTGCCAAAGTGTTAGCCTCATTCCCAGGAAATTAAGGAGACATACATAAGACCCTAGTAGTTTTTAAAATGTGCCCCTTTGGGTTTACCACAATTGTGGCTAACGAGGGCCTGCAAATGGCCTAGGGCTAATGAACACAGGTCTCCTGGGACCGATGGCTTTACATCTCCTCTGAGGATACGGTGAATTTCACCTCCTCATTTTTAGGGGTAGAACTGAGTCAACTCCTAGGCAGAGCTCGAAAGAGAAAATGGGAGAGAAATAAGGGACTCGAACCGCCTACCCATTGGTTGGCAGTCAAACAATTATTGTTGAACAAGCCACCAGGCCACCCCAAGTTTTCATAGCTAGGTTCGTACCTTGGCTGCACTGTCAATAGTTGTAGGAGAGAGTCCTCCATCAACTTCAATGTCCAGTCCTGGATACCTGTCACGAAGATACTTACACTTGGGCATCATGTCTTCCATGAACTTTTGACCTCCAAAGCCCGGTTCAATTGTCATGACAAGTACCATGTCGATTTGGTCGACGTATGGTAGAACATCCTCCACAGGAGTTGCTGGCTTGATACCTATGCCCACCTGAGCACACAATACACATTAAAGTAGATGGTACTACATACAGTACCAGCATGTTACCAACTGCATGGTTGTCACTTAGCTTCGTACCCAGGCCCCTCCCTCCTCGAAAAAGTGAGGAAGGTCAAAGGAGAGAGCCTGGGTAGGAGGCTAGTTATCACTAACAACACAATGACCTCCTATTGGCTATTGAATTGCTAACCAGTACGTAATCAAAAAAGCATGAAATCAAGAGACAGTGTTATATAGAGGTACATGTACACATGTACTTTCTACAAATATGTACACAAGTACCTTCATTCCTGCATCTCTGATCTTCTTGATCAATGCAGTTGGGTTGTCTGCGTAAACACGGGATCACACTCACAACACTCATGAGTCCAACACTCACATAACACCAAAACCAAACGACATACCTGTTGCTTCAAGATGGAAGGTATATTGATCAGCACCTGCGTCAGCCATTTCATCAACCCACTATAAATTGTCGAGAAAAAAAAATACTATGTGCTTGTAGGTTAATAATAATAGTGTTGGTGTATCTACATGTATGATACCTTTTCTGGCTCAGAAACCATCATGTGGATATCTAATGGCAAGTGTGTGATTAAAAAATCATCATGTAGACTGTACAATAACATCACTGGTGCAGTCTTCTTAGCCTCGTACTCAGGCTCTCTCCTTTGACCTTACACTAACGAGTGAAAGGTCAAAGGGGAGAGCCTGGGTACGAGGCTACAGTCTTTTAGCACTACTCCTTACCAAAAAATGCCTTTGGGATCTTCTTTCTTAAACATTTCACCATTGGAGCACCAAATGTGAGGTTTGGGACAAAATGACTGAATGTGTGGCATAAAATGGGTGGAATTTGACCCCAAAATTACTAATAATTTTGTCTACTTTTTCGTTTGTTTAGTAGACTTTTGCCACTTTTTCTTTTACAAGCCATATTACAATTATGTCCCTATTTTAAAACACAGGGAATGGCATAATATGATGTATGTGTGTACTCACCCATCCATCACATCCAGATGGAGGTAGTCAGCTCCTGAGTCCATCATTTTCTGACATTCCTCAGCCAAACAGGAGAGGTCTGCGTTTAGAATAGAAGGTCCTATCTTGCACTGACAAGTACACATACTGTTCTATCTTGTGATGAAGCTTCAGAAGGCTGAAAAACTAGCTGGTATTGCCAAGGGCTATTTCCTGCAACATGAACAACGGAAAAACTATTGTAAACTAAATCATCGTCCCTTTACCAAGTAATGACCGGTGCTCGTGCCCAGACCCCACCCTTGATCGAATTGGATTACAAGTCGGTAAATCATCATTTTTTTTACAAGTATTACAGTTGTTTATAAGAGTGTGGTACTCCTCAACTTGCAATGTAGTCTGGGTGATCTAATATTTTTTTTAATTGCAATTACAAGTCGGTAAATCATCATTTTTACAAGTATTACACTTGTTCATAAGAGTATGGTACTTCTCAACTTGCAATGTAGTCTGGGTGATGTTGTAGTACTCTTTGAGCATGTTTGATGCTTTATCCAAAACATCTTGATTGCTTGCACCAGGTTCTGGTACATGTGTGTGCATATAAAATACAGCAAGATGACATTAGGTAACAGTCTGTAATTTGTAATAGCACTAACCTAATGCTAAGTGTGCTGCTAATGCAATTCTGTTCATTGTTAGCGACCAAATGTGAAGAGAATGGGCATGTTTTACTCCTGGTACCTGCAAGAGATCTTCTTTCACTTCATTGATATTAATATGCTTTGGTGTTCCTACAAGAAATAAGTACTTGCGAACCCTAGTACTTTCGTAATGCACTAAGGCATGCAAACTAATATCGTACCTTCCATAAGTACTCTAAGAGCATCCTTCATCACATTGATAGTTGATATGAGCACTAACACACAGAACAGCAATGTGCAGATAGGATCAACTATTTTCCAATCAGGCTAAGTGTGGTCAAAATCACATGTTAACCAATCAGTATCAGTTTTACCCTAATGGTATCGAAATTCAACTGATTAAATTCTTACTTTGAACCAGATTATATATCCTGCAATAACAACTCCTATGCTTTGAATAAGATCTCCAATCACATGTACAAAAGCAGCCCTAACATTGATATTCTGCTCCTGTTTAGCTGCTTTTCTCCCAATTCTCCTATTCCCATTTTGATCTCCCATGTCTTCAAGTCTTAAGTGCTGCTGATCTCTACTCTGTCTCCTTCGTGTGCGGTCTCCTCCATCTCCATGGGTGTGCCCATGACCATGACTGTGCTCATGAAGAACCATGCACATGCTACACATCAGGAGAATATGGCATTATAGTGAGTCTATTTAGCTCAGACCCTTTATAGTACATTAATGGTCCAAGAACATGAATATAATTATAGAGCCTAGGAAGCTACCATAGTAGGCAATTATAGCTATAATGTGCTTTGTCAGTTGTAAGCTAAGTACGTGTCGTTACGTTTTTTTTGTAAAAAAAAAACTCCGGTAAGCACAATGTCATGTTCTAGTACAGTAATATCAGTCCCATGAAACCTTACTAGTTTGCGAAACAGGTATAATAATACAGTATAGTAGGTATATCAGAGTGTAGTACGTAGGTCTATGTTGTGCACCTGATATGATCAGCCTTGTAATATCTTTGATTTTTTCAACCGAGCTTCATCTCAATTATTATTATTAAACTATAAATTGTGCTATTTAACTCACAAGACATTGACAAACACTCCTACACATGCAGTGATGAGCATGATGTCTGCATTGACTTCAAATTGTCGATAGATAATTCTCTTTACAGCCTCGTACAGTAGAACACCAGTCAATACCCAGATGATCAGTACTGATACTACAGCTCCCACAACCTCTGTTAGAGTGAAAATTTCAGAAATTTACCCATGCATAAATAATAATTAGTATTACATTCTGAGAAACAATGCAATACTAAGGATTCTGTGTACAATGAATAAGACTAAGTAATTAAGTTGACTTGAATTGACACGTGAGAAATATTGCAAAATGATGCATAGTAATTATTGTAATGTATGGCAACACTTAATAATTAGCATTCCACAATCACCACAATAAAAAGTGTAACAAATAATTATTAGTAACAAAAATTGCATGTTATTGGGCACCTATATATATAATATAATTATGTACAAACCTGCACGATGCCATCCAAATGACATCTTTTTTGAAGCAGGTTGGGAACCCAACCAGATTGCAAATAAAGATATAAGGAACCCGGAAAAATCTGACAGCATGTGGGCTGCATCTGTTAGTATAGCAAGACTTCTGGAAAAGTAGCCACCTATACATACGTGTATATATCCATAATATTATACGTACACAAGAATCATTTTGAAATACCTTGCTAATAATAATAATGTTATGCATATCTCTGATACCTAATACTTCTCCAACCATGAAGGTAAGTGCAATGAACAAGGCAATGATGAGTTTGATCTTTGCTCTTTGCGAGGTCTTGTCCACCACCTGCTTGTGACACACACATTGCATGGACTCTTCCTCCTGTGACTCTGACAGTGACAGGGCCCGGGTATGACGGCACTTAATACAACACAATAGCTGTGGTAACTTCAAAAGACCTGAAAACTTGTTCATAATGATCTGCAAGAACAAAAGAATTTATCATAGTAAGTTTACTTCTGTGATACAATTATTCCTAGCTTTTCTTAAATAATAATATTATGAGTTACTCTTATTAGATTTACACTTTCAGCAGTGATCATTCAACTAATTAGTTACAGACTGTTCAGTGACTGGATAGAATAGCTTTAGTGCTAGTGCTAGACGCCAAAAATGTAAGGGAGGAGGGCTATATATATAGGGAGGGACTCCGGAGGATCTAGGAAATGCGCATGCGCACGTACTATGCAATTCGCACCAGCGCGCAACCGACCCTGTACCATATAACCAGCCGGTTCTATGGTCTGGGTTTTACCACACGACATTGTTCAAATACAATCATGGCAAAAGCTGTTCGGATTTTAAACAGTTACAGGAATCTTTCAATGAAAACTGGATATACTTCGTGGTGGCAGAAGATTGCTGTGATCTCTGGAGTCATTAATGTGAGGTTTATACAGCCAGAGAAGTATGATGTGCATGAATTGGAATCTTGTCCATGTGGCTGGCCACATTCATTGGGAGGTGAACTAGCATGGGATGGATTCGTATGGGCAGTTCCTAAGAAACGTACATCACACTCCAAGAAGCGAATGCGTATGGCACACAAGTACCTCAAGCCAAAACACCACTACACTGTTTGCCCAAAATGTAACAACTTAAAACTATTGCACGTTTTGTGTGGACACTGTTTAAAAGAAACCCTTAAGGCTACAGCAATGATGAGGAGACAAGCATTGCAAGAACAAATCAGTAGCACTGTCCAGAAACTTAAAGCTACAACTTCATCAGAATGATGGTCTAATGTGAACTATAAAATTTAATAATATTATATATTTACAGCTGTTGATACGATGCATAATTTCAACTTGTTCATTGAGAAACAAACAAACATCTATACAAATCAACTCAAAAAACACACACATTTTCACCTATCGTACACCCTAGTGATCTATACCTCCAGTAAGTGTACTTTCGTCACTTAGTGGAGAAACAGTTACAGGAAAAGAACCCTGCTAGATTCTCCTCTTGGCAAGTATTACAGTCACCCATGCGCATGTGGTATTCCTCAACCTGTATAGTAGTCTGGGTGATATTATAATTCTCTTTGAGCATTCTTGATGCCTCATCTAAAACATCTTGGGGTTTTCTGACACTCACATTAGATTCTGGATCTGTTTATGTGTACCGTGTGCACAGAAGGTCATTGTCATGGTTATGTTATTCTGCATTGTGTGAAAATGGCAATACCTAAGACCAGATGAGCCGACAATGCAATTCTGTTCATAGTCAGTGACCATATATGTAGAGAATGTGCCTGTTTGACTCCAGGTATGCCGGAAAGGTCTTCTTTAACTTCCTTGTAGTTAATATGCTTTGGGGTGCCTGTATGATAGATGTGACATTGGTAGAGATATATACAATCATAGTGGACTAGTCCACAGGAATGCATACAAACGTACGTAAAACAATTAAGATTGACAGACTCCACAAATTTGTAACTTTACACTGATGCACATACCTTCCATGAGTACCCTAAGGGCGTCCTTCATTACATTGAGAGTTGATATCAACACCAGAATACAGAACAGGAATGTGCAGATGGGGTCAATAATCTTCCATTCAGGCTGCACGATTATGATGGTTAGGCGCTCAATTTCCTGTCCAATTTACCAAAACTACCAACAACACTTACTTTGAACGAAATGACATATCCAGCAATGACAACTCCAATGCTCTGAATGAGATCTCCGATCACATGAATAAAGGCTGCTCTAACATTGATATTCTGCTGATCTCCAGCACGTTTTTTCCTCACTCTCCTGCTCTCTTTCTCATCTCCAATCGACTCCTCGTTAATGGCCACATAAGTTTTTTTCTTCCTGTGCCTCCCTCCACCTCCGTGACTGTGACCATGGCTGTGCTGATGGAGTACCATACACATGCTGTGGAGGAAGACAAAAAAGTGAGAGTCACGATGATCCGAGTGTACAATTTGTTGCTTTAGTTTGCAACAAACTTACAAGACATTGACAAACACTCCTACACAGGCAGTGATGAGCATGATGTCTGCATTGACTTCAAACGTAGGATTGAGGATTCTCTTCACGGCTTCGTAAAAGAGAACACCAGTCAGTACCCAGATGATCAGCACTGAGATCACTGCTCCGACAACCTCTGTATAGGAGTACATAGTCTCGCTAACCAGACTCTCCAGCAAAAAATGGGAGTCTAGTAGATTGCGTATACTACTTTTTTGTTCCACATTACCAGAATCTGGTAATGACCACAATGAGTAAGATTGGTTAGATAAGTGGCAGTAATGTTATGGTAGCACCCACTTAACTTGACCACGGGTTACAACCTTGGTCGACCGGACATTACCAGATTCTGGTAAAGTGGAAGAAAAAGTAGTATACGCAATCCACGAGACTCTCCCATTTTTTTGAGGAAAGTCTGCCTGGCTAGCGAGACTAACACAATAGTGCTTTTGAACATACCGTATAGCCAGAAATATTGACGGTCAAAAAAATTTGACGATTTGCTCCGCAGAACGTAAAATAAAAAATATTGACATATATAAATTTGACGATTTATATCAATATTGCTGTTCCAGTACACACACATTCATAGAAGTTATGTCTGATTCACATGAATGACACAAGAAACTATAACTTCTAGAACATCACAACAATGCCACAGTAATACATTACACATACAAAAAGCCAATATTATTGAGGGTGGCTCCATGAATAAAATTAAAGCTTATATAATTCCACATTTACGGTATTCATCTCCAAACCACTACTAAAAGCAACCCCTATAAATCCTAGTTGTATAATAACAAGGTAGCACTGCCAACCTGCACGATGCCATCCAAATGACATTCTCTTGGAAGCAGGCTGTGACCCCAGCCAGATAGCAAACAAGGAAATGAGAAATCCAGCAAAATCAGACAACATGTGAGCAGCATCTGTCATGATGGCCAGACTCCCAGAGAAGTATCCACCTGTGACATATACCCTCAACATCATCATCATCAAGTGTCACAAACATGCAACACAAAAATAATATTACATGAACGTACCTAATACTTCTCCAATCATGAACGCTAGTGCTATCACTAAAGCTACAATCAGTTTGATCTTTGCAACTCTTGTAGTGTCATCCTCCACCTTGACGTGGCACTCACAACGCGACTGACCTGGCCCTGGACCTGGACCATCGTTTACAACAAAGGCTGGACCACCACTTGGACTCTGGCATCTCTGCAATGAAAACAATTTTGTGCAACACAATGGAAATTCTTCTGCTGAAGAGGAAGCTGAAAATCACTTCAACAACTGTCAAAGAACACTAGTCATCATGTGTGGACAGTGAAACTCACAAAAATTCCAGTTGGGTCTGGTTGAGAAACAATCTCAGTATTGTTAACAGGAGATGCAAGATGGACACAACGTTGTGGTTCCACATCATCAACTGAGCCATACGAGTAGCTACCATTAGACATCTTCTTCTTTCGTGGCAACATCGGTGCACTCGTATGAGACGATGGCCTGAATGGTTCAGAGCTTTCGTTTACAGGAGAGTTCATAGGCATAATGTTGCCTTGATGTGGCCCATCAGGTGAAGGTACACGCCATGGAGTTGACGCGTGGGGGGTCCAAAAATGAATGGCAGGTGTTGATGCACTGCGCAATAGTGAGTTCGCCCTGAGTAGAGGTGAGCGTTTGTCATCTTGAGATGGTGGTTTCCCAGACATGATGAAGTTGGTCTATATAAATTTATATAAACCCGTAAAGTCCTACAATAGGAGAAAAATCACAATTATATACGGATCATGGATGGTTAAGTGTACAACCATAGCAATCATAAACAGTTTGCGCACAACAGTCAACGTGCAACCAGCGCGTATATATATAAATTACGTCACAGAAATTAGACTTTGGCCGGCCGGCCGCTGGTGGCTAACTTTGTCGTCTTTATCTTTGGAGTGAACTGATTACTGACTCTATTTGTCTTTCAGGTTCTTAGTTCTCTTTTTCGAAGAGAGAGAGACGACAGCTAGTTCTTCACCAAACGAACCACGAACGAAACTGACACAGCACTTTACCAGTGCCGTGTGCAAAAGGGGGGAACGGGTGCAAAAGGAGCAGCTAGATTAGTATTCACGACACACAGCCAGGCTGCAAGCTAGCCATAATATTATAGCCGATCATTCTCTACCCAACAGCGTTGCATCTGTCTCAGACTTTGCCTAATTTTTATTTTCAATAAAGAGACTGATAAACTATGCAAATATTAATTTGCATCATCATGTTATGATCTGAATAGGGAGTGCAATGTTGAATTAATCAGTCTGAATCATATTGCTGCTGGTCATCTTCTCTGCCCACTGTTGCAACAGCTGATGCTAGGTCCATCTCATCTCCATCTGCTTTTAGTTTATCTCCTACAAATAAACATGACAGAAAATTATCACACACATGTAGCCAGTGCTATAGTGGTGGCTAACCTATCATGAATAATACTGAGGAACAGCGCATTCAGTGATTGAATCACATGCAAGCCAACAGTTTGTTGACCAATAAGCATGTGACATCCACTCATGCATGAATCGTATTAGCTAGTACATAGTATATACAGCAGCATGCTCCCGACCTGAGAAACACTCACTTATAATTTCCACTATTGCCTTTTGCGTTCTTCTCTCTAACTTTTCAAGTTTCTTAGCAATATCTCTCTTCAGATCCCTGTTGTACAGCATTAGGAGAGAGAGCATTAACAAAATATTATGAATAAAAACTGAGTGAACTTACCAATCAACTTTTCTTGGAGCTAGATTCATAAGATTCTAATGGAAACAGTGCACCCAAATTGTTGCTTGTTATTATAGTATTCTTCATACATTATGAGTGTGAAAATTAATAAGTCAATCAATATTATGAGCCTGCAAACTTGGCAATAGAACTATATAGATCATAGGATAGAACTTTAGAACATCCATTGACATCACATTAATACAATAATCATTGTTAGGCAACCCAAATGATTTTTGAGTAATGCTAGGTTTGGCCTCCTGGGAGTAGATTTGTGCGTAACTGGTGGTTGCTATAATCATCTATATGTGCAGTACCTCAAATTGCTCTATACATGGTAACTAGTACATGTATATCTCTTGTATACTTGTAGTAGCCTCATCCCTAAGGCCTCCATGGGGATGAGGCTAATTTGCATTATTATAATCTTTGATGGTACTTACAACTTCTCCAAGCTCAGAGTCCTTGCTTGCTTCTAACTGTTTTTCTATATGAGGTTCAACTAAACAAAAATAATAATAAATGGTTATAAAGCCACTTTGATTCGCACATAGTGTATCATACCTTTCTCTGGTTTAGCCTTTTCAAGTTTGTTTTCCTTCAACTCATCAGATTGAGGATTATAATTACGAAATTTCAACTTTGGTTTTGTGCTGTGTTAAAGAGTGTATCATATATTAAACCTATATAAATAATAAATTGACTGGATGATCAGTACCTTTCAGCAGTTTGTGTCTCTGAACCTTCAACCTACAAAAATTATAGTGGTGTGCTTTATTTAGAATTTCTCTACATTTAAATTTGCAGCAGTATGCATACCTGTGACCGTTTCTGGTCATCTCTCTTCGCTTTGAGAGCATTCAACCTCTCTTTTCTCTTTCTAGCCTCGCTCTCCAACGATTCTTCCATTCTGCACCTAATCCCGATCCAAGCTATATAGGCTATCCCATCTGCAAATAATGACATCATGCGTGGGGGGCATGTGAATGCTATCGCTAATTAGCGCCACACGCAAGCTGTGCAAAAGAAGGAGGGGCTGTGACAAAGTGTGTTCTTTGTTTCTTACAATTTCTTTGGTACAGCGAAACCCAGGAGAAAAGCGTGAGCATGTCTTCGCGCAAGTTTAAACCACCTTCTTCGTCTGCCGACTCAAAAAATGCTGAAGTAAAAGGAAAGAACTACAAATTGCAGGAAGCTTCAGCAGACACGCCCTCCTCTGCTGCTGATAGCAAAGGGTACACATTTACAGGAGTCACCCCTGGAAGTAAGAAAGCCTATTCGTTACTATCTTGATAGTAAATTAATCTTTTATTTTCTTTTGTTCAGAGGCCTATCTTCATCCACCAGACAGGCTTGTCAGTGGAAGAGTTATGTATCGAGTGAAGGTTA
This sequence comes from Tethya wilhelma, assembly GCA_964030475.1. Classification (NCBI taxonomy): domain Eukaryota; kingdom Metazoa; phylum Porifera; class Demospongiae; order Tethyida; family Tethyidae; genus Tethya; species Tethya wilhelma. The sequence continues at coordinate 3,331,611 of CAXIPT010000001.1, forward strand.
GTCTCTCCAAACCTTCACACAAGACTTATTGTTACTCAGATTTCATCCTTAATTTGTAGTTTGCAGGACACATGATTGTCAAAGATCCACGAGGCTCTGAGCTTGCCAAAAATGCCATTGACATGCTATTGGTTAGTGTATGATATAACACTGAATTATTGGGTGATTGCATGGCCATTCATGTATTGATTTTGGTATAATGTTATTATTATTATTAATGTAGGCAGCAGCAGGTGTAAAGAAAGCTAATACTGGTGAAGATATGGAGTCTGTTATTCTGTCTGTTTCCATTCGCTCCATTATGTGTACAACCTCGGATAAAGATGGACCAAAGGTATGTCACATGTTTACAAGTGTCATACAGTCTGGATCATGTGATGATTGTTCAATCATTCCCTGCAGAAAGTGTTACACCAACACCCACTTCACACCATCTCTTTCTCTGCTGATGACAAAAGAAAAAAAGGAAATATTTTCACCTACATTGCCCGTTCAAAGCCTCCGTCTGAAGATCACATATGTTACGTTTTTGAATGTACTGGGACTCAGGTAGGTTATTATTAATATTGTGATGGTGCCAAACCTCAACCCCCCCACTGCAAAATAACAATTATATTGTAGGCTGCAGAGTTGACTGCTACAGTTGGACAAGCCTTTGAACTTGCCTACAAAGAGTTTTTAAAGCTAAAGCAAGCCCAACAGCAACTCAAGGAACTTAAGCAGAGACTTGAAACTTGCAGTCCAGAAGAAAAAGAAGGAATACTTCAACAGATCACTGCAATAGAGGAAGCCAAGGCAAAAGAGGTGGCTAGATTGAAAGAAAAGAGAGCAAAAGAAGCAGTGGTCATTGCCCCGAGTGGTCCAAAAGAGCAAAAGGGAAATGGTATGCCAACTCCCATGTATGCAAGATTAATAATTATTGCACTAACATCTACTAGTATTAATTTTATTCAGTTCCTGTAATTACACCAATACATGGCATTACATGCATACCTGTGATCACACCAATAAAATTTAATCCTACTGCTTCTTTTGCTCTCTTTTCTTTCAACCTAGCCACCTCTACAGGTGCAGGAGCTAGGCGACAAACTAGTGATAGCGAATTGGAGAGTGCGTTTACCAAGATCAAATCTGAGATTGATGTGAGTAGGGACAATATAAATTATAACTATAAATTCTCTCATTAATAATATTAATAATTAAATTATTAGGAAGCATACAGTAGTGGTAGGAATCGTCCTGAACCTGTAGTGCCTAAAAAAACATCTTCGAATGATGACATGATGCGAAAAATCGAAGAAAAGCTTAAGTACATGGAAGTAAGCAAAGAATTGATACTATAAAGATTCAGTAATGAAATGCTAGCTTATAAATCATAGGCAAGTGGCGATGATGAGTATGTAGATGAGGAGATCCCTGACGTGATGGAGTTCCCTGCAACATTCGCTATGGGTTCGTTTGTATCTTCAAGCGGAGGACCTTCCAGCATGCCTAAAAGAGGCTCAGTGAAGGCAGCTGCTAGTGCTTGGAACCAGGCTGGTGCACCATGATTACTAACATATTTGAACACAAGACATTTCAGCAAAAACCCCTGATTGCTAGCTATTAATTAATTTTAGTTATCACACAATAACATAATTATAGCGCTACATATGCTATAATAAATTATGATGGTTTGTGTTTATCTTTTAATTTAATATTATAATTACAAACTTTTTGTGTTGTATGATTTAAACATAGCGGATGTGACATGTTTTGAAAACAAAATCTTTTTGTGAAAAAATAAACAGTACAGCTAGTATTTATACACTGGTGACAGTAATAACACTTTTTTCACTATTTTCAACTGGTAAGAGAATGTTAGTTGAAGCAACAACTCTGCTTGACGAGGCAATGATGGAAGGGCTCACCCCACAAACATTTTCATTACCAGCACCAAGGGTATCTGTACTACCCATAGGGATGTCACCATTGTTTTGAGCACTGATCATGTCTTCGCAATCAGACAGCTCTTCACATTCACTCACAGATCGTAGATTCTGAATACCGGAATCAGAATTCATATTGGAATCAAGTTCTGAACCGTTACTAAACATTGACTCGGCCATCACCTCTTGTTCAAACTGTAGACCATTATCCTGTACATAAGTTACATTGTTTAGTCCTGAATCATTAATCCCTTGCTCCAGCAAACTCTCGCTACTCAAACTTGAGACAGAACTTCTGGACGTGAGTCCTGGGGAATCTTCTGATCGGCACAAATTGGTCTCTCGTTCTTCACCGCACAAGACAAGACTGTTTCTGACTGAGATAGGCTTTTGACTATTATACACATTCATTGGATGTCCTTGTCTTTCAACTACTCTGCTACTCCTTAGACTCCTTGAACATCGTGGAGTCAAATCATTGTCTGCTTGTGACGCTCCGCCGCTATACCTCTCTCGGTCGCTCTGCATGATGTGTGGCATTGAACTTTGAAAGTAAGGCCTCTGGTTTCGTTGAGTCTGAAAGGGTCCCCTTGATAGTGGTATGTGATATTGGACTGGGAAGGAATCACAGTGCTGCTGGTCTGAGATTGGATCCACTGTACTGTAGTAGGGTGGTGGGCTAGATTGAGAATGTTCAGTGGGTCGATCTAGTATTTCAACCGTGGTTACACTATCATTATACACAGTCACAGTAGCAGATGTGTTATGGTGAGACTGCGTGTTTGACACATTAGATGCCTGTTCGAAGAAGTCCAACGCGGTGTTGGAGAAGTCTTCTATACGATGTAGGACATTAGCAGCTGGCAGTCTTGCCTCAGGGTCACCATCCCAGCACTCATGAATGGTCTCCTGGAGACTATTCAACAGCTGTTGATAGTTTGTGCCAAAAACACACCCTCAATGATTTACAGTAATAAGAAAGTGGTTATGTAGTTCAATAGTACCTCATGGTTCCCCCATATTGCTGGCAATGATGGCCTCAGTTTTCTCACTGCTACAATATCCTTCATGACATCTAATGATGGTCTGAGGCCAGCTACATCTTCGTAGGGAAGTAGGTAGGGTGGTACATCCTCCTCTGAAATTGTGTGTGTGTGTGTGTATGTGTGTGTGTGTGTGTGTGC
>CAXIPT010000001.1:3341248-3401896 GCA_964030475.1 Tethya wilhelma
TGTGTGTGTGTGTGTGTGTGTGTGTGTGTGTGTGTGTGTGTGTGTGTGTGTGTGTGTGTGTGTGTGTGTGTGTGTGTGTGTGTGTGTGTGTGTGCATGAACATAGAACAAGCTGTCAAGCAGCAATTTAAAACGACTACACTTTTTTCCTAATTAATGCATACCTGTTAGTGTATTCACACTAGAAGTAGAAGTAGTTGCAGCAATAGTGGGGGGAGGTAGTGGGAGAATAATGACGGAATGTTCAAGAGATGCAGTACAATTCTCTTCAAAGCAGTTGCAAGAAACTCCATACATTTCTTTGACATTATCAACGTCAAGATAGAGGGGTTCTATCCTCTTCACAGTACATCTTGGTGTGATTTCATTCTCAGTGCACGATGAATTCAATGTGCCAGTTTCAATGGGAAAGCAATATGAGCTCATAAACCAATCTGAAAAATTAGCTCCCCATATTTTTGAATAGACTCCAGTACATTGATGACAAGGATCACACTCGTTAACCGTACAAAGAGAAGTGTTTGCCAAACAACTGACAGAATCTGTTTTGTTGACATGAGTACAGGTAGCAGGAACAAAATTGCATGTGAGGCACTGTTGAGCAGTGCAGTTGAACCGACTTGGCTTAGTACCTTCACATGTATTCAGCTGAGAGTGAACACAAGGAGGGCCTCGGAAAGAAAGAAGCATTAGTAGAAGTAGACTGGGGAACAGTCCTGGTGTACATTAACAATGATTAATTTTTCGTAATGATATACCTCCATTAATAATTTTGAAAATTAACCTATAGATAATCTAAGCATAATCATAGATAATACATACGGTATGTATTATCTATGATCTAAGTAAGTACTCATTTACAGTATTCAGTGAAAGTAAAGTGGAAACGTACATTAAACATTAAGTACTACTTCACATTTTCACTGAAACTTACCCAAAAGTTCCATAATATATTGATAGAGCAAGAAATCTTCACCGGAAATGCAATAACTTTCGAAAAATTCCTTACACCGCAGCATGCAACTCCTCCCCAAAATGAAACCATTACTGAATTTTGCTCTCACACAACAATAATTATTACATCATTTAAATTGTACAGTATAAAAACTAAGAGACTATACAAGCAGAACCACTCTCAGCATCTGCACTAGTTTGGGGGGAAGAGGGCTGCCCCTGTCCATCAACCTCGTTTTCCTTCAACATCACCTGAGCACTGTCGGCCCTCTCCTCGTGAATGTTCATTGAGACAGGGGTATTCATGGTTACTACAGGAGAGTGCTGCTTCTCCGAAAGAGAGTTCAGATGTTTGAAATGACATTGAATAGAGTTCAAGAAGTGAATATAGCCCGGGCTGTATACAATAGAGTGGTTGAAAAACAACGTCACTGAACAACCGTATTATTAGAGGTCTAACTTACCATTCAGTTTCAGCCCATGTGTACAATTCATCGTAGCCACGCAACAGTCTCGCAATGCCTGCCAAGTCAAGTGTGTTGCTCTGTTTCTGAATGGCATCCACTACTTTAGCCACCAACGATGAATCGAGTAGCAACACTGAGAGCAACATAGTCCATTCCATGCACTGAGATTCCAACATCACATCAACAAAATACCTCCAAGAAAAAAGATAAACCACTAATACAGACACTGTCACATGACCAGCATACATATTTTAATGAAAGGATAATACTTATAATCAATGTTAATCATACCTAATCTCTTTCTCGGCTTGAGCTGAGCCTTTCAAGAAGGAGGCTCCTTTTTCCGTCGGCATGTTCACATCAGAATACACATCCAAATCAGACTCTTCTGCAATGTCTCCTAGAGAGCTGCTCTCAGCATTCAAATCAACTGAGGCTGGAGGGGGAAATAGATACATGAGTGATAGTGACTGAAAATGCAACGGGTACACACAGATGTATGAAGTTAATGTCACCAGTTTAGCAACAAACTTCATTCAAACTTACAAGGATTTTGTTTCAGGACAAGTGAAATACGTTCTGATATACTACCAGAATGCCTGGTTGGTGTTGAGCTTCTTGTAGGGTCAAATTCACTCTGTGCAATGGGAAGCAACCTTGAATTGTCAGAAGCAACACTTGCCTCTTCCATCTTCTGGGCAGGCTCTAGAATCACATTGTGTAGCTGGTTTTGAGCAGGGGTCAAATCAAGATCTGGTGGTCGATTGGTACGCTTCATAGAAGAGGTTAAACTAGAGGTTTCATCATCGTGAGGGCTATCTTTCTTGCTTGTCAGATCTGGTCTGGATGTGGGTGTGGTGTGAAGGGGTGTGGTCTCACTGGTGGGAGTGTCCAGCTCCTGGGGGGTAAAAGATTGAAGAGTCGAAGACGGAGAGAATAGATTTGACTGTTCTTTTGCAGCATTGTACAAAGGGAAGGGCCATTTAAACTCTTTGTGCAATTCCCTCATGGTCGATACAAAATCATCCACTTTAGCAGCTCGCAGCCTACAGAGGTATTACAGACATTCAATTGTGTAGGACAAAGAAACAAATCTTCACTAAGCCATCGACTTTCACACAGAAACACACCTCTCTCTGGCAAACCACATGTGCAGGTTGAAATCCAGATGAGCTGCAAACTTTCCCAGGTCCCTCAAACATCTGGCAGTCAGGAGCTTCCTAGCGTGACGGCACAATATCAGCTCAATGAAGTACTCCTCCTTTGAATCAACGTCCATCACAAACTGAGGCCTGAAACAACACAACAAACACATCAACGTTAAAACTACATTACGCTCGCAGGGAAGGCTCCAGAAGTCCTCCTTGCACATAATCACAAGTTGATACAGTATATTAGGTGGAGGAGCAGCCGTGAGGCCAAAATTCACAAAAGATTTTGTCCATAGTAGTCACATCATACAAAAACGATGGGTCAATCCCTGCAATTAACCCTCACCTTCTGATGACCTTTCCAGAGGCATCTCTATAATCCCCACTCAGACTGACCACACTGGAGACGCTGCCACTGCTCAGGTGATCCCTGGTGACACTCATGGCAGAGCGGTCGAGATCAGGCACGGCTACAGTGGGAGTGGTCCTCTCGTTGAAGGAGAGTGAGGTCATGGGAGATGGAGTGGGGGTAGGGGTCTTGAGAGGGGTAGTGATGAGAGGACTGTCAAGGGCATCACCAGGACCTACACAGAGAGGGCAGCAGGGAGGATAGAGATTTACTCTGTTAGTTCAATCAAGATGTATTTACATGTACAGCTTAGCACACACAATTAATGTTATTCGTAGATAATCATACAAACCTATTGCTCTCAGAAATCGGACAAGATCTTTACAAAGCTGAAAGAAGAAAACAAAAGATAAGGCACAATGGAATCAGTGTAGGATGTCATCTATAACCATATCATAATCATATCATGCATCCAAGCGTGCGCGCACACACGCACACACACACACACACACACACACACACACACACACACATACACCATGTAAAGTAATTTAACTTATAATTATTAGTGTTTGAGAAATTTTCACATGCGTCACCGTGCTCAAAAAATACGTCTAACTACAGTACATTACAAAGGTAAAGAATAGCCTTGTGAACCAGGTCCTGTCTGAGCGACTTATTGCTAAGCCTGGGGAGCAATAAGGATATATAGCAGGGAAGGCCTGGTTATGAGGCTAGGTAAGGAACACAGTAAACACATGTACACAAAACAACTTTCCCAAAACACACTACAGTACCCACTAAACCACAATACAACATACTTTGAGGGTAGACGGTCATGGGCAGTGTCAACATGATCCTCTTGGAGAGGAAGGTGGGGTGGCTCTCGTCCTGGGGGTGGAGAGGAAGCCAAACCTTGATCCCCGAAGGCCCACAAGCCAACCAGAGGGAGTCCATCAAGTGCTGGTCAGCCAGCTGAGAGCAGCGGTAGTGATAGGGGGGAGTCCAGACAGCCTCCACACAGCCAGCAAGACACACAGGTGGGGCAAAGAAGAAATGCTCTTCTTCTTCTTCCTATGGAAGTGCAAGTTATGTGTGAGTGTTTATCTTTAGGCAATGACTATAATTGATGTCCTACTGCAAAACTAAAGAAGGTTGTTAGTCATAAAAACGTAATATGCGGCCTCTGAAGCAAGCACAAATAGTCCATTTACAGTGTGCACATAAAGTATACTAACTGTTTCATCTTGCACAGTCGTGTTAGGTGGGTTGGGTGTGTCTTGCTGTATCATGAGCAGTTTACCACTGAAGTTGAAGAGGACTGAATCAATGGAGCATCTAGGTGGTTTCTGCTTCACAGCACCACCTCTAGCAGGATGGTGGTGCTGCCTGAAAGCTAGGAAGGAAGATGAGGAAATAGGGCGCAGTGACCATCAAGCACAAAAACAAGAAAAGAGACCTACCTGGCTCCGTTTTGATGTTAGAAGGGATCACAGAAATGAGCTTTGTACTCCAAGGTTGGGGAAATGACTTAAGATGAACTTCATGAAGCTTTGTAACCGAGAGTACCAGTCCTGCAAGATGCAACAGTAATTCCCACACAAACATTTTTCCACGGAAAACTCAACATCATGTCTACAAGTCTTGGACACCATCACAGTGTGTTACTGTGGGTACGTGATCAATGGAGCAACACACACATACCTTTAGCTGATGACACTGTAGTATTGAGGCCAAGTATTGTCATGTGATGATCACGTGACGCAAGAATGAGATAATCACCGTGGATATTGAGACTGAGAATGGGAGACGACGACTTCAAGTTCTCAAGAAGTTGAGAGTTGTCGAGATTGGAGTGCAGAGAGTAGAACCGAACCTAACAGTGATATTTAGGAGAAACATTCATGCAGTGAAATTCCAACTCATAAAAACTTTTGTTAACACACCAGAAACATGCTCTTATTCTCAAAGGAATATCTATAGCAAAGAATATGTAACACACACACACACACACACACACACACACACACACACACACATTCAAAGATGTCTACCTCTTCGGTTCTCTCGTAGACTCGACAAGGGAACACTACAACATCCTTGTACCAGGCCATCCCTCCACGACAGACCAAACTCTGTTCTTGGACTTCATTACCAAACAACTTCCACTTGCGCCGAGAGCCAGAGTAGAGGGCAAAACCAGCTCTCCCAGCAACAGCCAAGTTAGTACCAGAGCCGTTGAGTGCAGCATACTGTGTGTGTAGATCAGTTAGCTATAACTACACATACAACTGCTCTATTTAATCATTGTCTTAGAGTATTCATTCTATAATTTGACAGATCTAAGTACCATTGATAGATATATTCCCTTACAGTAGATACAAACTCACTTTAATGGGCCAGTTGAGAACTAGGTAGCTGAGAGGTAGTTGGATGACCTTCCACTGTGGAGCAGACACCATCCTGTCAATGGCAGAGGAGCCTTCACCTTGGTAGTCGTAAGAGATGGTGGTCACACTCCTACTGGTGTTCAGATACAGCCTCTCTGAGCCTTGAAGGAAGAGGTGCTGATGATTAGCCTGCAGACAACCAACCATAGAGGCAAGATAAACTCCAAGATAATAATTACTAGTGACGATGTTGAACATCAAAGGGGCGAGCCGTTATCATTGCTATGTAGCAAACAATTAAATTATCAATAATTGATGTTACTTCAGCTATACAACACACATCATACGTACGGTAGTACGTATAGTAGGAATGGGCCGACTGCCCCATAGACACAATACAAAATGTTTATCACCATAAAAATCTAGCAAGACAAAGTTAAGCCTTCACACTTGCTCAGAAGCTCTTTTAGGCTGATTACCAACAGTATGTAGGGCCTAAAGCTTACAGAAACTTTCCAAAGCACTCGTAGAGAGCGCTAGTCAAAAGTTACACCCACGCAATTTTGTTCTCACTTACTTACTTACTTCCTTCCTTCCTTCCTTACTTACTGACTTACTTGAACGCTGTTTCCAGACAAACAGAAGAATTTGAGCTAGCTTTGACAACACAAAGTAACTTCTTTTCATCCGAACTAGGGTCTTTTACCCTCGTTTACTGCCTAAATGTGTTAAAACAAGAGCTAGAAAGGTTTGTAACTTCAGTATAAATTTGTGTACTTCATGTGTAGCCATTTTTCTAGTAGAGTTCAAAGGTCGTCAAGTTGTCTCATCCACGTGGCATTTAATGCGCATGCGCATTAGCCACATACTACTACTCAAGTATTTTTGTAGAGACTCCAGTCTCTGAGAGTCTCCTCACTTTAGTGTTGAAAAAAGTGAATGAACAAGTAGTAAAAATTTCAAAAAATAAGCAGTGTAGGAATGGGCAGTGCTGTAAAAAGTATTGGAACAAGGAATGGTCTCAATTTCGGCACATGACTACTTCATTTTTTGTGCCCAAGTTTTGGCCTGTAATCTAACTCTGCCTGCTATATTTTATTCCACTTTTTAGCGAAGTGATAAGATTTGTGATCATAGTACTCGTTAGCTATTCAAGTAGAGATCATTGTTTGAACCATCCATTTATGACAAATAGCTATAGAAATGAGGGATCAAAAGTGAAAATGAAGTAGTCATGTGCCGAAATTGAGACCATTCCTTGTTCCAATACTTTTTACAGCACTGCCCATTCCTACACTGCTTATTTTTTGAAATTTTTACTATAAAAATGAAAGCTGAATATTAACCAGGCCTGATGTGGGACAAATACAGTAAAGTGTACTTGAAAATGTATATAGCATGACTGAGCAGAAAGATCCGATTGCTAATTGTTCAAGAACTGACAGGCAGGTGTATGTGTTAGTATCGGATATCGGATCGGAGTATAGCCCAGCAGTACTACCTGTTGATTTTGGGGCTTTGCTATCCTCTACTCAGCTATGCTCCCTTTTGGTAATTTTCAGCCCCTCTAATTGTTGTCATGGCTCAGTTAACTAAAAGGGCACCAACTTGGCGAGTATTTAAGTTTACTCTCTTTTCAGCTCAAGCAGTAGCTTTCTTTCTCAGTCACCACTGATCAAGTTTCTCTCTGATTGAAGTGCAAAATCACGATGAACACGTGGACCTACGCAGATGCGCTGCAGATTGAGATGCACTGGCAATGATCGTCATAAATATATACCATATTTTATATGATGAGGACGTACGACAGACAACAAATATATAACATATAATATATAGAAAATTTCGCCGTTGACTACACTAGTGTGGGGCTCGCTCCGGCTAGCCCCAATTATAAAAAGATTGATGTTCAAGGGTTTGGGATGCATAGAAAGGGGTTAGGATAGAATTACACTATTAGGCCTTTCCCACCCATATACAATGTATATAGGCGGGATTTAGTGTGGGGGGTACGCTATTTCCCTCCTATATATATAGGCGGGATTTAGTGTGGGGGGTACGCTATTTCCCTCCTATATATATAGGCGGGATTTAGTGTGGGGGGTACACTATTTTCCTCCTATATATATAGGAGGGATTTAGCATGTAGGAATACCTTTAATCTTTAATTATTAATCTCTAAATGTTCAATGTTTCAATGTCTAATGTTGAGTGTCAAATGTCGAATATTCAATGTTCAATTTTCAATCTTTAATCAATTAATTTTTAAATGTTCAATGTTTCAATGTCTAATGTTGAATGTCAAAATCAGTATCAGTTTAGTCCAAAATGGTGGAGATATGGTCATAAAATTTTTGACGTCAAACATAGGCATAGATAAGACAGTTCATCTTTGTCTTAGCGCTTTCAGAGCTCATTTTTTATACTGACTAGGGACTGAGACCCTCATAATTACAATTGCATTTCAGCGTGTCTGCCTTGATTTACTCCACTAAGCCTACTGTTGCAAATATTTGACGTCAAAAAATTGCTAAATTTTGAGCTCTTCGCCTCAGTTAGCTAAAGCTGTGCCAACAACCAAATTCAGTCTAGAGTAGCATAAATTATAGCTGAACTAGTGTGTAAAGTCTCAGCACTGTGCAGTGAGCACTTTTTGCTAAATATTGAATAATATGCAGTGTGGTCTTGCAAATATTTTGCCTGTATCCCGAAACTTTAAAAAAAGTAAAAGTGAGGTCAAATTGACAGCTCAGGGGTTTCAGTACTTTTGTCTTTTTTTTCCTGGGTTTTTGCTTTTCTGGATGTTTTTGGTGCCCTTTGCAGGTGCATTTCCCAGTTTTAGTAGTACTTACTTTACTTACAGCTACTACAATTTTTTCAAGCTCCCTTTGCCTCCGGACCTCACAATAGTATAGTGTCTGACCTTACTATTTATACCAGTGGTTTTACAAGCCTATTTGTAGCGTTGGGTTTTAGTGGTTTACAGGAATGTAGTGCAAATGAATATCATTAAGCCATGGCACTCACAATGATGGGGTTGTCTACTATGGCGTTTCTCATGAACTGCATCACCAAGACGTGATCTCCATTGCTGTTCTCTCCACCTTCTTCATCTTCTTCACGGCCACTGGACTCTCTAGTCCTCACCCCCTCCCTGCTACGAGAGACCTCCTCCTTTGAGTGGAGAGCATCGCCGTGAACACCCAGGGGCTTCTTGGTGGTGTCAGTAGGCAGCATCCAAAGGTGGTAGGAGTCTGAAGACCAGCACTGCATGCATGCATGATAATTGTGCATATAGTAGAATGAAATTTTGTGCATTACAACCCAGAACTTAGATTCGATTTGACAGCCACTTTTCCTTCACAGTGTAAATGAGGTGCAGCTCTCATACCATATAGGGGGAATTTTTTGTGGGGGAAAATTTTTTGAGCTTTCGTCTTGAATAGAAATTCGTGGGGAAATTTCATGGATTGCTTCTCAACATTACGTGACGATCTCGTACCTTACAAATTTTGTGGGGGAAAAATTTCGTGGAAAGCTATCAAACTGCGAAATTCTCAAAAATTTCCCACTATACAGTAACATACATGCAGATCCACTGTATATTGGTCAATGTGTGAAACTCACCAAGCTCTCCAGCACTGTGCAATGGGGGTTGAGAGGTGACGGAGTACTGTGTATAAGACATATTAATAATACACTTAACAAGCCAAAAAGTTGATAACAGACACCACAATAATAATCACGACCCCCACCTCTCCCTCTCTTACCCTGGCTGGTCTCCCAAAGAGCAGAGCAGGAGGGAGCCAAACACAGACCACAAGGAGAGCCCTCCATTCTTCCATGAGACAGCAATGACCATACCATCAGAGTGACTCCACTCTAAGCACTGTACAGCACCCAGCTGCACTCCAGTTTCTGAGAACAGAGAGAGAAGATCAAAACAAAGCTTTTCCACATCTTGTGTTAAACATAACTCCAGGCAGTAAGGCTGATATAGAGTAGGGTACCTGGGAATTGCCTCTTGGTAAACTGCAAGGTGTGAGACAGACTCCACACACCACTCGTCTCATCCACACCAAACACATCCACAGTGCCACTGAGAGGAAGGTGAGGGGGAAATGGAGAAATTATCGTTAAAGTGTACATCTCACAACATCATTTGGTAAAAGCAGCCAACAAACATACTTTTCCTTTCCAAATGCCAGTAGCTGGTATTTGGCGTTAGCAGCTGTGCACACAGCACCACTGAGGTCTTTGATCCAAACCACCTGCATGCTCTGAGGTTCGTAGCGTGGTGACATGTTGGTGAGGAAGCCTCCTCTTCCATCACTGAGGACAACAGAGAACCCACGGAGCTCCAAAGAGTAGGCAATGTCTCGAGCATAGGTTTTAGAGCTCTCACCAAGTGGCTGGCCTATAGAGTGGGGCGTGCATGCAGTGAGTGTGGTGGCACGATAACATAGATATAAATGTATGCGGGAGGAATGTACAGCGACAAGAAAGTGCTGGTGTCAACTAACACCATTAGAGGAGGTATTGACAACAGTATCCCTTGCTGGCTGAGCTGGTACTCTACCCCAGGTGGCAGCTCATTGCCTACTCAAACAACAAACCCTAACCAAAAGTCACGCGAAGCTGACTGTTTTGAGAAAGGCACCGACCGGTTCATCCTGATACATTAGTCAAAACCATTTGACTATACATAATACAGTGTGGTAATGTTTGTCAGTGGCAGACATGGATTATGAATATACGTGATATTTTTCATGTTATAACCTACACACACAGAGGAGGTACCCCATCACACCTCACTACGTACGCTCTTACCTCTTGACTCAGGGAGAAGGTCATTGGAGAAGGGAATCCGGTTGAGATTGATTGTCATGGAGCTGTCAAACTTCCCCTCCCAACTGACTCTGTGGAGGACCCCGTAGCCAGTAGAGATGAGGAGGCTGCCCCCCACCAACACCACACTGTGCAGACAACACAACCATTGAACTCAATGTAACAGACACAATATAGGCAAATTTGGTGACTTCATATTTTAGCTGTAAATTTGGCGATTGAATCTTGGATGTTACATTTGGTTATATGCGGGTGTGTGCACATAAAACTGTTTAGTGATTTTTAATTCAGTGATTTGAAGACTAATCTGCCAATTCACCAAATTTACCTACTATACAGTATATTGCAGTATACGTTCACAGTACCTGAGAATGCCACCGACTACAGCTGTTTCTGTGCTGTACTTTATGCTAACCAATTCCAGTTCATTTCCGTCTCCTGATACATTCAAATGAGGGTTGTGGTGGAGAAGACTGTGTGTGAGTGTATGCAGCAGAAATGATCGACAATTTGTGCATGAGTGAGAGCTTGTGCGCGCGTGTGTGTGTGTGTGTGTGTGTGTGTGTGTGTGAGTGCAGAGAAAGGGAGGAGCTAGCTTGGTAGCTAGGATACGTACATTCCGTGTTCTTGAGTGGAATAAGTCGACTGAGAGTTTGTCGTGGAGAATCCTTCATACTGGAGTCTCAGGAAGAGCAAGTGGCCTTTGGAAGTCTGAAGACATACACAGAGACAGAATAAGCCCACTTACACAATTGATGTCCTATACCATGGACATTAAAATATCATATGGCACTTCAATTTCAAGGGACATCTTGTTTTGCAAAGACATGCACACGAAAATGTTAGTAATACTTTAGGTGCAGTGGGTGGCTCTAATCCACGAAGTTTATTCAATGAAATCACTAAATAAAGCATGTTGAAATTAGAGCACTAAACGATATTGCTAATGGGATAAAACAAACTCACTGCAATGACAAGAGCTGCTCCATCCGGCTTGAGAGCAGCTGTGACATTGTCTCCATGTTTCTCTAAGCATTCTCTTGATCGCACATAAGAAGAGACCAACAGCTTGAGCTGAAAAAGAAACACATAGTCTGAACAGTTCACTCTGTGGTGCTCATTAACTAGAATTATATCATGTGCAGCAGTTCACGTATATCTTCACACACTTATATGTCCACTCACCCTGCTATGCCAAAAGGCTACTGAACGTCCTCTTAGTTCAATAACATAATTTTTGGTCCTGTGTCGAAAGACTTTCAAAGGCTTTCCCTTAGTGACACCGTTGGAGTGAAGAACCTTAGGCCAGCCGACGGGAAAATACATTTCCTGACGTTCTTGTGCAGAGTTTGTTACATAAAAATTCTTCCTTGCAAGCAAGACTATAAATTGTATTGAACGCTACTTGTAGCTATGCTTGTAGCTGTCGTCATTCCAGACGTCGTCTTGACTCTTCACTCACGTCACTTTCGAAATTTTCCAACAGGCTTGTGGTGGGTGGGGCGAGCGAGCGAAGATTTAGCACGTGACTAATGCAGCTGTGTAATGTTATCCGCCCATCCTGGCCTGCCGCCCATCATAAGGTGGTGTTTCTCCGTGCACATCAGTGAAACTGGACCTCCTAAACGGCCTAGCTCTCATTCTGAAGATAGCACAGACTTCTCTCAATCAGGTAGAGTTGTATGTCCAGTACAAAATTGAATTTGTTCAAAAAAATAATGGTAATATAACCACAGTGAGGGGGGAGGGGCTCACAGATCTTGCACAAATTTGAAAGACTGGTGTTGTTGTAGATTCATCATGTCAACAGTAACAGCCACAAATAAATCATCAACAAAGAAACAAACAAAATCCCGTAAAAAGTCAACGGAATCTGTGGGCGCTGTTGCCTTGAGTCAAGTGAAACGACGTAGCAAAGGTCCAATTGATGAAGAAGGAACTGCTCAAGCTAAGAAGAAAGTCAAAAAACAAACCAGTGATAGTTCTCTGTCACTTGAAGCAAAGAAGGCATTGTCAAATAACCCTAAACGTCGCAAAGCACCAACTCGTCCACCAGCCAAGGAAGCAGGCAAAGATGCCACAGCCAGTGAACCCACAGACAAGTCCCTGCGACGAAGTATCACTCCACGAAATGAACAGTACTCTCATTTGCTAGATGAGATAGTGGGTTGTGGAGATATGGTGTTACTGGAACCACTCACTGAAGAAAACATTATTGAGAATCTACGAAAGAGATATGAAGCTGGAGACATTTATGTAAGTTGATCGCATCAGCACCTAGTACACCAATGAATAATATGACAAATTTCAATCATGACCTTCTCACAGACATACATTGGTCCTGTTGTTGTCTCTATCAACCCTTATCAAGCCGTTGAGCTCTACACACCAGAGCATATCCGAGAGTACAAGAGTAGGAATATTCTGGAGCTCCCTCCACACATGTAAGATAGGGGTGTACATGGAACAAGAGTTAGCACAGCTGAACTATATATAATCTCTCTGTGTAGTTTTGCAGTTACAGATGAAGCCTATCGCTCAATGAGGGATCACAATCTGGACCAATGTATCATCATTTCTGGAGAGTCAGGTGCTGGGAAGACTGAAGCTTCTAAACTTGTCATGCAGTATGTGGCTGCCGTCTCCGGGAAAGGAGAGGAAGTGAACAAAGTGAAGGAGCAGCTGCTGCAGTCCAATCCAGTGTTGGAGGGTACAGCATGATAATAAAATACTGTTCCTATTTGAAAAAAATGTGGTTGTGAAAATGACTTTTCATTCCTGTTTGTATATAGCATTTGGAAATGCAAAGACCAACCGCAATGACAACTCTTCAAGATTTGTAAGCAGCTGGCAGTTTAGATACTCTTGCCTTTTTTTAAAAATTATATTACCTTTTCTCTTTAGGGAAAGTACATGGACATAGAGTTTGATTTCAAAGGAGATCCTGTGGGTGGAATCATTTCAAACTGTAAGGCTTGTAGGCTGTATTTCTTTCTGAGTACATAATAATATTATTATGACTTGCACATGTCATGCTTTGATCATTACGTTGTGTTCCATTTTCTCCCAAGATCTCCTTGAAAAAGTAAGTCACAGCATACTTGTACTTGTCCATTGACTATTCTTTTGATCTCGTCCCTAATGTATCTGCAGTCAAGAGTTGTTGGCCAGTGTGCAGGTGAAAGAAACTTTCACATTTTCTACCAAATACTTGTTGGTGGTACTACAGATGTTCTCGGTACGTTGATTGAATCAAAGAATAAGACGTTAAGATGAAAATAAATATTCCTTATTTCAAATCGTTTAGAGATGCTTCATTTGGAATCTGATGTGGACCAGTATCATTTCTTGAACCAAAGTGGATGTACGTCTATGGTCACCATGGACGATGATGGACAGCTGTCAACCACACTCGTGAGTTCGATTAAGTCTCCTAGCTTTCTTTGTTAGTTTGGCTCACATTTGATGTAGTCTGCAATGGAGACCATTGGTTTTGTGCCAGAAGAGATTAGTGGTATTCTAGAGCTGCTTGCAGCCATTCTGAATCTTGGAAATACCAAATTTGAAGGGTATTCACTACCAAATGGAACTTACGGTTGCAATTTGAAGGTCCATACTTGTAAGTTTTCTATATTAAAATTGATACATTTCATCACCTTTTTTTTCAACTAACAGACATTGGTTATGCCTGTGATATGCTTGGCTGTTCATTGGAGTTGATGGAAGAGTGTCTCACAAAACGAAGTGTTGAAACAAAGACCGATTTTGTCCTCAAACCGCTGACCGAGGCAGAAGCTGTGTATGCTCGGGATGCACTCTGCAAGGTCATCTATGACCGCATGTTCACATGGCTCGTTCAACGAATAAATGACAGAATCAAGGTAAGCGCCTCTGTGTGCATTTGTGTGGTTTTGTAGTTGTACCTGGGTGTTAATATTGCCGTGGGAATGCTGTTGTCTAGGCAACTAGCTATGGGAAGAAGAAGGTGATTGGAGTGCTGGACATCTATGGTTTTGAGGTGTTTGAGGTGAACAGTTTTGAACAGTTCATCATCAACTATTGCAACGAGAAACTGCAGCAGGTGTTCATTGAGTTGACTCTAAAGTCAGAACAAGATGAGTATGAGAGAGAGGTAACTATACCTGGATGATTTTTGCAATTGTGTGATAATTATTGTAACTGTGTGTATTGTCACTCTGTAGGGGATTCAATGGGAACATATTGATTACTTCAACAATGCTATAATTTGTGAGCTCATAGAACATGTAAGTCCCTATTTCACCAAGACAAAAAGGTGAAGATATACCCAATGCACTGTCAATCCCTACCGGCATACATCTTACAGCCTAATGAAGGCATGCTGGCCCTCTTGGATGAAGAGTGCCTCCGTCCTGGACAGGCAACTGATGACACTCTGCTCTACAAGTTCAATCAACGATGTATCCACCATCCTCACTACGAGAGTCGTGCTGCTAAAGAGTATCGTAGTGACCGCACACTGACTAAAAGACAGTTTAGACTGATCCACTATGCAGGAATGGTATGCAGTGTGAATACCCCCTCATATACGTAATATTGTACTGGTGACAAACTAATTTGAATGCATGTGTTTATTAGGTTACGTATGATGTGGAGGGATTTTTGGACAAAAACAAGAACTTACTCTACAAAGATCTTTCACGGGCAATGTTTGCTTGTGAGAGACAGCTGCTGAAAACCCTCTTTCCTGAAGGTAGTACACTATACTCTCGTGAATAGCTATGAACAGTATCAGTTAAGTATTTGCTCTTCAAACCACTACGTACTGTGTAGGTGATCCTGAACAACAGATGATGAAGAGGCCACAGACAACTGGCTACCAGTTCAGGACATCCAATGCAAAGCTAATGAAGAATCTCCTCTCAAAGAATCCCAACTACATCCGTTGCATAAAGGTAGTTTACTCTCAGCCTATTCAACTACTATGTGTACATATATGAGTGTGAATGCATACACACACTCTAGCCAAATGATCTGAAGGAAGCTGGGAACTTTGATGGCCCTCTCATTAGACATCAGGTGGCGTATCTTGGACTGCTTGAGAATGTTCGTGTGAGGAGAGCTGGATTTGCTTACAAGCAGGAATACAAAGAAGCACTAACCAGGTAAAGAATACACAACCAGTCCCCCAGTATTTCAGAGTCAGTGAGCAAAGCCATCTATTTATGTAGATACAAAATGTTGTGCAAAAAGACATGGCCAAATTGGAAAGGAAGTCCAAGAGAAGGAATTAGAGAGATTCTTAAAGTGAGTTTGAGAATCGAAGCAGTGCTATACATACACATATATGTACAATGAATGTCATAGGCATGTGGGAAAGTGAAGAAGGATTTTGCACTTGGCCGTACCAAGGTGTTCATTAGAAGTCCTCAAACTGTGTTTGATTTGGAAGGGCGTCGCAAGTCACGACTTGAAGACTTGGTTATACTAATGCAGAAAATATACAGAGGATGGCACCAAAAGAAAAAGGCATGGAGATTTAATAATTATAATAATTATACAGTTGTGTTGACTATACATTGAAGTGTTGTCATTGTCTTATATGTGCAGTACCAGCAGTTGAGAAGTGCCCAAATTGTCATCTCCAGTAATTTCAGGCGATACAGAGTAAATCATCTAGAATTAACATTCTGCATTATGTAAATCATTAATTCAATTGTATTTGTTCAATGCAGGCTCATTCGCGATTTGTTCGTATGAGGAATGCATCAATTGTGATCCAGAGCTATTACAGGGGCTGGGTGGCAAGAGAGGAACTGAAATGGATGAAGTATCTCAAGAAAGCAACTTGGGCGGCTGGGATTATCTACAAGTATTTCCAAGGCTGGAAAGTCAGAAAAGAGGTATAAAAAAAACAACCTCTAAAATTATTTATCATGGAGGAAAAGACTCTTCTCAATTTAATCTTATACAGATACGTGAGATGAAGTATCGAGTCAAAGTGGAGCAAGCAGTGGTTGTCATCCAGAGCTACTACAGAGGATGGAGAGTGAGACACTTTGCTCGCAAAGAAGCAGCTGCAATTGTCATTCAGAGCTATTTCAGAGGCTGGAAGGTGAGAGTGTTTGCTCGCAGAGTGGCTGCTGCAGTCACCATTCAGAGCTACTTCAGAGGATGGAAAGTAAGGAGGCTATAAATGATGGAAAACCAAGAGTAGAATCAATTTTGCAATCTTTTCAGGTACGTGAGGAGACTAAAGCGCTGTTCCGACAAAATGCTGCCCCAATTGTAGCAAACTTCATGTGGCAAGTGCTGGTATGATATTCTGCAACAGTATTATCATAATTATTACTGAGCTCATTCAGGTTATCCCTATTAATTCGTGTTCTGTTGTTATCAAACAGTGCTACAAATTCCTGGTACACATACTGAAGCATCTCCCATCCAACTCACTCCACGACAGAAGATGGCCAGAATGTTCTTTTCTCTTTGAACAAACATCAGATGAGCTACGAGAGATCCACACAAAATGGAGGGTAAGATAATAATATGCAATTAAACTGGTCGAGTTACTTTTACTAATTTTACTGTATATATTAGGCAAAGAAGAAGAGAGAATTCTATGTCAAGCACCCAAGAGAGAGGCGGAGGCTAGCTGAAAAGGCACGAGCAAGTGCAATCTTTAATGGACAGAAATCACTTTATCCAAAAACGTATGGCTGCTGTGCATCTGAATAGACTTGTACTATAGTGTGTCTATGTACCCTACTATACTGATATCACTGTATATGCTGTTCATGCGTACACATGCTAGTGTTGGAGTTCCATTCAAATCTGACAGACTGAACCTACGAAATGATGACCGCTGGGCAAGAATTGTAGCTGAGACTCACGAGCAAAGAATCGTCTGGGCAGATTATGTGCAGAAACTCAACAGGAAAGATGCAAAGGTATTGCTTTGAGTTACAGTCAGTATGCTAATCAATAAATACACAAAGTTAATGTTTTGTTAATGTTTGTGCATGCACGCGAATTATAGAGTATGCCAGCTGTCCTTGTCATTACTGGAATGTCATTTATGGTCCTTGACCCTAAGAGCTACTCTCTCAAGTATCGAGTTGAGTTGCAGCACTTGGAAAAAGTTTCCATGAGCAAATACAGTGACCAACTCTTTGTTCTGCACATCAATCCAGTATGTGATAATTAATTGTGGCCTGGTATATTCTTTGTCATGGACTAACTAACTGTTGCTCTCCCCCACAGTACAAAGCCACTAACAGATCTTACACAAAAGGTGACTTCATCTTTCGTAATCCTAATGTGGTAGAGATGGTGACCAAGCTACATGCAATTGTGCAAGAGATCACAAAGAAGAGACTTGAAGTGGAATTCAACAATGAGTAAGATTGTACATCTGGCATGACTGTTATGTGCACTTATATTAGCAATATACAATTATGTGCATGCACTCATGCAACTCTGTAGAATCATTGCTCAGTTTGGAATCGATGAAAACCCTTGCACCATTCGTTTCCAACATGACCCTCGGTCTGGAGGCCATTCAGCTAGTCCTGTTTGTAGACGGAGAGGAAACTACATGCATGTTACTGTCTAGTCATATCAACAAACATTATTGTTACTATATTATTATTTATCTAAAAAGCATTTTTACTTTTTGTCTTCAACAAATTTTGGATGTATCAGTTGCACTTTAACTATGGTCGTTAAAACTATTTGCCATCAATTAAAACACAGAAATGTAAGTTGATCAGACGACCTTCACCAACTACTATCCATGATGGAGCTGAGTTTCAATGAAAGAATTTTACAGAGTTCCAGGCCTAATTTCTTTGAGCTGATAGCCCAAGAGGCTATGAATGAAGCTCTCAGACCAGCATTCCAATATCTATGCAAGGTAGGTTACAGGCAGCTGAAGAGCTAGACTACAAATTGTGTCAAAAGTGATTCATATCTTTGTTCCCCATGATCTCATGTGCTGCATGTGCAGGTCTTGGTCCACACTCGCCCTGACGTGCTTGGAGGGCTTTGGAAGTTCTCGGATGAAGTTTACTTATTATTAGAGTCAATTATTCAATTATACTTCCTTCAAAACCATGGTATGGTACTATAATAATTATATTTAATACGATAATAATTTTGATCTTTCTCTGTTCAATGTAGATGGATCATTTGCAGAGATCTTCTACTCCTTGAAGCGAGTGTCGGTCATTAACAGCACTCTGCTGAATAAACGGGAAAAGATCCTTTCATTATTCTGTTTGGTATGCACGCCACCCCACTGCCTAGCTAGTCACTCCTCTCGTATAATATCCTTGTCCTTTGATATACACAGGTGTTTGTTTCCTACATCAAGGTGAAACTGGACAATCTATTCTTGAGAATCCAAGAGGAAGACGATGCAGTGCCATTAAGAGGCAACAACTGGAGACAATTGGCCAAGCTACTGTTCTACAGAGCCTATCCTTACATTGCTGCACTGTGGGCAGTGAGTTCACTGATAAGTTGATAGCTTGTAGTTTAGTGTCGTATTCCATCATCTGTCTGTATGTAGGGTGCTAAGTTTGTTTTCAGAATAAGGTATCTTTTCAGTCTCTCTGAACTCTATTCCCCACTACTATGGATTGCTGGTACGATTCATAGAGACAAGTCATCATGTCTTCTCATGATCGTCTCCTTGCAATAACAGGAGTCAAGATATCAAGGCAGCTGGTTGATGGCAAAGATGATGGCTCAAAAGAGGTCCTGTGGACTAGAGTGGCCACTCATCTTCTTCCCCTTGGTGTGTTTGCTCTCAAGTTCCTCGAATGGTGGTACTCGACTGAGCAGAGTGCAGTGGTCAAGATGATGACATCACTTCCTGTACCTCCTCCTCCAGGATCAATACCAGTAGGTGAATACAGATTCATGGTGTGCCAGTAGCCCACTGCATCATGGCTGTATACATCCATAGTATTACGTTATTATTCCTCTCTCATGCTTGTATTCATGCAGCCCAATCCTGATGGTATTCGACTTCCCTCCAACTCTAAATTGTGCCCACTATGTTTGAACAGAAGAACAGAGCCTACTGCTTTGGCATCATCAGGGTCAGTCATTATTAGCTCTGTCATTTCATTGTGTGTGTTAACTTGTGTTTGATGCTATTTTAGTCGTGAGATAACTATTGACGTGCTAATATCTTGTTGTTTATAGGTATGTGTTTTGTTACAACTGTGTCCTTGGTTACCTACGAGAACATGGACAGTGTCCAATCACATGCATACCAACAAGTGATAGACAATTGATTAAACTATTTATTGAGCAACAAACATGACACAATTCAATCAATGATAACAATAATAATTATTATGACAACATTTATACTGGCACAAAGTTAAAACATATGGCATTTAAGAGAAACAGTCACAAAAATAATATATCGAAGGAAATAAAAACCAAGATGAGAAGGTTGTCGGCCACAAAAAGGATGAGGCTTGTCGTGGTGCTTTCAAAACAGCAGCAACTGCTGTGAGTATAGTTGTTCACATTACAATATCTGACAAAACACAAATAAACACTATATAGCTATGCATATAGTGACACACACACACACACACAGTTACTGTCAATAAGTGGGTATAGACTGCTAATAGTTTATTTTTGAGAACTGTTTTTGCCTCATTTCTTTCCTCCTCCTTCATGTTCTGGTGACCTGAGGAGGGTGTTGGTCTTCCAGTAAGACTCCCATCTCTCTCCTGCATTGCCCTTGGCACCTAGCTTGGAGTGGTCCAGGTTACCATAGATGACTTCATCATCTTCAAAATGTGAGGCTACATCAGGTTGTCTCTTGGGAGCTGTTGAGCTGCATGAGTGGAATGGACACTTGAAATGGAGGGCAATTTTGAGTTGCAATCAGCCATGCACACATGACATACATTTTGCTACAGTTAGGTAACAATCCAAACATGATCATCTATCTATCTACTGACAGTGTGTGTTTAATACTACACAATGATAGTACACCTGTGTCCACCGCTCACCTCGTATGTGATGATGTGTGCTGTGGTGATGGTACAACCTCATCATAATCATCATCATCATCACTGCTACTGCTGCTGCTGCTGACATCAAGTAGCTTGTGTCCAGAAGTGGTTCTCTTTCTCTTGAAGCTGCTCGCGATCCTCTCCTTCACCAAGCTAGCCGCTCTCTCTAGACTCTTTCGTTTCTTTGCCGTGTGCAAGGTTGACTCTTTCGAAGGTGTTGAGACGGGGGATCGAGGATGGACCTGTCTTGGGGACTGTGTAACTGACGGTGGGATGTAGCCAGAGCCGTAGATGGCATCGTCAAACATGACCTCTTCTTTGTTTGGTTCAGAGGGAGGAGAATGGCCGTGGGTGGGAGAGGTCTCGATGGGATGGTGCACGGCTGGAGGGGGAGAGAAGGAAAACGAGTCTTCTTGTTTGTCGGGAGAGGAGAGGAAGGTGTAAGGGTTCTCAAAGACGCCTTCTTGTGTAGGTGACTCCATTTCGTACGAATTAGATGGTGTTTGTTGCCGAGAGTCGATTTCCTTCATGGTTTTCCTGATATGGAAAGGGCAAACGAGTAATTTTGATAGTAATAATAATAATTAGAGATTCTTCATCCACTAAAGGTAACTGCCAATAAAGATTGCAATGCAACCAATTGTGTGACCCGGGCAACCATGACCCTTAAGAGGAGACTCACTTGTTTCTTGACCGTCTGACTTTAACTAGCCAAACGACCGTGAACACCACTCCACAGAGGACAGCTGCCAACACCACTGGCACTATGAGTCCCACTATCAATCCAATAGGAGCACCTGGTGTGTGTGAGTGTATGATATCGTTTGTTTATATGACTATAAATTTGGCAAAATAACAACGGATTTCAGTGAGAGATTATAATACATAATATACAATGCTCATGACTGTGTGTATGACACAGTCCAATTACTTACTCTGCACAGGTGCTGGTTCCAATGGTGGTGTCACTGCTGCTGTGAAGTTGGTTGCCTGGTAGCCCAGCTCTCGTAACCTCTCCAAAGCCTGTGTCTCCTGTAGGAGTTTGAGTGCCTCTTGACCAGAGAGGGGCTCTCCATTCTCACCAACAAGAATAAAGGAGATAGAGATCCTGAGGGAGAAGAGAAAAGAAAAAAAAAAGAAGGAAAGAAAAAATGGTTATGTTTAGCCTTGATGTACATTCTCAATTCTTCATAGCTTACGTGGTACTAGGGAGTGGTTCAATGGGTGCTTGCTCGAATGCTACACCAGTTGGTGAACTGCAGGAGGTGACTAGTCCACGGGCAAAGAGGTCCTCACAAATGGCATCCAGCTCTTCGCCACTAGGTGGGTCAAGTCCATCAGGACAAGCCCACACTAGGACCAAGTTTCCAGGGTTACGGGATGACTCTAAGAATCTAGCCTCACAAGCTGTAACAAAGCCAAAATCTTGAATAGCTTGACGACGTCTCCTCTTTTGTTGGGTATTGGCAGTCTAGGGTGAATGGCAGGAGAATACACACACACACACACATAGAGAGAGAGAGAGAACAATAAGTTATATACATCATAAGGAAATACGTGATCAATGACACATCCAGCATTACTAAGCTGATCAATATATAGTCAGACACGCCACATCCCACAATGCAGAGACAGCACATTGCTACTAAATATGCACACAAACACATTTCAAGTTTTTACATGCCTTTCCTTGTATACCCTGCTGGTATCCCACAGTGTACACTAGATTGAGATTCCACACACACACACAGCTGTCACTAACCGATTGCATCTCTTGTAGGTTGTTCACTTGGTTGTCCAGAGCTCCGGCAGTCATATCACCACCATCACCCCCCGGACTCACTGTTACAGCTTCATCCTCATCCACTAGTGAGCAGACAAAGCCCTGAGAGTTGACCACGGTGGCAACACAGGACTCATTGTCGGCACAGGGAGCTTGTGTCTCACACACGGTGCTGTATTGACAGCGGTCTCCAGTGAAGTCGGGAAGACAGGTGCACATGAAGGAACCGTCTGTGTTGGTACAGGAGCCTCCGAACAGACAAGGATCTGTATAATTAGGGTAGCAGACAAGACATAGCTAGAGTGTGTTTTGGAGTCTTTGAAATGGCACATTAATTTTTACGGTACTTATATATAGCTATACATGAAGCCAGTAGGAGGGAAATTGATATATACTCACTGTTTTCACATTCATCAATGTCGTTCTCACAGTCCACTCCAGTGTAGCCCAGAGCACAGGTACACTTGTAGCTGTCAACCACATCTGATAAGAGCTCACATGATCCACCATTATAACAAGGAGAAGGGCTGCAGAGGGTCTGATTACAGAGGTTTTCCCCATTGGCATCAGTCACCATGGTATCAACACCTGAAAACCCAACGAAGAAGAAGCTTTGAACATTGTGTGGAACAGAGAAAATAAACTAGTTTTAAGAATTAACAATAATAATCACTCTTATGTCCTCCAGGAATAGAGAATTGAACCAACCTGTGTTGAATTGGCTGAGATATTGAAGAAGGACACTACATCTTGCATGAACTGGAGAGCAATACCATGATTGACTGCTCCAACACTTCCAGACTGATCCAACATGAACACCAAGTCCACATTCACATCACAAACTGTACACACACACACAAAGAGAGAGAGACAACAATAAAGATTGTGTATCGACAAACAATTGCTGGGAATTGTTATGGTAGTGACTAGAGGAGCTAATGAGATCATGGATGAAGGTATTCCTCACAGCAGGCAATACAGCACACACTCTCACACACAAACACACACACTCTCACTTCATGGCTAATATCATGTACATCCAACTCTCAACAGAGGACACAACATCATTATTACTACACAACAATAAAATGCATATATACACTTAAACATCGGTCCCAACAGAATCATGTTGAAGGTTTCTGCTTGATAACAGATCATTGTAACCTAGCAACCACTTCCCCTGCATACAATAGTACACACAGCTAAGGGACATCTGTCAAGTGTACCCCACGTACCACAGGACTGGATGTGATGGATAAAAATGATCATCCACTCCAAATATTCCAATTTTAATCCTTTACTCAAGCTTATATCTCCTTATATTGCCAAAACATCCACCCAGTCCGTACACCTAATCTACATGTGTCACCGTGTAGGTACGGTCTTCTTCAAAGCACCCATGTGTGGGCTCAACATACAGGGTGTTTACTCCACGATTGAGAGTCAATATTTGGAATCAAACAGACTCCATGTTTTGCAATGAGTGAGTGTGTGTGTGTGTGCTGTATATACACAGGAGATATACACATGTGGCTGGATCACAGAGGCAAGAGTGAAAACAACGAGACAACAAGAAAGCTTTAATCAGTGCACGCTGACATTTATCTCACTTTGTATTTGGTCACAAACATCACGCACACAGGTTTGATGTCCTATTGCTATTAGCTAAGATTGCTCACCATCTGGTATGACACTCAGTCGAACGTAGTCAAGAGAAGCATAGACCACCCAGTCGAATCCAGCTTGGACAGCCAGCTTGAGCAACAAAGAGATTCTTCTTCGTCGTACGGTTATTCTCACAGATCGACCTGAGCAGAGAGAGAGAGAGAGAGAGAGAGAGAGAGAGAGAGAGAGAGAGAGAGAGAGAGATCAGACAAAGTGTAATGCGGTGAGAGTAAAAGTGGATGATAGGTAGAAAATAATTACACTACATAAGTGTGACCCAACGGGTGCTAACTGGCACTATGGTAATGTCCCCATCATGGTGCATCATGTATTGAGACTAAGCCACAGTTTCAATTGATGACCTAGTCAAAATCTAGTTTCAACAATGATTGGACACTTTGTCAACTATAATTACCATAAATTGCACCAGTCTAGTGACACAAGCCTCTCTGAACCCATGCAAACAAGATTTTTGCAGCCCTGCCCTTCAGGTGAATGACAACACACATGCAAAGCCAATCCAATTAGGAGCTACACTTTCTCAGATTCTGTTTTCAAGCTGGCTCGTGGCAGTGGTGACTGTCACTCTACACTAACACACTGAGTGTCAACAGAGAGGTCCATTTTTAGGGCACAAACCATCCATCATTGCAACAAACAACACAATCAGTAGACTTCTTTGAAACTATTTTCCTCGATACTGTCTATCAATGCATGTTACCAGTAAAGTAAACTCAGTATGTGTACATGTGTATGTGTGTGTGTGTAATCTTGAGCAAATTCAGGACTGCGTGCATGGAAGTGAAGGTCTTCTGATGAGGGTAAACACATGAGGAATTTATTTTTCAAGCTACACTTTTCCTAGTTGGCAACGTGATTGAAGAAATTCCACAGTTTATTAGTAGGAAGGAATCTGTTGTAACAGGTTAACCTGCGAAAGGTTCTTCAAAAAAACCCTAAAAATTTCTACAAATGACAACATCACGCTAGAGATGACCCTGCACTTCTTACGGAACAAACACGATTATCACTAGGAAGTCGACAAGTTTCTGAAGGTTGGTACCACAGCACCCCTATGCAGGCAGGCCCGCCCTAAACAATGAGAAGTTTTCAATCAAATAAAGAACCTCGTTATGGAGTGCAAGAATGCCTCTGGCCAGTTGTTTATTTCTTAACAACATATCTTCTAGATTCTTTCAAAAAGACATATGCATACTTGCAGCATGTGAGTGTGTATTCAGCACATTACGACAGAATTTGTGAAGGACAAAGAAATCAACAAAGACAAATTTGTGGCAAACCTTTGAGTCATATGCCCCTTGGTTCTCCTTAAGGCCAATCATATTGTTTTGAAGTATAATAGTCACAATAGCTAAGTCGGCACATACAGCAGAGAGTAGTGACAGTAAGGCTTACATGTCTTTGAAGGAGGAAATGATATGGCAACAGAAAGATATCTATGGTCACAGCTACTGGAGTGCAGCACATCTACTCATCACTAATAAATATGGAAATGACACGTACAGCATGCATGCAAGAATGGATCATTGGCTGTTCCAGTGTAGTGTAATTTAACCTAATATTGAAACATAATACTCTCTCTGGGACCATTCCTTCATGCACCATGTGTCAAGTACACAAGCAAAAAAGTAAATATAGTGGACATGCCATCAATGGCCAAACCATATAAAACGAAAAGTTGTAAATTAGACAACTGAACCGTGCTAGCATTCTCCCAATTAGCAGTGAACGGTATGAGGAAACATGCGGTGATTAGCTGAAAAAGGCAAAGATGAACTTTAGCACAAGTCATGAGTTATGCTATGCTATAATAACATACATATCATCACATACAATGCACACACACAAATTGGATTCCAAGCAAAAACAGTATGTTGACAGCACCTACCCCGACCTTACAGGTGGCTGGGCTAACTACTCTAAATTCTTGTTAATAGAACACTTCAACAACACCGATTTAGTGATTGGCAATTGTTATAGCCCGGATGAATGCATGGGCATACATACCTCAATGCAAACTGCTCAATTGGGCCACTTTGAGACAACGGTGAGATTTGGCTGGAGGTTGCTGTACATGTTATAGTCACTAACAAGACTTTTAATGTGAGTTACCAATGCTGATACACGTCTCTATAAGGAGATGGTAGCTTCTAAATGCACTGCCCCCAGTTTCAAAACATCCTTGAAGTTTGAAGCAGTTATCTAATTCAGAGGTGATCTTACACAAGTGCAACTCCTCTGCACTGACAGTAACCTGGATTCCTCCTGGGTGTTTTGCCAACTATAATATATCCACCCAAAAGAAGCTTCACAGTAAAGTCAGGGTGCACACCTCCAGGAAATATACCCAAGAGTGTGTGTGTTATCGTGCAGTTAGATGGCATGCCATTAGCATCATGCAAAACAACTAGCCAAGTGTCTACAACAAACAGCCACCCTTTTTTGTACAAGACTGGACACTTTAGATGGCTGCCTACTTAAAGAGACTCAAATTTCTCGTAGGGTATTTTGCACATAGAGTACCACAAGTCAGGTGCAATTGGTGCTAGCAACAGGGACCTAGATCAAACAAGCACATTTACTTTCTGTCTTTGGTTTGAGTAAAGCTGTGTTGTCAATATTAAATGTGCACGGTTTCCACGACTCACAATAGCATGTTAGGAAACTCTTTCCAGAAGCAGCATAATATTATCAACAAGATCATATCATCTTACCAGTCAAATGAAATTACCTCTGAAGTTGTAGCTAAGTGGACATAATTCAATTTCCATGCCATGTGCATGCATGCAACACTCACTGCACAGCAGATATTCATGCGAGGGCTCCCAAACTCACCTTCATAATGGAGGGAATTGGGATCACCAATGTCATCGTCATCAGAATACTCACTCCAGGCGTGGGTCACTGTAAACCTTGTGCTAGTCTCTTGCCTGTAGAGCACTGCGAGGGTGTTCAGTCGTGTCTGTAACCTTGGTGTCATCACCCTTGAGTCTGAATGCATGAAGTCTATATCGGGATTGCTGTTCACTATTAGATTTGTGCGATAGAGTCGGGAGTTCCGTGCAATGCGAAGACGAATGGGTCGACAGGTGGCAGTCTCATTTCTATTGGGGTAGTGCTGACCAAGAGAGAACTCATCTGGTACCTCTCCTCGAGTGAACAGAAACTCATTCTCATCAATACCAGCTGTCAAACTCACATGGCAGCTCATGAATATCATGCACATGTAGAGAAGAGTCATGAGCAGAGACGCAACGGTGATATTTCTTTGCTCCATTTTCAGCACTTCTCACCTATTCTCGCTTCTTGGTGCTGTCTTTTCTTGCATACTTAGGTTTTTTGCAGTTTTATAGATGTGCTAATGAGGACAATTTTCCGCAAACTCCGCCTTCGACTTCAGCATGCATGGCATGGGCGGAGTTTTACTTGGCAAAGACAAATTCTGTTTATTCGAGAGAAATATTAAAATAAGAAAACCATGGCCAGTCCAAACAAACCCAGACCAATCCAGGAACGATTCAACAATGCTGTAGAGGTGATCAGATCCCTTCCGAAAGAAGGTAAATTAAAACTGCACAAGTCAAGTTATTAGGATCCACATAATGTGAATGCATAATTTGATATATTTCTTCATTCACATAATTTTCCAGGTCCATTCCAACCCTCCAATACTGTGAAGCTTAGGGTACATAGACTCTACACAATCAATGAAAACCTTTTTATCTTGATTTAAAAAATGATCATTTATTGCTATATTGCCTCTCATACAGTTCTATGCACTCTTCAAGCAAGCCAACATCGGTCCATGCAACATAGCAAAGCCTGCATTCTGGGATGCAACTGGCAGGGCAAAGTGGTACACATGCATAGTTATCAAAGAATTGCACACAGCATGATCTCAATCACTAGTGTCTCAATTCCTATTGCAGGGAAGCATGGAATGTGTGTGGCAACATGAGCAAAGAGCTTGCAATGCAAATGTATGTGGAAGAGTTACAACAGGTGGGCACTTATTTTAGATACCACTAGTGTATAACTGACCAAACATGTAGTTAAATCCTATAGTGTAGTTGAAGGTGAATTGTTTGGGTAGGAATGTCTGTCTGCTTGTGAAATAGAAATGGAGGGAGAGGAGATGTTTAATTTACTGGATATTAGCTAATTAAAGGATGGTCCTCATGGCTTCTTTCCCTAATGCAGCTGGTGGAAACGATGCCTCAGACAAAGGAGGTGGAACAGTTTCTGAAATCAATCGGCCCATTTTACGAGCTGGCAGACACAGAGGATTCAGAAGAAGAAGAGGATGAAGACTCCCCAGAAGAACAGACTCCTAAGCTTAGTAAAAGTGAGACTGTGAAGGGTTGTAGGCTCAACATTGCTGTTGATACTATGTTAGTTATACTGCTGTGAAAGATCATTATAGAGGTTATGACTTCTTCAAGAGAGCAAGACTTAGTGAGAGATAAGATGCTGACATTATAGTAGCTTTCTCTGTTCTTTCCAGGTGGCACAGAAGAGCAAGGAGAGGATTCTGGTGGGGAGAGTGATATCAGTGAAGACTTTCAGGAGAGTTTCCAAAATCTTCCTGTGAGTGAAACAACATATATGGTGTTTGACTAATGTGTTCATTGCTCTTGTTTGTTTGTTTCTATGTATCTTCTATACTGACAGACAACATCACCTAGCAACCAAAGCTTTGAGCTAGTGTCACCATACACTCCCAGAACACAGTCACAAGATCGATTACAATCTGAACAACCCTTACCGACTCATTCTGAAGGGGAAGTTGATGGACCAAGAAGCTCGACAACAACAACAACAACAACAGGTATAGAAAACAATTCAGCTTTTAAAGACTGGACTACCTTCTTGCCAACAGAGAAGCCTGTTACATGTGCATATTTAAAAAAACCCTCAATGTAATGTTTTACTGAATTTGTAAGGATATGGAACATCTGCTTTGGTTGTAGGTAGAGGCCCAGGTCAAAGAAGGACACAAGTAGCAGGTCAAGTCAATCCAGGTATGTATTTAGTAAAAAAAAAAAAATAATATGTGTCCTGTACATAAGAAAACTAACATGGAACACACACTACAGGTGGTAGCCCCCCAGTGGGACTGGAGGTGGTGGTCTCACAGCTCTCATCACTCCAACAAAATGTGCAGTCCATGGTGCAGCAAATCAATGCATTGACTGTAACCATCCGTGGTTTAACACAGCAGGTAGGCAAAATACCTTGTATGGTAGTATATTGGTCTGACGACCTTTACCATAGCAGGCAATCTGACATACTGAAAGGTCATAATAGCTCTACAATGTTTTGTATGTGTCTGTATTAATAATATTGATGTTTGTGCTTATAGTACACAGGTGCAGCTGGGGTAGGAACAAGCCAAGATGTTGGAAGCTTGTCTGAAACTGTAAGCTGTACATGAATCACTAGCTGTGACATAGTTATTTGCTCAAAGCAACCAAATTCCCTTAAAATGACACACACACACACACACACACACACACACACACACACACACACACACAACCCGGACCAGGAACCACAGCTAATTGTAAGAAGAGGAAGAGTCTTGACATTACTCATCAAACTAGGACCATTATTGGTGGCATGGCCTTTACTAGTGAATCTTCTTGTGCTGTATATGACCAAAAGGTAACTACAGCTGTATCATGTGAAATGACTAGTTAGCAATCCAGTATGGATAACTCTACTAATAAGGATATTATGATGATAGCATTATCCCAGTGGACACGTATACACACACACACACACACACACACACACACACACACACACACACACACCTCCATAAGACCATTGTGTCACATTGTTTTTGAATTACAAGTAATTAATAATGTTTTTATCAAAGCCTTGGAATTGGTTTGTTTATTGCATTAATTATCCACAAGAGGTAACTCAATGTCAACAAGAGGCTGTGTGTGGCTCCAATGACTGTTGTTTATTCCTCTCTTCTCTGTAGGTACAGGAGTGGTGAGATTTCCAGCTGGCTATGGGGTATGCTCACATTTTTACACGGTATCTTTGGTCTAGTTCTAGGTACCTATTTCAACAGGTTGTGATTAACATTGTGATCAGTTAATGGTTGAGATGCATTAAGAATTATTAGTAGTGTGTTTCTATTTTATGTTTGCTATCTTTGTGGTTAACATAATATTATTTCTATTACTAAACAAATCGATTAACGGCAATCATCATGACTGTAGTAACTCTTTCATGTTGTGTATGTGTGGTGCCCTCTCAAGTTAAAACTTAAATGGTGTTTGTCTTAATTCTGAATGGACTATCCCATCAAGTAAAGTAAAGAATAACTGGTTTGATATTACATGCAACCACTAGTCAATATCTTCCACCTTTTTAAAAACCATCCATAAAACTAACAAAACTTTAGATAATTGTATAGTACATTGTACCTGTCACTATACCATCTATGATGACCCTCCTCAGCTTGTAGGTTGCTCTGTTAGTCTTACTTCACTAATCCATACGTGATTTACACAACACAATACTCTTATTATTATTGTTATTATGTAAATAAGACTTTCATAGATCTGTGACTTTCATATATCATCTTGCAAAGGTTGTGCATTTGCCCAATGAGTATCATGTTTTATTCTAATGTGGGAATGATCCCACTATAGTCTAACTCAATCGAGATCTATTGTCACCACATACGTTTGTCTCTAATTGGATTTGTTTCTTGTCCATCTATTTTCAGTGTCACAGTAACAGAGTGAGGTAAGAATACCTTATGCGGGAGTTGACTGCCATTTAAAATCACAATGCACCATTGATTCCATAATAAGCATAGGAATGCTATTGTATTCAATTTAACTTATTGGGGTATTTGATGAGGAATGAGACCTACTCCAGTCCTTACTTGTCCATGCAAAACAACTGGAACATATGCACGCATTGTGTAAAAAGCCATATATACCGGTATTATTAAATTTTATGGCGATGTCCATTTCATAGCTAACTGCACAGTTAGGTCAGAGAGATTGTTAGGATTTGTGGTAGCATATGCAGCTTTCATGGTATGAAATAAACATGGAAGGACACACAATCAGTTGTCAATGACTCTGAGAAAGAAAAGCATTTCAGACTAATGTACTGTTTTGAAGACATTTGTAAACTGCACGACTAATATTGACAGTAAGCCAGAACTGCACTTTGGTTGGAAAAGGAATATCATCCCTGCTGAGATATGTAACAGTCAGGTGTTTGCTGCTTAGCCTCGTTCCCAGGCTTTCTTTCCGTGAGTCCACACCCACCTGAAATTAAGCGCACTTCTTTTCCATTTCCAGAGAGGGAATTTGCTGCTATACGTAACTTGTATATAATGTCCATGAAGAAGTTGCCCCCAAAAACCTTATTGTGTATCAATCTGTTTGCCTCCATTTCAGTGCAACCAATGAACCAAGAAGCAATATTTAATGCAAGCATTCTGTAGTATATCAAACTAATTGTCTATGTCACATTATTTGCCATCTTTGTATTATTGTTGGCATAGATATTATACACTACGTGGTATATAATATCTATGTTGTTGACCATAAACTTCACATTGTGACCTTGTATTAGACCGCCATTCCTCCCTCCCCTCCAAGAAACTCTGCATGTGCTCAAAAAAATGATCATGTAATGACTGTTTGTTTAGTGGGATGTTTGAACATAAACAGTGTAACGGTATCTTGCAATGTTGGTAGAGCTTCCTTTGTGGGCGTGGTCAGTCCATTGCAGCACCATTGCTTGCTATAAAAGTCTGTCACTCTATGTCATTGTTCACAGTCAAGAATTGGTGTATATAGCAATTGACTAGCTTTCAAGTTTGCCTTTTCAGTGTCAATAGCTATACCAGTTATACAGCAGCTAGAAGACTGAGTGATTTATGTACATGTCCACAGAGATGCATAGTCTTTGCAAAGACTTGCTGCTATTGGTGGGCATTTCAGTAGCTCTTCTATTGCAACTTTGTACATGCCAACAAGAGTTCACAACTGCACCTGTCCCAGACCCTTTCAGAATTGGAGACTTCTACCCACCAAGAGATGAAGTGGAAGTTTGTCGGCCAATAAGAGACTACATTGCCCGTGGCTCTGCAAGGTTCAACAATGAACTAGTCACAAACACCAACCCTCTCATCAACTTCCGTGATCAAAACAGTCGCATCATGACATCAAGAATGCAGTCACGTTTGAATTCCCTCGCTAATCTTTTCAACAATCGGTTCGGAAGGAGAATAACAGTTACCAAAGCCTGGACTCCATTTCCAGATCCAGAGCTGACTGACAATTCACTGCATTATGAAGGTAAGTTGAAGGAATGTTATAATATTGTGCTGTGTGAAGTGCAAATTGATGATATTTGTCACTGTTTGTAAAAGAATTCTCAAAATGTCCTGTGAAATTGTAATATTTCTAAATATAACCATGATCCCTAAACTATCAAAGGAAGACCTAATTCACAAGCTCTCATGGATTTGTGAATGTGATAATATTTTTGAATTTGCCAAAAGAATTTTCCCATCATGTAGTACACTTCTATAGATAGTGCTGGGATGAATGAACCTGTTTTGTATGAACATGCATACATAATATTATGTGGCTGCATGCAAATTGTTATCTTATACCCATGCATAGTTTCTGCTACACTATAGCAACTGACTGCTACAGCTCCCTCTTGCATTCAAATTCCCACATGAATACAAAGCATTGTCACTATGCATATAATATACTGAGCCTAATCAGCAGTAAAGAAAATAGCACATTCGTAAGCTATGTAAACTCAAAGTTTGTCCTTTTATGTGATATATAGTACAATTGTATATACACCCCAAAAGGGATCCCGAAACATAGACTGAGAATGAGAATCCATTTTGGAGTTGTAGTCACAAACTTATAATATTCAATAACTGTTAGATTTGACTACTGTTTAGTGCTTAAATTTCACTGATTTCACAAAATAACAAGCCACCTACAAATAATTGAACAGTGAAAATAGCGTTATTTGTACTCTACACACAGCAGCCACACGACTCAAAAGTATATGGACAAATACGTTTGAGATCATGCAATCCATAAATTTAATGGCCTTAAAAATCGAAGCACTAGCACTGCATGGTACATTTCGTGACACAGCTTCTTCACATGTATTTATTGAAAATTCCTACAATTGTTTTTTTTTCAGATTCAGGCGAAAATTAATCAACAAAATAAGCTGAAAGTACAATAATTTAAAGGTAGTCCCCATGTCAAAAAAAGTTTTGAATGATTGATTTAGAAGTTGTCATCATGGCCAACACGTTTTAAATTTCAGTAAAAGGATCGCTGATTCAAATGGTATTTACTGACTTACCATGTACTATATAGATTTTCCAAACTGTCTATATATCATGCCGTGGGACACTCACTACCTCAGTACTATATCATGCTATACATACTATGATACAATATCAAGCACATGCAATTATGTGTGCATGCATGCATGTTACTATTTTTGATGCAGG
Source organism: Tethya wilhelma (assembly GCA_964030475.1). Lineage (NCBI taxonomy): Eukaryota > Metazoa > Porifera > Demospongiae > Tethyida > Tethyidae > Tethya > Tethya wilhelma. The sequence goes on from CAXIPT010000001.1 coordinate 3,374,436, forward strand.
CCGAAGTGTTTTTTTTTCTTTTAAGATTGACTATAACAGTCTACAAAATTAAGCTTAAGAGTAGGCACAATGTCTAGCTCAATGTGTGTGTGTGCATATTATTTATTGATGCAGGTCGAAGTATCCGTCTTCAAGTTCAGAGGAGTGGGGACTATGATGATTTGTGTGAACTTGCAGTGAGAGCTGCTTTTGATTGGGTCTACTATGCAAGTTCAAATCTTGTTCGCCTGAGTGTAATTCCCAATGGTAAATTTTGACACAATTAGAATGGACTAGAAATAGTTACAATAATGAGATGTGAAAGTGACACTCTATATCCCATGATCAATGCACACATGCAGATTGTGACAGAAATGTGGATTGTGTTTTCATGTTGGATCAGTCTGGGAGTGTTGGAAGAGATAACCACGATATTGCCATACAGTTCATCGGAAATGTGGTCTCATTCTTCAATGTGGGACTGGATGCCTCTCGTTTTGGGTTTGTAGCCTATTCCTCAAATGCTCATCTTGAGTTTGATCTTGATGACCACACCACACTCTCTTCTCTGGACTCTGCCATAAATCGTATTAGATATCGTGGTGGTGCAACAGCCACAGCACTAGCACTCAATGCAACCGGAATAGTACTCAACCCTGCTAATACTTTTGGTGCTAGGCCAAACTCTGAAGGCATACCAAAAATTGGAATCCTTATCACAGGTATATAAGTATTATATACATGCAGCGCACCTGGAAATTCCTACATATATTCACCACAAATCAATCCCACTTTTCCACATAGATGGCAGATCTAACCGCTACCCTCTTACATATGCGGCACCAGCATTGAAGAACCAAGGAGTTCAAGTTTATTCAGTAGGAATCGGAAATATTGATAGAAATGAGCTGAGGTTCATTTCTTCTGACCCTGACAACGAACATGTTTTCATTCTGAGTTCTTTCAATGATGCACCAGCCTTTGTGGACTTTCTCAGAGTAGTTACGTGTGAAAGTAAGTAGCTAGTATAGTGAGTATGGCTTGAAGTATAATTACTTAATCTATCCCTTGGTGTTGTTTCAACAATATCAGTTTGGTTATCAAACAACGCATCTCTTATCAGATTTGTGCCTTCCATTAGAAATTCCTAAATTCTGCAAACACAAGGCTGTGATAAGGCATTTGTTTCTCCACTTGTAAAATTAGACATTATTGTGTGTGTCTGTTTCCTGTACTAATTGGATAATAATCTTATAATGTCACAAATTCCTCTTAATTGATGCAGAGTCTAGTCACCCGGTAATGTTTGTTTGTTGTGTAAGCAGCAAAAGAAGTGAACACACACACATGTAATTTAAGCACCCTTTACACACACATGTATACTGGTATTTTGCACACACATAATAGCTCCTGCAATTATTCAGACTTGTGAGAAAACAACTTCAGCTATTTCTGATGGAAATATCCAGTACTTTCAAGTGGAATGTTCATCATTTACAAACAGGGTTCAAGTTGAACTGCAAGATGTCCAGGGTACTAGCTACCTGTTCTGTTCAGCTTCAGAGTCCAACCCGGGACCTCTGACATCCGACACAGAAAGAGATATAACACCAGCTGTGTCAACAAGAACATGCACCTTGGATATAACAGCAAGTGACAATGTAAGCCACTAATAGGATCTCAATATAAAAATGCATTGTTTCCTAAGGTGTTATACTGTAATTATTGGAATGAAGTCTAATTCACTGCCGAGAAGGAAGGCAGTTTACATTGAGTGTTTTTGTTGATGATTGCATGTATTGAGCTACAAATATGGCCATAATCACACATGTGCATGCCTATATATAGGTTATCTATGTGGGTATTCAAGGACAAGGAAGCAGCAATGAATTTTCCCTAACAGTATGGAATGTGCTCTTCAGCCAGGAGACAGTGTCAATCGAGGTATTGGAGCAAACCACTGATGAAGTGTACGATGTATCAACAAATCTCCTTCAACCATCAACAGGGTAAGAAGAGAAATCAATTCATTGTATAATGCTCACTATACTCTCTGTTCCAACTATTTTTTTCTTATGTAGGTATCAATATCAGATTATTGGTGGTAATGAACAGAACCGTTTTAGAATCACTTCTGCCGGATCTCTACGAGTTAGAAATTTTGCAACTTTAGATTACAACCAGGAATCTTTTTACGGCTTAGACATACAAGTATCGAATTCAAACATTGATTGTCAGTGTGGTAGGGTTCGAGTAGAGATCAATGTTGTCAGCAGGGAGATAAACTTTGGTAACCTTCCAGATCAGGAAATACCGGAGAACGCAAATATTAACCTACTTGTCTCAACAGTCGTAGTCACCAGTGGAGGAAGTAGTGCAGTTCGTTTCTCAATCACTAATGGTAATGTTGACAATGCTTTCAGGATTGGCGAGAACACTGGGAGAATTCGAGTGAATCGGCAGCTTGATTTTGAAACCCTTTCTAGCTACACTCTGACCATCACTGCAGAGACAACAAGGTTAGGAATAGACATTAGTGGTACAGTGACACAAACCATCACAATCCTTGACATAAACGAGCCGCCATACTTTGTTACTGAATGTGCCAACACAGCCAATGGATGCTCATTCTCACTGAATGAAAATGAGGATGCTGCATATTTCCTGGGAACTATTGAAGCGCGCGATCCTGATAGGTCAAACACTCTCAATGGAATGTTGTCATATCGCTTTCAACAACTCAACATTCCATTTTCTATCAACCTTAATGGCCGAATCAACACTACTCAATCTCTGGACCGTGAGCAAAGTGATTCCTATGTTTTTACACTGATTGTAATGGATAGTGACATTTCAATTACAACAACCGTTCGTATCACAGTGAATGATTTAAATGACAATTCACCAGAATTCACTCAAGCGCCAACCAATGTTCAAGTTAGAGAAAATGCACCACAGAGCTTTGATGTGGCTCAGTACATTGCTACAGACCGTGATGCAGGAACAAATGGAGAAATCGAATACACTCTTTCATCAAGCAGTACTGTGCCGTTCAATTTAGATTCTCAAACTGGTCTCCTCACTGTAGATGGAAGTATTGACTATGAAATGGAACAAATGTACACTGTGGACATAACTGCTGGTAACCCTGGAAGCACTCAGGAAGACAGTGTTAGAGTACAGATTGAAATCTTGAACTTGAACGACAACACCCCTCGATTTTCACAAGATTCGTACACAGCCGATGTTATGGAACACTCTGCAACTGAAGAACTTATTACTACTGTTTCGGCCACAGACGACGATTTAAATGATCATAACATAGTAAGGTACCAAATAGTGGATGGGAACATAAACAATTTGCTCAGCATTAATGCAATGAATGGTGAGATCAGAGTGGCAGGAGATATTGATCGTGAGCAGATCACAGCATTCACATTGACCATTGAAGCTAGAGACAATGGATCACCCCAAACACGCCAAAGCAGGGTACAAGTCATGATCACAGTAATTGATATCAATGACAATGCTCCAGTTTTCAGCCCAGATACTCATTCCTTGGTGTTACGAGAAGACATTCAACCAATATTCAATGTTGTGCAATTGTTTGCTTCTGATGCTGATGAGCCTGGAAATCCTAACTCTATGATTGTATATTCCATTCAGAGTTCAACAGGAATTGATGCAAATGTTAAGTTTCAACTGAATCCATCTTCCGGTCAGTTACTTCTGGTTCAGTCATTAGATTTTGAGAGTGAAGACTCTTACCAGTTTCAAATTCTCGCCACTGATCAAGGATCTCCACCACTGAGTGACACTGCTACCGTCACGATTGCTGTTACCAATGTCAATGAGGACCCGCCAATGTTGTCTGGTGATCAAGCTGTTGAAATCTCGGAGCTAGCCGCAGTTGGAACAAATGTTGCTGTTTTCAATGCATTGGATCCCGACAATATGCCCGTTACCTTTAGTATCAGCTCAGGTAATGAAGAAGCTAAATTTGAAATTGGTCGAACAAGTGGAACTATTACACTTGCTGCTTCACTTGATTTTGAAACAACCACTGAATATACTCTGGGTATTCTAGCCTCTGATGGAAGTCAAGATGCTTCAGTTTCGCTGACTGTAAGTGTTCTGGATGAGAATGAATTCACCCCTGAGTTCACTAGAGATACTAGCTTTGAGATCGATGAAGAAGAACCATCTGGTGTGCTAGTGGGTACTTTAATGGCAACAGATGGAGATGCCGGTCTTAATAACTCAAGAATCACCTTCTCATTTGTCCAGCAAACACAGTTCACTAATTTGTTTAATTTGGATCCTGACTCTGGGCGAATTACGACTACCTCTGTCTTGGACCGAGAGAATTTACTCCAAATCTTTCCACCTGATACATCTCAACACAGTGTTCAAGTCTCAGCTAGGGATGGTGGTATACCATCTTTACAGTCTGTTACCACCATTACCATTAGACTAGTGGACATAAATGACAATGCACCAATGTTTTCTGATCAAAGTTACTTGAACTCTATTCTTGAGAACCTACCAGCTGGACAAAGTGTCTTTCAACTTGGAGCAACTGATGTAGATTTGGGTAGCAATTCTCAAATTGAGTTCTCCTTCAGTCTTACCAGTAATTCAGGGAATACAGTTCCATTTGAAATTGATGAGAATACAGGGTTTATCCAGACCACTCAGCCCTTGGATTGTGAGCTTCAAGCAAACTACAGTTTTACCCTGACTGCAACTGACATGGGAACCCCGAGTATGAGTTCAGAAATTCAAGGAACATTAACAATTATCGATGAAAATGACAATGCCCCGATGTTCACAATGGATGTATATCGAGTTACAGTTAACGAGACTGTCGATATTGGACGAACAATTCTGCTGCAAGTGACGGCAAATGATCCTGACAAGGGATCTAATGGAGAAGTGCTTTATTCAGTAATTAATACAGAAGTCCCAATGAATTCACTTGAAAGCCAAGATGATGGGATTACTTTGTTCACGATAGACTTGTCAAATGGAAATCTACGTCACATAACGGCCTTCAACTTTGAAGCTACAGATGAAGTCACTGTAACAGTTGTGGCTAAAGATAGGGGTATCCCAATACTGAGTGGTAGTGCCCAAGTTATCTTCACTGTACTCAATGTGGATGAGACTCCTCCTGACTTTGTAGGGACATGCGATGCAACTGTCAACGAAGATGTACAAGATGGAACATTTGTCACTCAGTGTTTTGCTGTGGATCCTGACAACATTACAACTTCAGAAAATCAAGTTGCCATCACATATTCAATATTTAGTGGAAACTCCGAAGGGAAATTCATGATTGAGGAGAATACAGGTATCATAAGGACTGCCGATTCACTTAATGCAGAAGAAGAAACGTCTTATACACTCATGATTGAAGCAACAGATTTGGCCGGACGTAGTGAATTTAGTAGAGATGTGACAATCACAGTTCTGGATATCAATGATAATGCACCTCAGTTTGCCAGTCAGAGTTATGAATTTACTCTAAGCGATTCCGTTATAAACAGATATCAGCAAGAAATCATCATCGTAGCTGCAACTGATGCTGATAGTGGGGACAATGGGATGTTCACATTCTCTATTGGCACAGTTACTTCCAACATTGAAGAGATGAAAACTACTGTGGAAATTGTTGTAACTGATCATGGAAGCCCATCTTTGTCTACCACTTCAATACTAACGGTATCTTTTGAAAGCCAGTGTTTACTTCAGGAGTATGAAGTAGTTCAATCCTCAACCGATGCATCTAGAGGCACTGTCTCAGTGTATGTTCTGTGTCAAATTGAGCTCCGTCCCAACCAATTAGAAGTTCCATTGAGAAGCAGCAGTGGTATTTTCTATTGCACTGTCGTACGCAACAGTCCCATGACTTACCAATGGCTTCATAATGGTTCTGCTATTACTGCATCAAACGAGCTTACTCGGGGAAGACCAGAAGTGAGTTACACCATTCAAAATGCACAATTTGAAGATGCTGGAGAGTATGCTTGTAAAGCTTCAACCAGAGTAGGCAGCCTCCAGACAATAAATGGTGTTGTGAATATTCAGGGTGAGTAAATGTTTAGGTAATATTGTAGTCATGTGCTTAATTTCTGTTTGCCGTGATGTACCCAATTGTAGTGCCTCCTACTATCATCATCCCACCAGAAGATGTAGCTGTAAAGACTGGTGGCATAGCTACCTTTACCTGTTCTGTTGCTGGAACCCCCACACCAATAATTGAGTGGCTTATAGGTGAACAGGTTGTGGCAACTGGCTCACCACTAGTGATTGATGACATCGACAAGCCCAATGAAGGGTCGTATGTCTGTAGAGCTTCAAGTACAGCAGGTGTAGCCACAGCTGAAGGAAGACTTACTCTTTATGGTATGTAATTCACATATGTAATTTTTGACTCTATATACCATGATGACTTTCAGCCTTTATTCCCCCTCTGTTTAGTGAATACTGATGTTGTTGAGATTGATTTTGAAGCTGTGAATAATCCCAACGAGGATGGCACATGTCATATTGTAGATGTGAATGCAATTGAGGTAACAATCAGTATAATTTTATTGCTATTTCACTTAAAGATCCATTTTTTAATTCTGTACAGGCTGTACTTAATAGCATTACGTCTAGAAGGGCAATGATTACCAACATTCAAGGTGTTGACATCTGTGAACTGACAGCCTGCACTCCTAATCCTTGCATGAATGGTGGCAAATGTGAACTCACTGACAACATAATGGGTGGTTACATGTGCACTTGTGCCGAAGGATTCACAGGAAGGAATTGCACTGAAGATGTAGACGAATGTATTAATGGTTAGTTATCAAAACCTGAGTATGACTGCATGTAAATCAATCAGACTTTTAAGAAAAAAATCTGTTCAAAATAGATCCATGTGGCTCCAGTGGTAATTGTACAAATGAAAGAGGACGGTACAGATGTCAGTGTTCACGTGGAACTAGCGGACACCGTTGTCAGTTTTCTGACGTTTGCAAGACTACACCAGATATATGCTCTGATGGTAATACCAGATTTGTTATAATAATTATTATATTATGCGAATTATTGTTCACATGTTTTAAATCAATTTTTACAGGAGAAATATGCCTTGAATCCTTCTCATCTGGCTTCCTTTGTAGACCATTGCCAGATGCTAGCAGGAGTGTTGTAGTGAGAGGTGTGGTGGGAGATCCTGGTTTCCTAGGTGACCTTCTGCAGATGTTAATTGAGCAGCAGTTGGTGAGTTACCAATAAACTAATAATGCAAAATAATAACTGATTTGATCCAATTTTCTTATTAGGCACTAGCACCACAGAATCGTCAAAACTATAGCAGCAGGCCTATAAGGAGTTATTAATTATATAGAAAGCCGGAGTGATCCAAATTTGCTGAGTGAAGTTGATGGTTATGGCTGAATCATACATCACATGACCTGGCCAAAACGCGAAACTCGGCTAACTAAAGCCGCAAATTATTTGCGCAGTGGTGTCAAAAGATAAAAGATTTGCTCAAAAGTTGTCCTTCGTACAGAATCGATATCATACTCATGAAACTGATAGTGGTACCCTTCCTCTCGATAGTGACAATTCTCATCTGGTCTGTTGAGTTGTCCGATGCCGCAAAAATCCTCCAATCATCAACCAGCCTCGGAATCGAAAGAGGTAGGAAACTAGCCAGTGGAATTCTACAAAATGTCTTCTGGCTAGACCAGACTTTGATATATTGACTACTTTGGTAATGGTGGCTTTCAAAAATTTGCATGGCGCTCGACCGGTCGACCTTAAGGCCTTAGGCCCTAGCGCCCCTTTTATAGAATTCCAGTTCTAGTGCCGTGTGCAAAACGACAGCTGATTCAGCTTTTACCCACATTTTTGCAGTGTACCGTGCTGTGGAAGTTGAATCAGACGGCTACGTGTACGACGAAGAATATGGTGATGATCAAGAACATGTAAGTATTTTGAGAAAGGAAATCTTGTTCTAGGCTGTTTGGTTAACTAGTGCTGTTACCTCATGATCTCACTTTGGCATACACACTGTAACACACATCAATTCTATAAATCTATGGTAGTGTGATGTCACTGAACACATTCTAGCAGAAGAGTTTTCAAAGGTTGCCAAGAAACTACCACTGGTTGTAGATAACTGTAGTGTGTGTGATAGTGAACTACATGATGAGGATTATGGGAATTCAACTGGCTCCTGTGGGACAATTTATGAGTTAGTGCAACAAGTGCTTTTGGGACTGAACCTTACAACACCATGTTGTCTTGGAAATACATCTAGTTGTGATGATAAACCAACTGGAAGGTCAAGGACTCCTTTGAAGGAAGGTACATACAATATGATGCGATATTCATAATGTGCACAACAATGATCACACTCAAACAAATTGTGGTACACACACACACACACACCATGATTTTTAGCTTATTGCTATGGGTTTCTCATGGTTCTCTTTGTCAGTCTCCTTGCTTTTCTTGGACTCTTGTTTGTTCCGCTTTTGAAGAAGAATAATCCTCGCCGTAGAGTCATATGGGAGTACATCCATGCCATGATGATAGGCCTGGGAGCTTCGGCTCTTACCAGTGGTGCCATGCTGCATTTGGTTCCAGAGGTATAGCTTGTTGCTTGTGTTTTTGTCTATAGCAAACTCTTGTAATTGAGCATATGTTGCAAAACTCACTGAACACTTAAATGACATTTGTATACAGGTGTTTGGTTCTGATGACAATGATGAAGAGCAAGAAAGAGAACTTCGTTGGAAGGGTTGCCTTGCACTTGTAGGGCTCTATGCTTTCTTTTTGTTTGAGTTTATTCTCCACACTTGGAATACTCATGCTCACTACAATGGTATCCCTGATAATGCTGATGGAAGTGAAACTGATAACCCGTCATCACCTCTTGTAGAAGAAGAGAGAGCCCAAAACAAGAACGCACCCAACTATGGGAGTGGAAGCAGTGGAGCAAGTGTGCAAGTAGCTCAGCCAAAGTCATTTGCTCAGAAAATTGGTCAGTATGTTAATCGTATCAAACCATTTGCCTGGTTGATTCTGCTGGGAGATAGTGTTCACAACTTCGGTGATGGTCTGGCACTGGGAGCTGCAATATCGCAGAGCCTTTCACTTGGGCTTGGAACCACAATAGCTGTTGTCTTTCATGAAATACCTCACGAAATCAGTATGTCCTATAATAATTATAGTGACTAATTTATGCATATAAATTATGTAAAACAAAAAAAAAATTTTAGGTAATTTTGTCATCTTAGTCTCCACTGGTTTGACATGGTATGCTGCTCTTCTTTACAACTTCTTCTCTGCTCTGGTTGCTGTTGCTGGATTTTTTGTTGGAGTGGCTGTGAGTACTCATAGTCCTAAAGCCAAGGAGTGGTTACTAGCCTCTGCTATTGGTCTTTTTATCTATGTTGCTCTTGTTGACCTGGTGAGTTAACTTGTATGTATCAAAACAAACATACATAATTTGCACACACACACACACACACACACACACACACACACACACACACACACACACACACACACACACACACACACACACACACACACACACACACACACACACACACACACACACACACACACACACACACATAGCCTCATCCCCAGGCTCCCCTTTGACCTTTCACTCACGGAAAGGAGAAGGGGAGCTTGGTATCCGAAATCATGCATGATGTCAACGGTTGCCAAAGAGTAAATTCGCCGGGTGCGGCGGTTAGATTAATGACGTCAAACTCTTGGTTCTGCGCACACAGCAATATTCGCGATCACTGAGCACTACAAGCAGCTTCAAAACTTACAAAGAAGGGCAGTCTCTAGTAGCTTATTATCTATTAGTAGTCTACAGTTACAGAACAAAACTTACTGATGCTCTAGACTACCAAAATCAGATGAAAAGACGGGCTGAGGATGTCAGCAGGGCTAGTTCTCTCCGTGCAGTTACTGTTTGGCAAAGTTCACTCTATAGACAGCCTAAAATAATTCTCTTGCTATCTGCTTACTGTTTTTATCTGACAAAAACTACCGTACATTTCATTTTGCCATACTAGCCTCACGTGGCAAGAAGTGTTATTACGTGGGCAGAGTCATTGACCGCAGTACATTATGCCCACACGCAATTTTCACCGTTCTACCCTGTTCTATACCCACGTGATCTCGGATACCAGGTTCCCCTTCTCCTTTCCGTGAGTGAAAGGTCAAAGGGGAACCTGGGGACGAGGCTACACACACACACACACACACACACACACACACAAACATATAGCTGCCTGAATTGACTCATCTCAAGCACAAAGGTTGCAAGCGTTGGGGGATACTTTTGGTGCTCAATGTTGGTTTTTTCATTTCATTTACGGTGTTACTACTCATTGCAGTGTATGAAGATGAGCTAAATAATCTGGTGGACATTCACAAATGAAGCTAAAATTGGTTTCTATGGCTTTTACTGCATGTGTGTTATAGGAATAAAATAAATTATCAGATAGAACAGAAATCATGTCTGCTTTTCAATAATTATTAGTTGCTATTTATATACAAGTTTAGAAATTTGAACAAAGTACCGTATAGCGGGAAATTTTTGTGGGGGAAAATTTTTGCGAATTTCGCTGTTTGGCAGCTTTCCGCGAAAATTTTCCCCCACAAAATTTGTGAGGTATGTGGTCGTCACGTATAGACCTTATGCAATTGTGTGGAGTGAAGTGGAGTGAAGTAGGGTAGAGTGAAGTAGAGTGGAGTGGAGTGAAGTAGGGTAGAGTGAAGTAGAGTGGAGTGGAGTGAAGTAGAGTGAAGCATGCGCAATCCACGAAAATTTTCCCCGCGAATTTCTATTCAAGACGAAAACGCAAAAATTTTCCCCCACGAAAATTTCCCGCTATACGGTACTATAGGCTTGTGTCAATTGTAGCATTGTAACCTAACATGTATTAAAATCATTTTGGTGTGTATTTGCACAAAGTGTGTGAAATTTGTCTTGCTAACTTAGCCATGTGGATCATCATCATAGAGTTGTTCACTCACAAACCCTCTGTGCATGCACAGACACTGAGGGTCGGTTGCAGTACATGATGGATAGATCACTTTATGCATGGAAATAGCTTACAAAACTGCTGTTTTAGGAATGTGCACACTGCCATGTGCAAAGAACCACCCATGAAAGAACTGTACAGTAAGCAGTATTATAATGTTACAGTACAGATAAAACCAGTACAGTACATCACTTTTTGTTAATTAATAATTAATAATTTAACATTTAATCTAGCTATTAATATTATTTATATTTTCTGTTATTTGGCAGAAGGGTGCATGCAACTAGTTTGTTTGCTGTTGACCCCGTGTGAACCCTAGCTACTCTATTATCACCTCCACCCATCCAGTAGCCGGTATCATAGATAATAGAGACAATGTAATTAGTCTAGAAAACTAAACTAATTGCATTCCAGCGTGAGCGATCCGCGCAAGGCCTCGGCTTTGGTCTCTTTCCCTTCTTTCTCCTCCCTTTCGAATTTCCTGCCCCGCCTACTAATAAGGGTCTGCTGATCTGGACACCAGACTAGGACCACCCACCAATCGGTCTATGCACCTGCAACATGCACATGCACTAACCTGATCACAAATCACTGCGACGCAGCCACTTTCGCAGACGTAAGATAGAGAGGTGACACTAGTATCTAAAAACCACTCAAAATGAAGCCGATCTATTTGCTGATTATCTCGTGCATACTTATATGCAATTTTTGGAGTTCTCTCACTCAAGCAAAGGCCTTCCACGATCCAGCTGTTAAAAGAGGTACATTGTTGTTGCTTACTAAGTTGTTGAATTTACTTTTAGAACACCTTCTTGTTCTACCGCACACTTTAGCAGCATGTCAAAAGCTCGGAGTATAGTATGTAGTGCGTACTATTGTTAGTTCAACTTTTGTGCCGTGTGCAAAATGTGCCGTGCGCAAAAAACCGTGACTCACAAAAAACGTGTGTTCTGATCTTGCAGCGAAGAAGGAGGTAGAAGTGGACGATCATGATCACGAAGATGAGCATGGTCACGAAGATGAACACGGCCATGAAGATGAAGCACTTAGTGTAAGTAAAAGATTTGCAGTTTTTATCATAAAGTTAATTAGCACTCGATGCGTGGGTCTGTCTTTGAAAGATGTCTAAGTTGTCCTAGTCTCGCTAGCCAGATTCTCCGCAAAAATGGGAGACTGGCCTAGCCACTGAGACTCTGCAAAAAATGGGAGAGTTTGGTATATCGCGTATACTACTTTTTGTTCCATCTTACTCACTGTCGTCATTAGCAAAAACGACTGTTAGGCCAGACCAGAGGCGGTAGGACCATAGACTTACACTTGACCTTTAGGTATTAAATGAGGTCGCTAATTGGAAATTGCAAACTGGCTTACAGGAAGATTGTAAGTGTGATATTCAGACTCAGCACCCTTCATTTAGTTAGGGATCACTTTCTTTTTTTCTTTTTGGGCTCTCAGCAAGGGATATATTAATGCAAGCGTGTTTAAAAGTTAATTAACATTCCATTGAACATTCCATAGTCCAGTATATATATAGCAGGAAAACAAAGGCTATGCAGATGAAAAAAAGAGATGCCCCCCCCCACCTAAATCAATAGTGCTAAGAAAAAGCTTCGGAATACTTCAGAAACCATAAGAAAAACAATAAGTGACCTCATTAGACGAAGGTCAAGTGTGTCCTACAGTCCTACCTCCTCTGAGGCTAGACCAAATTGATTTCATGGTTCTTGGACAATTTTTTTCAAAAATAGGCCCAGTAGGCCGACAGAAGTCCAGTTTACCCAAGACGTCCATAATCTGTATCAAGCTAAACCAACACACTTACCAGACTCTGGTAATCTGGTAATGACAACAAGCAGGAAGCTCTACCCACGTGATTATGTAGTATTATGGTCATGTAATGTTATGGTAGCACCCACTTAACTTGACCACGGGTTACAACTGTGGTCATTACCAGATTATGGTATATAACGTGAAACAAAAAGTATTATACGCAATCCACCAGACTCTCCCGTTTTTTTTTGCGGAGTCTTATCATGCAGGTAGGGACTCCGAGGTCTATAAAGAACTATGGGATTATACACTTACTGATACCATACGTACTGTCAGTAAATACTCGACGAAATTCATAGTCGATTCTTACTTTAACTGTAAATATCCACCGACGTTCTGTGCATACACATACAAAAAGAGTTTCTCTTGCAAACAAATTATGTAATATGTCATAATGATAATTATTGCCAATATACAGTGTAATGAGCATGCCTTGAAGTTAATGATACAACTATGTCCACTATAATAGTGTGCTGTGACAGAACACATTCTGGCTGAAGAATTTTCTAAACTAGCAGAGGAGGTGAATCTAGTCGGAGATGACGGGAATGTGTGTGAAATAGAAGATGATGAACATCACGAAGAAGAGGAGAGCCATAAAGATGACCATCATGATGAGGATGACGGTATAAGTACTTGTTGCAATGCAGACTGTAAATTCTTGAAGCCGTGCATTGCAAACTCTATTTTCATGCAGATGACCATGGAAGTGCATCAGCAGATGGCCACGAAATTACTTCTGTGAATAATTCTTGTGACACTTACTTTGAGTTTACACAACAACTGCTTCTACGACTCAACCTTACAACACCCTGTTGTCTTGGTCTTGAAAATGTGTCTAACTGTGAGGAGAGTGAATTGTCTGCTGGAAGATCTAGAACTCCTACAAGTGAAGGTAGTGTTGATAATTGTATTCATGATCATGATTGTCATTATGTACACACCTGTGCCATGTGCACCTGGTATGTACATTGTTGACAGCTTATGGCTATGGGTTTCTCATGATTCTACTTGTCAGTCTCTGCTCCCTACTTGGTATTTTATTTGTTCCTCTTCTGAACAAGAAGAATTCTTGGGGCAAAATTCTCTACCAGTACATCTATTCCTTGATGATAGCCCTGGGTGCTTCAGCTCTATTCTGTGATGCTATACTACATTTGCTGCCCCAAGTAAGTGTGCGCCTACAATTTAGTATTTTACTCAGGGTAAAAAAAAATTTTTCACCAAAAATTTTGTTTTGTTAACTATCATAGTCTAGCTGGCCAGACTCTTTTGAGAGTGTATCCAGAGAGTCAGTCTGGTTGGCCAGACTTGTATCCAGGGAGTACACATGTATGATTATCAGGACATCTTTCATCCTGCTGACTCAACTCATGCCTTACCGTGCATACATGTTTGTTTGCTATTGCCTAGCAACCAAAGTTTTTATAGGCTAATTGCCAGTTAGTGGCTGGGTGGAGGTGACAATAGAGTAGCTAGGGGTCACAAGGGGTCCATGGCAAACAAAATAGTTGCATGCCCTTAAGTGTGCAGCACTCGTGCACCAATGTGTGTAATATATTGAACCCATATATGAGTCAGTGGAAGAGTCATACTTTTAATTCCTGACCAGGTGTTTGGTCTCCATGCCCACTCAGCTGAGGAGGATGCTCATGACCATGAAGAAGAAGAAGAAGACATGTCGTTTATTTGGAAGGGTTGTGTCGTGATATTGGGACTGTATGCTTTCTTTTTGTTTGAGTTCCTTCTCCACACTTGGAATGCTCACACTCACAACCATGGTGGAGACTCTAGCAAGACTTCACTTCTTCATGATACAAATAGTAATGGTAATTTGAAGGAGGAGAGTACTGAACTAGAGGTCACATTTCCCCATGGAGAGTGCAAGGATTCAGACAAACCAAGTGGATCGATATTGCATCCAAGTGTAAATGATGTTGACAGTGAAAGTCCAGGCACTCAGGGTTCTAAGGTGGGTTTTGTATAGTATACATGTACATGTCACTTTGTTTGTGTTCTAATGAACTACATCATCTGGAAGTTAATTTTTGTAGTCCTCACAATAGAACTACATCATCTGGAAGTTAATTTTTGTAGTCCTCACAATAGTAAGCTATGTAATATTAGTCATCTATTATTATTTGGCTGACACAGAAATCTTATCCAAAGAAGTGTTGCAACTACATTATGAACATCAAGCCTCTTGCTTGGTTGATTCTGCTGGGAGATGGTGTTCACAACTTTGCTGATGGTCTGGCACTGGGAGCTGCAATATCTCAGAGCCTTTCCCTGGGGATTGGAACCATGATAGCCATCGTCTTTCATGAAATCCCCCATGAAGTTGGTATGTGCTGTTTTAAATGATTGTGTGATGTGTTTATATGTCTTTGCAATTACATAACAGGTGATTTTGTTATTTTACTCTCCACTGGTTTGACATGGTATACTGCTCTTGTTTTCAACTTCATCTCTGCTTTGGTTTCTGTTCTTGGATTCTTTGTTGGAGTGGCTGTGAGTACACAAAGTGCTGAAGCCAATGAGTGGATACTGGCAGCAGCTGCTGGTCTTTTCCTTTACATTGCCCTTGTTGATCTGGTGAGTTTTCAAACATGTGCCCATAGGCCTCTGCATGTAATACCATAGTGTATATAATTTATTAGTAAAAAAAATGAGTTCACACACTCAATCACACATACACACACACACACACACACACACACACACACACACACACACACTNTCTGTGTTACATGTGGTGTGCTCACACACACACACACACACACACACACACACACACACACACACACACACACACACACACACACACACACACACACACTGTGACACACACACACAGCTCCCTGAACTGATCCACCTCAAGCAAAGAGGTTGCCTACGTTGGGGGCTGCTGTTCATG
This sequence comes from Tethya wilhelma, assembly GCA_964030475.1. Taxonomy (NCBI): domain Eukaryota; kingdom Metazoa; phylum Porifera; class Demospongiae; order Tethyida; family Tethyidae; genus Tethya; species Tethya wilhelma. The sequence goes on from CAXIPT010000001.1 coordinate 3,390,234, forward strand.
ATCAACATTGGGTTTTTGATTTCATTTGTTGTTCTCCTGCTCCTTGCAATCTATGAAGATCAGCTGAATGACTTGGTGAATGTTTGAGTTGAGTTTTGTTGTTGTTGTTTTTTTTGACATGTACAATAATATTGTACATTTGAGACTCAAGAGTACCTATTATGTAGAATATAACTTTTATAATGACTCAATATTAAGCTTTATAGAGAACGTCATTCTGCTTTAGTGGTATACAATTATACATTTATTATAATTCTGTGGTTAAAATCTACACGTCATTGTGTGACACAGTTGGTGCAGCAGTGTCCCTGTGCCTGTGGGGTGTGTGCTCCACTGATTACTGCATGTTTTCAAGTTTGAAATTCATGTGCCATTCAGACTGTTTTGTAGACAGAAGCCAGGGAATTCAATGGTTGCCCATAATTCCACAGTACAAACAAACTTGAAGATTTGTTAAAAATGAACGTGACATTGTTTGTGTCAGAAGACCAAATGGTTATGTTCAGGTGTAGAATACGTGTTTACATTGATCATTCAAGGTTAGGAATTCCTGTTTACCAACACTTCATTGCCAAGGCTGATAAACAACTACAGTATAAGAAGGGATTCATACTTTTGCTCTCGCTTTTGCTTGACTTCTCCAAAATTACATGTGAGAATCAAGGGTAAAGGTCGTCACGTAGTGAGGTATGCAATGCATGCATGCCAACATGCCAATATGCAGCACGGTTCTTTTACTGCTCAGTTATTACTATACAGATGCCTGTGCTGGTATGCACCTAGCAGTAAACATCAGTATACTTCATACACAAGCAAGGAGTATGGCGAGCAAAGCAAGCCATGGATACTCGTAATGTAGGAGTTCATGTTTATATATATCATGCACTTGTTTAGTTTCATTCCTCAATTTTATTTTACTACGACCAGGGGTCACCAATAACTTTAATTGCTAATAATAATTGTCTCAAAAAGTAATTGATCTAGGTAAGTAGAAGTGCTCAAGTGCATCACTGAACATAGTGGTTGAGTGTACGAGCAGAGGGGTCACTGGTTTCACTCCACTTGGGCATCCAGTAGTAGGGGATGAGATGACTGCAGTCTGGAAACAGCTCCTCAAACACCTCTCTGTAGTAGTAGGCTTCTTTGGTACGTGGGACAACACCTTTGAACTTTGTGCTAGCTTGAGCAAGCATCTTATCATCAATCTATAATACATTGAACTAGCTTTTAAACAAGGATGGTTACAATAATCATCTAAGTTAGTAGTCTTGTGACGATAGCAGCTCTATATCACACACCATGCAAAGTCTGCTAAAAGAAAAAAATTCAGGCAGCAACTGTGAATCACCCAACCGCCACTTCCTAACTTGCTTACCCTCCCCCCAAACAAACTTATTTCAGGCACTGACTTACATGACTTATATAGTTCAATTGCAGTAGATACAGACTGCACATTAGGCTATTGACTTACTGTTTCAGCTGCATGTTCTTGCAACACGGAGTACCAAGACTTCTTTGTAGAGGACACACCATCGCTGAATGCCTCCTTGGGCCTCCACAGGATCTCATCTGGGAGGAGTCCTGTCCCACTGAATGCACTGCGGAGAAAATGCTTCTCTATTCCATTCTTAGGCTGGCGATCCTCTGGTGGTAGAGAGAGAAAGTAAGAAGTGAACATTTTGTCCAAGAAGGGGACTCTAACTTCTAGACCATGAGCAGCAGTTGTTCGGTCAGAGCGTAGCACATCGTAGAGATAAAGGTCCTCCAGTAGTCGCATACTTTCCTTTTGTCCTTCCTGGGCAGTTGGTGCTTTGTGGAAGTAAATGTAACCTTGGCAAAGTTCATCAGAACCTTCACCTGAGAAAATAACGGTGGTGTTGGTTTTTTCCTTGACATACTTGGAGACCAGATACATTCCAACAGAGGCTCTGATCGTGGTAATGTCAAAGCTCTCCAGTGAGTAGATGACATGATGAAGAGCATCAATGCCTTCCTCGGTAGAGAATTTCACCTCGTGATGCTCTGTGTCCAGGTGTTTGGCTACTACACGAGCAGCTCTGATATCAGGGGAGTCATCATCTATGCCAATTGAAAAGGTCTGAATCCTGCAGTGGAAAGGTGAGTATACTTATAGGTAGTAACAAATCCACAGGAATCAATGACACAAATGGCTTCTTGTACACACAATAGAAGGATGCATTACATAGAACTCATTACTTGTATTTGTATCCTTCTTCTTTCATACACTGCACGAGGAGAGCAGCAACCAAACTAGAGTCAAGACCACCAGAGAGCAGACAGCCAATTCTCCTATCAGCCAGTAGACGTTTTTGAACTGCTTTCTTTAGTAGAAGTCGGATGTTTGCATAAGGATCATTTGGTAGCAAATCGACAACTGTGCTCAGATCAGATCCACCGATTCGAAGGTACTGCTTTGTTTCGGACAAGAATGCTTTGCCTTCTGAATCGATATTGTACGACTGCACATGACCAGGTGGGAAAGGCTTGACCGCAACACCATTATTCTGGGGTAGTCCCAATAGTCCTTTGACCTCTGAGCAGACTGCCAATGTACCTGAATAAAAATAAGGAATACAGATATTCATAAGACCAGGCTGTATACATAATGAATATCTCTAGGACCTGGTATAGAGAGTTAGCTTCTACTATTTTTATGGTAGTTAGTACAATGACTTATTGGGAAGATAGATAACTCCTCAGTTTTTCTAGTGAAGTAAGAAATTACAAATTGCTAAAATATTTAATTTAATCATAAAGTAGCAACATGCCAGTGACTGATTATTAGCCATTTGTGTTGTAAATCTCACAATAATACATTATTCTACAGCAATAAGATCATAACATCAAAAGACGCCCAGGCCATATTGTCCTTGATGTAGATATTTAAGTCTTGCTCTTACTACGCATGCGCGAGCACACGTGACATGATCAACAAACCTTGGTCATAGAACATAAACATTGGTCGGACACCAAAGACGTCCCTGCCAAGATAGATTTTTCTCTCTTTGGAATCTACTATGACGAACCCAAACACTCCATCAAGCATCCTAGCTGTTTTCTCCGCACCAAAGCGGACATAGAGATGAATAATGGCTTCTCCATCGCAATGAGTTTCGTAGCTGAACCCGAATTCCTTCTGAACTTCTCGGCAGTTGTAAATTTCTCCATTGTAGAGCAATCTAACGTGTGGGTAAGCCAAGAGCCTCATTGGTTGCATGCCACCAATAGCATCGACCACTTCGAGACGATGAAATCCAAGACATGAATCGGGAAAGGTCGGAACAGACTCGATACGGAATGCTTCGGGACCTCGGTGAGATATTTTGTGGCATGCAGCACAGCGTATCTTCACGTCTTCTCTAGCGCCGAATAATGCCCAGATTCCACACATTTTGCCTGGCTAGCTACACTAGGTTCAGTACCTCTTGTGTTTGATTTGTGGTCAGGATTCTGAGGAACTCAATATAAAGAAACCTGTACGTAACACAATACCAATAGAATGTCCACATGCTGTGCATGTGTTCCTGCGGGCACATTGCAGCAATTTGTTTGGTCTTGCATCATCATAGCAACTTTTCAGGATTCCCACCCCCTATCAGAATTTCCATTGAAAGTTGTATTAGTAGGTAGTCTCCTCCCCTTCCTAGTTGTCCCACCTACTATGCTAGTAGAAAGGGAGTGGACACCATAAAGCAAGAGTGTGATTATAACTATCATAATTATTATTCCTCCTGATCAACATGCTGGTCGTTCTTAGAGAGGGAGTGTGAAGTAAGAGTATAATAGAGCTAGGTTTTAATCTCAGCATGGAACAGTTTAGGACAAGTACCGTCTGTTGAAGTTGGACTTCGGCTTGTGCAGGAGGTGGACTATTTTGCATTGTGGCTGCTGATTTACATGTTTGCTCTTGTAATTTAACTGGCCAGACTTGCATGAGACAAGGTGAAGCAAACTCTACCTTGAGCCAGTGTCGGGAATTATACTGTCCTACACTGTCACGTGTAGCCACACATGAGGTACATGACCTGTATTACTACATCTCTCAGTACAGTCTGAGCATGAGCTAATAATCGCTGTATATTAAGTCATCTATTTGACTAAAAATTACTTATGAATCCAGAGTCCAGGACATCTGTCAGAGAACAAACTCATCTAACCCCGGCACAATCATGTATAAATCTACTCAGCTCAGTTTGAAGCTCTAGTTCACTAAAATAAAACAAAAGAAAAGTAGACAGTCACAATAGTTTGCAGGATGAATGATATGGTAGTAATGAATAATGTTACTATCATAACACTGACACATGACGTTTAACTTACATAAGTCCCATACAAATTAGCTTGTTAAGTACAGCCAACTGGAATAGCTATTAAACTCATGTGTGATGACAGATCAGAACTGAGACGATGAAGAAGTCAGTGCCAATCTATACAGTGATGATCATACTCACCTGGTCATCATCTTTGAGTGTTAATGCCATAGATATAAAACCCTTCCAGCCGTTTGCCCTGGGGATTCTAAGAGGTGAGTGAAACGGTTTGATACGGAGAGATGCCTTCTTGATTGAGAGCATCATAAGTTTGGGCAGCAGTCTACAGCTATGGTTTCAACAAGCTATGGTAATCAGTGGACCCGAAATTCTATTGTGGAATTTTTAATAGTGCCGTGTGCAAACCAACAAGAACTCCTGACTCAGCATATTAAATATAATTTATATTTCTTCCCCTTTTAATGTAGCAAGCCGTGCTGTTCCTAAGATTGATGTCTACAGTGAAGATCATGATCACGATCATTCAAGTGTAAGCCTGGGCTCATATTTATATCTATAGCTAAAAAGATATGTTTGCATGTTCATGGTACCGGTGTGTCAAATTTTTAGCCATAGTCTCACACATACACACTAGTGTGCTGTGACTGAACACGTTCTGGCAGAAGAGTTCTCAAAACTTGCTGAGGAATTTCCTCTAGTTGGAGAAAACGGCACTGCGTGTGAAATTGACACACATGATCATCATATGCAGGATGATGAGGATCATGGCAATTCAACGAACTCCTGTGAAACAGTTTTTGAATTTGTACAACAACTGCTTTTGAGGATTAATCTTACAACACCATGTTGTCTTGGAAATTCATCCAACTGTGATGATGAGCCAAGTGAAAATACAAAAACTCCTTTGAAGGAAGGTATGGATATGGTTAGAACATTATTCACAATGTGCACATGTAACACACACACTGTCACATGCATCACACAATAGCATTATTATGTACACAATCACATGGTACATTATGCACTGCCACACATACACACATTATGAATATAGCTTATGGCTATGGATTTCTCATGATTGCCTTAATCAGTCTCTGCTCTCTTCTTGGTGTTCTGTTTGTTCCTCTTTTAAACAAAAATAACTCTTGGGGTAGAATTCTCTACCAGTACATCTTTGCTTTGATGATAGCCCTGGGTGCTTCAGCTCTATTCTGTGATGCTTTACTACATTTGATCCCAGAGGTATACACTGTTTCTTTGTTATGTAACTATCAAAATAAACTATGCCATAGGGGGAAAAAATCCAGTGGGAAAGAGCCTGCAAGGTCCTTAAAAATTTACAAAGCAACAAAGAAGATCCTGGATTCAAATTATTATCCACATGAAAGGGAAAAAACCTGGAAGATTTTAATTATGTTATTTGTGATTTGCACTCAACTGAGCAGGTATTTGGTCTTCATAATCATGGTGATGACCACAATGATGACCACGACCATGACCATGAAGAGGATAAGACATTTCTTTGGAAGACCTGCATTGTGATTGCTGCTCTATATGCCTTCTTTGTGTTTGAGTTTATTCTCAACACTTGGAATGTTCATAGCCACCTTATTGATAGCACAGATGATAGGAGTAGTACTCATGAAGGTGAAACCGATTCATCATATCTGCTAAAAGGAAAGAAAAATACAGAGCCAAGATATGGAGAAAGCCATGATATTGAACCAGAGCTAACTGTAAAATCACGAAAAACTTACCCAAAACCTTTTTCAAACAAAATTCGCCAGTATTTTAGCCATATTAGACTATTCGCTTGGTTGATTCTGCTGGGAGATAGTGTTCACAATGTTGCTGATGGTCTGGCACTGGGAGCTGCAGTATCTCAGAGCCTTTCCCTGGGGATTGGAACCATGATAGCCATCATGTTTCATGAAATCCCCCATGAAGTTGGTATGTCTGATATACTACTATGCATTCCCTGCCCCCACCTACCCACCCACCCTCTTTGACAGGGGTCTGAGATTGTACATGTTCTCACACAATACATAGTAGTCGTGATTTCTGCTCTATTTTATAATACATAGGTGATTTTGTCATCTTGATCTCCACTGGTATGACGTGGTATGCTGCTCTTTTTTTCAACTTTATCACTAATTTCCTTGCCATTGTTGGTTTTTTTATTGGAGTGGCTGTGAGCCAGGAGAGTACTGAAGCTAAAGAATGGATACTAGCAGCAGCTGCTGGTCTTTTCATCTATCTAGCTCTCGTTGATCTGGTAAGTCAGAGGTAGAGAGGAAATGCTGTGTACAAATTGTACCGCCCTCAACACACACACACACACACACACACACACACACACACATCCACCACAGCTTCCTGAGTTGACTCACTTGAAAGAAAAGGGTCGTCTACGTTGGGGATTATTTTTCGTACTCAACATCGGTCTCTTCATTTCATTTATAGTTCTTTTGCTTATTGCTATCTATGAGGAGGAACTTAATGAATTATTGGACAAAAAATAAAATTGGTGTGTTTAGTTTGTGTACAGGTCACTTAGGAGGTTTGCTTTTGTGTGAAAGTTTTAATAATCATATTATGCATAATAGCTTAGTATTAAGTGTTGTTCAAATAACTATCTCTTTGAATTGGTAATCTACTTCTACTTGTCTTACACAAAAACCACATTTTTTTAAACGATTTCTGTTCTCATTTGCTTGTCCCTCATTCTCTTTGTAGTACTCGATTGTGTATGCAATGATTACAGTTACACTAACAGTTAAATGCTTGAGTGTTTGGATGATCCGTTGTGTGCAATCTTTGCAAGGCATGATCCATGAGTAAAGTATAATCTGTTGATATCGATGCTCATTTCTGAGGGTGTACAAGTACATGAAGTTGTTAGAGTGGTCCAAGATTTTGACCTCTGAGTGAACATGGTTGTGATAGTTCTCAACAGCAGCTGGTCGAGCAGCTATGTAATTCTGGGGAGATGTTTCTGGTATGATTTCAGGCCAAGTATGATCGCCATTTGGCACGGGTGGTTCAAATTTTACATCTTGAAGCCTTTGATCATGAGAAACCAGGACAAGAACAGCAAATTGATATGTACCTAGCTTACGAATCCTTTCAAACTTGGGTATTACTTGTTTCGTAATGAATTGGTCAAAATTAGAATCTAGCTGAACACTAGTTCGGTGCTCTTCTAGTTCAACAACATAATCTAAATCTGGAGAGTTCTTAAACTTTGTTTCAAAATGAGTGCTTCCACTGCCAGTAGCCGCTTCAATATCACCATCAGACACTTTATTTGACTTGGAACACAAACACTTGACCACTACTCCCACTATGATTGCCACCACCACCACCACCACCACTAGCACCACAACAATGGAGATGCAATGTTTTGTGTGTGCAGAGCTCTGTCGGCATTAGCTCACTGGTCACCCATCTTTGGTGAGACTCAGTATCTTCCTGAGCTGGTGTTTCCGTTTGTGAAGCTCTTCCAAAACAACCAATTGCCACTACCACCACCACCACCACCACCACCACCACTAGCACCATTAGTGCCACAATGAGTACATTCATGACTATGGTCTACTTAACTCCTGCTTGAAGCTACTATAATTATAGTTGTTAGTTTGAAGAAAAGCAAAGAAAATGTAGAGATTCTTGATATTTATAATTAATATAGTGTTCTATTATTAGAAAATGCAATCATGCAATCCTGATAATGCAAATGTTACTAAAGCACAGTATTCCCAAGAACAGTCTACACTAAGACCCCAAGTTTATCGAACAAATGGAAGCGTGTCATACAAGTGGAATGTGTAGTACAGATTTGTCATAATCTGCAGTTGTGACACGTTGTGGTTAATGAATATGATTACTCCATGAGGCTCTGTGGTCATTAATATTCATACCTTGTACTATTGCGCAGCGCCCTCTAGTACTTACGTAAACTGACAGTTTTTGATGAGCAAAGTCGCTTCTTTTCCAGTTTTCCATGCTTGGTATCTTCAACACGCAAGGATTATTTCATTCCAGATTCAAGGTACGTATAGTGCTAGTACTATAGAATGGAGATCTAAATTCTGTAGAGACAGGGATATCTATTACTGATTTGATCAAAATTCAAAGTGAATGAATATCATTAATTTTTGGGGAAGTTCTGAAACATGCCCAGCAAAGATGGCAGCTATTGAATGCCAGCCAAGCGCTAGCAGTCTATTTCTTTACAGTCTATTAGAGCAAGTGTAGAGCTACATGAAAGTGCTGACTAGAAGTCTGTGGACCCTTCCTAGGCTGTGTGAGTGCTTGGTTAATACAGCAATTATTTCTGATTTTGTACAAGCTGTATTTTACTCATACTTTAGTTGCAACTCTTCTGCACTTAGCTGACCATAGTCCAAGATGTACATAGTCTAAAAATGTATAGCTTGAGCTTCATATGTGTCTATTACTGATTTGATCAAAATTCAAAGTTCTCTTCTCCATGCCAAGGTAGCTAGCTACATAAGTGTACTTTACATTTTCATATGACTTACCTTGCTAAAACTTGGGATCAATCGAAAGCGCTTGGCCTTCTCTACTCAAAAATCATACTGGTTTTAACTGGACTAGTCCTGAACACGAGTTATAGCTGGTAGAAATAACAGCTAATTTACAACTAGCCACGTGTAGTATGAATCTCATTATCTCCCATATGCTCCATACAAACCCCAAATGTTCGATAAATAGTATGTACTTCCGGGGGTCTTAGTGTAGACTGAGAACACAATGTGTCAACAAAGCAAAATTTCACAATAATATTATGAATTAGCTTGCAAATTAAAATTTTATCAACACAATACCACTGTAACATGAATATGGTTCACCTTGTGTGGAAACATTCATTTAATGTACAAGTGTCAACCTAGCAATAACAAAGGTAACAAAGGTAGCTAGCTAGCCACACACACACACACACACGCACACACACACACACACACACACACATGCACACATGCACACGCACACACACACACACACACATACACATACACATACACACACACTACAACAATATCACTAAACAATGTCATACACTGCTTGCAATCTCTTCCAAGGACTGGTCTGCTTGTCCCTACTGTTGGATGCTAGGCAGTGGTGGCTACAAGTCTCTTCCTCTTCCAAACCCAACTCTTCAGTCCAACAGCTGGAACTATCACTTTCTATTCCACTGCACTCTGATCCTTGCGATGCATAATCAAAATGAATGCCTTCCTCCACAAGTGTTTGAACCACATCTTGTAATCCAAAGGGGTCGAAGTACAAACCAATTGTGCCCATAGTCTGTTGCTGTTCTGGTGAGGTTTTCTTTATGATTTTTGCATACACCTACATGAGTGAACAATTAAACATAATTTTTTTATCCATTGTGGTTTTGTATGTGGGTGTACCATTTTATGATACAGATGTCTCCATAGCAACTGCACATCCAATGGGTACCAACTGTCACCATTACAGTGCGTGGATACAATGCCATGTAGAGAGCATGGAATGGCCAAAGGGGGTACTGATTGGATACTAGCAGCAGAAGGAAGTGTAAAGATGTGATCCTGGGGTACAACCCTTTTCTCGCCGGTGTCAACATAAAGAACACTCACCTAGATGTACACACAACATGTTAGGTGGTACTGACATAAACACTACTGTTATAGTTGTGTACTTGTTTGTGAACTGCACACGTCCGTTTTTCTTCTATTCTTGCTCTCATGAAGGTATCAGAGTCTCTTACACAACAAAAGTTTCCAACTTGGCACTATTTGTAGGATTGCCATACACACGTGAACATAAAACTATATCGACATTGATGTGTGACATGCAATACATACTTCGTTTATTCTTGTAGGATTACTGCAAGAAATCATGTTTGATAATCTTGTCAGTTTAGACTCAGAATCTTGCGTAAGCTGTATCCACAGATTATCTGGAGAATTCACCTATGCAATTGTTTAGTGATAGAACAATACATACATACTCATGATTGATCATAGACAATCAATCATGTACTCACTTGTGACACAGTTACAGGCAATAGTCCGTGTTTATTGAGCTCTGTCTGTGAACACTCCAACGATGTTTGCTCATCATTGCAGTGACTATCCCTACCATTGCAGACTGAACCAACAGTGGTGATGGTAGTTGTAATAGGGTTATTCAAGAGATCATCATCCCATTCAAATGAATCAAGAGAATCACACTCACTAAGAACCAAGTCACTCACTAACCGGCTCTGAGGTGTTAAATTGTGATGTTCTGAACTAGGTAAGTTAGTAGAATCCACAGCTATAGCCGATTTCAAATGTTTTGGTGGTTTAATACTTTTTTGTTGTTTTACTGCTTCTTGTAGTTTCAACTGGATCTCTTTTTTGCTTCTAAAACCAGTAGAGTTTGGACTTTTCTGAGGCATTCTTTCAGCTGCAGGCATCATGGAGAACTTGTAGCCACAGAATTCAGACTTGTTTAATTGACTAATGACACATTTGGCTTTCTCGATACTTGAAAAACGAACAAACCTGTGACAGTAAGCAAGCATGTGGAGAACAAAGAGGAAACAAAAGAAAAACTTACGCCGATGACTTTTTGGTATAAACTACTTCAACAGGATCAGCAACTTTTGACACAAACTCGGACAATATCTTCGACTAAAAAATCCATCAAAAATCCACCAAAATCTCAAGCTTGAGGGGTATTAATATTTCTTATCACTTACCATGGGTTTTGAGTCACAAGAGCTGCTAGTATTCTTTGAAGCTGAGTCAGACCAGGACACATAAACAGTGACCAATCCTCTAGCATTGTATACTAATTGTCTTTTATTACTCCTGCTTACAGTCTGTTTACCATTCATAGATGCAATTGGAGATGAAGGAGTTGAAGAAGGTCTATTGTCTGGTTCATTTTTTAGCAATTGAGTACCAGAATGAGATACATTACCTACAAAAATGTTCAGGTTCACCAAATTAGAAACACCAAATTAGAAACACAAACTGTAAGTATAAATCTTTAGATTGGTTTGCAATGAGTTTCAGTTGTCTAGCACCCATATCTGAAACTTAACCTTGTGCTTTGATGACCCAGGATGGCATAAATGTGTTATAATCACCAATTCCATAGAGTCGGTAGTCTCCATCTTTCTGTGAGAATTCAAACCGAACAACTCCTGGCATAGCTTTCAGAAGTGCAACTGCCGAGTCGTACCCTAACTTTCTCCAGGGAAAACGTTCCCCTGTACAAAAAATTATCAGCAATTTCTCTCTCTCTCTCTCTCTCTCATTCTCTCTCTCTCACACACACACACACACACACACACACACACACACACACACA
>CAXIPT010000001.1:3401907-3527398 GCA_964030475.1 Tethya wilhelma
CACACACACACACACACACACACACACACACACACACACACACACACACACACACACACACACACACACACACACAATTCTTACCAACAAGATTTGCATAATCTCGATTAAACTTTTGTAATGGAACACCTTTCACACTGGACAATAGCACAGCACGTACCATCTTGCGAACTATATCAGGTACTTCTGAGCTTTCGGCTTCCATGTTGTTCCGAGTCCATACACGTGTACTACGTATACTTTCCGTTCATGTCACGTCCGCATACGGCATTCTGGATGCTACACGCATGCGCAAATGAGCACCTGTACAGCAGTTGCATGCTGCAGCAGTGTTGATGTAATTTTCAATAATAATCTGTAAACTGAACACCAAAGACAGAAAAGGAAAGTGTATGCATTATGTCAAATACAAGTTTGTTTCTGTTTTTAATTCTAAATAGGCTAAGACATACAGGTACAGATACACAAATAATTATAATTATTAATGTCGGATTTAACACGAGGAAAATGAAAGTTTACAAAATATTAATACATACAAAGTTTTGCACCTAACAGACCCAGCTACAGAAGATATACATAAAATCTAGTATAAAATGGCAGTTCAATAGCATAAGGATGGTCCATTTGATATGCACAGATACTGTAGTGGCACTGGAACTTAGGCGAAGCAAACTTCGCCCAGCTTGATGATTCCCATGTTGTTGCTAGTTTCGAGATGTGCAAATGGTAGCCTTGCAGGAACATTAGTGCTAACTGACACAACATCATCCTTCATCTGTTAGTGTGAGAGAGTGAGTCAGTGAGTGCAAAAAGTTTTTGTTAGTGACATGCCAGAGAACTGTGCATAATATGCATATGCAGATGTGCAGGCCTGAATGAATCATTGAACAAAGAGACAACCTTAAGCTAGTGCATTGATTGATAGCATACCTTCTCAACATACACTTCCTGGAGAATGCTGGATTGTGAATCTGTCACTGAGATTTCTACACCATTCCATCCAATAGCACGACTAGCTGAATCTCCTTCGATGGTGATTTTCTGTGTTGCCATTGAGCTTATAGAAGCTAACGAATGAAGTTGGAAGCGACCTGATCCCTTCTTGCCATACTGGAACATTGACTTTGTGTCCTAGTTAGTATATAAGTAAGCAATGCCGATGAAAATTTGAAACTCTATTATAGTGACATATCGCACAAACCGATTCTTCTGTGGTTGGCTGGATGCATGTGAACCATTCTTTATCACTGATCTTCTTGCAAGTGACAGCAATTGAATCTTTGTTGGAACCACCATTTGGATCAATGTAGTAGGCCTTATCTGAAAGAGTATTGAAGTTTTATACATAATATAGTCAGGAACAAATTAGACACTAAGGGACATTTACACACCTTCCATCACAGTGCGCTCTTGAGCAAGATCTCTGCATGACATAGCTGGATTATCGAAGGTTCCGTACGTGGCTGATGGATCACTTGATAGACCCATATACTTCTGGTGGGTAGCTGAAACTTGGCAGCCTTGACAGTAGCCAGGGGGACCCTGCATCACACATCTCAATTAGTAAATGTTTACAAATTTAATAATTAATGGGTTGATTTACAGGAGGTCCGGCGGCTCCTCTTGGACCAGGATGTCCCTTCTCTCCATCACGTCCATCACTACCAGACTGTCCAGCTGGTCCAGGTGGACCGTTTGCTCCAGGAATACCAGCCTCTCCGGATGGACCAGTATTTCCTCTTTGTCCCTAAAGTAATATACAATTGATTAATTAAAAGAGCAAAAAAATAGTAAATATTGTCTTACAGATGGTCCAGGGGGTCCAGAAGGTCCAGTTGATCCACGTTGGCCTGCTGGTCCAGTGTTTCCTGGGGGTCCTGGGTTTCCTGGACGACCGGTGAATCCCTTGTCTCCCTTCTCACCTGCATTAAACAACAAATACACTGGTAACTGTTATTCAATAATAAATATATTTAAAAATACCCTGAAGTCCACGAGCTCCATCACTTCCTTGTTCTCCTTGGCTACCCTTGATTCCACGCTCTCCTCGACGTCCTTCAGGACCAGCTGGTCCAGCATCTCCTTTAGTTCCTGCAGCACCAGGCACTCCAGGGGCACCAGGAGCACCAGTAAATCCCTAAATACATACAATTAAAGAAGTATAATTATAATCTTTATGTAAGTGTTCTGTTGTGAACTTACTGGTTGTCCAGGAGGTCCAGCAGGTCCAGAGCTTCCTGCGGCACCTGGATCTCCCTGTTTATTGTGGTGTGGTGGTGGTATTGGTTGTGTGTGTGTGTGTGTGTGTGTGTGTGTGTGTGTGTGTGTGTGTNTCTCTCTCTCTCTCTCTCTCTCTCTCTCTCTCTCTCTCTCTCTCTCTCTCTCTCTCTCTCTCTGTTTAGGTCGATCTGTGAGAATAACCGTACGACGAAGAAGAATCTCTTTGCTGCTCAAGCTGGCTGTCCAAGCTGGATTTGACTGGGTGGTCTATGCTTCTCTTGACTACGTTCGACTGAGTGTCATACCAGATGGTGAGCAATCTTAGCTAATAGCAGTAGCACATCAAACCTGTATGCATGATGTTTGTGACCAAATACAAAGTGAGATAAATGTCGGCGTGCACTGATTAAAGCTTTCTTGTTGTCTCGTTGTTTTCACTCTTACCTCTGTGATCCAGCCACATGTGTATATCTCCTGTGTACATACAGCACACACACACACACTCACTCATTGCAAAACATGGAGTCTGTTTGATTCCAAATATTGACTCTCAATCGTGGAGTAAACACCCTGTATGTTGAGCCCACACATGGGTGCTTTGAAGAAGACCGTACCTACACGGTGACACATGTAGATTAGGTGTACGGACTGGGTGGATGCTTTGGCAATATAAGGAGATATAAGCTTGAGTAAAGGATTAAAATTTGAATATTTGGAGTGGATGATCATTTTTATCCATCACATCCAGTCTTGTGGTACATGGGGTACACTTGACAGATGTCCCTTAGCTGTGTGTACTATTGTATGCAGGGGAAGTGGTTGCTAGGTTACAATGATCTGTTATCAAGCAGAAACCTTCAACATGATTCTATTGGGACCGATGTTTTAGTGTATATTATGCATTTTATTGTTGTGTAGTAATAATGATGTTGTGTCCTCTGTTGAGAGTTGGATGTAAATGATATTAGCCATGGAGTGAGTGTGTGTGTGTGTGTGTGTGTGTGTGTGTGTGTGTGAGTGTGTGTTTGTGAGAGTGTGTGCTGTATTGCCTGCTGTGAGGAATACCTTCATCCATGATGTCATTAGCTCCTCTAGTCACTACCATAACAATTCCCAGCAATTGTTTGTCGACGCACAATCTTTATTGTTGTCTCTCTCTCTTTTGTGTGTGTGTACAGTTTGTGATGTGAATGTGGATTTGGTGTTCATGTTGGATCAGTCTGGAAGTGTTGGAGCAGTCAATCACGGCATTGCTCTTCAGTTCATGCAAGATGTAGTGTCCTTCTTCAATATCTCAGCCAATTCGACACAGGTTGGTACAATTCTCTATTCCTGGAGGACATAAGAGTGGTTATTATTGTTAATTCTTAAAACTAGTTTCTTTTCTCTGTTGCACACAATGTTCAAAGCTTCTTCTTCACTTCATTTCTTAATCCCCCCCCACAGGTTGGACTAGTAACCTATTCTAATGGTGCAACTGTGGAGTTTACTCTGAATGAATTCAACACTCTTCACTCCTTGCTCTTTGCCCTGAATGGTGTTCGATACACAGGTAGGTATATAGTCAAATTATGAACCTTATTTGATTCAATTCCTCTAACTCATGCACTCTGTTCTATACCCAGGTGGTTGGACCAATACTGCCTTTGCCCTATACCTAACATCCCTTGTGCTGGACTCCAGTCAGCAGTATGGTGCCAGACCAGCCTCCCAAGGGGTACCAAAGATAGCTGTGCTGATTACAGATGGACGATCCAACCTCTACAGCATCAGTGAGGTTGCCCCTCATCTGAGAAACTCAGGGGTTCAGGTCTACACTGTGGGAATTGGAGACATCTATCTACCAGAACTGCAGTTCATTGCAAGTGATCCCGACAGTCTACACGTGTTCCTCTTGCGTTCTTTCTCAGATGCACCGAATTTTGTCGACTTTCTCAGTTTCACAGCTTGTGATAGTAAGTGTGTGTGTGTGTGTGTATGTGTGTGTGTTCATTTTATGCTGCTCTGGGGGACGGTCTTGATTGATTTGTTTGAAGTATGTGGGGGTCACATTTGTTGTGTCTTGTGTGCTCTCCCAGCACCTGCCATTGTGGAGCCCGGGGATAACACCACCACTGAAGTGGAGGAGGATGAGTTTCGTTTCTTTCAGTCTGAGTGTGCTGCCTTCTCACAGACGGTCATGATTGAACAGATTGATCTTGTGGGCAGCTGTAGCTTGTATGCTTCAACTCAAGTTCAAAATCCAGGTGGGCTTGTGATGATAATTTTACAAACTGTTTGGATGGAAATTGCTTATTATTTTTTTGGTGCATGATGATACAACTTGTGTACTGTTTTTCTAAGGTCCCCTGAGTCCAAGTGATATGGTTGTAAGGAATGAGAACCAACAAACAAGAAGGAGATCCGTGCACCTCAGATTCTCACACCAGAGCCTTCACAGAGTAAGAGTTGGATGACACACACGTAGATCTCCATTACACAATTTAACTAAAATTTCATATACTCTAAGCACCTGACTCTCATAGCAGAGGGTATGAACCTTAAAGAATGCACATTAGAGTAGCTTGTTTAAACAGTCAATCAGGATGTTTGCATAGTTTTGATAAAACTTAAGGGTGCGTACACATTGCATCCAAATTTGTATCTGCAAAAGGTCAGCTATTGAATTGTGCGCACACTCACACTTTCAGTTGGTGGCAATAGAGCCCTTATGATGATGGGTACAGTGCATGTTGTAGCAGCTACCAGTCCACAGCTTCTCTCCCAAAGCTTGGCAGGAGGAAGTGGAGTCCTTTGATAGAACTTGATTAATCGATTAATTCTTTAATCACATCCTTTAATGGGAATAATTGGCTCAACTTCTGTGGTTGCTGTGCTCTATTGGTAGCTCACGTACACACACGCTAGCTCTACAATATCCCATGGGCTCCTCATGCATTGAATAATTATATAGCCCATGGGCATCTCACTGGTTACGGCCCACAGTCTCCTAGCTGAATCTCATACGCTAATTTTATTCCAAGTTCATATGCATTCTGTGTGTAGTTTGTCTACTGGTCTGTGAGAGGTCACTATGTTCACAACACCTTCAGTGTCATCATCTGGGACAGTATATTTCAGGAGGACTACTACACAGTCTATGTGGCGGAGGGTGTGAGTGGCCGTGTCATCTTTGACCTCAATACGGAGCTCAGAACCACCAACGTCACGTAAGTAGAGGAACATGTTGGTGTTTTTTTTGCAAAGTTGTGTGTGTGTGTGTGTGTGTGTGTGTGTGTGTGTGTGTGTGTGTGTGGTACATGTGTTTGTCTTGTGGTTTTGTAGTTATTCTGTATCATTTTGCAAACAAAACATGACCAGCTGCACACAAATGAAGTGCAAAGCATGTCGAAAGAGTAAAACAATTTGTACTAATGCTTATAATGACAGTGTTATCCTCCTAAACAGATTCAACTACACCATCACTGAGGGCAATGAAGGAGGCTCTTTCCAAATAGGACTCCAGACCGGACTCCTCTCTGTTGTGTCTCCATTAAATGCTGACCAAAATGACTACATCCAGCTCACGATCGTAGCTCAAAACTCCCAGTTCTCCTGCCATCGTGGACGTGTCATCATCAAGGTCATAGTCATTAGAGACAACATTGAGTTTCCTGACACTCCACCTGTGTCGATCCCGGAAAACTCGGACATTGGTACTCCGGTTACCATGGTAACAGCCACTGGTGCTGATGGTTCTCTTGTGTATTCAATTATTGGAGGTAATGTTGGGGGTGCCTTTCAGATCGACCCAAGCAGTGGTTCGATAACAGTCGCCTCTCAACTGGATTTTGAAAATCAGGATACGTACTCTCTTACGATTCAAGCTGAGAGCAGTGCGACGGGTCGTAATGGCTCTGTTGTACAGATCATCAACATTGATGATGTCAACGAACTACCCTTGTTCACTAACCCCTGTGCCTCGTCTGGAACTTGTACCTTCTCTGTCGATGAAAACCAACCTGAGAACACCCTGGTGGATATTCTCACGGCCTCTGATCCAGATCTCCCTGCCTCTCCCAACGGGATGCTAGACTTTGTCATCATTGCCCCTCAAGGTAGCACTGTCCCTTTCAACATCCAGGGGGTTGGTCGGCAAGCCGAATTGAGGACAACTAAAGAGTTTGATCGTGAAATGAGAGACTCTTACAGCTTCTCCGTTAGAGTCACAGATAGAGGCACTCCCTCGCTCTTCTCTGAGTTAATGGTGACCGTCACTATTGGTGATGTCAATGACAATGCCCCTGTGTTTATGCGACCTCCAGTGCTGCTCCATGTTCTTGAATCAACCGCAGTGATGACTGGTATCACTCAGTATTTTGCAAGTGATGAGGACATTGGTACAAATGGGGAAATCATTTTCAGTATTTCATCAACTGCTGGTGGTCCATTGCCTTTCGAAATCGATCCTCTTAGCGGCAATTTATTTGTCAGTGAAAACCTCGACTTTGAAAACATCACTTTCTACACCATCAATGTGACCGCCAGTAACCCAGATGGACTCCAACAGACTACCATCCAAACTCCCATCCTCATCCTGGACATCAACGACAACCCTCCAGTTTTCTCGCAAGACGTGTACGTTGGATCCATAGAGGAGAACTCCTTGGATGGTGCCGTCATACTGAGTGTCTTGGCGACGGATAGAGACACCGGTAGCAATGGTATGATAGAGTTCTCCATCGTGTCTGGAAACACCGATGGCTTGATCGCAATCAATCCCGGCAGTCCCAATATCGGAGTGGTCCAGATGTCGGTGATGGGCAACATCGACAGAGAGCAGATCCAATCGTTTGATCTCTTGATTCGAGCCAACGACCTTGGAACTCCTCAAATGGAGGACTTTGCTCGAGTGCTCATCACCGTGCTCGACATCAACGACCACCCTCCAACTTTCCTGCCTCCGTTCTACAGCGCATCTCTCAGAGAGGATGCCCCAACCATGGACATCCTGGACGTGTTTGCATTTGATCTTGACCAGCCGGGAACGGAGAACACGGAGCTATCGTTTGAAATCACTGGAGGCAACACTGGTGGTGTGTTTTCCCTCACCAAGTCGGGCCCTTCCACTGCCACCTTGAGACTGGTTGGTGAGCTCGACTTTGAATCGTTCCAGGCATACCAGCTTGAAGTGACAGCTAGAGACCAAGGAGAGCCTCAAATGAGTGGAACAGCCACCATTAACATCACGGTGATAGACATCAATGAAAATCCTCCCGTAGTCGGAGACAACCAGACCATTGAAGTAGCAGAGAATACGCCTGTGAATGTCGTCCTTGCGATGATCAATGCGTCTGACAGCGACAGCACTATGATCACATTCACCATCACCTCAGTGGAAGGTGTGGGGGTCAATGGAGACATTGCTATGGGCGTCTTCGATATTGACACCCAAGGGATCATCACTCTCGAAAGTGAACTCGATTTTGAAACAAGTCCTTCGTACGTCATCACGATAGTGGTCTCCGACGGCCAGCTTACCACAACCACCATGCTCACGGTCAATGTGCTCGACGTGAATGAGGTGGCACCCATATTCAATGGCAACACTGAATTCAGTGTAGAAGAGGAGCAGCCTAGTGGGACTGTAGTTGGTACCGTCCAGGCTACAGATGGAGATGCCACATCCAACATCACGTATCAAATTGTAGATGGAGAGATTTCGTCACTGTTTGTCATTGATGAGACAATGGGTGTCATAAGAACAAGTCGTGTTCTCGACCGAGAACAGTTGGTCCAGCAGTTCAGTCCTTCCAGGGGCTCAACAGGTGTCCTCGTGATTCACGCCACTGATGGTATGTTCTTTACCTTTGCCAACATTAGCATCACTCTCGAGGACATCAACGACAATCCACCCGTTTTTGAGCAGATCTCCAATGACTTTCTAGCTACTGTGTTGGAGAATCGTGAGCCCGGTGAGCCAGTCTTCAATGGCGCAGCTATGGACCTTGACATTGGTTCCAACGGTGAAGTGACCTACACTCTTGAGGTCCCAGACCTCTCTCCTGGAGAAGCTGTCCCATTTGTCATCAATCCCACGACTGGAAAGGTGACCACCTCCCAATCTTTGGACAGGGAGGAGAGAGATATATACACAGTGGTAGTGACTGCCAGCGACAATGGAGAGTCTCCGCTGTCCACCAGTGCCAGTGTCACTGTAACCGTACTGGATGAAAACGACAATGCTCCTGTCTTCTCCCAGGCTCAGTACATGGTCACGATCCCTGAGAACACACCAACACCATTCGATGTGATACAAGTTGAGGCTAGTGATTTGGACGAGGGCTCCAATAGTAACATCTCCTTCTCCATTCAATTCACCGACCCTTCCTCCTCTGTTGAACTGTTTACAATTGATTCCACATCGGGGGAAATTACCCTGACCTCGCCACTGGATTTTGAAACGACTCCTCTCCACAATCTCACGGTAGTGGCCCGGGACTCTGGTGCTCCTCCTCAGAGTGCCATGGTGCCGGTGCTGGTGAATGTGGGCAACGTGGATGAAGTCCCTCCGAGGTTTGATGGGCCATGTACCGTGTCTGTGGACGAGTCGGTCATGCCTGGTGATCCTATCATGCAGTGTGTTGCTATTGACATTGATGATGTCACCAACAGCACTACCGGCGCTGTGACGTATGTAATTCTATCGGGCAACATCGACAACACCTTCAGCATTGCCAACGACGGCACCATCACTGTCGAGAGAGCCGTGGACAGAGAAACAATCGATTTTTATTCCATTTTGATTCAAGCCACCGACTCAGTAGGACTCTCTGATACTACCCTATTGAATGTGACTATTACTGACGTGAATGACAATTCTCCACAGTTCGTCGCACTTCCAGCAACTCGTACCATCACTTTGGATGAGATCCAATCGCACGAGATTCATTTCTTTACCGTTGAAGCCACGGACGCTGATATTGGTGCCAACGCTGAGCTTGAGTACTCCATTACACAAAGGACACGACTGATTAACGGCATCGACACTCAACTGGACATTACTGTCACTGATCGTGGTACTCCACCTCGCTCCAGCACCTCCCAATTGACCTTCTTGTTCGAGCCCCCCTGCACCCTTCAGGCTTACACGGTCAATTCAACCGATGGAAGGGTATTTTCTGAATTTCTGTGCAGCGTGACCGTCGAGCCATCCAGAGTTGATGTCACACTGGGGAACAACCTCCACTTGTTTTGTAATGTCCTCAGAAACACCGAAGCTACCTTTGAGTGGGTACACAATGGCACCTCCATTACATCACCGGCTGTCCTACCTCCATCTGAGCAGGCTGGGGAGTTGAACGTGGAGGGAGTCACCTTCCAGGATGCTGGAGAGTACGCCTGCAGAGTTATGACTGGCGTTGGTAGTTTGCAGAGTAGCAATGCTGTTGTTGGAATATTAGGTGAGTTGGATTGAGAGTGTGCATTTGATTTTAATATAATTATGAGTGAGAAAAAATGAAGGTCATTTGCCTTTTTTCCCCTTCCTTTTTCTATACAGTTCCTCCTGTTATAACAATCCCTCCTGAGAGTGCCACTCTTGCACTGGGACGAGGTTTTCAGCTCAGCTGTTTTGCTGAAGGTGTCCCAGACCCTACTATAGAATGGACCAGGTACTGTAACCTTTTCTCTTTCTTGTTCTGTATTGACACCTATACAACTTAAATGTGACCTTTTTTTCCTTTCTTTCTTCTTTCTTTTCCCTTCTCTTAGGCCATCAGTTGAAGGAGGTAATGTAGCTGTTGAAGAAGTGCCTAACAGAATTTTTGTTCGTGGAACATTTTTGATCTTTTTTGACTTGCAAGATGGAGACCAAGGTGTTTACACCTGCAATGCTGTCAATCCAGCTGGATCAGTTAGTGCTTCAGCCAATATTGGTATATTTGGCCTGTCCAATGTGGTCAATGTTGAGGTTGTTGAGTTTGATAATGCCAACATGGAGAATACTTGTCATGAACTTGACAGTGCTGAATTTGAGGTGATTTTCTCTCTCTCTCTCTCTCTCTCTCTCTCTCTCTCTGTTACTAAAGTTAACCCTTTTCTCTCCTACAATTATAGACTGCGATGACTGATATCACAGGTGTTGATACCATGGTGACTGATGCCAATGGGGAAAACCTCTGTAATCAGACCCTCTGCAGCCCTTCTCCTTGTTATAATGGTGGATCATGTGAGCTCTTATCAGATGTGGTTGACAGCTACAAGTGTACCTGTGCTCTGGGCTACACTGGAGTGGACTGTGAGAACGACATTGATGAATGTGAAAACAGTGAGTATATATCAATTTCCCTCCTACTGGCTTCATGTATAGCTATATATAAGTACCGTAAAAATTAATGTGCCATTTCAAAGACTCCAAAACACACTCTAGCTATGTCTTGTCTGCTACCCTAATTATACAGATCCTTGTCTGTTCGGAGGCTCCTGTACCAACACAGACGGTTCCTTCATGTGCACCTGTCTTCCCGACTTCACTGGAGACCGCTGTCAATACAGCACCGTGTGTGAGACACAAGCTCCCTGTGCCGACAATGAGTCCTGTGTTGCCACCGTGGTCAACTCTCAGGGCTTTGTCTGCTCACTAGTGGATGAGGATGAAGCTGTAACAGTGAGTCCGGGGGGTGATGGTGGTGATATGACTGCCGGAGCTCTGGACAACCAAGTGAACAACCTACAAGAGATGCAATCGGTTAGTGACAGCTGTGTGTGTGTGTGGAATCTCAATCTAGTGTACACTGTGGGATACCAGCAGGGTATACAAGGAAAGGCATGTAAAAACTTGAAATGTGTTTGTGTGCATATTTAGTAGCAATGTGCTGTCTCTGCATTGTGGGATGTGGCGTGTCTGACTATATATTGATCAGCTTAGTAATGCTGGATGTGTCATTGATCACGTATTTCCTTATGATGTATATAACTTATTGTTCTCTCTCTCTCTCTATGTGTGTGTGTGTGTGTATTCTCCTGCCATTCACCCTAGACTGCCAATACCCAACAAAAGAGGAGACGTCGTCAAGCTATTCAAGATTTTGGCTTTGTTACAGCTTGTGAGGCTAGATTCTTAGAGTCATCCCGTAACCCTGGAAACTTGGTCCTAGTGTGGGCTTGTCCTGATGGACTTGACCCACCTAGTGGCGAAGAGCTGGATGCCATTTGTGAGGACCTCTTTGCCCGTGGACTAGTCACCTCCTGCAGTTCACCAACTGGTGTAGCATTCGAGCAAGCACCCATTGAACCACTCCCTAGTACCACGTAAGCTATGAAGAATTGAGAATGTACATCAAGGCTAAACATAACCATTTTTTCTTTCCTTCTTTTTTTTTTCTTTTCTCTTCTCCCTCAGGATCTCTATCTCCTTTATTCTTGTTGGTGAGAATGGAGAGCCCCTCTCTGGTCAAGAGGCACTCAAACTCCTACAGGAGACACAGGCTTTGGAGAGGTTACGAGAGCTGGGCTACCAGGCAACCAACTTCACAGCAGCAGTGACACCACCATTGGAACCAGCACCTGTGCAGAGTAAGTAATTGGACTGTGTCATACACACAGTCATGAGCATTGTATATTATGTATTATAATCTCTCACTGAAATCCGTTGTTATTTTGCCAAATTTATAGTCATATAAACAAACGATATCATACACTCACACACACCAGGTGCTCCTATTGGATTGATAGTGGGACTCATAGTGCCAGTGGTGTTGGCAGCTGTCCTCTGTGGAGTGGTGTTCACGGTCGTTTGGCTAGTTAAAGTCAGACGGTCAAGAAACAAGTGAGTCTCCTCTTAAGGGTCATGGTTGCCCGGGTCACACAATTGGTTGCATTGCAATCTTTATTGGCAGTTACCTTTAGTGGATGAAGAATCTCTAATTATTATTATTACTATCAAAANACCTTACAAACTTGAGACGACACAAGTCTACAGTCCTTCTCTGAATGAGAAGGGAGAGGAGATACCTGATGCTGCTCCCAAATTAACGGTTGTGTCCAAAATTACTCT
Source organism: Tethya wilhelma (assembly GCA_964030475.1). Lineage (NCBI taxonomy): Eukaryota > Metazoa > Porifera > Demospongiae > Tethyida > Tethyidae > Tethya > Tethya wilhelma. Next base: position 3,414,164 of record CAXIPT010000001.1, read on the forward strand.
ACTTCCTAAAGATTCACCAAGTGTGTTGTGTTTGTCAGTGTGTGGCATACATGCAATGATGTTGTATTAACTGCTTATCATCTTTTAGAACAAGATGATCCCACTATTGTTGAACTCTCAGATGACCATGAAGAATCAGAGGAAGAACATCATGGCGAAAATGACAAAGAACAAAAAGCAGCTTCTGTTGGAAATGACAAAGGAGAGGAAGCTTCCGATCAACTACAAGCCACTGCTTCTTCTAAGAGTGGTAAAAAGAAACCAAAGCACAAGAAGAAGAAGACTAAAACTAGTACCAGAAGCAGCCATTCCTTGACATCTCTACCGGATAGCCATATCGCTGAAGATCAACACCCCTCTGCCACTCCCATTCCCATTCGTCCCATTGATGACATTGATCTTGATGATGGTGCTGCCTCGGTGACTAGTCCAGACACCAGTGCAAAGCCCCGGAAAACTGCTCGGGATAAGTTCAAGTCTTGTGAGAATTGTGGATCAGAGATAGTGGAGAGGATTCTTGTGTGTGCTGGGTGTAAGAAAGTGGCTTACTGCAACTACCGATGTCAGAAGGCTAATTGGAAGGTTCATAAGAAGACCTGCTCCTATGCTCTAAAGAAAGATATTAAAGATTGCACTGGTTGAACCTATCTATGTACTTTTTTTTACTGATTTACAAACAAATCTGTTGTATGGTTACTTGCATTTCAGATTGTGAATGTGAGCGTGCGCATGCGTAGACGTTCTACAATTCAAAGAAAAGTCGCGGGAACGTCTTTAGAGATAAACAGTTGATACACATGCCAAAAGTGGTCAAGCGTAGGTAGGCGAGTCTGCTTATTGAAAAGTTCAATGCAGGTGAAAATTTTCACAAAGTTTCGTTCTTTTATAGGGTGTACAGCTGAAAAATATGGTGGCGAGGATCTCCCTGAAAACTGTCACTCGTGATAGTTGTATGATGTTGGTCGGTACTCTGCTTGGCTTCTTAGTAGCCCAGACCTTTGTCATTAGCTCAACGAACAATGGTGGGGCTTTGTGCAACAATGATGGAGTAGCACACATAGCTAAAAGAACGTCTTCACAGGCTATTTATAAAAATGAAGACAAAGGTTAGTCCATGACTCATTCAGACTACTTCAATGTGTGTTTGTTAATAGATAATAGTGGCAGCTGTTTCTTAGGAAATGTTTTGCCTTGAAATTGAGTGTTTTTGCCAGAAACTGATTTGATTTGGAAACAACAAAAGTCTTTGTACTACCACATGAATTCTAATTTTCTTAGGTATTGTTCAACAAATATCCAAATCATCAAACAACAGGGCCCGTAATAATCACAGAAGACCAAAAACACTAGCAGACGAACTGCACACGGCAATTAGAAAGCCCCTTTTCATTGGTGTAGTTACAGCACAGTCTCTTCTTGCAACCAGAGCTTCAGCCGTCAACAGAACATGGGGTGCAAAGGCACCTAAACTAGTTTTCTTCTCCTCTAAAGGAGCTCAAGATTCCAGCCTAGGACTGCCGGTTGTGAGTCTACCGGGAGTTGATGACACTTACCCTCCTCAGAAGAAAGTCTTTAGAATGTTGAAATACATCCACGACCACTATATCAATGACTTTGATTGGTTCATGCGAGCTGATGATGATGTTTATGTTCGCGTTGAACATCTGGTGTATTTTTTGAGCAAACTCAATCCTAGTAAGGAGCTCTACATTGGCCAGCCGGGCTCTGGAAAAGCAGAAGATTTGGAAAGAATTAAGCTTCTACCGCATGAGCACTATTGCATGGGAGGTCCTGGGGTGATATTTAGTCGCAGTCTTCTGTTGAGATTGGCTCCACATTTGGAGGATTGTCTCAAGAATGTGGTGGTCTCGTGGAATGAAGACCTCGAGGTGGGCAGGTGTATCAGTCGACGACTTGGTGTTCAGTGCACATGGAATTACGAGGTATGTGGCATGTGTTTGTGGGCGTGGGTGGATAGCTTTAAATTTGGGTATGTGTGAATAGTAGCTTTGATTGTCTGTTCCACTATTTGTTGCTTGATGTAATTGGTCTCTATCTTGTGCATCATTTGTGCCAAATACGTGGGCTTTCAAGATTACAATCTTTTAGTATTTTGGCAACCCAGTTGACACATTTGTGTACATACCATCAATTACTTATTGAAGCTTATACACACCAAAAAAAATGTTTGATAATCAATCTTACAATCATATCCCCCCTCCTCCCCACGTGGTTAGCCTCCAGGTCCCTCCTACATCACATGTAATGTTATAACAATTATTTTATCTGTTTACACACACGCTGACAATCACCTATCAACAGATGGGGCAACTGTTCATGAATGACTATTCAAAGGGCGACATCTTCAGTACACCAGAAGTGTACAACAATCAGAGGCTTCCCAATGCACTTACTGTACACGCTTTTAAGGATCCTCACATGATGTACAGAATCCACCAGTACTATTTAGAGCTAGCTGTAAACAACTCCTTGGCAAGAACAAGCCAACTGAAAACAGAACTCTCTAGCATTTCTAGGGTCACAGGCAGATCAAGAGCATTTGCATAGCAGCATATATACAACTAGTATCTATTTTTTACTACCTACATTGTTGTACAGTCATGCAGTTAAGCATACACACCCTTTTCATGTTTCACATACAAGAACAATAACTTTTACCTCTCAAGTGAATGTGTAAGTAATATATAACATGAAACACGAGATCACAAGCAATGATGATGGTTTAAGAGAAAGTGGTTTATTTAGTGATATGAACAAGATCTATATTGTCTCTGTCATCTGGCCACAGCTGGAATGTAATACTGTAGAGATACATCCTCGTGTAATAAGAAGATCTGTAATCCTCTCCCATCAATAACATCTGGCAATTTAAAGAACAAAATCCAAACAACAACAACCGTATATCAATAGTTTCTTTTTGATAGTAAAATTAAAGGACTGTGTCCTTATATTATAAGCACTGTTTTGTTACTATAAATAAAATACGTGACATGTTTTGTGACATTTTTTTGTTTTGTTTCTAGCGTGATCTGGGTACCACGTCTGGATACTAGCTCCATGTACATACGTATATTGCACGTTTGTCAACAAAAAACGTCATAAAACATCATACATTTTATTTTTGGTAACAAAATAGCGCTTATATAGTGACACAGTTTCTTTAATGTGTTTACTACTTACTGCAAATCACTTTAGTTGGGTTAAACTGTCCCTGCAAGAACTGGCTGAACTTCCGTACATCCACCCTGGCCTCGTACATGGTGCTGCTATCATGAGATGGGTCGTCCTGAGCCATCGAGGTGTCCTGGAAGTGATGGTTTTGAAGGTCTTTGAAGTAAGTTGTAGCTGTCACTACATCTGTTTCAAGTCGCAGGTGAAGGTTGCCACTCATGTTAGCAGCTATAGTCTGGGGAATCAATATAAGATTTTGAATACACAACCTTATTGCTTTTGGGAGCAAGTGTGTTAAGTGCAAAAGTAATTCAAGTAAGTTGTTGAAAACACACCACGTAGTTGCTAAGTGACTTCATTCTGTCCACTATATTCTTGAGCAGTTTCATTGGGGGTAGATATATGCTCACCTATGGAACAGATGTGACACACAACCAAACATGTGTTCAACAAATGAAAAGCTCATGACAAAACATGTAACAGGATCAAGGCTCACATCAATGTCAGGCATGTCTGGTTCCTGATAGTCCAGCCACAACCTCTCTGGTACCACAGCAACTGGCACATCATGTACGACCATACGATGTGCTCCAGTGAGAGTTGGCTGTTGTGGAATATCACATATCATTCTAAAGCAACCAATACCATTATTCTTAACAGTCTTCTCCTACACTCTGCACTCTATTCACATGTACTCTGACACATGCACCAATACCCTGGGCAATTGCTCAATTAGTGCTCACCTGTGTAATCTCCACTGTAAGACAGGGCCCATGTTTCTTGGTTAGCTTGAGTTTAACCAACTGAGCATTTAAAGTGGATTTGAGAGCTCGAGACAGCTGTTCAATGTTCACCTCCAAGTAGATCTCATTGCGATCGTCCTTACCTTCAATGCGATACTCATCAAATATGTTGCTCTGAATTAATGGTATATAAGGTACAGTGTGGGGGTAATTTGGAGAACAATTGAACATTTTGTTAGAGTTTGGGATCTTTTCAAGGTGTTCAGGCATACTCATGCAAAGCTTTAGTTAAGTTACCGGCAGTTAGTGCAAGAGGTTTGTCAGTGTTAATTACCCATTGATCACTAGTATTCCTTTGGGGGTTATCCCACTGCCTTAGAAGTACATCACCATTACCCACAACAATATTAGTAGTAGACTATACTGTACCAAATTGGTAGATAAACTTGTGGAATGCATGGGGTATGTACACGCACTCACCTGTGACAACTCACACCATATGTTAGCTCCACCCACAGGTCCTCGTTCAGATATGACAAAACACACTTTATCTGGAGAGAGTCGAAGCACACACGTCTTGACACTCTTTGCCAGAGTAGCCACTACACCTAGAAGGAGGCCGAGGAGAAGTAGAGATGATGATAGAAATATTTGTGTTAGGCCATGCATGATTTGTTATCTTTGCTGGTGGTAAGGCATAGAGTGCAGACAATATCATATTTCTAGCACAGATGAATGTGCTATCTGAGCTTACGTGAAAGGTGTGTAATGCATGTGATATCCTGTAGCTTGGCTCTAAATCGCATTTCTATCCATTCTCTTCCAGTAGTTCAGATACTACGAGGCTGTCCCTGTCATGATTAGATATCGTCCCGCCAAAGTAGGCGTGGTTTGATCTGTTTACGGGAATATGCGGAGAGTGTCCTAACTTTGTTCCCAGCAGCTGCCTCCTTCTTGCGAGTGTCTGTGTGTTCTTCTTCTCCCCAGAACTCTGTGACCACCGTACATCTACTGGTGAGTCCTGTTGTACTCATATACGACTGTGCTACTAATTTTATCTCTGAAAATGTGATGTGCATACTTTACTACAGTTTGCATACGTGCAAAATCTTATTCTGTAAGTGTTTTCTCTGTAATAGGACTGCACAAGATACGTTGTAAGATTGTTTCTGAAGCTCAGCACAAAGAATGGCAGTTTTGGAAGACCGTATGGATGGTTTTGAACGGCTTGAAAAGATTGGCGAAGGGACATATGGTGTAGTGTACAAGGCCAAAGTCAAGGGAACCACTCAGAATGTAGCTCTCAAGAAGATCAGATTAGACACGTAAGAAAATTATTTCCTTTCAATTCGTGAAAAGTAGCTAATTTCTATTTCATCATGAATTCGAATGTTCATAATTTGTTGTGTTTGTGGTTTGGAGTTGCTTTGGGGATTTACCAAGGAAACTGCATTAATTATTATGTAGTGAATGTGAAGGAGTACCATCAACAGCTATCAGAGAAATCTCTCTCCTAATGGAACTGAAGCACCCTAATATTGTAAAGTAGGTGTTGTGTATCTTTACTGAGTGAAAGTTATAATTCTCCTTCTTTCAATAGTTTGTTGGAGGTGCTACACTGTGATCGAAAGTTATTCCTTGTCTTCGAATATCTGGACTATGACCTTAAGAAATTTATGGATAAGAGTGCACCTAATGGAATTCCTCATGAACATGTTAAGGTATGTTAATATGCATGAAAAAACAAAAAGATACACAAAAGAATTACTCCCGATTTTTTGATGTTCTATGCACACACAGAGATTCATCTACCAGGTATTAGAAGGCATTCACTTTTGTCACTCTCATCGAGTACTTCACAGAGACCTCAAGCCTCAAAACTTGCTTGTCAGTTCGCACGGAGTTGTTAAACTGGCAGACTTTGGGTTAGCCCGTGCCTTCGGGGTTCCTGTTAGAACATACACACACGAAGTAAGATCTGTATAGTGTGCCAATTTCAGAATTGAGTCTTCATTTGCTGTTTAGGTGGTCACACTGTGGTATCGGTCTCCAGAGCTGCTGTTAGGCTCTCAGTACTACTCCACACCAGTTGACCTCTGGAGCATTGGGTGCATCTTTGCTGAAATGGTAAGAAGTTTATAACAATCAAAATTTTCTCTGTTTTCCTCTTTGAGGGTTCAATTTGCACTTGTGTCTGTTGTTAATAGCTAACCAAAAGACCATTATTTCCTGGAGATTCAGAGATAGATCAGCTTTTTAGAATATTCAGGTAAACCTATTGTTCAGTTGTGCTGTCTTCAGTGTACTCACAGACTGTTGTTTATTCACTAGGACCCTGGGCACTCCAGATGAGAATCTATGGCCAGGAGTGTCAGCACTGCCTGATTATAAGACTACATTTCCAAAATGGCCCCGACAGGCGATGCAAAATGTGATCAAAGGAGTAGATTTAGACTGTGTGAACTTACTTGAGGTACATTATGACTGTGCATTCATCGTTGGCTTCCATAACATACGCTTGTCACTATTGTTGCAGCAAATGTTGGTATATGAACCTTCAAAGAGGATTTCAGCCATGAACAGCCTTCGACATCCCTACTTTAAGAATGTCCAGCTATTGCCCACCATGTCATGATAAGCATCATTTCTAGCCCTCTCCTTCATCCACTGTGACTGTACATAGCTTGTGGTATAATAAACATACTGTACAACACAGAGTGTTGTTCATGCAGAAAAATTACCATACTCATAGAGTAAGGATTACAATAATTATAGCAATCGCAGATTTTTATCTAATTTTTATTGTGATACATGTCAGTACATGCATTCTGTTATAAAATATACTACAATGTAATGTACACTGAGTCAAATTAGTCGTCATTGTGATATTCTGTCATCACGAAGCTTTGGGTCCAGTCTTGTATAGCGTTCTCAGTCTCTCTTCGTTGTTCATCACCTCCCAGCCTAGCTCCTTCCTCTTCTCCTCCAAGAACTCTTCATAACGAAACACAGCTTTCCGCATCATGTCCATGAATTGGGGCACACCAGTCTGCATCGAAGAGAGATTGTTGCAGGTGTATGACTGGATGAGTACAAGGTCAGCTTGTATACCTTTGCTGCCCAGTTGATCAGCCATGTCGGAAGCATCCCTTTAGGGTTGTCATAATAGTACATGTAGGCTGTGAATGGGAAAATTAAAAGAAAGTGTTAAAAATATAGCAAAAGATGTGACAATGTAATCTTGTACCTTTTGCACCAACTTTTCCATCACTCTGCATGACACATGCCTGTTGGAACTCATCGACACGAATTATTCCACTCTTGTCAGCCACATTAGAAAACTTTCGGTACTTTGCAAGAACTACCCAAGTTTTCACACCATCTACATCGAGGACTTTCATATCTCGAATGAAAGTGTACTAGCAATGTCAAGGACTACTAATTAATAGATGTAAAATCATAGATTGGGTCCTTTTACAGGAAACAAATTTGAATTCAAGGATACATCTCTGTCAGACATTGGCCATGGATAGTCCACACACCAGTAGAGCCCCTCCACCTTATCTTCATCCATTACTGGGTGGAGGTCTGGATGTGGGTATAAGTGTTATCACATGGTCACAAGGAAAGCACTCATGACAATGCAAGATGTTTGAATTACAGCATAGTCATACCTAGCACATAAGAGTCCCACTTCTTTCTGTACTCCCAGTCTACATAAACCTGAGCACACAGCTCAGGATTCATGTCCTCCATCACACCGTGGATTTTGTACTCGTACAGACCTGTTTTCTAATAGAATACAACAGAAACATTGTAATACCGGCTGAGGCTTCAAGACTGATCTGTATGCAAAAGTTGTAAAACATTGTTCGCCAACTAAATTCCTATGTAGCACTCAATAGAAGAGTGAATGAGTGACAAATGGGAATCGGTTGGGTTTGTTCTACCACTGGACTTGACAGATGAGAGATGGAATGAAACTCCCGACTGCTCAAAGCAGTGGACACACAAAAAATTCTGATAACTCTAATGACTCATAGGTTATAGAGACAAGCTAATGTATGTGCATGATAACTGTTTAATATCAAACACAAGAAAAAAAATCTGTGAACACACCTCTTTGTATTTTCTGTAGAATTTTGTTCCATGACTCTCCACAAAGAACTCATAATCTTGGAGGTCAGGGCTGACCACCTCTCTAGCTGCACTTTCAAAGTCCTCCTGAGTGAAAATACCAGGTCCGTGGCTCATGCCAACATGAGGATCATCACTGCCCGAAGCCATCTCGACGGACCGCCCCTGCTCCTTGGGAGTCCTTTCTGTGGAAATAAATTATTGTGGCAATTTGTGGGTGACCTTTTCCATGCTTTTTCCATGTGGGAACGTATGGGCATGCGCAGAACACAGCAAGCGTGGGTAATTGGCGGGAACACTCAACATGGAGGACAATGAAGAGGGAGTGAAACTGGAGGGATTGAAGGAAGAAACTTCAGAAGAGAAACACGATCCCACTCAGTACGAACGTTCACTGTTACCTCAATATCTCAAAGTATACTACAAATGGCTGTTTCCCTATGACAAATACTTTGAATGGCTTGAATATGGTGAGTCTGTTGGTGGTTTGGTGTCCCAATAAGCTTCATTGTCCAATGCTGTCTTGTGTTCTCAGGAAACCTACAGGAATTCAGTCGAAGGGAGTTTTCGTTTGCCCTTGAGGATGATGTGTATGTACGCTTTCAATCATATGACAGTGGGGAAGCACTACGAGAGGGTATTCGAAAATTTAACCCTTATAAAATTGACATTGGACCAATCTATAGTGTCAAAGTAAGGTAGTATGTGTATGGTGTAAGCTTTTTGTGTGTTGATTCACTCTAAAAATCTTTCTTACAGCCCAGCATGCGCAATAGAGTACAGCAGTCCAACTTTAAACCACAGTGTAAGGAACTAGTGTTTGACATTGACATGACTGACTATGACGACATAAGAACATGTTGTCAAGAAGCAAACATCTGTAGAAAGTGTTGGAAGTTCATTACCATTGCCATTCGTGTGGTGGATAGGGCCCTAAGAGGTAATGATACCACAGTCGCACATGGATGCACGTGCACACACACACACACACACATAATATGTTCTCTCTCCTTCTCACATACACTTGCAGAGGATTTTGGATTCAAGCATCTCCTCTGGGTGTACAGTGGGCGTCGTGGTGTCCATTGTTGGGTGTGTGACAGAGAGGCCATTGATCTTTCTCCTGAAGCTCGTCTTGCTGTCGTTGAGTACCTCACCCTGATCCGTGGTGGAGAGCAGCAAGTGCAGAAGGTGAAACTGAGATCACCTCTACATCCATCAATACAGTGAGCCAGTCCACATCCAGTTTGTATAGAGACTACCACTGATTGTGAAATATTTTCAGGTCGTCTCTGGAAATCATTGACAGATATTTCAATCAACTTTTGGAGGAACAAGATTTCTTCGCCACTGAAGATCAGTGGAGTAAAGTTCTGTCCCTCTTGCCTTCTAGAAGCACAGCTTCACAACTCCATAAAGAGTGGAAGGAGAACAGTGGGCTGAGTTCCACTGAGAAATGGGGCAGAATTTTGCAGGAGGTTGACAAGAAGAATATTATTACACTCAATGAGATCCAACTTCAGTGGTCTTATCCTCGACTTGATGTGAATGTGTCCAAAGGTGTCAACCATCTTCTCAAGAGTCCCCTGTGTGTGCACCCAAAGACAGGTCAGTCAGGTTCGAGTGTTGAAGATAATAGCTGAATTAGTCTACTAGCCTGTATGTGTGTGTGTCCTTCAATGCTATCCTCACAGGGAGAATTTGTGTTCCCATTGATGTGAAGAGAGTTGATGAATTTGACCCTTTTGTTGTTCCAACCTGAATTAGTCTACTAGCCTGTATGTGTGTGTGTCCTTCAATGCTATCCTCACAGGGAGAATTTGTGTTCCCATTGATGTGAAGAGAGTTGATGAATTTGACCCTTTTGTTGTTCCAACCTGAATTAGTCTACTAGCCTGTANGGCTTACCAGTGGCGTCGGTATCCGACAAAGAAGTGTGATAGAGCAGCCAATCTTTCACAAAAGAAGCGTAGCAAGGAGAGAACTTTCGCTTCTAGGAGTCTGCTTCTTTGTTGCTGTACACGAAACACAGCTAGCCAGATAACGAGTTTCTTTGCCAGCCGATTGCAAAAATGGCGGAAGTCGGAAAAGGGTCGTTTGTGACGTCACGTAGTGAGGTAAATTGCTGAGCTGGCCAAAGCAAAGTAGCACCAGAGCCTAAGTAGTGCATATACACATGCAGCATTGCTTCCCTTTGAGTTTCCCATTGCTTATGCCAGTATTGATGTGATTGTTGTGTGTTGCTTCAACTGCAAAAGTTGTTCTAAGCCAACTGACCATAGAAGAATATTTGTTATTATACACAATTATAGCTTTTCTCATCAATTTTATCTTAGTATTAAGGTGGGAGGTACGGATGACACGCGAGGGGGTCTTTTCTTGAGACAAATGGGAAGGTCTTGGATGTGAGAATCTCTGTCTGTCGTATCAGAGCGTGTAGACCTTTCTAGCAGGAGCTATTCACTTTCGCGATCCTTCCCGGGAAATCGAAAAGCATCACGTGACAGCAGTCATCGCAGCTATGCGGTCGTCAGATTTAGATGTCAATATTGTAATTTGAATGATGTAATGCCATCCAACAGGCCGTTGTGCGCGCGCCCTTGCTGCACTTCACTGTGCACGTGTTGCTTGTGACGCATTTTGAGATCGGTAACTAAACACGTGCCACCATCCGAAAACGATGATGTAATAACCCGCGCCGAGATCTAGTGGACCGCGCCCACTAGATGTAAGTGCACGTGCAGACTAAGTACGTCATCATCAATTTCCCGGATCCGCGATCCGGATCGCGGATCCGCGGAATCAATATCTTAGCAAGGTGAACTAAGCACGTGCGCGCATTGTTTGAAATCTGCCAATTCAGCAAAATCTAAAATGGGCAATACAAGACAGAGCGACCTTCAAATTAGGGCCTTTTTCGAGCTCTCTAGGGCATTTGAAGTTGAGGAAAGCTTGAGGGAACAGTGTTTACAAGGGTGAGTTCAGTGCTTGAGTTGAAATCACGAGATTCTATGTAAATTTTATCTTGCATGCTATAGCGCTACATTGAATCATTTATAGAACTACTTGGCCTTTCTATATATATAATTGGCCTACCAAAATCAATTTTGTAGACTGATTAGATCTTACTACTAAGCAAGGTAATAAAAAGAAAACAAAAACAGAGTGACAGCATGCTCTTTTACTTTCAAACTTGAGCTTACAAGACTAAGAAAGTGGTGCACGTTGATGTGTGCTACACCTTGTCTCGTTAGCCAAAGGGAGCCAGTCTGTATTATTTGTTTCTTGTTACCATAGTCTGGTAACAACTTAGCCTTGTACCTAGCCTCGTTCCCAGGCCCCCCAAAAAAAGAGGGCCTGGTGTCTATTGACTGCGCATGCGCGTATTTGTAGCGAAAAAGAAATTGATCTACAGTCCTACCTAGATTGGCTACTGCTGCTTTTTCACTCTTTTCTTCTGGAAATATATCAAGTAAGTGCTTGGAAAGAGACAAGCGTTCGTTTAGCTTTTCTGTGCCTATCGCTTCGAAAAAAACTATGACGTAATCGAGTCAACAGAGTATACAGACAATTTTACGGTGAAATTTACGATGTACCCAGATTTTGGGTACAAACTGGCGCATGCGCAGTCAATAGATACCAGGCCCTCTTTTGGGCCTGGGGACGAGGCTACCTTGTACCCAGGCCCCTGGCTACGAGGCTAGTAACAACTGCAATGCGTGGGTGTCAAGTACCTGAGTTGGTCATGAATCTGGTTAACCCTCGGGTTATTGTAGTCTTTTTTTTTCGTGTGTATGTGTGTGTGTTCACTCTTAGTCTGAAGAGCAGCAGGTCTAAGCTGAAAATTATGCGCATTAGCATAAAGAACTAGTGTTTTTCTAAGTTTGATTTGTGTGAAGAAGCTAAAAGCTTGTAGTTTTTCTGAGCTATGCCAGGATTTTCAGTTCAAGCGATCGCTCGAGTGGCCATTTTGGCTACATGGCCCCACCCACTATACGTATAGCGATTATCAATTAGAACAGCACTGAAAGACTTAGATAGCAATACTGGCTCTAGTATGAACACATGGACGCAACAGAGTATCCTTATTAGTCCAAGTGCTTGTGTTTTTTTCAAAATGTACGTGACCTTAGTAGTGAGTCAATGGAATCGTACATGTATGTATGCCTTGTTTTGTCCGATGCATACTTGGACCAAAAACAGGGTATATAACTTATATACGGTAATCGTTTGTGCACTCCCATTTATTCTGCTTCAATCTTTCTGTCTTTACCTGCAGGAAAAAGTGCTATTGGGCCCAAGAAATAGGTGAAAGTGGCTTCCCGCCAACACCATGTCAGTGCTACCCTTCCAATCTTTCAATTCCTACATTTGCCTCCAGGGACCTCGTCAGGTAGAGTGTGTGACTGGTGTAAGCAATTTCCTGGTTATACTGAGTCAGCTGCAAAACTGGATATCATGTGACGAGTGTGTGTGTGTGTGTGTGTGTGTGTGTGTGTGTGTGTGTGTGTGTGCGTGCGCGTGTGTGTGCGCGTGTGCGTGTGCGCGTGTGTGTGATGTCTCTTACCTGGCTTCCAGGTGCACCATTCTTTCCTGGAGTTCCATCATCACCATTCTGACCAGGTGTTCCAGAAGGTCCAGCAATACCTGGAAGACCTTGAGGTCCGGGTTCTCCACGAACACCAGATTCTCCTTGTGGTCCACGCTCTCCAGGTCTTCCTTGTTCTCCATCAAGGCCAGAAGGTCCAGGTGGTCCTGCTACTCCTGGTGGTCCAATTGCTCCCTATAAAAAAAATGAAAAAATAAGACCCACAAGTACTGTAGGTTTACTACACACAGCATTGTTAAGATGCACACTTACAGGAACACCATCATTTCCAGGTGGTCCAGTATTTCCAGGTTGACCTCTTGGTCCACCCTCTCCTGGCGGTCCGGTGTCTCCCCGCAATCCATTGCCTCCTGGCGGTCCTGGAGGGCCAGGGGGTCCTTGAGGACCGTCTTCACCACGTGGTCCAGCAGGTCCTTCTCCTCCTTCTGGTCCACCTTGACCAGGTGCTCCTGGAGGTCCTTCATTTCCCTACACAAAAATCAAGAATAAAATTGTAATACAGAACACATTTCTCATAACTACCCTAGACTACTACTTACAGCAGGTCCAGGTGTACCAGGGTTGCCAGGAGCTCCTGGAAATCCACTCTGACCTGGGTTTCCAGGTTCACCCTTTGGCCCAGATGGTCCAGGGTCACCAGATGGTCCTTGTGGACCGCTAGGTCCAGGTTGTCCATCATTTCCATCTGAACCACCAGGTCCTTGATTTCCTGGGTCTCCTTTAGCTCCCTGTGGTCCACGAGGTCCTGCAATTCCAGGCTGCCCTTGTGGGCCACCAAGTCCTTGTAATCCAGGCAGACCTGGAGGTCCAGGAGGTCCCTGTAATTTTAAATTAAATAGTAATAGTAGTAGTAGTTGTAGAAGCACAGAACTCAAAACTGAAACATATACTTACAACAGCTCCATCATTTCCAGGATCTCCAGGTTTGCCATCATCGCCCTGATTGAATAGAATGCTCATAATTACTTATGCATACTGTCAAGAGTATACTCTTGATACAGTATGATAACAAAATTAAACCATACCTCTGGTCCAGGCTGTCCAGGCTGTCCTTCGGGTCCTGGAGGTCCAGATGGTCCGGAAGGTCCAGGTTCTCCTGGGCTTCCACTGTTTCCAGGAGGTCCCCTTTCTCCCTGAGAAATACCACAGTTACAAATGTTCAACAGCGTGTCACACCACAGTTACAAATGCTCAACATAATATTCATTGTGGACTTACTCTGGGTCCACCAGCACCAGGTGATCCACGTTGCCCAGGTGCACCAGGAGGTCCAAGTGGTCCAGGAATGCCAGGTGGTCCTTCTTCTCCAGGTGATCCTGGTCCGCCCTACAAAATCACATCGTGACATGCACATGTTAAGTGTGCTTCTCGATAAACAATTTGTTGACTGTAACGTACATCATTTCCGTCTGTGCCTGGTTCACCATCACGACCAGGATTTCCAGGTTCTCCCTTTTATAATAATGGAAGTTTTGTAGCAATATAAAGTCATAGCATACTATCCATTCACTATTTTTACCTTTGCTCCAATAATTCCTGGGGGTCCAGGATTTCCTTCTGCTCCTTCTGGGCCAGTTGGTCCTGGAGGTCCAGGGGAGCCAGGAACCCCCTGTATTGGTCATTAATAATTTGGTAATTAATAACTTTATTAGAAATTGACTTACTGTTCCTCCAGAAGGTCCAGGTGGTCCAGGAGGTCCAGCTCCTCCTGGTCTTCCCTGTATATATGAATTCATATGATAGCTGCCTTCGTATTATGCATAGCTATAGAATACAGTATCACAATAATAATATTATGACAATTAACCTACAGGTATTCCATCATTTCCACGTGGCCCAGGTATTCCTAGCTGTCCCTGGTCTCCTTTTGGTCCTCCTTCACCATCCTGTCCTGGTTCACCCTTTTCTCCTGAACTTCCCTTTGGTCCTTCCTGTCCTGGTTCTCCTTTTGGTCCACCATCTCCACGATCACCAGCGGGTCCTTGACCTCCAGGTGGGCCAGTTATACCAATCGGACCACGATCTCCCTGTAGGATAATCAATAAAATATTATTATTGCAAAAAAATTCAGTTTCACTATGCATACAGGCAATCCAGGTGCTCCTGGGTTTCCAGGACGTCCATCAGCTCCATCTTGTCCACTTGTGCCAGGAGTTCCATCTTGGCCACCAACACCCTCGGGGCCTCTCTCTCCGGGTGGACCTGGTGGTCCTGGTAATCCAGATGAGCCCTGTCATGTAAGTTAAAATTTAACTTTTTTTAATTGGCAGTATATGGAAATTGTTGCTGCATATCTTACCCTAGTTCCAGAGGGTCCTCTTGGACCTGGCTCTCCGGGTTCTCCAGTATCTCCTGATGGGCCGGCTAATCCAGGGATTCCATTAACTCCACGGTTACCAGGAAGACCCTATTATTGTTGATTACTACAGTGATTGAAGTTGTATTTCTATGAAATTATGTTATCATACCCTAGCTCCTTGAACTCCTGGTTCTCCTTGTGGGCCAGTCTCACCAGTTCTGCCTCGTCTTCCAGGTCTTCCATCATTACCGGGTGGTCCGGGTGGTCCTTGAAAGCCAGCTTGCCCAGGATCTCCAGGTGGACCAGATGGACCTAAAGTATGCCAAAAACTGCAGTCACTTCTATATTAATTCCCTAACAAGACAAAATTATTACCTGGCTGTCCAGCTTCGCCATTATCTCCTCTTGAACCCGGGGGTCCAGGAGGTCCAGCAGCACCTTGAGGGCCAGTAGATCCAGGCAGACCAGGTGGTCCACTTGATCCTGTTGGACCAGGAGGTCCAACAGGTCCAACATCTCCTTCAGATCCCTTAGTTCCAGAGTTTCCAGTCGGTCCAGGAGGTCCACGTTCTCCAGATTGTCCTTTACTTCCAGGATCTCCATCTTGTCCATTGATTCCATCTGCACCAGACTGTCCTTTTTCTCCTGTTCTGCCAGGGAGCCCAGGCACTCCGTCTTTTCCCCTTGCTCCACTTGGACCTGTGTAAGGTATTCAAATTTATACAATGCAACACTTAAACTACACAATACTACTTACCTGGAGGTCCCCTTGGGCCATCAGCACCATCTCGACCATCATTACCAGATGGACCTTGAGGTCCAATTGATCCTCTCACACCAGGAGGTCCCTGTAATTAGTATGTGTTAAAGATTGTCATCTAAATGATTAACTATAATTATAGTGGCATGTAATGGGGCAAGTATGAACTCACTGGTAAACCAATTCCTCCAGGTTGGCCGGGGTCACCTGCTGGACCCTTTTCTCCAGTAGCTCCAGAAACTCCATCTCTTCCTGCAGCACCACGATCTCCAGCGGGTCCTTTTGGTCCCGGAGCTCCAATTGATCCTACTAGACCAATTGGTCCCTGTGATTATACATTTTTTTTTTAGTAATTTCATATTCAACATAATAATTAGTCTAGCTGACATACAGGTGGTCCAGGTGGTCCAGGTTCTCCAGGTTTTCCATTGTCACCATCTTCACCCTATCAGAGTAGAGCACACTTATTATGAATAAGAATAAAAGCTAGCACTTAACAAAACTTGCATCATTTCCTGGTGGTCCAGGTAATCCATTTGGACCTCTTGGTCCAGTAAGTCCTTGACTACCTCTTTGGCCTTGATCTCCAGGTCGTCCTTCTTGTCCTCTTGGTCCCTATACACACATTTTTAAAGCATAATAATCTGTCCTCGTGGCTCAATAAAAATGAAACTTTCAT
Source organism: Tethya wilhelma (assembly GCA_964030475.1). Classification (NCBI taxonomy): domain Eukaryota; kingdom Metazoa; phylum Porifera; class Demospongiae; order Tethyida; family Tethyidae; genus Tethya; species Tethya wilhelma. The sequence goes on from CAXIPT010000001.1 coordinate 3,430,583, forward strand.
GATTTCTGCACTAAAACATACAGATGGTCCAGTAGGTCCTGGTGGTCCAGGGGGTCCAGCTGGGCCAGGTAGTCCTTGTGATCCAAATCCTCCACCATCAACACCTTTACCCTACAATTGGTATTCAAATTTTGATTGCAATAATCTTCCTGGGACATGTCAATTTAAGTTTCACTTGTATACTTACAGTAAGCTATAGTGGATGTGCATTTATATATAATAAATATTTCGATGCATGCATGCTTGTGAAGTGTATTACACTATGCCTTGTGATTACCGTTCCTCCTCCATCACATTGTCCACTACAAACTCCAGGAGTGCCTGGTGCTCCTGCGGCTCCTGGTTCACCTTTTTGACCCTTTTGACCAATAACATCTTGTGCAACAGCAATAGCAATGCATGCTGCTAGTGAAAGCAACATCAAATGCCTCATTTTGACCTACAATTAACACAGATTTACATGCAGACAGATTATTAACTTTGTGTGCATCTGTGCATTCAGTGACATATATAATATTAAGTCATGATCAAGGTATATATGTTTCATGTATAAAGCAAAAGATTACAGCAACTCACACTCATCAATTAAAGTATATACATACATTAAAGAACTATTAATAGTGTTAATGTATGGTATGTTTGCTATTAACATTTGGCTTGTGCTAATAATTTTCCATTTACTCATAATTATAGACATGCATTGTCAGTCACAACAAATTATTTACTACTAATCTATGCAATAATAATTTTTATTATCTTTCCTTTTTCCATGGTAGATATATATCTCAACAGTATAATTAGAACAAATTATTCTTTACACTTACCTCCCACTAGCTTGTATACAGGAATACAGCAATTGAGAAGTTGAGGCACTGAGTATTCAAAATGAGCTTGGAGAGCCTTGTCAGCCTGTGGTCTATCTGCTCCTGCAGGTCAGAACATGCAACTAAGAACAGAGCCAGAAGCTGTACTCTCTCTCTGCTGCAAGATCGTAGTACACTGCGATGAAGTGCGGGCGCAGGCCCCATAAGCGATCTATATACAAAGAACATTGTTCACAACTGATGTGCGGTCATATTGTTATTGTCTCTTTTGTCGTATCAGTGGGAGAGGTCTGGTACGCGCCTCTGGGTTCAAGCCCTCTAAGCTGGCCGCTCGATGTAACTCTCTTATTTCGCCCACAACGCAGGCCTCTCATTGTTGCAATAGAGAAAGAAAGTTTATTAGTCGTCATAATTGCAAATGTAGCCATCTGATTGGTAGCTTGGAAAGTAGGAACCCATACGATGATTTTAGACCTACTTCCGTTTTCGTTTCCGCTGTAACAGGAACAAGTGTATGGACAGTATATCCAAACCTCGTGTTTCTGTTCTATGGAGCCACAGTTACAGAGTTCACAAAAAGCTAACTCTCTGCTGAGAGATAGGCTTTTTGGGGGTGGTGTTGTGAAGGATTCCAATGAAAGCACACTTGAGTCCAGACAGGGAGCTTTCCAGTGGGTCATCAGGACATACTGTACTGGATACTAATATTGTGTTATGACACTGACATGCTGGCAGTATGACCAGGCATGCATGGCTATTATATCCTCTCTTTCTGTATGTAGAACAGTACATGATCTGCTACAGCGTACAATATTACATGGAGAAAGTAATTCACTTCTAATAAGTGGGCCGAGAGGTGTAGGCAAATCATGGGTGAGCTTAAAACTATCTAATAAATGTCCCTCTGGTTGTTTTTCATTTTTTTTTCTTTTTTCCCTCAACGAAGCTGTTGGATAAAGTGTTTCACAGCCTTGAAGCAAACAAAAGAACTAGGCAAAGTTATCTGAAAGTTCAACTTAATGGTCTGCTTCACACAAATGACCGCCTAGCTCTGTTAACAATTGCTAAGCAACTGAATGTTGAGGAAGAAGTACAAGACAGTGTTACAGTTAGTACTTCTAACTTTGTTTTAATGCACAATGTCATATTAGTTGATTTTTTCCTAATCGTTATAGATGTCATTTTCAGCTGCCCTTGATTACTTACTTGAAGTATTAAGATCAGGTGAGTGTATACATACATACCATAATAATTATGTTCATGAACAAAAGCCCTGCACTTTACTGTGAGGCTATTATCACCTATTGTTATGCTATTAGCACTCAGTATTGGTATGGTGAAGAATAGCCCTTTGTTACTATAGTGCAGATTCCCAATCCAAGTTCACTGGACTGTACATTATTCAAATTTTCATGCCACTGTATTACATGTTTACTACCATTGTTTGTTGTGTAAATAAAAATAGCATTACATAATCCTCACTGCAGGTAGTCAAGCCAACCAGAGTATAGTATTTATTCTGGATGAGTTTGATTTGTTTACTCATCACAAGAACCAGACCCTCTTGTACAACCTCTTTGACATTGCTCAAGCTGCTCATAATCCCATAGCTGTTATTGGTCTAACTTGCAGGGAGGTAAGTATGTAAGTTTATTTCAAGTCTGAAACTCCTCTTTGTGTATAAGTTGATGGTTAGTAGTCCTATAGCATGGGATATGTTGGTTTGAATAATGTTAGCATTGAAAGACAAGCTGCTCTTTAAATTTTGTCAGGATGCGGTTGAACTTCTAGAGAAGCGAGTCAAATCCCGATTTTCTCATCGACAAATCAATTTACTGTGTGATTACAGCTTTGAAGATTATTTGCGCATCTTTGTTGAATTATTGACTCTTCCAAAAGATTTTAAAGACAACCATTACCGCAAGGAATGGGCCAATCATCTTGAGGTAACACACAAGGCATTATTATGCATCCATGATGACCCTTACCATTTCTTCTTCAGGAATTGGTCAAAGATAAAACTGTACGAGAAGTTTTACGCAAAGTCTACGATTTTTCTCCAACAGTTAAGACGCTCATATCTCTGTTGGTAATGTTCCTCAATGTTAGAAATGCATAATAACTATTAATTGTATAATGACATATTTATTGCCTTAAATAGACTTTGCCAGTTTGTCGCCTTGGATTGAATCATGCTTTTCTTCAAGCGTCTGACTTTGTGCAGTCATTGAATCTCATCTTCAAAGACTCAAAGTCCACCATGCTACAGGGTGTCTCAATCTTAGAGCTGTGTCTTATTATTGCAATGAAACATCTTTGTGAGATCAATGGGGATGTCCCTTTCAATTTCGAGATGGTTTACAATGGTGTGTGTACACGTAGTGTAAACAATTATGTACATATAATGTACAGGTGATATATGCACTGGTGACTCAAACCAGTGGCTCTGGGTTCTACTCCTAGCAGCTGTTTGTATTTGTTTGTTTTTTGTTTTTTGTTTTTTTTCCATCAAGCTTAACTAGATTGGATGCTTATGACAGTTTTATACTTGTGTTGCTCTAGTATAGTTCAGCTTCTGTTAACATTGAGGGTCTGTAGACCTGTGTCGCTCTAGCTATAATTCGTAAGAGATCCTGGTATACATGATGGGTTATTAGTCCTCCAAGAAGTCCTAGCCTAAAGTCTAGTAGATGTATTGTGCACTTGAGCACTGCACAACTGATTGCATTCTTTTTCTTCATTCAGAATATAAGAAGTTTACTCAAAGGTCACACTCAGTGGAATTTTTCAGCAAGCCTGTTGCCCTCAAGGTTAATGTTAAAAATTTGTGTATAAGCCTCATTCCCAGGCTCCTTTCTTGCGAATATCACGAAGAAGGAGCCTGGGCACGAGGCTAATACATTATAGCTAGCTCTGTTACTTGCTATTGTCAAAATTATTTAGGCATTTGAACATCTCGTTTCTCTTGAGTTTGTCTCTCCCACTGATTCCAAGGGCATCACACATGCAAGTCACTATAGTGGCAAGGTAATGAAGGAGTATCAACCTATGATGCTGATGATAGGAGAAGAACAGATACGAGAAGCAGTCAAGAACTATCAAAATTGTCCTACTGATGTAGCTAGATGGGGCAACAGCACTGGAATGGCATAAAATTCACTTCAAATAGGTAGCTATAGATAACTGTAACTGCTGCCAATACCGTATCTGGTCAAAGTGTGTTAATTAAAAGTTAATTATAATCATTGTCCTATTTAACCACATTTGAGTAAAAGGGCGTTTGAAATTTTGAAATACGAATGGGGCAAAAGTGCATGTTTACGTTACATTGTCATAGATAAGTCAAGTAGGCGTGGCATCATTTCAAGACGATAGTGAAGTTTTGAGATCCCAGATGGTTTTTGTGAAGTGGATTCTATCTCACTTATGGCAGGGAATCTGCTTTCTTCTGGGGACACGGCTGTACGATCACAAAGATGAAGTGTGTGACTCTGTCCTTGAGCCAGGAGTGGAGAAGGAACTCAAACAGGTCATCAGGGAGCAGATTCTTGAAAATTTCCACCATCAAAGGAAGAGTGGTTCCCAATTTGCCGTCATAATGTTGTTAAATGAGAGCCTCTCGGGACAAAAATTAATTTTTAAACCTTGTGGCAACAATGGAGAACCTCTTTACGACAGCAACCATCCTTTTTATCCCCTACCAACAGAGTATGTAAACTACATAGTTGCACGTCCTAGTATTAAACCTAACAGGCTAGTCAAGTTTTTATATCTAGCTATAGCACGATCAAACCATTATCAGCTGCACTCGGAAGAGTACATCCTCCCTGAGTTTGAGACGTTTGTGAAGAGATTCAGAGCAAGCAATCACAGCTCTCATCCAAACACAGTCATACTCTTCTCTTGGTTGTTTCCATGCACCCTGTGTACTAACATGATCATCAAGAATTGGACTGGTGTGAAATTCCGTGAGCAATATCCAACGATTAAGAATATCATTGTGGCATACAAAACATACTGGAGACGTGTATCGAAGGAAGAGAATGAGATGAATATGAGGAGACTGAAACAAAAGGGCTTCAAATTAGTGAGAATAGAGTATGAAAAAACACTACCACCAGTGTAGTAGTGTGTGTAGTGTGTGCATGTTCACAGTTTCATTTTATCATCTTTAGTATAAAATTATTATTCAACATATTGGCTTATGTAAATGTAGACACATAAGTGAGCATGACATAACCAAGTGATAGAGCAAACAAAAATATCTTGGTAACTAGACTAAATATGTAAGGATAACACAACATTGCTACCCAAACTATGGCAAGAATGACTCCAAAGAGTGGTATAAACAAATAGGAGAGATCAAGAAAGTCAGCATCAGCATTAACAGCTGGCTGGTTGGCCTCTTGACCCTGTGGTCGTGGCCTGCCAATGTGTATATGCACTGCAGAGCCATCAGCAATACCAAGCTGCTGGAGAGACACAGAGTCGTCATTCAATACTCTACCTTGGTAGATGAACCTCACAGGGCAGTTCTGATCTACTTCTTGTTGAAAGTGAGACCTAGTTAAAAAAAAATAGGTGGGACACACTAAAGCCTATAAGTCAACCTTTGATTCTCACTGTCATGTGTCACATACCTTTTCAACTGGTCCAAGGTGCTGTCAGCTCTGACTTGCAAGTTCATTGCATTTCCAGGTGAAATTAATCGAATATTGATAAGTTGATTTCCTGAAACAACCTCATCTGTGTCTTCTCTACTAGCATCAGTGCTATTGCTCTCTTGAGTACGATGGAATCTTGATCGGACTTCAGAGTCACGGGTTTGGGGTGGTGTTTCAGTTGTAGGCGGCGTTGGAGAAGATGATGGTACTTGCTCACTTTCATCTTGATCACCAGAGGATCCTATGTAAAAGAAGAAATATTAAACGTGGACATCAACTTTAGAAAAGTGAGTCACCTGCATGTTGCCTTGATGGTTGGGTCCTTCTTCCTCCACTTCGAGTTGTTATAAAGGCTACAAAGACAAAGGAGAGGACCAGAAACGCCCCAAATAGCAACACTTCATCACCAATTCCTTCAACCAGTTCGCCCATATTGTCGCTTATTCCAATTGATGCGCACCGTCAAATTATTTCAATTGATGCACACCATCGAAAGGAGAAGTCGACGTCAAAAGGTGAATTTATGTGAATTTGAAAGAATGTACTAAACATCTGGTCTTGAATAGCCTATGGGTTCTATATTTGTATATTCATCTTTATGTTTATTAAACTCACTCTCAATTTTTTTCCCCAGGCAGTCAAATCGGTCTGAACATCTTTAGTCCCAACTTGCAGTTTGAGTGAGCATACTGTAGCCATGAATGTTGAACATGAAGTCCAGTTATTAGTCCAAGAAATCAAGCGCCTGGGAACTCCCAATGCTGATGGACAATATGTAGTAAAGTTTGGTGTTCTGTTTTCTGATGACAAGTGTGCTAACCTGTTTGAGGCACTGGTTGGAACACTCAGAGCTGCGAAACGCAAGAAGATCATCAAGTACGAGGGAGAGATGCTGCTTCAAGGAGCACATGATAATGTTGACATTACGTTGTTGAAAGATGACTGATTCTGTGCAGTCACTCAGTATGAACGTAGAGGTAGAGTTTTATTTTCACTTAGCAATTGTGTTGGAAAATTTTAATTGAGTCTGTACATGTACATGAATTTGTTAGCAACTCTTTTACTATGGTTATAGCAGTAAATTGTTATTTTTATTGCATGCTCAACTGCATGGATATTTATAGATTTGTTTGTGATAAATTTCATCTAAAGGTGTACATGTGGATAAGATACAGCAGGGTCGGTGATGTGTTAATATTTGGCCACTGTATACCCTGGCCAGTAATGGATCTTCTAATGAATTCATATGCATGCAACAACAAAGCTTTAGTTTACACAAATAACCGCAACAAGAGTGTGGTGACCGCAATCATTATCTATGCCGCAATCATGATGCATGCATGATCCATGATGACGTTACCGCGCGAATTGGCGCCATTTATTTGCACGTGATTTTGGCGGGAAGCAAAATTGTGGTGTTCTTGCTGGGATCCAAACATGCAGCTGAAGACTGGACACAATCGCTGTTAGACTGGACTGGACATGAACGAACGACTTCAAATAGATGGAGAAACTGGTCTTCCAGTTTTGAAGAACAGATTAAAAGAAAGGCAAGTGTATTTTCCAGATACTATCTCACTATAGATGACATACTATGACATATGTAACCTTTCTCTCCTCTCTCCACAGAGAAGACAATTCACTTGCCACTCGTTACACTCGAGCTCAAAAGAATGATGAAATTGATGCTAAATATGGATTTGAGCGCTACCTTGCCAGTACAGAACGCATGGGTTGGCTGATTAACATGCACCCTGTTAGTTATGTACAAATTAAGTACTAACCCACAGGAAGTCAAAATTAATGATTGGTTTGTTTGTTTTTTTGTAGGCAGATATCCAGGATGAGAACAAGAGACTGGTGAGTGCAGTTGACTTCTACTTCATCGAAGAGGATGGACAACGTTTCAAGGCAACAGTTCCTTATCAGCCCTACTTCTACATAGCTACAAAGAAGGTCAGCATTTGATCAATTACCTCTTTCAGTATTGTCACAATAGGCATGCTGTGGTGGGGGGAGCTTAACAGGTTCTCATTTTGTAGGATACAGAAAGAGAAGTGAGCTCTTTCCTGAGCCGAAAGTTGTCGGGTCGTTTGGCCGGCATAGATATGGTTTACAAGGAGGACCTAGATCTTGCTAATCATTTGGTGGGCTTGAAAGGATGCTACTTGAAGCTTCGGTTTCACACCGTTGAAGACCTCATCAAAGCCAAGCGAGACATCCACCCTGCTGTCAGAAAGAACAAAGAGAGAGAAAACACACGATCATCTTACGACCCTACCCTCTTTACCACAAGGTGAATGGTTGTGAGTGAGTGGGCTTTTGCAAACTGTGTGATCTCTCTCTCTCTCTCTCTCTCTCTCTCTCTCTCTCTCTCTCTCTCTCTCTCTCTCTCTCTCTCTCTCTCTCTCTCTCTCCAGAGGTGGTGTTGGTGGTAGAGACTATGGACACTCCTCTTCTAGAGTTACCAACCAGATGGACAACATCATTGACATTCGGGAGTATGATGTCCCTTACCACGTACGAGTGGCCATTGATTTACAGATCAATGTGGGTCATTGGTACTATGTAAAGGGGTGTGGTTCTGATCCATCCGAGATCCGATTGGTTGAAGAGGATTTTGATCGTCCTGAACCCGTGGTTCTGGCCTTTGATATTGAGACAACAAAACTGCCATTGAAATTTCCTGACCCAAGCACTGACTCCATCATGATGATATCCTATATGATTGATGGACAGGTGGGTAGATATACTGCATGTGAGTTTGGCTACAAGTATAGTAGTTTTTATTCTTATCATTGACTGTTTTTGTGGCACTGTTTTCAGGGGTTTTTGATCACCAATCGGGAGGTGATTGGTGGTGACATTGAAGACTTTGAGTATACCCCTAAACCAGAGTACGAAGGTCCCTTCATTGTGTTCAATGAGCCAGACGAAGTATCACTGCTCAGGAAGTTCTTTGAGCATATCCTTGATGTTAAGCCAAACATCTTTGTCACTTACAATGGAGACTCTTTTGATTGGTGAGAGTTTAAGAGTATTATGTCTGACACTGTTTTGTATTTTATTCTTAGAAGTTCAAAACCATTTTTTACTCTCTCTCTCTCTCTCTCTCTCTCTCTCTCTCTCTCTCTCTGTTTGTGTGTGTGCTATTTTCTACAGGCCATTTGTTGATGCTCGTGCTCAGTTTCATGGTATGAATCTGATGGAAGAGATAGGCTTTGCAGTGGACAACCAGAGTGAATACAAGTCACGACCTTGCATACACATGGATGCATTCCGGTGAGTGGTGCTAAAATGTATATTTGATGTACACTATGTCATGTTCAGACTAGCAGGTGAAGTTTGAGCATGTCTACCCAACTTCACTGTGCATCTTGCTTCTCCTAGGTGGGTGAAACGGGACAGCTACCTCCCAGTTGGAAGCCAAGGCCTCAAAGCCGCCACCAAAGCCAAGCTGCGTTATGATCCTGTGGAATTGGATCCTGAAGACATGTGTAGAATGGCTTGCGAGGACCCACAGGTTGGTAGCCATTTTCTCGGTGTAGCTTCTTACACGTGGCTAAGCCAACATGATGTGTAGCCTTGTTCCCAAGCTCTTTCCTTTGACCTTACACCTTGCTTGCACTCACTGTCATAGGAGAGGGGAGAGCTTGAGAACGAGGCTACATGATGTGTGATGTGTTTGTATTGTGACCTCTACTTGCTTTCCTATTGCTATTATTTCCAGGGGTTGTCCAACTACTCCGTCTCTGACGCTGTGGCCACCTACTACCTCTACATGAAGTATGTCCATCCCTTCATATTTGCTCTGTGCACCATCATTCCCATGGAGCCTGATGAGGTGCTCAGGAAAGGATCCGGTACCCTCTGTGAGGCACTGCTCATGGTGCAAGCCTTTCATGGAAACATCATCTTCCCAAACAAACAAGAGGCGGTAAGGGGAGAATTTTTAATTATGCATTTTAGTCTGAGACTTCATAGCTAGAGTGATGTATGATGTGTGTTAGATTGTCATAAATATAGCAAGATAGAGTATCAGTCTCATGCAAGTAACTATTTTGTTGAACAAAGGACTTTTGCAGAAACTAGTTGTTATGTCAGCAATAATAATTAATTTAGGTTGTGATACACAAATACTACAGGATTGTAGCCTCGTTCTCAGGCTCTCACCTTTGACCTTACACTCACAGCAAGGAAGGAGAGAGCCTGGTCAGAAATATCATGTGAACGACGTGGGGATAGACACTAGGGTAGACACGTCCTTTGATCTCTGCAAGCTGCTACAATTCTGAACTAACGCTGCTACCATTCAAAAGTTGACTTAAGCTGCCCAAACCATGAAAATAAGCAGGGTAGTAAAATTGCTAATTCTCAAGTTGTTCATCCTAGGTGCTCATAAATCGGCATGATTGCGGCAGAGGTCAAAGGTTACATCTACCCTGGTGTCATCAATGACGAAATTCACATGATATTTCTGACCAGGCTCTCTCCTTCCTTACTGTGAGTCTATATAAGGTCAAAGGTGAGAGCCTGGGAATAAGGCTAACGGGATTGTGCATTGTTCAGCTTTCTAGCATAGGATGCATGACTATTTTGTGATAAAGAGTCTGTTCTGTTTTCTCTCTCTATTCACACAGATTCTGAACAAGCTCACTCAAGATGGACACATGCTGGACTCTGAGACCTACGTTGGAGGCCATGTTGAGGCATTGGAGTCAGGAGTCTTCAGAAGTGACATACAGTGTCGATTTAAAATTGTTAGTAGCTCAATGACATGATAAGAGTCATTAGTGTGTGTGTGTGTGTGTGTGTGTGTGTGTGTGTGTGTGTGTGTGTGTGTGTGTGTGTGTGTGTGTGTGTATACATGTGTGTGTGTTGTAGGTAGCCTTGACCAGGCTCCCTGCCTACCTTTCTTTGCATGTAAGGTAGGCAGGGGAGCCTGGGAACGAGGCTAGACCACTCCCTCTTGTAGTTTTACATTACAAGCTGGGAGGAGCCTGGGAATGAGACTAACTATAATAATTTAGTGGAATATAATTTTTACATGCATGCCTCCATGGTCACACCAACAATCAGAACCCTGAAATGTGTCAACTCCTGGCTGGAAATGTGCAAAGGACTCTGGAACATGCGATTGTGAATGAGGAGAAGATACCCTTAGAGACGGTCACTAATCTCCATGAAGTGTGCACAGAGATCATTGACAAGTTGACAACACTTGGTGAAACACCCCTCCGACTCGAGAACCCCATGATCTATCATCTCGACGTTGGTGCCATGTACCCTAACATTATCTTAACGAATCGTCTTCAGCCATCGGCCATTGTGGACGAGGCTACGTGTGCTGCTTGTGATTTCAACAAGCCAGGAGCAATGTGCCAGAGGAACATGCAGTGGGCTTGGAGGGGCGACTTCAGTGAGTGCATTTAGGGGGGTTCAAAATGATTGCAATTTTTCATTGTTTGTTTCTTTCTTTTCTTTGCAGTGCCTGCTAGTCGTAATGAACTTCAGAGTATTCGTCTTCAATTGGAGAGTGAGACTATCCCACCAGAGAGACCAGGAGATCAGCCAAGAAGTTTCCACTCCTTGCCACCGATTGAACAAGCACAGATGGAGAAGAAGAGATTAGCAGGTTACCTTGTTAGACCACCGTGTGTGTGTGTGTGTGTGTGTGTGTGATTAGATAAGTTCACTGTTGTTTGGGTGTAGATTATTGCCGTAAGGCGTACAAACGTGTTCGAGTGACTCGAGAGGAGACTCGCACCACAACAGTCTGTCAGAGGGAGAACTCCTTCTACGTTGACACCGTGCGTGCTTTCAGGGACAGGAGATACAAATTCAAAGGACTACTCAAAGTAAGCATCCAACAGATTCACACACTATCACTGCCTACATACTGTATTTATTGGTATTAAGTGACTGCTCTATCTTGCACTGATAGGTGTGGAAGAAGAAGCTAGACGCTGCCAAACAGAAGGGAGATCCAGCCGAAATCAAGAGCTGCAAGAATAAGGAGGTCCTCTACGACTCCCTCCAGCTCGCTCACAAGTGTATTCTCAACTCCTTCTACGGTTATGTCATGAGAAAAGGGTGAGCTGCACTGTCTGTCAATTGATTCTGAAAGCCATCATAAATGACGTGACCTTGTGGTCTCATCCAGTGCTCGGTGGTACTCCATGGAGATGGCTGGCATTGTGTGCTACACTGGGGCCAACATCATCACCAGGGCCCGACAGATTGTGGAGCAAATAGGGTCAGTGAGAGAGGATGTACCGTATATGTAGATGGAAGAAGTATTGAATTGGGCGATGTAGACTTTGACTGGCATACCATCCCTGTCAATATTTTCTGCTATACGGTGCTTACTGCTTTGATACAAGTACCTTATAGTGGCGCGGCGCATAATGCTGAAGTTAAATTTTTGCAGTTTTAATTTTTGTATATTTTAATAGCATACGAAAAATACGAAAATTTGCACCATGCAAAAATTTCCCACTATACGGTATTGCCGCTGTGTTACTACTACTGCTACCATGTACCTGGTTACAATGTATATATCTCCACAGGAGGCCCCTAGAGCTGGACACGGATGGTATCTGGTGTATTCTTCCGAGCAGTTTTCCCGAGAATTTTGAGATTTTGACGACCAATCCCAAAAAGGCCCGAGTGACCATCTCCTATCCTGGCGCCATGCTCAACATCATGGTCCAAGACTACTTCACCAATGACCAGTACCAGGAGCTGGTGGACAAAGACAACCTGGTGTACGATCAACGGAAGGAGAATTCGATATTTTTTGAAGTGGACGGTCCTTATCGGGCAATGATCCTACCGGCCTCCAAAGAGGAAGGGAAGAAACTCAAGAAGAGGTAAGCACCTAACAAAACATGCATTTTGTAATAGGCATTTGGTTTGTGACAACATTTTTACAAAAATTTAAATTGTTGGAAAAGTGACCAATACAACCAGTGAAAGTTTCCTGCTAAATACGTACATGTTGCTGTAAAGTTATAAACTCTTTCCCAGGCCATACATAAGAATAGATTTTTTATTGGGTATTTTTTGATGAAAAGTCAATCAGAATGCCTGGGAATGATACTGCCAAGTGTTGCTGTTTTGTAATGTTTATTGTGTCCATTTGCAGGTATGCGGTGTTCAACGATGATGGAACTCTTGCAGAGTTGAAGGGCTTTGAAGTGAAGAGACGGGGAGAGCTCCAACTGATCAAGATCTTTCAATCGTCCGTCTTTGAAGCCTTCTTGAATGGCTCCACCTTGAAGGAGTGCTATGCCTCAGTGGCCAGAGTGGCTGACTACTGGCTGGATGTGCTCTACAGTCAGGTACCGTGAACGATCCACCACAACTCCACTGTGTGTGGCTGTTGTGTTGATGTCCCAGTGATCCAAGTAGTTTGTTTTTGATTCATACCTGTAGGCTGAAAACATGCCTGATTCTGAACTCTTTGATTTGATTTCGGAGAACAGAAGCATGTCTCGTAAGCTTGAAGACTATGGAGAGCAGAAGAGCACCTCAATCAGCACTGCAAAGAGACTTGCCGAGGTAGAATTGTGAAAAATGAGATCAAGATTATAAAGTTTATACCTTCACATACGCCATGTCAACCTACCACTGGCTAAGCACCTGAGTGGTTCAGCCTTTTGGCAATTTACTAGACACTTGTTTGGGCAGGAATTGGGAGGGTTTCTAGATTGATAAGACTGTTTGAAGTATCACGCTGTCTCTAAATGACTCTCCCTTTCTTCCCACCTACCCGTACAGTTTCTCGGGGACCAGATGGTGAAGGATGCGGGCTTGTCCTGTCGGTTCATCATCTCTCGTCGACCCGAGGGGGCTCCTGTCACAGAGAGGGCCATTCCTCTGGCCATCTTTCAGGCAGAACCCAGCGTCAAGAAACACTATCTGAGAAAGTGGCTCAAGAATTCCTCCATCGACAACTTTGACATCAGAGCTGTGAGTGATTGCATTAGTTTGCGGCCAGAGTGGTTGTGTTGCATACTCTACAATTATTGTGTCTCTGAAATCTCCAGATCTTGGACTGGAACTATTACATAGAGAGGCTGGGAAATACCATCCAAAAGATCATCACCATTCCAGCTGCAATGCAAGGAGTAAATCTATTCTTCTACTCTCTCCCTTAATTTATCACCCACCCACCCTCCCTCCCTCCCTCTCTTTCTCCTTTTCTCTCTTTCACTCAGAATCCCTCTGATTCCCACCATTTAACTGGCCTCTCTGTCTCTGTGATATTCTGTTGTCTGTCTGTTGCAGGTGCTCAACCCTGTGCCTAGAGTCTCACATCCAGATTGGCTGAGAAAGAAACTACTTGAGAAGAACGATGTCTGCAAGCAACAGAAGATCAGCGAGATGTTCACCGTTAAGAAGAAACCCTTTCATGTGAGCAGTTGGAGCCACAAGCACACATTGAACTGATATTTTTACATTCCCTCTCTAAAAAATCTAATCTCCACATTGTGTAGGATGATGGAGAAAATGTTGATCCTGACATCCGTACCATACCCAGCACTCAGAAGCGCCCCATTGACGATAGCTCTCTTCCAGATGTAGAAGATTATGGCACACAGCGTAAACGTCCGACCACCCACGTAGCTCCCACTGTCTCCAAGCGCTCGGTCACATCATCACAACAGCTCACAAGATCGTGGAAAGAAACACTGGGTGCACCACCAGCCAAAGGCACCACCATGGTTAGTTGGTTGATGTGATGTAAGGTGGACAATGTGTATAGAACTATTGCCCTTTGGTATTTTTTTTTCTCCTTTTTTTCAACTGAGACCACTACTGATATTTTCATTGTATGCATGAAAGTCTGTTTGAAAAAATTTTGAGATCTAGCTGGGATTCAAACCCAGGTCTTTCAAATTCATGTGGAATGCGACCACTAAGCTACTAAACTCATTGGCATTGGAGTAGAGAATAGTAACTACTATTCATGGACACTAGTCTAGTTGACCTCCAAACCAGATCTCAAGGCATACATGTAACAGCATGGCCCGCATGTTGCAAATACATGTATATGTACATGGTTCTTTGTTGTTTGTGGCCTTGTGTCCCAGTAATGTATTGTGTCAATCCCATGGAACTTATTGAAGAAACGTGATCAAAATGGTATAATTTGATGTAATTTTAGATCTTTAATTGATTGAAACATTTTAGGAAGAATTTCGATCCTGGCTCAAGTATCACAAAGAAAAATGGAAGATCCAAAAGTTACGCAGACAGGAACGCAAGCGGCTTTTGTCCCAGGAGAACCATTTCGGCAGCTCCTATTACAGTGGTGATGGTGCTACCTCCAGCAGCAGAGTGTCAGGTGATCTCACTGGGTTTCTAAGGCAACAAAATCGAACTCTTATTGACCTCCCGTGGCAAATTATTCAGGCAGGTTATTTTAACGAGAATTTTATTGCCAACTATAACAAGTGTACACAAAATTCCAACCTTCACACAGTCATTGAGAGCTTTGCTGCATGAGATTGTCTATCTTCTCTCTCTCTCTCTCTCTCTCTCTCTCTCTCTCTCTCTCTCTCTCATCTCTCTCGCATCTCTCCTCTAACAGATAGCAACAACCAGCACTCCTGGTCACTTCATCCTCTGGGCTCTGGTGGGCAGTGACCTTCACCAGCTCAAACTGGCAGTGCCCAGAGTGTTCTACGTCAACTGTAGGACATCCAAAGAGCTCCAGGGAGAGGGTAGAGTCTGGCGTCGTGTCTCCAAGTTCCTTCCTCGCTCTGCGCCCGTCTTGAACCTCAGTGAGTACTGCGTTGCTGAAGAGATCTTCCAGGAACATGCTGGGTAGGGAAGCTGTAGATCTGTGTGATGGCATGTAGTTGTTGTTGGTTGCAAGATTCCCTAATTTTTCCCAACTATTGCAATTTGATATCCTTTCCCCCTGAAATTGAGATGGCAAAATTAAATTGTCCCTAATTTCCTAATATATCTGTCTCTGCCTGTCAATGTAGAAAAAATGTGCAAAGTGTGCATAGTACCATTTAGCTCTGAATTTTCATGGTCAGAATAGATTTATGGATTGCTTGTTTTAGTCCAATTGTGAAATTCATCAGATTTTTAATGCTGTACTTCAAACCACATAATTATGGATATACTGAGAGTAGATTACTTGTCATCCTCTTTTTTTCTTTCTTTTTTTTGTTTGTTTTTGTCACGTATGCAGTGAGCTAGCCACTCAGCTCTCTGCTCCAGACATCGAAGGTGTGTACGAGACTCAGATGCCACTCCTCTTCCGTGTCATAGCCACCATCGGCTGTGTCTGCACCGTCAACAGGAAGTTTTCTAGGATGGTCCTCATGGGGGTAGGTCCCCTTCTGATGACCCACTTTACATAATGGGTTCTGTTAATTTCATGTTCTACTTTGATATGCATGTAGAAAAGTGGTTCTTTTATCTCAAGGCTATGTACGTTGTACGTAGAGCAGAATTATTATTTTTATTTTTGTACAAATTTGTGTACGTCATGGTTACAGGAAATTGACTCCTTTGAGTTGGACCATCTTGACTTCAAGACAGTAGCTGAGCATCCTTATCTTGAGAGCCAGGACCCATTCAAACACATCTACCTCTATCACAGCACAAGGTGTGTTGACGACCTCTGCACCTTTCAGAAACATCATACCCATCCCCTCACCCCCACCTCCTGTGTACACTTGACATGTGATGGAGAAACATCAGTACCTGTATAAATTTAGCCATTTGTAGTAGTGTGTGTGTGTGTGTGTGTGTGTGTGTGTTGCTTGAGCATATTATACGCGAGGAGATGTATACAAGCATCTGTAAAAGCAGCCGTGTTTGAACGAGTGACTTGAGCTACTATATACTTATTAGGTGTAGAGTCTAGGTGCTAGACTTGTTGCAAAAGTCAAGGAAAGTGCAATGAGCAAGCAAGCCAGGCCTAAGCGCAATGTGCTGGTCATGCTAATATGGCCATCAAGTGGAGTGCAGTGTGTGCAGGGGTGTGTAAATGGTTTTAAACTTTAGACAAATTTGTGATGGTTTTTTACAATCTTATGTTTTTTACCATTAATTTTTGTACAATGATGAGAACCAGTGTTAGCGATCCACCAGTTTTTGCCTCCAAGTAATGACAGACAGTGTGTATATTATAAAGAATGATCTGGGTATATATTATGCAGTGTTACAGTTGATGGGAAATGGTGTTTGGTGACATGCATTACAACCATCTAGACTATTCAAGGACATTGTGCTCTAAAGCAGCCATTAGTCACAGCTTTGTTAACATAGCTGTCATCATGATGATAGCATTTACCAGTGTGCTCTGTACTGCTGATGGGTAGTAATGTTTGATTGTGTTTCTAGCGGGCCACACAAATTCTTGACAACTTTCCTTGAGAATGATATGATTATAAATGCAAATGTTCGTTGTTTTTTCTTTTGCATGCAGGCACTATGAAATGGAAGTTTTAGATGAAAATGTCGGCTGGATTTTATCTATGAACAAGAACTAGTGCTGCCATCTATCACAATTTCTCTTAAATTTAGTGTTTTTTTAATTGCATAAATACGTCAGACTTAATAAGTTGCATATAACCATTATTGCACGTATTGAAGTGTAGGAAGTCATGAATTCCTGTGTACGGGTTTATTGAAGTGTACACTTGTAAGTTTTCATAATCCGCAAGGCAGTAACGCGCGACCACAAGAAAAGTAAACTTCATGAGAGAAAAAAAAGAGTGAATGTTTTAACTTACAGCAAATTCGCAGAGAGACACTCGCTACCTCTACCGAACAGACCAGCAACAACCAGCCCAGGAGAGCATCCAAATGTAAGTGAGCTCACTAGCTCAGCTAGCACGCACGGTTGCACACATGATGCATCTTCTGTGCGTACGTTCTGGGGTATTTTGTGGTGATTGTCGACTTGGCAGTTCATGAATTAACTATTCAACTGTTTATGCATGCTGTGTTGATATACCTGTGGTACAAGTCACGGAGTAGCTTAAACTAAAAGTTGGGAGTAATAGATAATGGGTGCTGTATGTGATAATAAATTTTGGAACAAAAATAATAGACCATGTATTGTATGGATGCTGTAGCCTGCTTAGAAGTGGTTCTTCTTTGCTTTCAGAGCTATACTGATGGATTATGCCTGCCTACTGATACCAAGTGTTTTATGTTTTTTTCCCCTTCACCTGAAACAAAGCTGCCAGAGATAAATTTTCTTGCCAGACTATCACCTCTGTATGTGGTCGATCTCATTGCAATTGCATGGTCCACTGAAGAAACCTTGTCGACTGTATACTAACAATTGCAGTAAATTAGTTTTACATTATTATAGTTTCTACAAGGTTTATTTCAAAAGAATAAGGTGAGAGAGAAAGAGAGCTAGAGAAGAGGTTGTTTGAAGTGAGATGGAGGGTGGGTACCAGGGCTGGGCCGGCGGTAGACATTGCAAATCCCATCGATTGCACTTCAGCCTGCCATTGGGAGTCTCAGTACAGAGTCTATAGACAGTAAATATGGGTAATGTGGCCTTAGGGAGTTCGCTATTGTGACTTGTATGTTGCTAACACTGTGATTGATGAAGGTCAATTAACCCTCAAATTGTGTATGTATGTATTCCTTTATTTGTATGTGTTGAATATCAAAATCAAGAGATGACAAGTACATGTGTTGGAGAGGTCGAGAGCATTTCTTATGTCTTCAAATGGTGCACAAACATGTTGTTTCCAGTACATGCATGGGCACAGGGAACTAATTTGAGCTTTGATGATGATTCAACCCCTCCAGGTTTGGTCCTCTGGAATTTTTTTGTTTCAGAGGAGAAACTCGCTATTCTTATTGTCCACGCACTTTTGGCTTTGACTCTCAGTATTTTGATGGGAGAAGTGTTCACACCTACAAACACATTGACACCCATCATATAGGGATTGGACTAAAGCCCAATATACCAACTACATAATGGTATAGCTGGTATTGTGATCTTACACGGACACACATTTTCATCCTTTTTTCTCCTCCAAATGAGATGCCTCACACATGAACTAACTAGTCTGGGTAATTCGTATCACAGTCATGGTGAATTGAGCTTTGGCAGGGTCTCTTCACGGTTGATCTGTGTATTGGCAGGTGAACAGTTTGTCCACAAAGAGATTCTCTTCACACTATGTATACAACCAAGAGGTTTCAGACACATGCATGCATGCATGCATAAATTCGTGCATGCATTGGACTGATTGAATATAAAAGCACATTAATTAATCGTCATGCCAACCCTGTTCGAGCTAGACCATTGAACTCGCAATAAAAATTATGTCAATTAATTGTACTACCATTATTCCTTTGACAGCCCTTTCGTGGGCACTGGACTGTGGAAAGACAAACCCTGTATCTTGTTACCACCTCCTACAACCTGTGTAAGTCAAAACCGCAGACAGCTAGCACTCCCTTTGGTTCTACCTAATCGACTTTGCACCCCCGAAATTCAATTTAGCATCACACTTGTAGGCATTGGCATGCTCCACGGCAAGGTACATCTGTTGCCACGATCGGAGTGTTGTCTTCACAAAAGAAACGGTTGGAGTGCAAACGAACGGCGTACAAGAAGAGCATGAGAAAATGCAATTATTCTCCTTGCTCCTCTCTTGTCCTGGCAAATGGAGCCATCTTTAAATTAGTTGTAGTGCTACACATGACCTTATTGACGTTAGTTCACACCCCTTCTCTATATTCTATACTCCTCTTGTCTGCACATGCCGTTCCTATGAAGTGTTCCCTTGCACACATCAAACAAATTTGCGTTACATAAGCTCATTTAATTACAAAATGTTAGCAATAATTTTCTCTTTTGGCTGCGGACCGACTTGTGACTGTATTGCCCATTCAAACGTTGATCAGCTTCACTGAAGGACTAACAAATGGGACCATACCACCTTTTTGCTCTTTGCTGGCTCTTTGAAGAGGCATGTCATAAAAGGAAGCTTTTTATGTTTCTCATCAGTAGCCCAACGTGTGTACCTCCTAATTCAATGGCTAAGTGTCTGTGGGTGTATATAGGGAGGAGGATAGCTGTAATTATATGCAAATGAATGGGATACATGTTTTTTCACCCGTTGTTGCACACACTGACACACACATACACACGTGTTCATTTGTGGGCATTGTGAACAATTAACGTAGCATGTGTGAGGCAATTGGTGGTGTGTCCCTGTGGTAATTAGTAATGTCTTTCAGGCAATCATTTCGTAATTAGCACCAACTAACTCTGGTTGTCTACTCTTCTAGCAGCAGACAAATTAAGTTTTGTGAAAGATTTTAGAGGCAGATACATAATTATTATGTCTATTATTGTGTGCACGCTCACCAAATAAATCATTTTATTGTTTGCTATTCGAAATATCCAAGAGCTTGTTGTTTTGTTTTATGTAGAAAATGGATCGTCTGAGATTAATGTCGACAGTTGTGCTACTCTTATGCATCACTAATGGAGCTCCGTTTGAGTTTTGGAATGCTGCGGAGAGGAATGTCTCGCTACCGAGTGAGTAGATAGTGCATTTGATGCTCTCTTTCATGTCTTAAGTCACCTCTCTAAACTTTCAACAGATCAATTTTTGATCGACGAAGAACACAAGGTTCTAATAGTTGCAGCAAAGTAAGTATCATGCACTTCAGAATTTTAAATAGTCTTTGATGCAATAATTTTGTGTTTTGTGACATTAAAAGTATTGCGTGTTTTCTGGTGATGTAAAGTTCCGCTGCAGTGGTTGTTGGTACACTGTATGTGGCAGCTGGGTGGTTGTCCTCAATCCTGTTCAGACCCCACACCCTTGTTGGACCGTGGTCACACTGCCTGGCTAGATTGACCATCTAACCTACACCAACCAAGCGTATCATTAGCGTTATCAATTCGCCATTAATCAATCATGCTTTGATCTTGTTCTTTAGAAATATTTTTTATTCTATTTTTAATTTAAAACGTATAGTTATTGCTCCACCTTTGCCTTGTAAATGGGCCAATTGTTTCGTTTGTGGTATAGAAGATCGTTGTAGCTGCTTGTCAGATGAGTTTGGACGATTAAGAGAAAACAAACAGGAACCGTTAGACGTTGACTTTGTGTTGCTTCTGCCAATTATCGAGACAAAGTTGACATGTGTTGTCAGCCAACTCTCCCTTCCTACGTAAAGTTCATGGTTGCTATCCCCTTGTCCACGTTACTCAACAAACATTGCCACCTATATGGAATCACATACACCTCCAAATGAAAGACTTGCATTAAAATTGGTTCCCAACTCAAATAACTTTAGTGGTGTGGTCTTTGTTTTGAAAGAATCCTTTTCAGCTGCTAATGACCCAATAGGTTCACCTGTTGCTAGGATACAGCTCTTTATACGCTTTTTGCTGGAGTTAAGAAATGAGCCAACCCGCTATATTCATGCCAACTTTTCTTGTTAGAATACTCAAAAGAAAAATATTACATACACAAAGCAAGCAAACAGTAAACAATTAGAGTCAATTTGTTGTAAAGGTGAGCCTTGTTTTTGTATTGTGTTGTCTCCTCCTTGCAGCAACTCTGTGTGTCACGTCAGCTTGGATCTCCAGACTGTGTCCAATGTGAGTTGAGCTAGTGTTTGCATGTTACAGTAACTGTTGTACTGTGATGTTGTCACATGATTGCATGTTCAAGTGGCACCTAAACTCCTGCCTACAACTGCATGATATAGTGGGTCATTACAAATTCCAAAACAAACTCTGTACTGCCCTACAATTGTTACTTGCTGTTCAACATTTCCTTGGCTCCAGTGCAGTACTCGTGTTGAACTTTATAACATTCTCCATTTTTCCCTGTTCAATTTTTATTGCTCGGATACATTTTGTGTTGGAAAAAAAATCCACTCCATATGATGTGTTTTGTCTTGAAAAATGATCAAACACTTCTATGTTCTCACAACAAGGATGGGACCTGTCACACGTCTTGTTGCAATTATGGGTCATGATGTCACCTAGCACTAGTTCCTGGAGTTGAGAGGAACAAGCCATTGCTACAGGAACACAGGACAACGACAGGTCATAGGGTTTTCATTAATTCATGAGTTAGCCTCATACTTGACCCAGATCTCATCACAAAGATTCTTAAAGTCAATGAGCCACACTGTGACGGCAGATAGTATGTAGTGATCAAAAGAGTACGGTCTGAAATCAATGTAATTGCATGTGTCATGTCAGCCATCATGCTAGCGAGTTGCCTTTCTGTCCCATCGTGTCTGGACAGTGGCGTACATGGGCATATTTCAGTCTACCTGTTATAGTGTGGGAGAGTTTTCATAGTGTGTGTGTGGGTGACCCCTATAGTGAGTTTAGGAGTATATGTATGCACTGTATCGTTTCACATATTGACAATGTGTTATGATATAGTGGGTAATGATATGCCATGCATTTAATAATAGCATGCAAAATGATTTGAATTTTGATGTGTTTACTCTATGTCACACACCTGTTGCTGATACAATCCTGATCACCTCCAGTGCATTTCTGCACTGTCATTGTATACACACTCTAATTGGGTGTACTAACTCTCCAAATCACTGTCTTTACAAGATTAACACTGCTCCATTCATGCACTATTGCATGTAGGGGGGTCCATGAATGTATAGGGGAGTCCAAGCCTCCTCATTTGAGGTATAGAACCCTCTATTGTTGCTATTCCTGTATTATGGGGGGACCCTCTATTGATTGTCTCTAGATAGATCTGCCTACTTGGTGTTTGCTCCACTTGTAGCTTTACTGGAGGATTATATTATGGGTTCTAGCTATTCAGGCTATTGTTTACAATCTATTACATCAATATTGAGACTTTGTCTTAAAATGTTTTGGCCTACAATAGGACACATTGATGTTTCAGTGTGAACTGTGTCCGTACAATGCTTCAGTTATTGGCTAGAGTTGCATTGAAGAGAGTGCATGTATGTATGATGTACGAGCACTAGAACAGTCAGGCTATCAGCCTTTAGCTCTTGTTGGTATTAGATGGATGCTCCTTAATTGTTTGTTTACTCTTCCTGTTTACCTTTGTAATGTAGTCTGTGTGTGTCATGACAACAGATAGGTAGCTTTGAAATGCCTTCACTTTATGCCTCTTGTACGTCCTCAATCTGTTTTTATCAGCAAACACATTAGTCAACCAATTTGTATTCCGACTAATCTCCCCCCATTGTGACCACTAGCTAGTCACGGGCAGTAATTCTGTGCATTATATTATAACCACTGAGTTTTGCATTCACTCTTGTGTGTATCTATGCACAATCATGCGTGTAGCCCCTGTAGTATTCATACTATATTGCTGCTTCTTGTGTGTGTGTGTGTGTGTGTGTGTGTGTTTGTATTGGTTGTAAGCAACAACTTGCTTGGTCTAGAAGTCGAGGCACTCTCTTGGGTATTGTGTGGAATATGTGTTGGAATGTGTTGTAAACAAGTCTAGTGATTTGTGATTTTGGCTCTCACACTGAAAGCTCTTTGCAAGTGTTCCAAGTGGGACATTGTTGCCTCTTTTCAGGTGCCTACGGTTCTTGTAGGCTACGGAACCTTCATTGAAAGCGTTTAGTGTTTGGGAGTCTTGTAGGGCACATGTGTGTGTGCCTCAAATGGATGTGGTGACAGACACCTTCATGAGTGGGTATGTTCTTGTTGCTATGCAGGTACAAGACTTAATGCCAACTCCCGATGAATTCACCAGCTGCAGAGATGAGTTGAGAACAGTGGTAAGAGGAGAGAACACCTATTGTGAACTTGCTCTACACAATCATAGAGTCTAAGACTATCCCACTTACATGCATGAAGTAATAAAGTATTCATGTACTATATTCACCCACACAATGTTCTGTTCTCAGGACGACTGCCAGAACTACAACCATATCCTCACGTTCACCTCCAACCCCAGCACCATCAACACCACGGCTGGGACCATGCCCCTCAACAGCACTGTGCTCCTGTGTGGCTCCAACGCCTTCAACCCCGTCTGCCATTATCGTGAGGTGTGTGACACAAATGAATCCGATGTGCAGTCATTCGCTTGTAGCAATCGGCACACACCTTGCAATGATATTTTAATCACATCTTTAATTGTACATGTTATCACTACTAGAAATCATTGTTGTTGTTGTTGTATCATTCTCCAGAGAGGAACGTTGGTTGAGATCAGGGAGGAGTCGGGATTTAAGTTTTGCCCCTTCAACCAGTACGTGGGAAGCACTTCACTTTGGCTGAGTGAGTTAGAATAGAATACTATGTACTCATACTCTTGTTATTGTTATACTTAGTGCATAGACAATACTCTCAACATTCAAGACAATGGGGATATGGCTATACATCTCTTGTCTGCATATCATGTGCATGTAGAGTAACATATACTCACTTAACAATGGACTAGTGGGGTTATGCATCTATAATAGTACACATACAGTCTAAAGGATTCTCACAAATACCTGAGGTGTTTACTTCTTCCCAGTATATAGCTCTTTCCAACTCTGTATCTTGTTAGGTCTAATGGTAACTCTATACTTGTTTATAAGTACGATAATTTGTAATTGAATAGGTGTTCTCAAGATCCTCAAAAGGTACCTGTCATACCAGATATATAGTCCCTCTAGGAGTATGTATATACTATACATAGTGTTCACTATACCATTAGGTGAATGGTTGACTGCGTGTTAGGTACAAAACCATAGGAATTTTTACATGCCTATAGTTCACTATGGAGCGATCGATTCTTCAATTGTGTGACAGTTGCTCATTATGTCATCTGAGACTTGTTTGAATGCTGTAATCTAATAATGCATTCAAACAGCATCACCATGTCACCATAATTTGGTGCATGCGGTCGGCCAATATCCATCCACACACAAACAGTATACTTATGTTCAATAATTCCTTTTCCCATTTCATCATTATGTCAAGTTAGTGAACACACTTTCAGTCTTCTATTTATATGGTCAGAGTACAATTAATGCACATACCCAGCATGTAGCACTTATTTTGCTGTGAGTCTTGTGGCTCCAGTCAAGTATGTGACCTGTGAATCTGGTGAAGTGTATGCACTGAGTTGAGTACTGATGATCATGAATGTGTCAGTGAGCCTATAAATTACTCCTGGTTACAGTTTAAGCTGCAGAAATAGGATTAATCATTGGTTAATCGTTGGGAACTGGTAACTGGAGACCGAAAATGAATAAATTATAGGAGAGTTATGTGTAGGAGCAGTAATGTATGGGAGGACACACACAGACACACAGTGAATATAAGTAGGGTAACAGTGGTCACCAGTTGGTTATGGTTCATGGCCCACTCACATAGAGTGAGCTATAGCCTTGAATAGCCTTGTGGGTTGAGGTCATACTCGCACTCTGACTGTTAGTCTGTGTGGCCTTGGGACTGTGTGTATGCATGGCTGTTTTGCACCAGCAGTTCTCATCTTATGTGTGGTCCTTTCAGAATACTCTTTCACTATTTTGGTCTTTGGGGTACATGATATGATTCAACTCTTAAACAAACACATAGTTGTGTATTGTTGGAGTTTATATCGTGAGGCTAATTACTCCTTTTTGGTTATACATAATTAATGGAGTACATTCTGTTTTGGGTGCAGTGCCATGCACATTTGAACTGGACAGCTGACATGAATCTCACCTGTTGTGTGGGGTGGGCCTCAGGGGAACAGTGGGGCTACTCTGAAATGATTAATCACTTCTAATTAATCACTTCTAATTAATGACCTCACCATGGTAGACACTGGATATCCTCTCTACTTTGTATTTTAACCTAGCTCATCCCTTTATTCTCTCTCCCTCTCTCTCACACACACACAGGCACTGGCAGTCTTGTGTCTGCTTCTCCTACTGACCCTGATGTGGGCAAGGTCGGTATCAGCATCTCTGACAGTCCCTTTGGAGGAACAGTGAGGGTCACTTCAAAACAGGACGACACTGAGTGGCTCAACAGATGTTAGTTTGCATTACTAATGGGCACACCTTCACAATATCTGTTTGTATAGCCAGGCTACCACTGGTGAATTGTCTCATGAATAATTACAATAATTTGATTAGTAGCATTCAAGGATTTGATAGATAAACAAACCCCATAATTGAAGCATTGCAATAAAATATGCATTGTCAAGATTTTTTTTTCAGTTGAAGATCATATCCATTATTGTTGTTTACTGTTTGTCTTGTTTTGTACTGTGCAGCACCCCACTTTGTATCGATGCACGAGATAGGAGAACATGTGTACATATTCTTCAGTGAAGAAGCAGCAGAAGCTAATGGAGACGCTGTAAGTGCATACATATTGTGGTGGAAACCATGGCTTTTGTATCATAATTGTGTGGTACACCTCACTGTCCACAGTCAGCCTCATGGTGGCTAGACTGTAGCCATGGAGTAGCTCTAGTGAGGTTGACTTGCCTTGCCCAATGCAGCTAGTCCTTAAAATTGAAATTTGTGTAATTACCCTGTTGGGGCAGATTTTTTTGATGTTGATAAATTTAGTGCTGATAATTTGGTTAGCTTATAAGACTAATTGGCCAACCAGTATCAGGTTACAGGTTACAGCCTCAGGAGCTGGTGGACTAATGTAGATTTAACAGACAGAAATCTTGTTTGGGAACATTTTCTAACTTTATGGCTTGTTATGTCTTTTTTCTTGTAGGTGGTGTATTCTCGAGTTGCCCGAGTTTGTAAGGTATATATATATATACCTGCCTTCATGCTGTGTGTGTGTGTGTGTGCGTTCTCTGTACGTTAGTTTATTCTGTCTCTTTGTTCATGCATGTACAGTAGTAACTGTTAGATACACTTTGTCATGTGCCACACACACACACACACACACACACACACACTCACACTGACACACATACACACATAGAATGATCTTGGTACGATGGAACTAAGCACCAGAAGCAACACTCCAATCTTCCAAACATACATCAAAGCTAGAATCAGCTGTGTTTCTAGCACTGGACATTCGAGTGATGTCCCTTTCCACTACAACAACATCAGAGACACCTTCTACCTCCCGTCCTCCAAGGCTGACAATGGAGTGGAACACATGTACGCTGTGTTTACATCTCCAAAGTAAGTGATACTGCACAATGATGATCTGGGACTGTGTGCTACTAGGAATTTGCTCACTTACACATAATATTCCCATTGCTTGTATCATAGGAATGGACCGGTCGGATCAACAGTGTGCTATTACACATTCTATTCATCTGACAATTCAAACGATATTGGAACTGTTTTTGGTGGTGACTATCGTATTCGAGGTGACTCTGGTTGGACGAATGCTGCAAACTACGACGACTTCACTGTAAGTTTAGCTGCTGAATGAACCCATACTTTACAATCAATGAGCTCCTATCCACACAGCAATACGTACAATTATTACATATTATTATATATTATTACATTACATCACATATTATGTCTTTCTCTCCACCTCTCTCAGTGTGACCCTGGAGCTAGACCGGTGGAAGATGCACGAAGGTATCAGCTAATGGCCAACACTATCACTCAAAAGAACAACCTGCCTCTACTGATGATGTCCGGTTACACCTTCCACAAGATTGTTGTCGATCAGGTTCGAGATTTGAGTGGACAGTACCGTGAGGTGATGTTTGTTGCAGCACACAGAGATGGTAAGAGAGCTACCAGTTGATACTATACTTGTATTTGTGATAAGTAGAAGACAAGTGAGGTATGCATTGTTGTTTCGATTCATGCAGGTGAATTGGTGGTGGTGAAATCAGCTGTCATCAGCTCTAACACGGAACAGCATGTCAGTCAAAGCGTTGTCCTTGGATCAGACACTGAAGTCACCCAGATGAGTCTTTATGGAAGTGGACATGGTGCCTATGTGTATCTTGGAACCAGCGGGGGCATCTATAGAGTGTCTGGCTCTAACTGCGACTACTACAAGGACTGTTGTTCTTGCATATCGGCAAGGGACCCTTATTGTGCCTTTGATGTCTCCACCCACCAGTGTACCGAGATTACCGATGATAACAGGGGCAGCCCCTATCTGATACAGAATGTTACAAGTGGAGACAGTGGCCTGTGTATTGCTGCTCTGAACACTGACACCAACACTGACACCTCGTCCCAGTCAACAGACTCAAGTACACCAACCAGCATGTGCCAGAGCAACACGGACCAAGGGCCTGATAACACTGCCACCACCAGCAATGGTGACACCTCTGGTGCTACTGACAACAAAGAGGGTACAACCAAGAGCAACGAGCCAGCCACTAAAAGTAAAGATAAATAATTGATGTATAGTGAACATATCACTTACCACATGCACTTGTATCTCCGTTCCCTCAGTTCCTGTCCTGGGCACTGCGGGTGGTCTGGACCCCCAGCCTGCCACCATCAACGACCACACCTGGCCTATAGTGGGAGCAGTGTCCGGGTTCATTGGTGGAGTGGTGATAGGAATCATTCTGATGGCTCTCTTCTACAATCGAAGGAACTTCATCTTCTTCAGAAGAAAGAGGGAGAGGTGTTACACTGAAGAGGAGCCACACACTGAGCACAGGGGCCGGAAGCACTGTAAGCAATTCATGCACCTTATACCAATCCATGTCTATGTCACTGTTGTTCATTGTTGTTGCACTGTCTGTCTCATTATAACTCCAGCCAAGGTTCGTAAGAACAGTGGTGCTTCCAACTCACACAGTAAGGAGGACGAGGCCTTCAAGAATAACAGTGGCAACTTCACCGCCAGTGGTACTCACACTCACCCCAACGATTACACCATGGTCACTCCAAAGCCAACACAGAAAGCATTGAACAACCCCATCAATGTACCTCCACCCACACCTCCTGCCACCTACCCCAAACCTATCAATGTCTCCACCCCAGCTCCTCCCACTTCCTATGCATACCTTCAGCACCAACACAGAGGTAGCACAGGCTCCATGACCAATGGCACCTCATCGCCGTACAGGAGCATGGCCATCAAGCAGCAACGCACATACACCGATCCAAACTTAAAATCAAACTTAAAACAAGTGGAGCACATCACCAACCAGCAGAGGGAGACCTACGGCAGTAACATTCTTGCCCGGTCCCCTTCGATTGATGCTAAGAACAGTGTTGCTGATGCCTACAGGGCAAAGTATAATGGGAGAACGTTGCCGTATAAAGTTAGATACAGTACTGACCCAGAGGGAGTTCGGATCTCTGGTGTTGATATGAGTTGTTCTCAGTGTTAGTGGTGTCTGTTGTTTTGTGTTTTTGTGTTTATTCACTGGTGACTTGTCACTCTATATAGCACTGCACTGTGTTACCACTGGTCAACAGATTTGGCATTATTTACGTAGTAGTTTATGTGCTTTTGTGTATATTATATTAATTTTTGTATGGTGTAGTATTTTGTGTGGTACAGTTATTGTCTATAGCCATAGAGCATGGCAAATTCATAACATACTGCATCTTTTACAACAATCAAGGCTTTCTTCAATCACTCACTTGCTCTCCTTTTTTGTCTTTTTTTAACCTCAAATCAATATTATTATTCCCATTATTTACTTAATTAATAATTAACAATACCCATTATATCTTTTTTACCCAGCTATTTCTGTGGCATTAATCAATTGTCAGTACATGTATTACATGTTTTGTCTATGTGTTGTGTTTGTGTACATATGAAAGGTTTAAGTAAAGGTCGTCGTGCATAGAGGATAAGAACACTTGTGCGCATGCGTAGTCAATATGTAGTTCTACACTAGCCAGCATACATAGCATAGCTGTATGGCTGTACATAACGTGTCTCTAGTGAATCTGGTATGCTTAGAATCATGAGAGAGCAATTATGATGTAAGCCAACACAGAATCTTGATATGGCTGTCCCGAGCTAGATTGCATCTCTGGCCCCATCATGGCTGAAAGAGCTGACACACCATCTCCCCCTCCTAGTAGCAACGATTATGAGAAGGTGAGGGAACTTCACACTATAGAATGATGAAACTATATTAGAATGATTCCTTGAATTCTAGATAATCAGAGAACCATTTGACTATATATGGCAAGCCAAAGGGAAGGAAATTCGAGTCAAACTCATTGAGGTATCTTTGAATGTGAGTGATACTGCCATTCGATCAGTCGCTTCTATAATTTTCCTCAAATGTTGAGTGGATATAGTTTTAAGTATTGTAATAAACCATATTTTAAACCAAGACAAGCCACTGACTTCTTCTTTCACTTGATAATGCAATGGTAGGCGTTCAACACTTGGTTAAAGGTATCTGAAGACAAGAAAAAAGAAATACAAGTCATTGTGCAGATGTTACACAATTCAAGTCTCATGTAAGGCAATGGTCATCACAACCAATTAATGTCATCATTTTTTTTATTCACTATCAATGCCACATCAAACTCATCACACACAGTATTGATGATATAGAGGACAACTCAACATTAAGAAGAGGCATTCCAGTTGCTCACAGTGTGTTTGGTGTGGCACAGACCATCAACTCTGCAAACTATGCTTGTTTACTTGCACTTGAAAGGACCATGGCTCTCGGCCATCCCAGAGGAGTGGAGATATTCACAGGTAACAACGATGATAAGATTAAATTTTACTGTATACAAACCATCTATAGCTTATGTTTCTCCCTCAGAGCAACTAATGAGCTTACATCGAGGACAGGGTAAGGACATTTACTGGAGAGACTCCTTTACCTGTCCAACTGAAAAAGAATACATGGATATGGTCACACAAAGTATGAATTTACATTGAATTATATACGGATCCGGTATAATACACATATTATATGTATGTAGAAACTGGTGGATTATTTTCCCTCTCTGTGAATCTGTTACAACTGTTCAGCTCAAACAAGACGTGAGTTATAATTATTATGAAGCTAATTGTTATATTTTTTTCTAGTAAGTGGAGTTCTCTATAATCATACAGAGATTATTCTGCTCTCTTGGGTGCTCTTGGCCTCTTGTTCCAAATCAGAGATGACTATGCCAACTTGAATTCAAGAGAGGTATACTAGCTTTGTAGCATTGACTTTCTGCAATACTGACAAAGTAATGTAATTAGTCCTTGGTGGCTTGAGCCAAGCAACGTAATGTTTATGAAAGTATTATTGTATTCTCCCTTCAACTTCCACTACAGTACACAGACACTAAAGGTTTCTGTGAAGACCTGACGGAAGGAAAGTTCTCATTTCCCATAATTCACAGCATTCGTTCCCATTCTAACTCTTCAAGACTGATTGGTATATTTAAATTATAATAATAATCTACAGCTCTTACTTGCTAATTACTAGCTGTTCACCCAAAAATATATATTTTTAGACATATTGAAACAGAGAACCACTGATGTTGAGGTCAAGAAACACTTTCTACAGTGTCTTGAGGAGGTAGCTACAAATCATTTAATAAAGTATCCCCCATAGCATTATTATATGTTTCTTTTTAAGACTAAATCTTTTGAATACACAAGACAAACACTACTGGCACTTGAAGAAAGGTATAACATTATTGAGCATGCAGTCACAGTCTGTTGACCAGCTGCTGTACCTAACGTATAACATGCACACATGCAATGCAGGGTACTGAAAGAGATCAGAAAATTAGGTGGAAACCCTCTTCTTGAGAAAATTGTTAAAAAGCTCTCACTGGTTTATAAAGAACATAGCTAGAATAATCATTTGCATGCAACCGTATGATGTAAATATTCAACCCAGCAACTAGTTCGGAAAAGGTCGTCAAGGAAACTTGTAATTGTGATGTCAGCATAATTTTCCATCAAGGTGATCAATACCATAACAACTCTTCACAGTCAGTGACAGTTAAAACTTATGCTATGCTAGGAGCATTAGAGGCTATTCTCGGCCAGAGATCAGCACATTCCTTTGCTACTGGTCCAGTCACTGTCGATCCTGTAAGGAGATAAACAATAGTAGTAGACACACAGACTCTAGTGAGAGGTGAATTTAGACATCTACACCATTACCTTTCATTTCTCCTTTATTATTCACAATAACTCCAGCATTGTCTGTGGGAACAGAGTAGTAAACATGGTCAGTATTGTGTAAGTTCTTCTCATCATCTAGTACTGAACTACATAACTTCCAATACCTTCAAAGTAAAGAGTTACTCCATTCTTTCGCCGATACGGTTTACGCTGTCTGACAATTACTGCCAGTAATACTGCAGAGTATTAAATAAGAAATTATACATCCTTAGTGTGGTCACAATTGTCACAGTACAAAAAAATTATGTGCACACACACACACACACACACACACACACACACACACACACTAGTCTGGTGCCGCTTTTCTGTTGAGCTTTGAAGGGGGAGGGCATTAAACATGAAATTTTACCTTTCTTTCTGAGCTCAGGCTTTCCTTTCTTGACAGTGGCCAACACTAGATCACCAGCACCAGCAGCAGGCAGTCGGTTCAGTCGACCTCGAATACCTTTCACAGCAATGACATACAGGTTCTTAGCACCTGTGTTGTCAGCACAGTTCACTACTGCCCCAACAGGCAGACCAAGTGAGATACGAAATCTGGATCCAGACGCTCCCTTCTTTCCTGTGGCACAATGAAATGGACTAAAATGACAAGGAGTACTAATACCTCATTTCACAGGCATACATCATACTGACAATACCAAAGAACATATAAAGCCGAACATAACATTCATATCTACGCTACGAGCACAATTAGATACACATAAGTACTTCATATTGGCTGATGTTACTTGATCTTTGGGCTTACACTCACCTCTCTTAGACATGCTGATCCGGGAAAGGACGACCTATTGCGCATGCGCATCTAAATACCCACGTGGCCGACCAGCCGACCCTTTCCATATAAACTGGGTGGTACCTCATCAGTCATCAGTCATGGCTGTGAGACCAGTTGCATCTTCACCACCTCCTAGTAGCAGAACTTACGAAGAGGTAAAGTTGCTAGTGTGGGAAGGGGGGTATTGTATTGTATACTAGCTATCAATACTACAGCCTGGGTGTTTTCCATTGAAATATTGTATAAAGTATAGTGTCTGACACTTTCTATTTTCGTGCCTAGATTATCAGAGAGCCATTTGACTATATCTGCCAAGTTAAAGGGAAAGAAATTCGAGTCAAACTTATTGAAGTGAGTGCTTAAAACCTCTTCGGTCTCTACCAGTTATCAATTTTGTACATGGGGTGTGGTCAATGATACTATATATTGTTAGGCATTCAATGCTTGGCTGAATGTGCCTGAGGACAAGAAAGCAGAGATCCAGGTCATCACACAGATGCTGCACAATTCAAGTCTCATGTGAGAAAATGTGTATTCCTATTTGTTACAACACTCATTACTGACTCTATGCTCGTTGGATGACAGTATTGACGATATAGAGGATAACTCCAAGTTACGAAGGGGCATTCCAGTTGCTCACAGTGTGTTTGGTGTGGCACAGGCAATCAACTCTGCAAACTATGTTTATTTTCTTGCACTTGAAAGGACCATGGCTCTCGGCCATCCCAGAGGAGTGGAGATATTCACAGGTAAAGACATTTTAAGTCTTGTGTCTTTCACACATTGTTGATACTGTGTATTAATTTTTGTGATCTCCAGAAAAGTTGCTGGAGTTACATCGAGGACAGGGTAAGGACATTTACTGGAGAGACTCCTTTATCTGTCCAACTGAAGAAGAGTACATGGAAATGGTTAGACAAAGTATGTGTAAGTTGATTTAGTTCTAAGTAAACACTGCATGCAAACAATTAGTGAACTTGTTTGATCTTTGCAGAAACCGGTGGACTGTTTTCATTTGCAGTAGACCTAATGCAACTCTTTAGTGAAAACAAAGCGTAAGTGCCTTATATTCAGTAAAACCTATGATAGTGGACCCTCCAAGATAGGGACACTGTATTATAAACCTCTCAACCAAGGACGATTCTTGGTTCCCAAAAATTCTGATTCCCTATACTAGCAATACAAACAGAACCTCCGAGAAGAGGACAACCTCTCTACTGAGGACAAACAAGCTGAATTTATATTGTCCCCAAAGTGTCCTTTATTCAGAGGTTTCACTGTATACATATTCAAATAGCTACAGGTTCATCAGTCCACTATCTAAATATTGATGCAGTGACTATTCTGCTCTCTTGGATGCTCTGGGCCTCTTCTTTCAGATCAGAGATGACTATGCCAATTTAAGTTCTAAAGAGGTATGTAATATCAAACAGTTCATTTGCCTGGATCTGCTTTAACTTGCGAACTTTGTGTTTTCACAGTACACAGAAAACAAGAGCTTCTGTGAAGACTTGACCGAAGGAAAGTTTTCTTTTCCCATAATTCACGGCATTTATTCAGATCCCACCTCCTCCAAGCTGATTAGTATCCTCCCCCTCTCCCTCCCTCTCTCTTTCAAGCTTTTATGCTCTAAAGTTGTCACAATGTCTTGTATAGCTGCTAGCCTTAACTCATTGACCAGATATATTGAAACAGAGAACCACTGATGTTGACATCAAGAAGTACTTTTTACAATGTCTAGAAGAGGTATATAATTATATCACCAGAGTCTTTGTGTAACCATAGCCATTTAGTATGCACAGGCTTGTTCCATTTCACTCCTATTAGACTAAATCATTTGAGTACACAAGACAAAAGCTGGTAGTACTTGAAGAAAGGTATAGAAATTATACATTCAAGTACCATAATTTATGTGGTTACTAATCATTTATTCCCTATTAGAGCTTTGGAAGAAATTCGCAAGTTGGGTGGAAACCCTCTTCTTGAAGCAATCGTGCAAAAACTGTCGTTAGTGTACAAGGAGTCAGAACAGAGCTGAATATTATTATATATAGTTGTTTGGTATTGTGTATTTTTACAGAGAATGAATTACATAACATCAGGAATTATAACAGGATTTTTTTAAAATATACTTGTTCAAAACAATAGCAATTGTTGGGAGTGCACATAACGTCACTGTGAACATCCATTAGAAGTCCAGTGATTCTTCTATTAAAGTTTGTGCAATACAAAATTTCTATCATAAAACATTATTATGATTAGGTACTAAAATTATTAACATTGCAATTGTGTACTTACGTTTTGCTTTCCTTGAGTCAGTTGGGTGTGTGAGGTGACGAAGAAATCTGTCGAAGACATCCATATACTTCTTGAGTGATGTTTTCTTGTAATGATCATAACCTATGGTCATGATATAAATTGAAATTTAATTTTCTTGCCAAATGTTGCACAATAGAGGTATCTGTCTACACCTGACCTAGCCTCCTATCACTGGGCTCCTGTTTCTCTGGATCCAAGCTCTCAAATTCCTGGCAGATTTGACTGACGGTTGGAACAACAAAAGGGTCGAATTCATCAACTCTCTTCACATCGATGGGAACACAAATTCTCCCTGTGAGGATAGCATTGAAGAGACACACACTCACAGACTAGTAGACTAATTCAGCTATTATCTTCAATACTTGAACCTGACCTGTCTTTGGGTGTACACACAGGGGGCTCTTGAGAAGATGGTTGACACCTTTGGACACATTCACATCAAGTCGAGGATAGGACCACTGAAGTTGGATCTCATTGAGTGTAATAATATTCTTCTTGTCAACCTCTTGCAAAATTCTGCCCCATTTCTCAGTGGAACTCAGCCCACTATTCTCCTTCCACTCTTTATGGAGTTGTGAAGCTGTGCTTCTAGAAGGTAAGAGGGACAGAACTTTACTCCACTGATCTTCAGTGGCAAAGAAATCTTGTTCCTCCAAAAGTTGATTGAAATATCTGTCAATGATTTCCAGAGACGACCTGAAAATATTTCACAATCAGTGGTAGTCTCTATACAAACTGGATGTGGACTGGCTCACTGTATTGATGGATGTAGAGGTGATCTCAGTTTCACCTTCTGCACTTGCTGCTCTCCACCACGGATCAGGGTGAGGTACTCAACGACAGCAAGACGAGCTTCAGGAGAAAGATCGATGGCCTCTCTGTCACACACCCAACAATGGACACCACGACGCCCACTGTACACCCAGAGGAGATGCTTGAATCCAAAA
Source organism: Tethya wilhelma (assembly GCA_964030475.1). NCBI lineage: Eukaryota > Metazoa > Porifera > Demospongiae > Tethyida > Tethyidae > Tethya > Tethya wilhelma. The sequence goes on from CAXIPT010000001.1 coordinate 3,466,171, forward strand.
TCCTCTGCAAGTGTATGTGAGAGGGAGAGAGAACATATTATGTGTGTGTGTGTGTGTGTGCACGTGCATCCATGTGCGACTGTGGTATCATTACCTCTTAGGGCCCTATCCACCACACGAATGGCAATGGTAATGAACTTCCAACACTTTCTACAGATGTTTGCTTCTTGACAACATGTTCTTATGTCGTCATAGTCAGTCATGTCAATGTCAAACACTAGTTCCTTACACTGTGGTTTAAAGTTGGACTGCTGTACTCTATTGCGCATGCTGGGCTGTAAGAAAGATTTTTAGAGTGAATCAACACACAAAAAGCTTACACCATACACATACTACCTTACTTTGACACTATAGATTGGTCCAATGTCAATTTTATAAGGGTTAAATTTTCGAATACCCTCTCGTAGTGCTTCCCCACTGTCATATGATTGAAAGCGTACATACACATCATCCTCAAGGGCAAACGAAAACTCCCTTCGACTGAATTCCTGTAGGTTTCCTGAGAACACAAGACAGCATTGGACAATGAAGCTTATTGNTGATGCACGAGATAGACATCAAGCAACAAATAGTGGAACAGACAATCAAAGCTACTATTCACACATACCCAAATTTAAAGTTATCCACCCACGCCCACAAACACATGCCACATACCTCGTAATTCCATGTGCACTGAACACCAAGTCGTCGACTGATACACCTGCCCACCTCGAGGTCTTCATTCCACGAGACCACCACATTCTTGAGACAATCCTCCAAATGTGGAGCCAATCTCAGGAGAAGACTGCGACTAAATATCACCCCAGGACCTCCCATGCAATAGTGCTCATGCGGTAGAAGCTTAATTCTTTCCAAATCTTCTGCTTTTCCAGAGCCCGGCTGGCCAATGTAGAGCTCCTTACTAGGATTGAGTTTGCCCAAAAAATACACCAGGTGTTCAACGCGAACATAAACATCATCATCAGCTCGCATGAACCAATCAAAGTCATTGATATAGTGGTCGTGGATGTATTTTAACATTCGAAAGACTTTCTTCTGAGGAGGGTAAGTATCATCAACTCCCGGTAGACTCACAACTGGCAGTCCTAGGCTGGAATCTTGAGCTCCTTTAGAGGAGAAGAAAACTAGTTTAGGTGCCTTTGCACCCCATGTTCTATTGACGGTTGAAGCTCTGGTTGCAAGAAGAGACTGTGCTGTAACTACACCAATGAAGAGGGGCTTTCTAATTGCCATGTGCAGTTCGTCTGCTAGTGTTTTTGGTCTCCTGTGATTATTACGGGCCCTGTTGTTTGATGATTTGGATATTTGTTGAACAATACCTAAGAAAATTAGAATTCATGTGGTAGCACAAAGACTTTTGTTGTTCCTAACCAAATCAGTTTCTGGCAAAAACACTCAATTTCAAGGCAAAACATTTCCTAAGAAACAGCTGCCACTATTATCTATTATTAACAAACACACATTGAAAAGCAGTCTGCATGAGTCATGGACTAACCTTTGCCTTCATTTTTATAAATAGCCTGTGAGGACGTTCTTTTAGCTATGTGTGCTACTCCATCATTGTTGCACAAAGCCCCACCATTGTTCGTTGAGCTAATGACAAGGGTCTGGGCTACTAAGAAGCCAAGCAGAGTACCGACCAACATCATACAACTATCACGAGTGACAGTTTTCAGGGAGATCCTCGCCACCATATTTTTCAGCTGTGCACCCTATAAAAGAACGAAACTTTATGAAAATTTTCACCTGCATTGAACTTTTCAATAAGCAGACTCGCCTACCTACGCTTGACCACTTTTGGCATGTGTATCAACTGTTTATCTCTAAAGACGTTCCCGCGACTTTTCTTTGAATTGTAGAACGTCTACGCATGCGCACGCTCACACCTGAACTTCACTGATACAAGTAACCATACAACAGATTTGTTTGTAAATCAGTAAAAAAAAAAGTACATAGATAGGTTCACCCAGTGCAATCTTTAATATCTTTCTTCAGAGCATAGGAGCAGGTCTTCTTATGAACCTTCCAATTAGCCTTCTGACATCGGTAGTTGCAGTAAGCCACTTTCTTACACCCAGCACACACAAGAATCCTCTCCACTATCTCTGATCCACAATTTTCACAAGACTTGAACTTATCCCGAGCAGTTTTCCGGGGCTTTGCACTGGTGTCTGGACTAGTCACCGAGGCAGCACCATCATCAAGATCAATGTCATCAATGGGACGAATGGGAGTGGGAGTGGCAGAGGGGTGTTGATCTTCAGCGATATGGCTATCCGGTAGAGATGTCAAGGAATGGCTGCTTCTGGTACTAGTTTTAGTCTTCTTCTTCTTGTGCTTTGGTTTCTTTTTACCACTCTTAGAAGAAGCAGTGGCTTGTAGTTGATCGGAAGCTTCCTCTCCTTTATCATTTCCAATAGAAGCTGCTTTTTGTTCTTTGTCATTTTCGCCATGGTGTTCTTCCTCTGATTCTTCATGGTCATCTGAGAGTTCAACAATGGTGGGATCATCTTGTTCTAAAAGATGATAAGCAGTTAATACAACATCATTGCATGTATGCCACACACTGACAAACACAACACACTTGGTGAATCTTTAGGAAGTAGAGTAATTTTGGACACAACCGTTAATTTGGGAGCAGCATCAGGTATCTCCTCTCCCTTCTCATTCAGAGCAGGACTGTAGACTTGTGTCGTCTCAAGTTTGTAAGGTATTCCCATAGCATCGAGAGCTACAGAACATGGAGGGTGAATACAGTGTTGGTCACCAGAGACAGCAATTACTGTACCTCTCATCTGTTCAGTTGGCTTGGAAGCTTCTTCAATCATATCGTCCAGATCTTCAGGTTTAGTGTTCTCAGTTATTGGAAGATTCAGTTTGCCTAATGATGTTTGATGGAATTGTGAGTTACAAGCCTACAAATTTTGCAGCTAATGTTGGCTACACACATATTATACACAAGTACATCACAAGCACAAACACACACACATACTGACCAGCTCCAAAAGGGACAATGTATCTTGGTGCAGGGCCAAGTTGGTCACCAAGATCAACAGGTTCAAGTGCCTTATTCAAGATTTTGTCAACTTCTGCATCATCTTTAGCAGTCACTGCCTTCTTTTCAAAACCCTGTACAGTGGAGAAGCCATATGAGATAGTAAAACTCCTGTCTTTTCAATCTACTCACTTTCATCATGAGCTGATGGTCAGACGTTTCCTTCTTGTCATTGGACTCTAAACCAACTGCCGGAGTCTGCTTCTCAGATGCAGCAATTTCTGCAGCCAACTTTGGAGCCACTGGTATTCCTTGGGTGAAAGGAACACCTGGTATTCCTGTCGCTGGGTGTTGCTGTCGAGCTCTCTTCTTAGCCTTCTTGGGATTGCCGGGAAGTTTTGGCTCAAGAGGAACTGCATTCTCTGCAAAAAAATAAATCTCAAAATGATATTGATATTTCAGAGATGGAAAAGAGATCTTTTATTAGTCTTGTCCTTCACTCACCATCAAGATTCATTCCATACCGTGGATCAATAACTAGAGCTCCAGGGTCGTTCTTAGAAGGCATTGTGATGTAGCCACATCCAGCTTCTTGAGAGAGAACATTGTACTTGCGATTCAAGTAAGCTCTGACTTCTTCAGCTGTGTTCAAGCCCTCTAGAACATGCTCAATGGTGCCATCTTTATTGGCAAGGACAGTTGTCTTTGGCTGGTTTCCTTCCACCTTGAATCCTCGAGCCCGCAGTAGTTCAGTGTCAACTTGAGCACACAATACTGTTGATCGAGTTGAACTTTTCAATCTCACACTCTTCTTGGCGGCCTTTCTAGAGTCCTTACGAGCTCTGCGTATGCTGTTCCTATTCAATGCAATATCTTTGGGGAGATCATCTTCACCTGGTAGAACCAGTGGCTTGATCTTGGGATCTTTTCCAGGCCGGGGAGGAAGGTTTACCTTAGCAAGAGGTGAATTCGGATCGACCTGCAGCATACAAGAGTACATGAATGTGTGTGTGTATGTAAATTGAATACATTACATTCTTTTCATCCACTTACCTCAGGTTTTGAAGAAGCTACAATTGAAGGGAAAGTCCCTTTCGGAACAACTGAGGGAGCTTCATTAGCCTTCAGGTGTTCCACGAGCATTGAACGGAAGTCATTTGATGACAACACTCTTGGATGATGAGGAGGCATGCCACCGTCTGAGTCATCATCAGGAACGTTGGTCAGTTTCCTCGCAGTGGTCTGATCTATCACTAAGTCACTGTCCTCATGCTCAGTGCTGATAGGAGCCGGGGGAGGAGGGGGAGGAGGGGGAGGAGGAGGCAATGGACCTGGTCCTGTAACTGGAGCTCCATTTTCTTCAGCAGGAGTGCCTTCAGTTGGAGAGGAACTACTTTTCTTCTTCTTTTTCTTCTTCTTCTTCTGGATTTTTGTTGCTGGCTCAGTTGTTGGTTTTGGTAGTTTTTCACTTTCAGCTGGAACAGTTTCTTTCCTGGCAACTGATTTGCTCACTTCAGTTTGACCTGTTGGAGGTAGACTGAGAGAAGGGGCTGTCTTGATCACTTTGAATGGATCTTTTTCCCTGTACATACAGATACATACCATAAACATTATAATTGGTAGTACTTTAATTGGCAGTGTTCCTGAACAGTTACACTCTTACACTATATAGCTTCAACAGCTTGAAACACACACCAGTTTCAAAATGAAAGTACACTCTATATCAATAACCAACCTGTGTGACTTGAACATCATCTCTCTCTCCATCTCTCCCTTTCTAGTAAGGAAGTCCAGATGAGGCTCAGGAGAAATCATCATCCCAGTCTTTGGCAAGCGACGAAAGCCCATTCTACGTGATTCTTCTTCCACAGCTCTCAACCTGGCACGTTCCATGTCGCTCAAAAAGTTTCTGGGTTTCTTCTTTCCATATCTGTGGCTGAGGAAATCGGTGTAGTGGTAGAACCGTGGGATCTCAAAGAGGATGAACACCACTGGGATCTTCTTGACTCCCAGAGGGACATTAAGAGACAGGTACCGATCTTGAAGTGCTTGGTACTCACTCGAATCGACACGCATGAACGAACGAGGATCGTACAATTCTTTGAACTGGTTATAGTTCTCCGAGTGCATCATGGCGATGCTGACCCACATCATGAAGGTGGATCGGGTAGGACTGTCGATAAGGCTTTCCTTCACCAGTTGAAGGAGGTGAAGAACTTTGTCTCGATTCTGACGAAAGCTACCGGCCATCATTTCATACATTTCTTTGTACTCTTCAGTGTTGTCGGGAGTGAAACTAGGTTTGTAGTTGGTCAACAAGGTCTCTTCTCGTAGACGCAGAAACTTTTTCAAGCGCAATTCGGCGTACTCTGCTTTACACCACTCCTCACAGACTTTTCTCGCGTTCTGGAGCATGAAATCGGCAACATCTGTGTGCTTCTCACGTCTCAGGACATCATCTTCAGTGGCGGCTATCTGTAGCATCACCATGAGGTCGTGAAGGACCTCGTAGTGGTTTATCTTCCTGCAATATTCACGAATTTCTGTACCCTTGATGCTCACACGCTTATCAACTGGAAGCAATTCGGGCTTTTCACCAGAAATGACAGTATCTATTGCTCCACAATACCCACACAACACATTCTGTTTGCCAATGATACCACTCTCAATCACATACAGTTCAAGGGACTCGTCGTTGGGAGGAAGTCGGGCATTCCCCCGCTTTCGGCACTTAAGACATAGTCGTGACTCACTGAAAATTTTGTCGAGAAACATGTAGGAGAAGTAGTTTCCATCTTTGTCGCCGGCTGCAAACAATTTGGCTTTGAGAGCCTCACTCCACTTCTCAAATCGAGGATCAAATTTAATGTCAGGTGAGCCATTAGGATCCAAACGGAATTCTCCTCCAATTCCCTCATCTTTTGCAACAGATGATGTCCCAGGCAATGTCTCATTTGGTTTCTCATCGTGTGATTGCAACTCTTGTCCGCATGTGGTTTCAGCCATGGTCTAGCTACACGTGTAGAACCACGGAAGTATGCAATTTATTAACCTTAGATTTAAATTATAAAGTGAAGAGTGCTTCTTACCTTGCAACTTTCCTAGATGATAGAGCCAGAAAAGAAATGGGCACAACAGAATAACAAGATTAGGGGAAGTACCGTTTTGTGATTTATCTAAATTAACGAAAGAATATGTTTCGTTTACCCACGTGGTGTTGAAACAGTAGCAAGTATGCAGAGACTGTTTTTTCGTACTCTTGAGCTGACAGTGCTCATCAGACCGCCAGTTGGCGCAGCAATGGCTGCTGGGTGTGGAGAGAAGACCATCACGGCTGCAGGAGTGCTCCAAACTAGAGGTGCAAAGAAGAAGTTTGGCGGAATTACCCGAGATCCCTACCAGAATTTCAAGAAAAAATTGAGTAGAAAGACTCAAATGAATCATATGAAAGTCCCACTGATGTCTGAGGAACGTAAACAAATGAATGTCACCCTGCCAATGAACACTACAAGCTTGAGTGAGCCCCTAATTTTACTTTAATTGCAAACATTTACCCACGACATGTTTGAATGGTATGTATTCCTGTAGCTCAACTGATTTCAGACTATGTACCTCTGGAAAAATTTGCCAAAGCACCAATGTTTACTAAATTGGTATGTTAGTGAGTGTTGTCATTGATGCAATGTTACAGCTGTACTACTTTTTAGGGAATACAACAGAAAAGAAAGGCATTCAAAGAAAACTTAGCTATCTTATACGCGTAAGTGCAACTATTAGTGTTGTTGTACATGTGTTACACTTTGATTTGTGACAATGTCGATAGGGTTGCATTAATTAGAAGAAGACTTCGCAAGGCTGATGGTTTCAAGTCATATGAACTGGCTCGCTGGGCCCAGGAAAAGTTTGTTGAAGCAAATGCAGCCATTCAGAGGTGATATATTGACTAGAAAGTGGAAAATCAACACAGAATGATTCTATTGTGATTTGAATAGAAATTGTCTTTGTACAGAAATGACAAGTATGCCTTACGGGAAATTACAACACCTAATGCTTCAGAGGTATGTGCTTTACATTGACCTGTACTGTATGCCATTCACTGCATGAACATCTCCAGTTGCTGAAGAGAGAATTTCATTACAAAACATTCAAATGGGAACTTGTAGAAGAGATTGACAGACCTAGGATCGTCAACGCTAGAGTTGCCCCCTTCAATACAAAGGACAACCTCTTTGCACAGATCATTGTCAGGATGCACACTAAACAGGTACATGTGATACTGTATATTGTATGTGATTGTCTCCAACACCTAGTGAGTTTCAGCCATCACAGTGTTAAACAAATTGGTGTCTTTGATTCCATCAGATACATGCCGTGTATGATGCTGGAGGAAAGCTGATCAGAGGTCATCCGTTAACCCCAGTGGCTGCCATTGATTATGTTGTGTTTGAAAGACACTTGGTAGACCCAGAATCAACATCATGGCTTATAGCAGCTAAAGTGCCAACTCAAAAACCACTGAAAGAGACAAATTCACCACAGGAACCAAAGGCAATAGCAGCGTAGTCACATTGTTGCATTGTACCACTGGTGTCTTCACAGTAATAATATTGTAATGGTAACAATAATAATACCTGTATTGATGTGGAAGTGGTGCAATAATCTATGGATAAAAATCGTTTGTGTTTTGCTGCCAGTCTTTCTTATTATCACTCAAAGGAGATCTTGGATGCTTCTCATCAGAAGAGCCTTTCTTCCTGCCCAGTAGTTTCACCTGTGTGGTATAGATTGTCCTATACAATCACTTCAAGACCACGTTGAAAATATCATTAGAATAACTAACCTTTGAAAGCAGCTTCTTTTTGCCGTATCGCTTCTCACCTGTACAAACCAGTGAGTGATTGAGAGAAGTCCACTCAATGAAGCTTGGAACCTAACAGAAATAGTTATTTTTGTTTATGTACCATATTTTGCCAGTTCCAAGATAGCACTGATCATTTCATTGTCTTTAGTCTTCTTCCTCTCCCTTCCTCTGGTTGGATCACGAAACACCTTGTGGTATCCTGGAAAATCCCCTTCAAGATTCTCAGCACCCAATCTCTTAAGATGATCAACTGGTGATGATTGGGTGAACAGGGGGTTGGTCTTTATCACAACAGAGGTGGGTGTATCAGCTGCATCTGACTGAATACGAATGTTTCTCTGTTTGATAGCTGATGACCTGAAACAAACAATATTCATCGTAAAGTGATCAAGAGAAATGTAAGAAAATATCAACCGTACCTTTTTGGAGTTCTTAGTTTTTCCTTCTTTGGTTTTGCTGGAGTTCGAGGAAGTTCATTGCACTTGCCCCGTTTCATGCCACTGTGTCTCCGAAGGGGTTGAGTTTTCCTCACTTGCTTGATAGAGAGCTGAGTACCTATCATCATAAAGGCATGCATGTACATCAAGTGCATATATGGATTTGAATCAAGCAAATAAGACGTGCCTATTCATGCCTATTATCATATTAGGCTTACTTTTCTCAGCATGAAGTACATTAATGGGCCTCCTTGTTCTAAGGTGGTAAGAGGTTTGAGATCCTTCCATGTCTGAGACTAAGGCCAGGTCATGTATGCTGATGCTCGTGCTGATTGGAGTGAGGCCTCGAGGATTAGAGAAGACACACACGATTCTAAATAATCACCACTTTGAAATTTCGCGGGAAAATAAAATACCAATGACGTCATTCCTTCTAAGCAAATTTTTTGCGCATGTGTGCATGGTGCGCTCTAAATATTAGAACTGAACCGACGCACAGACACACCACTATGGCCACGGAAACCCCTTCTGATGTGGAAATGAAAGATGTAGAAAAAGAAAAGGAGAAGGATGGGAGTAAAGAAGAGATTGATCCTCGTCAAGCTCAAAAGGAGAAGGACTTACTTACATTTGAAGGTTCAAACTAAAAACAATCATTTGTAATAAATTATGCTCTCGTATGCTGCACGTGTCATATTACGATTGGATAATTCATAGCAAGTTTTAAGTGTTTACCTGATTCTGTGAGCACCCAGAAATACTCTGGAACAGTATGGGTTTGGAGAAGCACTGTTGTATACGATTTGTATTGATGCACAGTTCACTTGCTCCATTGTTGTTGTTTCAGATGTTCGCGAACAAATGAAACTAGTAGATAGAGGTGTAAGTCAAAAAGAGCCTCGCTTCATCAACAGAGCTGCTCGAAGTCTTCAATCGCTTCGTAAGAAGACCAATGACAATGTATTAAGGAGACTCATCATGGCGTATTACCCTCCTAGTGAGTTTTTCATCTCGATCTGTAGTGAAAGTGAAGCATGTTGAAACGGTTTATCTCTTTCAGGTTCACCCAGCAGAGACCCTTTGTTGGAATATTTGGAAGAGGTATGCAACCCAAATAATTTTGACATGTCCGGTGTCTGCAGAACTTTACATTGTTGTTGTTCTGTTTTAATGTAGCCCATGGACACAACTGAAGCACCAACTCCATTTCGTCCCAGGAGCTCCAAGCAAGTGGGTGCAGCTATCCTACCAGAATTAGATGTGTTTCTACACTTACTAGTTGTGATACGACTATTGGATTCAAATAACATAGACAAGGTAATTGTAAGCGTGCTCATTTTGGTCAGCCTGTGACTCCTAGGCGGACTGGACCATTTGGTGATAGAGTGTTGCTCTGTTTCCCTAGGCTCGTGACTGTAGTGACCAACTGATGGAGAAGCTGAGTTCACACAATCGGAGGACGCTGGATATTCTTAGTGCTAGGGGTTATTTCTTTCATTCCAGACTCTATGAGCTCGGTGATCGACTGGCAGAGATCAGAGGGTAAACTATTGAGGGCTAAGATATTTTTCTGACGAATTCTTCACCTTCTCTCTTCTCTTGTAGATTCCTAAATGCTCGATTGCGTACAGCCACCCTTCACCATGATGAAGAGGGCCAGGCAGTGCTCATCAATCTGCTGCTTAGAAACTATCTCCACTATAATCTCTACGACCAGGTTGGTGAAGGGTGTGCACAAAATGGAACATCTGTGTGTTGTGTGGCATTGTATATACATACAGTGTATTATTTTCTGTAGGCTGATAAGTTAGTGTCCAAGTCAGTATTCCCTCAGAGTGCCAACAACAATGAGCTGGCAAGACATCTATACTACTTAGGTATATAACTTGTTCATGTACACAAGTGTCTGTCCAGATTTAATATTGGTACTGACCTGTGTCTGTAGGGAGAATTAAGGCGATTCAACTAGATTACTCAGAAGCTCACAAGAATCTTCTGCAGGTAGGGAACATCTGTGTGTTCACTGCAGTGTGAGGTTCATAATCCAACTCTCTTTCCCGCTCTTACGTCAGGCTATTCGTAAAGCCCCTCAGCAGTCAGCCATTGGCTTCAAACAGACAGCACAGAAGTTTGTCATAGTTGTTCAGCTACTCTTGGGAGAGATCCCGGACAGAGCGACATTCAGAGAGCCAATACTTAGAAGACCATTGGTACCTTACTTCCAGCTCACACAAGGTAGCTCTGTTTGCATGGACCTGGTCTAGATCCACAATGACTCTGTGTTCATAGTATTGTCTATGCTGACTAGTGTATACATTATTATTCATCATTCAGCTGTTCGTAATGGAGACCTTGTACTCTTTGGGAAGACTCTGGACAAATATGCTCAACAGTTCCAAGCTGAGAGAACGTACACTCTCATAATTCGACTTAGACACAATGTCATCAAGACAGGCATTCGAATGATCAGCCTCTCATACTCCAGGTTTGTGTGTATGTGTGTCCCTCTTGCACTAAACACGTTCTGTGGTGGTGTTCAGTGATGTAATTTGATTTGCCTTGTGCAACTGTCACTTCCTCCCTTGTTGCTAGGATCTCTTTGGCTGATATTGCAGAGAAGTTAAGATTAGACAGTACAGAGGATGCCGAGTACATTGTTGCAAAGGTTTGAGGGATATATATATATATATTTAATCATTGTACATAGAGTGTTGAGAGTGAGTCTCCCTTGTATAACGTAGGCAATCCGAGATGGTGTGATTGAGGCTAGCATTGACCACGAGCAAGGGTTCATGAAGTCAAAGGAGAACATCGATATCTATGCCACCAAGGAACCACAAGAGGCCTTCCACAAGAGGATACTCTTTTGTCTAGAGCTCTACAATCAATCCGTCAAGGTAATCATGAAAATGGTTTCAACATTTCACATCTTGAATCAATGATGGGATCATCGACATCAAATCTGTTTGTTGCTCCATTGTTCCAGGCCATGAGGTATCCTCCAAAGGCTTACAAGAAGGACTTTGAATCAATTGAGGTATGTACACGTAAAGATCTATTATGTCTCATGGAAGTATCTAACTCTCTTTGTTGTCTTGTAGGATCGTAGGGAGAGGGAGCAACAGGATTTGGAGTTGGCTAAAGAAATAGCTGAAGATGAGGAGGAAGATGACTTCCCTTAGTCAAATTAAAATAGTAGTCATTATATATAACATTCTTAATATCCACTGTACCTATGTGTTGCATGTTGCCAGTAAATTATGTTATAGTGTGCAGATGTCAACTAGGGGTCTACCCTGGGGGTTTACCTCTCTGTGTCAGCATTCTAAAATTTCGTTCTATTTATGAGTAAGATCATGCTAAACTGTTGAGCTGAGATGGCGAACTTTGGGTTCCACAGAGATGCTCTCATGGGCAACAGAAGAGTAGGGATATCTCGAGACGACATGTATGTGGAGAGATTCGAGCCGGAGAAATACAGTGACAAAGGCATGGTGTGTAGTGCTCTGCCACTGAGAGGAAATGCACTGTTTGAAGTAAAGATCACAGTCTTTGGAAGCAAGCACAAAAAGAGGTGGGGTTGGTCCCTTGCAGTTGGAATCTATCAAGTTGCAATCGATCACGACAGACTCTCCATTTTTGGCCTACCATCAAAGTTTGAGTTTGGAACGGGCCGAAGGATTGTGTGGACAAGACAAGAGGTGCTGAACTTGATGGCCTATCGGGGAATTAAAGTCACAAAGTATGGGGAGTTGAATCTCAATGAGTTGACAACGGGTGACAGGGTTGGGATTAAGGTCGAACGAAACGGCAATCTCTCTTTCCTTGTGAACGGCAAGAATCAAGGTATAGCAGCCGACAGTGTGTACACAGAGGGATACGAGACGTTTGCTGTTATTGATATGGCCGGTGATTGCTATGGAGCCAAAGTAGTCAGAGCAGGTCAGTAGCTAGCCATGCAGGCTCACACACTGTCTCTTGCCTTTTGCTCTTTCCTTTGACTTACACATATTCATAGAATCACATCTTTTTTTTGCTTGCAAATAACTTTATTGTGCATGCATATTATCACCTGTACCATTATAGAGACTGAAATCGCCATTGGAAGACAACTGTCAACGTTTCGTGTCCCCAAAATCCCAGAGCCCGAAGATCCAAACCTAGAACACTTGCAGTTTGGTTTCAACAGTGCAACGGGCACCAAAGTCCTTCTCTCCGACTACAACATGCTTGCTCGACGAGTGGACCCCAATAAGAACAGTGACAATGCCGTGGTGTATGGTGCCAGGCCTATAGGACTGATGGGGTGGTTTGAGGTGGAGATAGTGGAGAGTGATGACAGCTGGGCGGCTGATTCCGTCGAGATGCATCACACTCTGGGACTGGGCGTTGTGCGATGTCCAAGTGGGCACGTACTCGGCGCATCGGATGTACCGAGTCGAGCTTATCTCGGTGAGAATCACTGCGTGTGGTGGGGCAACAGCATGTGGAATCGCTTCCTTCCTGACACCGAGAGTAGCAACAGTAACACACACACTCCAATGGACTTCAACGACCTACGTACAGGAGATAGAGTAGGATTAAGAATAGCACGCAATGGCAGTCTGATGTTCTACGTGAATGGAACATGTCAAGGATTCATGACTCCAACAGAAGATCTTTACGACGAGAACTATGACTTCTATCCGTTGGTTGACATTGGAGGGTCGTACACTGCTGTCAAAGTTGTCAGAGCAGGTTAGACTAAGACTCAACAACTGACAAAATCAATACCAAATCTTTCATTTGTTTATTTGTTTGTTTGTTTCACGACTATAATAATTATACATCTATGATTCTACAGAGACTGGTGCAAAGTATCTGAACCTTCAAGAGCTGTGCATTGAGAAGATTGTGAGCTCTCTACGCTCACCAAAGTTCACCTGGCAGCTTCGAAAACTCCCAGAACATTTACGACATAGGATTGAGCGATATTACCTTGAAGAGCTCAAGGTGTTAGAGATCAGAGGAGAGGGGGAGAAATCTACAGAGGATGACTGGTGATCGATGATCATGCAATATATACCTATATGATATTGTATTGCTCACTTAGCTTGCTTTTTTTTGTATTATTTTTTTATATTGCCCATAAATTTACATCTTAATCGTACAGTATTATTAATGAGCTGTATAAAAATTGATAATTTATTTGAATACATGTACAAAAGATTGGTGACATAATAAATACATATTGTTCAGTTCACAATTTGACACAAACAAAAATCTTCTTAATTTTATATAATGCAACCAGCATCAGTTGTCAACCAGCGACACTGAGATATTATCCTATTATTGCATGATTGGTATACTGTTGTGCTGACAACTGAATTATGTTATGATCAATGACTATCAATAAAAAAATACTTCCCTCAATGACCTGAATGTGAAAAGATGCAAGAATTTCAAAATGAGATGGTACTGTTGAGGTCATAATAAAGTGTTCTGCTTACTCTCTGCTGTGGATGCTGTGGTTGAGTTATTCTTAGTGGAGCCATCCTTACTTGCTGCCGCTGCATTGGTGAACTGAATGGCTCTCTTCTCAGGGGAGATGGTCACATCAAGGAGCAGCTTCATGGCAAACCACTTGCCTTGAAACTGAATTAAAAAAAACACAAAAAATTTGATAACAATCACTGTAAAAGTTTAATATCACTGTGTGTACAAACTGTCGGTATTTACACCTAATCCTCCCTCACCCACCCATTCACACCCACCCACCCTCACACACACAGACACACACACACACACACACACACACACACACCTTCTCATGTCTCTCCAACTGAGCAGCGGCATAATCTACAAGCACTTGTTTGAGCTCTTTCTCCTTTTGCAGGTCAAAATGAGACAACTCTTCCGCAAGTTCATTGCACATCATTTCAAGATAATCCTTAGCATCAGCACAATACTTGCTGGCCTGCAAATTCCACAAGTTGATGCCATAAAACTATGTACCATACATGTATTCTAGGTAGAAGATTATAAAAAAGTATGTGTACCAAATCACTTCAAAGCTATCAAGGTTACTCCTTCTGGTATGATACCACTGCCCCTCCAAGTGTTGCTAGGTGCATTCTTTACCTGTGCCCATTTTTCACTGGTGCTGATGCCCTCACTCGTAGCACTTGAGGTGCTGGCTGTTTCGTGGTGTTGGTTGGGGTCACTAGTACTGCTGCTGGAGACAGACACACCAGAATCATCAAACACCTCTTCACTGTTCTCCACCTGGGAGGATGGAGGGTTCTCCACCACTGGACTCTGAGAGAGGGAGAGGAAGGGAGAGGGTGGATGTGACATGAATACCGTTATCTGATAGCTATACTGTCGTTGGTGGTGTGATGTGGTGTGGTGTAATTTCTTACTGATGTAACAGCCTCGATGATTGTCACCTCTTCGTCCCAATAGAGGTACTTGTCCACGGCTTCCTCAACTCGTGTGAGAAGATCCTATAAATAGTAGTTCACACAAAATTATCACAACTTTGAATACATAAGTTCATAAAGTGCAGCCTCATTCCCAGGCTCTCTTTCAAAAATATTTTCTTCGTCACTTTTGCATAATTAAAGCAGCATGTAATAATATTACTGTTCCAAACACCCACCCCCATGTTGACCCACCTGTGCTGTTCTGACATAATCTGCCACACTCTGGAGGTTGTGAATGAAGAGCAGTTCATCGGAGTCGTTCTGTTGTCCTTCCATGGCCTCACACGTCCGTGCGAGATCACACGAAGCCATCTTGAGGTAGGTCTCTGGTGGCTCAGACTCACTGATGGCACGGAACCAGTGGCCAATCTTCTCCGTCGATGAGGTCTTTCTGGCCGTCTGCTCGAGGTGATTGATGAGACCAATAATGTTCTGTTCAAGAGTTGTTAGGTAGTCCTACCAGAATGGTGAGTGGAGATAGAAACGAGACGCTTCAAATAAACAAAAATCTCAACGCTTTTGTGTAATATTACTTTATTATTCAAATACAAGTTGTAGCTAAATTTTTTTGGTTAGTGAATTACAAGACAACAGTTTATGTTTGCAATTCATTGTAAGTTTTTGCTTTCAATAAATGCAACAATCAGAACCCCCCTTCTGTTCAGAATAACCCTATAAAACTGTCAACTATCCCTAAACCACAACCAGCAACAGTAACCATGCCCCAATGCCTAAGATTGAGTGGTTAAGGTGCATGGACTCTATTTTAAGACAATAAAAGTACCTTTGTAGCTACGAGTGGTCCTGTATTGGTGTCTCTCCCGACGGCTGGTTTATAGCGGACCTGGTCGCTGTGTCGAAGAGGGCGGTGCTTCGCTCTTAAGCTTCGAAGTTCCTAGACAATGAGCACAAACACACATCAAAGCTTTCGTACACCCATGCAATTAACATTGGCATCTAATCAAGTGCATACCTCTGCTGTTCCTGATAAGAAAACAACAAAATGATGTTGTTTTCTCAGAGTCTTGTGGATTGCAATACGTGATAGGAATCGCTGAAATTCTGACATTGTAGCATCTAGAGATATCGGAGGTTTCAGCGGTGGCATGACCCTCTCTGGACACGCCTCCTGGAGTGCCTCATAGAGCCACTGGAAGTCTCCCTGTGAGCGATGCACCTCCATGGAAGTTTGGCGAAAGTGAGATAGGTTGGTCTACACAAATTAACAAGAGAACTGCATTGCATACAGCATCACTAATTCATGAAGGACAAACATCGTGAGAGGTGTTATTGTTGTTGTTTATCTTTAACATCTAATCTTGTTTACCTTTGTGACAATTTTAAAAGGTGTTAGATCGGTGGCTCCCAATGAGCTTCTTGTCACATTAACAACTAAGTACTCCTCAGCAAACTGTGCCGAATTCCTTGGACTCTGTTTCAAGGGAGAACTGGAGCCAGTGGTGTTAGCAGGAGCAACACTGGCCTTTGCGATCGATGGAGAGCTCATGGACTTCTTAGAGATGCTCTTAGGTGAGGAGGATCTGGAGTTTGACGATGATGACGATGGTGGCTTGGTGCTAGATTGAGACGATGAGCATACTTTAGAGTGGGCCTCCAGATCTTGTACCCTGGGAGTGGGAGAGGGGTAACACAACCACGATTAATGATGCATTTTTTACCAACCGAAATACATAGCAATGTGCACATAAACACGGTTCACAGTCATACACCATTAGCACAATGGGAGAACAAGGCCACAACAAATTGAATAGAGAGGTACAATTGAATTGGTACGTAAAGGGCTAAATCAACTCAATGCTCATTAGTCTGTTTACATACACAGTCAAGGTAATCAAGTTGGCAACCGAACCACCTTATCCTCCTTACTCAACACACACACACAACCACACACACACACACACACACACACACACACACACACACTAACTAACCATGCACAACTAACTAAATCAAGTCCAAATTGGTCAGTTCTGTACACAACTCAGTGCATATCACTAGTTGTGTTAGGTTGGCAAGCACCCACATAGGGTGGGGTCAGGACCAGAGGGTTTACCAACAGACACTACATCAACCATTGCAACATTGCAACAGGCTTTAAACAAAAATGGATTTCCAGGACAAACACATTGATATGATAATCCTTCGCCATTTGACATTATTAATATTCACACATCATGATACATCTCTGAGGTGAAACTCTACACCCTGCCCAACTGTCAGCTCTCATACATCCCATTGCCTTGTGGCCACATTCTTTAGAATTTCATTCACGCATACTTGATAGTGCTAATTGTATTACAATGGAATGCATTATGAGGGAATCACCTTTGTTGTTTTCTGCCAAAAAGCCAACTACCCCTACGTGATCTCTGTTGCGTTTTAGGACTGCCCTCAGGGCTAGGTGTAAGATGTCCTCCACCAGTCATGGTTCTCTCTGGACTTACATGCTTAGTGGATGATGAACTACAGACAGATAAGGGACAGAGATAGAGGAAGAAGAAGAGAGAAAGATAGAGCAGTTTTAAACTTCATCTCTTGTTCAAAGTATATGCTAAGGAGTTTGGGAGAACAACATCTGGGAGGGGAGGGGAGGGGGTATTACTATTAGGCTACTTTAAGTGATACAGTTGCTAAAGCTGACCAATTTGGACTTGTTTATAAATTAGGAATGCTCACTTTATCTTTTCTTTGCACAGTGTGCACTGTAGCTCCAAGTACCCTTCGTTGATGAAAGCATTTTTGGACGATGAAGCTTGACTCAAACTCTGTGCTCTTCCTCGTTCCCTCTCACACAAACCAGCAGACCCTTCTACTCTCTTTCTCAGAGCATCAAGCTCTTTCCACATGGATGAAATTTGTTCGTGAGCCTGTATATAGGAGGGAGGAACACAAATTTGATGTAAAGGCTGCAATCTACCGTTGAGGTCCAGTGATCGATAATCCATTAAGAAACAATTCAAATAATATCAAAGATTAAACTTTGATTAGCTTATGCCAATCGCTAGTTTGGCAGTGGCAGTCAAAGCACGATTCCGAGTATGGTGAACAGGTAGCCAGGCCACTTTCAAACGAGAGAGTAAACAACTTGAGCTTATCAACAACACTAGGCACGTAAAAACTTCCCCATTGGGAAAGCCATGTGCTGGGGATATGTGTTGTTGAATCAAAGGTGGGGCAGGGAATGCTTGACTTGTGTACAAATATAGATTAGTCACAATATCCCTGCTCTCTGTGTGCATCATTGACAAGACTTACAAGTCTCAGTTCCTTGTCAACAGTCTCTCTTTTAGCTTCACTGTCTGCCAATGCCTGAAGGGCCTCTTCATAGCTGCATGGAGGAGGAGGAGAAGGGTGCATTGCATGTTAGAACACAAATTTCTGAACATGCAAAGAAATACTCTTAAAATGCTTAGTACAGATAACATATTCCCACATGGGCTAGGCTATAGGCAACACAATCATATACAAATGTGAGTACATGTAGCCTAAGCCTACACGTCTAACATTCCACTTGGTCAGTAAAAAAGAATATCCAACTACCCTGTGGTATTTTGAGACACAAGTTGTTCTCACAATAGTTTGACTAGTGTTCATACCACTGGGAAAACGACCATATTCATGGCTAGTGATTACAACTCTTACAGATGCTAGTATGTATGTATGTATGTCACAATAGGCTGGGAGAAATGAAACATATCACAAGGAAACTTGCTGGGTGGAATAAATCTACTATTGATAGTGAAAACACATCCAAATAAAGAATGAGACAATCGAGTAGCTGAGCTTGTGGAAATGTAAATTGAGTAAAGCAAGAGATCAGAAGACACATATCTTGAGATGGGCAGGATAATTTATTATCAAACCTACACTAAAACTATACCTACATGTACTGTCATGTATAACCTTTCCTGGAGTGGGAGTCAGTGAAAACCTAAAGTACCCTCTAGCAGGATATGACAATACAAAGACATGAACTTCCTCAAGGCAATGTGCAAACAATGAATAGAATTCACACACTTCTACATGAAGCTGCTCTCCTCCCTTGGGACCAGCTGGCACAGTGCATACAACACAACACAGGGAGTGCTAACTGGACAGGCAGCAGCTTCACTGGTGATAGATTGACATTTGCACAATGGGGAGAACTGATAATTATCCACCTAAAGCTTCAATGCCTCTTGATAAGGATGAGCATTGAATTTTCTGAATTTTCTCACTCTTCTTCCCTTCACACACCAATTGTTCCAGTGTGGGAAGGCTCTATTGGGGAAGACTTTGAAGTGCATGTGTGTGTGTGCGTGTGTGTGTGTGTGTGTGTGTGTGTGTGTGTGTGTGTGTGGATTTCCCATGCAAAGAAGAAGGAACCCTTCCACTTCTGTTCACCCTATTTACAGCAATAGGAAACAGAGTCTTGCAACATCGATGTAGTCCGGGCCTGTACTGTCTCGGAACATAGTACATACCATATGCAATTCCATCGAAATACCTTTCAAGCAATGATCCACAGACTGACTTAACACTATTCATGTTGTCTGTGGTCACACTGGCATACCAACATCAAATACACTATTGGAATGCATGTACATTGGATCATTTCTTACACAGACATGTAAGTGTATCAGTATAGGGCATTGCAAAAGGTTCCCAAAAATGGGCACACAAACGTTACCAGATCAATGCAACAAGGAAGTGGTAAGCACATCAAGTCCCTCTGAAATGGCAAAACACAAGGGGGAAAACTTACATAGCCACCATCAGGTCAGTCCCCAAGGTAACTCTCCCTACTTAAACTGAAAACAATAACAGCTAATTTACAAATATCACAAAACCCCTCAATGATGAGAGTAAAAAATAGCTGATTCATTTCACAGGCAACTTTACTGACTTTCCCCTGGTGAAATAACACTAAACCATGAGCAATATCAGCATAATTATGCAATTATAGCCACACTATTACCATTCCATATATATATAATACTCTCAACAGCACACAGCCTGAACACAGGCAGGCTGGCCATGCTCAATTGAACCCAACCAAGCAAACAGCTGGTGTTAATAATAATTACAATGCCCCCCCAGTGGCCCAGTGGCACACACCTAACTACAATGGACCAGAGGAGAGAACAATAAAACAGGCCACCAACAAGAGAGAGACACCTCAATCCAGAGGAAGTACTAGTCCATGTTGATGTCTACCAATGAGCAGGCTAGACACTACAGTTGAGGCTGCAGGTACATACCTGCCCATATAGCGACCACTGGAAGCAGGGGTCACCGAAAGTAGAACCACACTGGAAGGCATCACAATTCATTATCAGCAACAACACACACACACACATATACACACACAAACACACACTGTCACGTGTTCTCAATGAACACAATTGAGAATTGTCTGCTCTAACCCAACGGTGTGTTGTTGTCAGTGAGGGTGATCGAGGGATTCTTGGGTGTGGTGACACACAACAAACACCAATATTATTGACATAACACACAACCAGCATACTCAATACTCCCAGCATGAAAATACATTATGTGCTAGTTAGACTAGTCTTCCTGTTGCAGATTCACCAATAAGCCAATGGAGGTAAATATTATCACTTGAAACCATTGACTTCAAAAGTCCTAGGCACGTCTTAGAGGCACTAGCCTTTATGAAATACTAAACCATAAACAGTTAACCATACAAAGAGGAACAACAAACAGCCTCTGAGAGATAGTGCCACAGAGAGGGTTGGTTCACCTCAACTGCTAGCTCATATGATATCTGTCATATTGGACCATACTGACCATATGAAGATAAAAGTTTAGAGTGGCCCATTTTTGGAGATTCAGCAATCACGTGTAGTGGAATCAAATGGTTTCTGATTCTCAGAGCATGCAACCAGTGGTCATACAATAGGACCACATGGTGAGAGCAATGCCCACTTATATAATGAGTGGTGATGTAATGCAATGAAAAGCTTGCCATTTATAGTCATATTCAACTGCCCCCAGTCTCAGTATATAGAACAGGGTTGAGAGCTATTGATGACCACAGCAATGGAAGGGACTTCTAACTATGTTACTGAAATACACTACCACCTACACAGCCTGGCACAGCCTGGCACACACTCTCACGGCCACTCTAGTGCATGGGTGCAGTGAAGTCTTACAGAGAGGGAGCCGATGGACACAACTGACAAAAATGTACTTGCTAATTAGCAAGAGATTGAGTTAACAATCCTGAGTCACTAATGAGCTTAATTCAATATATAATATTACGTTTGCCTCACGCCATATCTAAAAGAGATCCCATGGCAACCATAGACCATTAAACCCTGGAGGAATCTAAGGCAAGAGAGGACACACCACCATAGTGTGAAACAGAGAAAAGCAAAACACACATACACATTGGATTGAACTACATGCAAGTGCAGCTGACCATTCATGAGTGCACATCACTTATGTATGGAATCTGGACAATGGAAACATTGGTGCAGTGTTCCCGTGAATGATATCTTGTAAACACAACATTTGATACAAACGCAAAGAATTTTGAAATAGACTGGCAACAGAGTGCACAAACAGGTACTAGCATACAGTGAGTGCATTCGTGCACTAGACAAATTTGGACACAAACTCAAGGATGGGCAGCCAATACATAGCAACTGAACAATAGGAGGTACAAGTAGAAACTTGTAGGGGAGTGTGTGTGTGTGTGTGTGTGTGTGTGTGTGTGTGTGTGTGTGTGTGCGTGTGACTGTGTGTGTGGAGTTCATGACCCAGTCACACAGCTCAAGTGGACAGTGTAGTGTAATAAGCCAGTAGTATAAAACCTAAGTAGAGATTGGGAATTGGAAAACAATAGCATTCTTAACTGCTTAACACATAACCTCACGTGAATATTATTAATTTGTAGACCTATTATCAGTGAAGACATTCACACTGGTGGTCGTCAATTGAAACCAGCCACACCACACCATGAAGATTCCACTGGTTCTATACAAGGTTTGGCAGCAATTACATGACTTAAATCACATTGGAAGCTAGAGCTAGCTAGGAGAGAACAAGCTACATGGGTGTGTATGGGGTGATGAGTGTATGTAAGCAGGGACAGGTACAGAAGCTACTTCACAAACAATGGGGACACTGTGAGGCTGATTCGTCAGACAAAAGAGAGATGGAAGATGGAATTGAATATTCCGAGATTTTCCGGTCTGTCTAACAATAAGAGTGTTTCCCAACTTTAGACACACACCAGCCAACAGTGTCACAACAACATGTGTCCCTATCCATTCCCCAACAGACTGGCCGACAGAGGTAAAATATTGTCTCTGAGACCCTCTCTCCTTCTTTCTCTCAACGACAGCTAGGTGATATAATCACAACCAGAGAAAACATCCGTGCTTATCGAATTGTGTGGTCTACTCTTCTTCCCATCATCATCACCTCACTCCACACACACACACACACACACTCCACACAGAGTGATGGGAGGGGTCTCACACCTATTACTACGACACATTATTATGTAGTACATACCTGGTCTGCAATTGAAGCTTGTCACTCTCGCATTGTTTCAGAGTAGATTGTAGCTCGCTGATCTTTGCCTTCAGCTGGCCATTCTCTTGCAGCAGCTGAGAAATCAGAAAATGAAAACGACACACCAAATGAAAACAATTTCAAACAGCCAAGGAATCTGCTGTACATACATGTTCTATTGTCCTCCTCCCAGCTGTAACACGACCCATTTAAAATGTACCAACAAAACAGCACGTTAAGTCCATACAGCAAAAAGGCAGACAATTGAGCAGCGTACACAACCAAGGCTAGTCGTAACCAAGGAGGGGAACGGTGATACTACATCACACATCATGAGTAGCATAAATTCAGTGAAGGTTCAGGGGAGCACAGTCACCTGAGATGGTACTAATGCAGGACTACATTCTTCAAATTGTTTCCCTATGATTCTAGTATGGTTGTGATACATGTGTCAACCATCACCCAGCTGTACAAACTTGTACAGGTCTTGTATTATCGTGAGTAACTGAACAAGCATTCACTAAAAAAATTTACTCATGCTGGCAAACACATCACATGAACACAATCACTGGCACTATCATAAATTTATTACACTGACTAGGCATCATCTACAAGTGCTGAGTTTGAACTCAAAATTTATTCATAATTCCAGCCCTTTCTCTGTTATCAAATTACACAGGCTAGATTCGTTGTGGAAGAGAATAACAAACAAAGCAGTACGGTCCTCGTTGACTGCAGACACAAGATATGACCACACAAGAACCAGTTGCATGCTACATAAATTTGTGGTTACACTGTGTACATAGCTTAGCTAGGTCTCAATAATTATGGACTTACTTCAGCTGCCTTTTCTCCCATAACAGTATGAACTCTTTTGAAGAAAGTATATAATCTTTACAGTCAACAAGCTTGATTTTGTAAACCTACAGACTGCGAGCTTCCAGGGTGTGAGCTTTTGTAAATAGCTCGTGGTTTTGGAACTCGTTTTAGAATCAGGAAGTAAATTTGTACCACGCGCACTCGTGTACTCAGTGGGGAATTTGATATTATTTCCGGGAATTCCTGGAAAAAGGAAGTGACGTTGTCATTATTTATTGCGCGAGTGCACGTGAGAAGTTTTTCCGCTACACAGCCCCACCCCTCAGTTGAGATGAGCTTTTACATTTCCGGATGGGCGTAAGTGTATTGATTACTACTCTCTCAAGCTTGTAGTGAATGCTTTATTAGATTGTGTGCGGGGTGGAATTCGCTGCCAGTTGAACAGCACGATCGTCAGTCAAGCAAGAAAGCCCATGCAATTGCTCTAGCGGCTGGAAAAGAACGCCGTGGAATCTTTGAAATATCACATTATCAAAGGTGGCTGCTTCTTTATCGATGAGTAAGACTGTATGGTGTTGTGTTACTTTCTCAAGCACGTAGTAGTATCACATAAGCACTGTGGCAAGAAAACCATACATAAGCTGATCAATTATATTGTGACCACTGAGAAGGATCATAATTGTGCCAGTCAGTTCTACTCTATTTATCAAACTGTTCACTGCACCACAAAGGTGTATAGCAGTGTGCAAAATAATTTCTAGAAAAAAAGTTTAGACCAATCCTCCTCAAGTCACAGACAAGATGATGATGCTTCATTGCATCCCACTATTAGTTGCAATCAGTGCATCACTAAGTATGCTAATAACACCATCATTATGTCAGAAAACATTTCTTGGTAACGGGAGTTATGCACTGTACCCACCGTGGTTAGGATTGTCTTCGAATGAAGGTTCATTATCGTTCAGTCTAAGGACCTCCGAATTGAGCAGCCTGTTACTGTATGCAGAAGGAAATGGAAGCATGCCCTCAGAGGGATCAAATGATTACATTGTTGTGACTATGGATAATGGTGTTATTAAAATATTGCTACAATTTTTTGAGATTCAATCAAGCACGATCAACACAACCACAATCTTCTTGGGTGAGCATTTGAACGACAATCGTCCACATACATTACTGATCCGACACAGTGGACAAACACTTGAATACTCCATCGACTCCACAGAACAAGTAAACGTGACTTATTCAAACACAGTGGTATCAAGTGTTGGAGCAAATGGTATCTACTTTGGTGGATTACCAAACACAGTTACACCCATTCTAGACAGTGTTCATAGTGAGACTAACTTTGCAGGCTGCTTGGAATCCGTAATGGCATCAAACAATTCTCAACAAGTTGCACCTGTGATGCTTCTGGACCAAAACAATCTCATGGATGGGTGTGTTGATCCGTGCAGTGCTGTGTCTTGTCAGGCTGGTGGTGAGTGTGTTGCCCGATGGCCAGATAGAGGCTTCTGTGACTGTAGCGGGACGTCGATGTCTGGAGAAAGCTGCTCTGAAGGTAAACATGATGTGTGATTAAGCGTAGAGGAGTTGTGAATAAAACTGCCAATAAAATTATTCACAATGTCATGTTCTTTTATCACGTTTACGCCTTAAAGTGTATGCAGTTAAGTACCGGCCAGTCATGGCTATCGATCCAAGGCTGTGAGTGAGTTCGAGTGTTTTCATTTAGAAGCCATTACATTGCCTATTAATGCTCACTAAGGAACCCAGAAATGCCAACAGACACAAACCATGACAGTGTCACCCCACATATGGCATGCTAAGTGAATTTTTGAGCATCCCTACCCGTCCAATTTTGAAAGCCTGCCAATTAGGGATACATTGATCATAAATATAAGCATGTAGATTACAGGTGGTCTGTGTTTTTGAGTAGTAGATGAACATTTTAGTTGCAAATGAATAAATACTTTGATACGTTAAGTGAGTATAGTTATTCCTGTTATCGCTTGCCCATTAGGGCATAGTGATAAACAATTCAAGCTCTACGTGAGGGAGTGTACTTTTGCATTCTTGGGTGTGAACTGTTTTTAAGAGTTAATCAGAGTATGTGTGATGGTTTCCATGTTGTAATTGGCTAGTGGTTTCGATCGGGATAATATAGTATGTTTGTATCTTTTGTCACTCATCCCTTCTCAAGTTACTCCATTATGTTATTGTGGAAGCTGTGACTTGTTTTCAAATGCATGTCATCTACTAGCTCCTTGAATAGCCAGCCACACACATACAACGCACATTGAAAGTTGAGTTGCACCTCACTGTAGCATAGTGCCCCATTCATAGCACCAATGGTTACAATGGCCGATGAAAAGATTAAAAGAAATTGTTCTTCCATTATGGTCCAGTGAGGGAGAGACAAATGGGATTCTTTCAGTAGCTATGCATCTCAAAGAGCATTTGGCTGGTGAAGCAGTTACTTAGCCATCACACGCCCTCAAAGTTAATCACTTTAATGTTTTCCAAAAATGGGTGCTAGGTATTGCATTATGTGCCTGTCTTGTAGTGGGATTAACGATCCCTGTGTGTGGGTGGAATAACACAAACAAACCACCTGTAACTGATTATCACCCAACCATTGGCAAGGGAATTTACTTGTGGTCAAGAATTGATTGTCAGGTGTTCAGATTTTTTCTCCCAAGTTAAAAACTGAACAGGCGATCCAAAGATGTGCTCTATTGTTGAATCAATGTTTGTGTGTATGTTACTAATAATGACTGTTTAAATTCTATGCTGTTCTAGTGGATATAAACAGTTTGTGCTATCTCATTTGTATCATCATTGTGCAAATGATTGATTAATTAATGATGGGGGAAGACTCTATAGTGTGTTTGTGTTTATTTGTGTGTGTGTGTGTGTGTGTGTGTGTGTGTGTGTGTGAGTTCAGTCTAAGGACCTCCGAATTGAGCAGCCTGCTACTGTATGCAGAAGGAAATGGAAGCATGCCCTCAGACGGATCAAATGATTACATTGTTGTGACTATGGATAATGGTGTTATTAAAATATTGCTACAATTTTTTGAGATTCAATCAAGCACGATCAACACAACCACAATTTTCTTGGGTGAGCATTTGAACGACAATCGTCCACATACATTACTGATCCGACACAGTGGACAAACACTTGAATACTCCATCGACTCCACAGAACAAGTAAACGTGACTTATTCAAACACAGTGGTATCAAGTGTTGGAGCAAATGGTATCTACTTTGGTGGATTACCAAACACAGTTACACCCATTCTAGACAGTGTTCGTAGTGAGACTAACTTTGCAGGCTGCTTGGAATCTGTAATGGCATCAAACAATTCTCAACAAGTTGCACCTGTGATGCTTCTGGACCAAAACAATCTCATGGATGGGTGTGTTGATCCGTGCAGTGCTGTGTCTTGTCAGGCTGGTGGTGAGTGTGTTGCCCGATGGCCAGATAGAGGCTTCTGTGACTGTAGCGGGACGTCGATGTCTGGAGAAAGCTGCTCTGAAGGTAAACATGATGTGTGATTAAGTGTAGAGGAGTTGTGAATAAAATGCCAATAAAATTATTCACAATGTCGTGTTCTTTTATCACGTTCACGCCTTAAAGTGCATGCAGTTAAGTACCGACCAGTCATGGCTATTGATCCAAGGCTGTGAGTGAGTTCGAGTGTTTTCATTTAGAAGCCATTACATTGCCTATTAATGCTCACTAAGGAACCCAGAAATGCGAACAGACACAAACCATGACAGTGTCACCCCACATATGGCATGCTAAGTGAATTTTTGAGCATCCCTACCCGTCCAATTTTGAAAGCCTGCCAATTAGGGATACATTGATCATAAATATAAGCATGTAGATTACAGGTGGTCTGTGTTTTTGAGTAGTAGATGAACATTTTAGTTGCAAATGAATAAATACTTTGATACGTTAAGTGAGTATAGTTATTCCTGTTATCGCTTGCCCATTAGGGCATAGTGATAAACAATTCAAGCTCTACGTGTGGGAGTGTACTTTTGCATTCTTGGGTGTGAACTGTTTTTAAGAGTTAATCAGAGTATGTGTGATGGTTTCCATGTTGTAATTGGCTAGTGGTTTCGATCGGGATAACATAGTATGTTTGTGTCTTTTGTCACTCATCCCTTCTCAAGTTACTCTATTATGTTGTTGTGGAAGCCGTGACTTGTTTTCAAATGCATGTCATCTACTAGCTCCATGAATAGACAGCCACACACGTACAACGCACATTGAAAGTTGAGTTGCACCTCACTGTAGCATAGTGCCCCATTCATAGCACCATTGGTTACAATGGCCGATGAAAAGATTAAAAGAAATTGTTCTTCCATTATGATCCAGTGAGGGAGAGACAAATGGGATTCTTTCAGTAGCTATGCACCTCAAAGAGCATTTGGCTGGTGAAGCAGTTACTTAGCCATCACACGCCCTCAAAGTTAATCACTTTAATGTTTTCCAAAAATGGGTGCTAGGTATTGCATTATGTGCCTGTCTTGTAGTGGGATTAACGATCCCTGTGTGTGGGTGGAATAACACAAACAAACCACCTGTAACTGATTATCACCCAACCATTGGCAAGGGAATTTACTTGTGGTCAAGAATTGATTGTCAGGTGTTCAGTTTTTTTCTCCCAAGTTAAAAACTGAACAGGCGATCCAAAGATGTGCTCTATTGTTGAATCAATGTTTGTGTGTATGTTACTAATAATGACTGTTTAAATTCTATGCTGTTCTAGTGGATATAAACAGTTTGTGCTATCTCATTTGTATCATCATTGTGCAAATGATTGATTAATTAATGATGGGGGAAGACTCTATAGTGTGTTTGTGTTTATTTGTGTGTGTGTGTGTGTGTGTGTGTGTGTGTGTGTGTGTGTGTGTGTGTGTGTGTGTGTTGTACATGTACAGTGTCATACAGCTGATCGTGTAGTGTAGTGTACCTGTCAGTGATAAAATTATGTATTTGAGCTTCCGATACATTATTGGATATATTCTTGGTGCTGGGGTATCATTGTGTGCCTTATTATTGTTGTAAAATTCCAATTTTGCATGCATAATACCATACAATACATATTGACTCATAAGTTTCATGCATACACACACCACATACAGCTCCCTCCATGATCCAGCTAACAAATGACTCCTACTATTGCTACACACTAGCACCTCAACCTTACATCAACGACACGGACACAATCAACCTCCAGCTCCTTGCTCCACTGCCTCCTAGCGGGACGGTAATGACTGGCCTGTCAGACAACGGGGAAAGATTTGCCCTCTATTTGAAAAACTCTCAGCTACGTTACGAACTGACCAGTGGAAACACGACTGTGCTGTCAATTTCATCACAGTCTTTGGAGCTAGACTCCAGCCATCAAGTCTCACTAGTACGTCGGCCAGACCAAGTTGAAGTGACCATCCGTACAATGTCAACCCCCCAGTCTGAGCTACAGTTTAGTGGCACTCTGACAGGAGATGAATCAATAGGACTGGTTGTATTTGAGAGGATTTGTGTCGGAGGTGTACTACTTGAGGTGCCCAACTATGAAGGCACACAGAGCAATGTGTACTTCAATTACTTTGCTCTTTCAGAAGCAAGAAACTTTGACGAATTTGGTCAAACGTGTATTTCACGCACTGATCATGTTTACATCCGTCCTTTGCCATCACCATTATCACTTCAATTTGAAGAACAGACTCTGGCAAATAATAGAATATCATTTGATGTCCGTACACCAGTGGAGGCTTCAGCTGGAATTCTCGTGTTTGCAAGAAATGATCAATTTGAACTGTCAGTAACCATCTTCAATGGTAATTTGCTTTCTCTTAGCACTGTTGTTGGAAATAGCACAATGGGATCAACGCAAAACGGCTTTTGTTTATTGACACAAAATCTACTGAATAATGGTGAGTGGCATCATATAGATATGCAAAGAACAAATCAAGCTCTGATGTTTACAGTTGATGAGAGTGCAACTTGTACTCTTCCTGATCCTGATTTGAGATTGGACTCCTTGGCAAACGAACCATTGCAATTTGGAGCCACCACTAGCAATGTGGAAGGAAATGAACCTGGAGATCCTGTACTTTTTGAAGGTTGCTTTCAAAATATCGAGTTTAGAAGAGAAGCTGATTCTGAACCATTTAAACCTAACTTGGAAGTTTTGATCAATGCTGAAGAGAGATTTGACGCAGTTGGATGCTTCAACTGTACTACAAACCATGAAACTGAAGCTGGATGCTCTGACGACTGCAACTGTGTCTTTACAGAATCTAACGTGCCGAGTTGCTTATGTCCTGGTGATGGAGACAGCTGTCCAAGTGAGTTAGAAATGCATTAGCAACAAGTAGAGCAAATTATATTGCACACATGGCGGGAGGTATCATTAAACAGTTGTACTTTTGTGGAAGGCAACACACAACATCACTTGAGCTTTAATCAACAACATGTTTGAGATGTTTTGGCTATGCTACGCATGCCAGTGGTTTGAAGTTGAGAATGAGTTAAGAGCTATTTCAATAATTGTATGTGGCTTCATATACTGACTCATAGTGTATTTGTTTAACATTGATTCATAACATTGTGCACACAAATACATAGATACCAATAACCCAACAATACCACCAGTGTCTAGTCTCCCAGTAACGGTGTCTCCACAAACTACATCACAGACTACAGCTTCTCAAACCACAGCTCCAGAAACTACATCTCTATCGACAGACGTGAACACTTCAACAACGACGACACAAAAGCCAGCCACAGGCTCCCTGGGTGCTGGGGGCACTGCTGGAATTATTGTAGGAGTCATAGTTGTCCTCCTCCTACTCATAGCATTGATAGTACTGTTAATAGTCTGTGTCTATCGCAGTATGGCATTCAGACAGGGCTTCTATGAGACCCATGAAAGCAATGGTAAAGATCTCTCCATGATCCACTACAGGGCCTCACTGAAGGAGTTATCTTCAGAGGTAGTAAACGTAGAGAGCAATGGAACTGTGGGCTCATCAAGAGCAAACAGACACGATAAAGAGTTTTATTTATAGTCTATATTGTGTGTGCTGTTCGTAGCTAGTAAAATTAATAATTATTGGATGCTGCATGCAGCTGGCATGATTTATTTGTTGATTGTATGGAAATTTCTGCATGCCACACAATTAAGTTGAAGTTCAATAGTGCCTTGTTTGCGAAGCTTGTAGCATTTAACCCCACCATTTTATGAGTTTTTTCCCCTCTGATTCCCCCATCGTTGATCGACCTCTGTAACACGTCACCACCACTGTTACCATCACCGACATAATTATAATTTTATTTCTTTTTACTATTTGGATTATTTATTTCTTTCTAACTAATTTTGTTTTCTCCAATTATTATTAACTGATCGATGTGTACATAGTAGTGGGTCTGTTGTATGGCTCTTTTAGTAGTGTGTTTCTGTATGCAGGTCATTACTGTATGTATACGTATAACTGTTAACCCTATGTTTCTACATTTTTATCCCTATTTGTGTAATACACCACCACAGTCAGTCTTGAAACAGAATCTGATGATATAATATTATAAACTATGTTGACATACAATATGCATCTTCACAATGCAGTGTTAAAATGGGTTATATGTCACAATCCAATGCATGAATTTGTTATATCCTTCATCTGGATGGGTAAAACCCTCTAATCCGCTCAGGCAAACTTCTTTATCATCACACTGGTCACAACACAGAGAAAGGTGACTGTTGTCGTCATCTTGATGGATATGACCCTGTAATTGACTCTCCACGTTATCACTCTCACCAGTAGGGTGGGTATGCCCCTGTAATTTATTCTCTTCGTGTGCTGCTGCATTGTAAGGGTTGGTACTTGCTAATGTGAGGTTAGGAGCATCAGAACTGCCTGAAGATATAGTGAGTGCAGCATTGAGTGCACTGTGCAGGATCTGCATGTATGAGATGGTCACGCATAGTGTAAGTTTACACTCAAAGACAAAACACACTACCCTATTTATACAGTGCAGAGTGATACATTGTACCACACCCTTATGATAGAAAACAGGGGTGGATCAGTTGTAAAATGTCATTACAACTGCTACCATGGCGATAATTATCTTAATTTCATAAAAATTAGATTATTCATGATCAGGTACAGCTAACCTTTACTACAGGAGGGAAGGAAAGATCCACCTTTTGCAGCTTTTGAAGGAGACCAGTTTCTTTCAACTTAGGCAACAAGTACTCATTTGTCTTCTCTGTCCCTTCAGCTGTGGCTTGTGAGTCTCTACTAACAGTGTTAGGCTTTTGATTGAATATGTCAGGTGGTAAAATTCGGGGGCGTTTGGTACTCTTGGTTGGTGCATTCGTGCTATCTTCAGCGCTACGTTTCATGTTCACGCTACAAAGGTGTTCAGATGATGATCCTGAGGACTGGCTGACACTTCTTCTGTCACTTCTTCTTTCACTCCTGATGAACTGCTCTCTTCTTGAAGGCTCCACGCCATACAGCTGTTTAAGTGTATTCACTGATGCCAGTTTTGGTAGCGGTGTCACACTGTCAGAAGGCTCGTGCAATAGACTTTGGGAGTTCTTTTCCTTATCTTTTGGCTCCATTGGTCTCTGCTTCCTTGTAGGCAATGGTTGCTGTGTGTGAGAAGAATCCTTGAATGGTTCAATGGAAGCTCCTTTGTGAGTCTCTGGAGAGAAGGAGCAGATGTCGACATCTTTGCTCTCTCTGTGTCTACGAAGTTGTGACATCTCCATCAGTCGTACTCTGGCACAAGTGAAAGAGCTGGTGCCATTCAACACTTTATGTTTTGAGCGTGTAACTCTCTCAGTTGGTAGAGTGACGATGCTAGTTCTCTGACAAGATGATTCAGGTTCCAAAGAGATTGGTACAGTTTTACGGGCCCTTGAAATTCTAGGGTTAGCATCTCTACCTGTAAGAGATGAAGGAGGGGGCAGAAAGTCTTCTAGGTGTTGCTGCACTTGTGGCAGTGAGGTGTTGCTTTGTACTTCCATATAATGGGGACTGTCCCCAGAATTAGCACACTGATTAGAGTTGGAATTAATTTGCTCAGAGTTTCTTGTGTGCGAGAGTGGGTCTGACCGACTGACTGGATTCTTACCACTTGTCTTCCCAACATTGAGGTCTGAAGTAGAGTGTGATGTGGGGCCGTAGTTCAGTTTCACTGGTGATAGGTACTGGACTCCCTTTGGTCTGTTTGGATGAAAGATGCTGGAAGAACCTCCACTGGAACCAGACTTCCTCAGCCTTGGAATGGAACTGGGTCTGTTCTGAGGGAGTGGAGTAATTGGAGTTGAAGTTGATGACTCACTAGAAGACCTGGCTGAGAGCAACTTTCTGATTCCACTTGGCACTTGAATCTCTGGCTACAAAAGTACATCACTTTCAAGTTTGAAGGTTTAATGTGACACTGCAGCTTTCACTTACAGTTGGTGTGGGGTCCAAAAGGTCATTAAACACAGACATGTTTCCTCTTAGTAAGCCGACCAAATTTCTGTCGCCAGAGAAACTCCTCACAATGGGACGAACACACCTAGGTCTCACTGACTGGACAAACTGCCTCAGTTCTGGAAATGAGCAGTGGTCTGAATAGGGAACAACCTGCATTGCAGAGTGTGAGATATGGATGTGGGTTGGTTGGTTGCTGGGAGTGGGGGAAAGTCAATGTACCTTGATATAGTCTTGAGAGGGTGGTGCCAAAGCACTCTGTCCAGTGTACAAGCAGGTTGGCAGGATAGCTAATGCATTTGACTTCATTTCTGTAAGCCTACAAGCAAGGAAACAAAAGCCATTTAAAACAATAATTCAATTCTGTGTAGCTGACGTACAAGTCTTTGGAGACCATATGGAACGGGTAAACTTGTATACGAGTCTCCTCCATGTTACAGGTGAAAACGTTGGGCATTTCGAGGAGCTCCAAAGTCTTGTAGTGCTCCTCTGAGACACCGATGTAGGTCTCAAGGGTTTTAGCAATGTCAACAAGAAGGCCCTCCTTGCCAAGTGTATGGAAACCAATAATTATTTGTTTGTCATCATTGGCCTTTATCAGCGATATTACTTCCTCAGTGGCTTCTGCCTGGTGGTTTAAAGGTATCCCAGCACCGTCACATGTATTGATGGGGAGATAGTGGGAAGTACTAGTGAGTACTTACTCTGGTGGGGAAATTGCACTGTGGATCACAGTAAGTGTTGTCCAAGTACAGAACATCAATGCTTCGTGATCCATCCAGGAATGGATTCTCTAACATACTCGAATGGAATCTGAATGCAAAAAAAGGGTCATACTTTCATTTATAGCACGTCTACAAATACCTAGCTCTCTATTATGTCGATCTCACCTGAAGTCACCAGTGTAGAGTATCCTACCAAAATATCCCTCAAACAAAAACATCGCAGAGCCGGGGCAATGGTTAGCATCAAAGGTTGTCACTGTGATGTTCACAGGGGTGGCATCATTTGGAGAGTTCACTCTGAGTATCTTTGACTCACCCACCTCCAATTCCACCTACATCAGTGACTGTTATAATCTACACACACTCAACTGAATAGCCATCGTATCACATTACCACAAGGTGAGGTTGGATCTCAAATTTTCTCATGAGGAGCTTAGCAGTGACTGGAGTGCAGTGGATAGTGTGGGGCCATCTGTTGCTCAACCCACATGTATGGTCTGTACAGAACTTTAAAATAAATTCATACTGAGAGGGAATCGCTACGAGACTGACCTGCATGCATATGGGTGAGAAAGAACAGTGATCTTGGAGGGACATTATTCAATCTCCAGTAATCCACAACAATTGGAGTTCCTGAAAGATGCTGGCCATTCATTTCTTTACATGGTAATTGGTCGCCAGAACTAGAAGCTACAAATGCGCGCCAAAACTATTTTTAACCAATGATGTCATGCAATAATTAGTTGCTAAAAATACACACCACGTTCTCGCTACGTGCCTTACATCATTTCCGTTACTTTTCATAGTAACATTCTATTGCACCATCAGTCAACCAGCTGGTGAAATAGCCCGAGCACAGATCTTTCGAGCCATTCCAGACGGAACCCAGGGCGATCAGAACGAGAGAGTATTGTTGCGCAAATAGCTGCAGCAGTAAAGCAATCCTTGAAGGCCTTCGGACCACCCAGAGTCACTCCATTACGGGGGTTTACCCCTTCAAAAGTTAGGAAAGCAAGTTTATATTGTAGCAGTGTACCAAAGGGTACTCACTGCCTGTTCACATCAGGAGAAAAGAACTTTTTATACCACCCCAAAAGGGTGATTTCCATTTGTCTACTCGCACTGAATCTAAGTGCAGTAGGCCGGAATCTGCAAGAGTTTGCCTAAAACCAGGGCTTTTGATTTTTTTAGGTCTCTGTGACCTCTTCACACAAGGCAACTTCACACAACTTCATAGTCTGTGAACTGATCACAGTTGTTAAGTTAACTACCAAGCTGTGTAGAAAAGCTATCTTTATAGTATTACGTACGTGCAGTAAGTAAAATAGGTGATACCTCTTCCGAGAGTTCTTCTAAATTCAGCAAAATTTCTACCCAAAGTTCAAACCCTACTTCTACTAATTCACAATGTATTGCGGAGCCATATCAGTATTTAGAGCCAATGACTCAAAGAACGATCTCAATCGAGAAACCCTTGAAACCCGACCACCTAGTAGTGGTCGAAGAATTGACCCAGGTCCGAAACGTGGAGAACTTTCACACTCTACCGGAGGACTTTGGGAGCATCTTCAATCTGAGCCCCAACAGCACTCCTTCGAGCCTCTACAGCTCTTGTCCTGTCTTTAGTGCTGGTGAGTGTTGTGCGTGTGTGTGTGTACTTCAAATTTTTTCCCCATGTGTATTCATGTACCTGTTTACTATCGTTAAATTTTGTTCAACCACAGGCGAGTTTTGCCACCCTAGACCTCCAGAAGATATTGACAAAGTGGTGTGTGAGGACCAGCCTCTGGACACATCTGTTCTTGACAACGACCCAGCAACCACAAACCTCCTCCTCCAGTTGTTCATGTCTGAACTTCAGGAGCCCCTCCCTGAGGACGGGGGAGGAGACCAGGTGGTCAGTGAGAAATCCCGTACCCCCTCTCCTCTCCCGCTGGATTCTGTCAAGAGCATCGTGGATACGGAGGTAGATGAGCAAGGAAGCCCCTCTTCGTTTGGTGCCGTTCCTTCAACGTCTAACACTGAACCGTCTACCCCACTAACCTCTTTGTCTTCTCCTTTGGAGTGTACCGATTTCAACTGTGTAAACGACCCCCTGGATGACCCTTTTCTAATGGAGTTTACGGATATTAGCGAGCTACTACTACAAGAGTCCCGTAATGTAACTTGTTCTGTTTCGCCCGAATTCAGTGTTGTCTCTTCCCCTGCTTCTAGTCTTAACGTAACCGATACTAACGTAACTAATGAAGACCAACTCTTTGATCTGTCTGACTGTGCACACTTTACCCCTTCATTCACCGACACCACCTCCCACACACACCTCGATCACCTTGGCATTGATTTTTCCACCGTGTCCGACGACACACTCAGCCTGGCTCTGAGCAGCCCTGAAGAACCACTCTCAGTGATGCTTCCTCAAGAGACCGGTGACCAACATCCCGTCCAGTGTGATGCTTCTGAATCAGACACTGATGCCGAGGGACAGTGCCAACAGACTGACGAGTCTGCACCCGCAGAATCTTCTCGCAAACGTTCACCAAGTACCGTCAGTGACGACGATGAGCCTTCTGCTAAGAGAGTCAAGACCTCCAAGACATCAGAGGAGAAGTACTTGAACAGAAGGCAAAAGAACAATGTTGCTTCCCAGGTCTCTCGAGCCAAGAGACGCTCTCGAAACAAGGCCATGACAGAGCGAGTCACAGAGCTAGAGAAGAACAACGCAGAGCTGAGAGCTCAAGAGAAGGAACTCAGTGCTGAGATTGAGAGGTTAAAGAAGCTACTTGTTGATCGACTTGCTCATTAAATAAAACCTATCAGTATTTCCTTTGTACATGCAATGTCATACATCTCACGTAAGGGTCGTAATGTATACTTTTGTAATATCTCTCACCATTTCTTATAATTACCATTAGCTAGTATACAGATTGATTTGTTATTTTTTAAGTTTGTTTTTTAAATTTGTTTACATTAAGTGATATATTGGCGTCATGTTTGTTTTTATCTATTTTTAGAATGTAACTAAGCTCTTAATGACAGTCGAGCTTTGTCGAGAATTTCTTTACGGATTTTGGGGTATGAGGGATGCTTTTCCAACACTTTGTGGCATACTTCAATGGCCTCAACATTTTTCTGAGCCTTCAGATGGTTGAAAGCCAGTTTGAAACCTGCACATGTGGTAGAATGTTAACACATGTGGGTACATTCAAACAGTTCCATGGCACAATAAATGACCCTACCTACGGCTGGATTTGAAAAGCTACTGTACTTCCAAGCAAACTCATAGTTTACAGCAGCATCTTGATATGCTTGTTCCTTCTCAGCAATGAAGCCTTGATACTCCCACGCTTTGCTGCAAGACTTCACCAAGAAGAAGACACAACCACCATAACAAGAGCTAGCATGTGAGGTGGCTGAGAGTACTATATACACACTCACCTTATTGTAATTGATACACTTCTTTATCAGCTCGATGGCCATGTCGTACTTGGCAGTCTGGATGTAGATGTCTGCTAGCAAGAGCCAGCTCTGTTCAAACTCATCAGCATCCTCAGAGTTCCACTGCATCTTGGCCACTCTCTTCAGCTGGTTCCTTGCTCTGGGCACCTGCTTGAGCATCATGTGTGCTGTAGCCACCCCCAGCAACACTGGGACACTGTCACGCTACAGGAGAAGAAACAAATGAAACATTGAGAAAGGTTTGGAGAAAGCCCACACAATGACATACCTCACTGGAAGCCAAGTCCATGAAACGCTCGAGGGCCTTTTCAATGTTTGATTTGGATTTGGTTGCTAGTAGTATGTAGTTTTCTAAAACACGAACTTTTTGTTCGTCTCTAGGTGACTGAGGATGAACCTCTTTCAAAAGCTTCTCAGCTGTTTTAACAGCCATCTGATCTTCTGGCGTCGAGCTACACACACATAGCCACACAAACGTAACCATAAGACCATAGACAATGATAATGAGACATGCTCGTGGGTATGTGCTGTCTCTTCCCCTCACCTCACATCTCCATCCAGTGGCTTGAAGGTCTCTCCTCCGAGAGTTTCGTTCTCAGGGTTCAAACATATTTCAATCATGTTGAAGAGTGCAGTTTGACCCCACTCGCTGTCCTTCCTAGCCTGGTTGAAGTGCTGCAAAGCATCATTCATGCTGTGTCCATACCTGCCAGAACAAAGGAAACACATCCTCTGAAGGGCAC
Source organism: Tethya wilhelma (assembly GCA_964030475.1). NCBI lineage: Eukaryota > Metazoa > Porifera > Demospongiae > Tethyida > Tethyidae > Tethya > Tethya wilhelma. The sequence goes on from CAXIPT010000001.1 coordinate 3,503,725, forward strand.
ACACAAGATACACCCACCATCATTCAAGGATGAGGATGTGCAATAGGAAAATACCCCATTGCACAGTTACACAAGATCTCACTTGAAGTTGCATCATCTTTATGAATACCACAATTAAATACTGCAGCCTGGCTTACAATTACATTAAATATGGCCATAAATAAATCATAGTAATACTTATACCTCCTGTAGAGGCCCTTGCAAAAGTTCAAGCCTGGCTCATATGCAGATCTAGCACAACTTTTCTCTGCCTGTGTGGACATGCAACAATTGATACCAGTGACATGACAATTCTATATACATAAAAAAAGAAGCTAAATTCTGTTACCTGTTGTAGATAATGATCACTGTTTTCTAGTATCCCAGCTCTCCAATTGAGTTCAATCAGTTTTGCAAGAGCAGGAAAATGATCTATACAGTGTCATGGCATTAAATTTAGTTTACACTCATCAAGTATGCCACCATTCACTAATGCCACAAGACGTACATGCAGAATATGTGATACCAACTTACTTGGTTTACTACTGAGCAGCTCTTGGAAGTGGTGTACAGCAGGACCATACTCCCCTCTGCGGAAGAGGAGGCTGGCTCTCATCTGGATTGGACAGCAACAGTCACAATTTATGCCAACCATAATAGGCCACTCAATGCAGTATAGGCCATGATATATCACCTACCATTGTAGCCTGCTCATTGTTGGGCCCTATCCTCAGTAGTGTCACACACTCGTGCTCACAAGCTTCGAGCTCTCCTCTCTGCAGATGGAGCTGGGCCAGAGCCAGGCGTGCTGCTGAGTGGTTCTCATTGTGGAACAGAGACTCACGATAGAACCTCACGGCACTCTCATAGTCCTTGATCTCAGAGTTGTGCTCCGCCAATTGATAAGATATGCTGTGAGGATGATACATATTCTCAGAATTGTCATAAAGTTGTGTACACAATGAAAGCATCCTGCACAAATGTACCTTGCTGCAAGCTGTTTCTGTGTTTGTACAGCTTCTGGTTTCTCAATTCCAACACGTTTTAAAACCCTAATTATACCCAGGATAAATTGTTTCATATCCTTTACTTACAAACTTATTAGCACACACAACACCCATCCCCACACACACTCACCTTGACTGCATGTCTCTGGCATTGGAGAGAGATTGCACAGCTCTCTCAGTTCTGTTACCAACTTTCTGCACTTTAGCCAACTGGAGGTATAACTTGGTGTCCTCCATCATTGTAGCCAAATCAAGAGCCTCTGCAAATACACACACAATGTCATAATATTGTCAAACATACATGGTGGAAACCCTACCTTCCTGGTGATCGAGGCCAGCATTCAGAGTCCTCACAGCTTTGTCGAACTGACGAAGCTTCAGATAGAGCTCAGCCAAGTCCTGTCTCAAGAGCTGTTGGTTCTCAGTCTTGAGTGCAGCCTCATAGTAGTTGATGGCCTTGGTGTAGTTGTGTGTTTTCACCAGAGCCTGACCGATTTTACTAGCTAGAAGACCATCACGTGGATTCTTCTTTAGGGCACTCTCATACACTTGAAGTGCTTGTTCAGGCTATGGAAAAAAAAAATCTTGTCAGTCTAAACATGTATCTATGGTCTAAAATTAACAGATATCTATGACTCTAATAGGTGAAGACTACTGTAGTGTACCTCCTGAATGTTCATGTAAGCATCTCCCAGCAGTAGTGCAGTTGGAGGACCAGGAAGTGTCTCTGCCAGTTCCTTATAGCAAGCTACATACATCTTCTTGTCTTTCCTGCATAAATAATTATGTAGGTACCGTAATTTTATCAACAAGTAGTCTCCTAAAAAATCATGCCAACAGTACAGTACTACCTGTACTTGAAGTATATTTCAGCCATCTTTTCCTTGGCCTGTATGAAGTATGGTTTGTCTTCAGTGATGTTCTTCAACTGGGACAGAGCCTCATCAATGTCTCCACGAGATAGTGCCATGTCAGCATTGGCTACGTTGATTCTGATTTCCTCCGAAGTCCCTGTGAACTCATTGATGGCATCTTGCATCACCTTGGCAGCTTCATGGCTCTGTCCCAGCTGTGAGTGCACACTGGCTAGCTCAAGGTAGACTGTCACCTTTTCATTCAGACTGAGAGGGCGCAGTAGGACGGGAGATTGTGAGGCTGCAAGGGAGAGAGGGAGAGAGAGGGGGAGGGAGTGCATGCACATTAGCAGCATGTACATATCAGTATAGGTATACCGAATACTAAATATGGTATACTAAATACTGTATACTGTGTACTGTATACTGTCTACTGTCGACTGTCGACTGTATACTGTATACTGTGTACTGTATACTGCATACATACTGTATACTAGTACTGTATACTGCATACTGTTTACTGTTTATTGTTTACTGTATACGGTATACGGTATACTGAATACTTTCTTACAGGTTGGCTTTTTGATAATGATGTGCTTCATAGCAGTCTGCAGTGAGGCAAGGGCATCATTCAGTTGACCAAACTGCCTCTCTGTCTGGCCCTTAACAAGATGGTAGAGAGGATAGCTTTGGACCTGTTGGAACAGAACACAACATTGAAAACTATACACGTCTAATTCTGAATGGATTCACTTACCTCAAAGTTGACACTGAGAGCCTGCTCCAATGAGCTGGAGCATTCTTTGTTCTTGTTTTGGTGTTGGTAGAGCTGAGCCATGAGCAAGTGGGCCTCCACTGAGTTCACATCCTGAGAAACACACCGACTGAGAGCAGTCTGGGCAGAATCCACCTCACCTGAGAATGGTAGGGAGGAATTGACATTTAATGTATGTATGCTTTTGAATGAGTGGAGCAGTGGGAACAGACCAGATAGGAACTTGATTCGAGCCAACTGATAGAGCATTGGTGTCAATCCTGGGGCACATTTTATCAAGGGATCCAACACAGTAGAGGCTCTGCGTAGAACTGGGTCTACTTGTGATGGAGATTGAGCAGGCTGTTTTGTGAAGTGAGTGGTTGGGTGAGAGAGGGGTGTGTGTGTGTTGAATGTGCTAACCAGTTGTTCTGTATGTGAGCTTACCTGAGTTGGTGCATATGTTAACATGGCTATGGCCACTGTCAACAAGAAGTAAGGATCAAAAAGTTCAAAATACTTGGTACTGAAAGGAACTCCCTGCATTGAAGATTCATTGGAAAAATCTTGAGATCTAGCTGGGATTCAAACCCAGGTCTTTCTAATGCAATAACATTCAACATGCAACAACTGTTAGTTTCGGAAGAATTATAGGCTACCTTGACTTTTGAAAAGTGTATCTCTACAGTCTCCTGCAACAGATCCATGACCTCCTTGCTAGGTTTATCTTTCTTCTGTGCCAAGAGTGCATTCAAGAGCAACAAGCTAGCCTGCTTCCCAATTGAAGACTGGACCTAGAAGATGAATATTGAGAAGTAGGGGGGAAAAAAAGAATGAATTTAGAATTTGACAGTCAAAAAGTTATTTTTCTCACTTCAGCTAGAAACTCCAATTGTTGTTCAGCCTCGGCGACCTGTCCCTGGATGATCTGGCAGTGAATGATCCCAGCCAGAGCAGCCACACTCGTCTCATCAAGGTTGAAGGCTTTCTTGTAGTTCTGAAGGGACTCACGGACTTGCCCCTTCATCAAATACTGATAGGCCAGCTATTGGAATGGGATGTCCAATGCACATACAAGTGAATGGCAGATAACTAAGAATTGGTACTATTAGAGTCACCCTCACCTCAGTGACATATTCAGCATTGAATGGTGCCAAGGAGGTTGCCCTCTCCACTAGAGCTGTGGTCTCTCTGAGAACACTGGTGCTGCCTCCAGACTGCAGCAACAACCACACAACACACTGAAAACATGCCATCATGTTGTGAGAGTATGTCTTCCCTTACCAATCTAGCAAAAGAAAGAGAGATCTCGTAGTAGAGTGGATGGTTCTTTGGTTCAAATCTGTCAACGAGTTGGACTAGGTCTGATATCTTGTTGGCTGCTGCTTCGGAATGACCATCTACTGCTAACAGTGCAAGAATGATCATACGAGTGGCCTCGATACAGTTGATATCCTTATTCAAACACCTACATTGAGAGAGGGAAAAGGTCTGAAATTCAAAACAAATCTACACTGTGCAATGGATTGTCATTGTACCTTTGTGCAGTTTCAACGACTTGATCCCAGTCCTGCAAGGCAAGGTGCACCTTCATCTTTTCAATGAGAGCAGGGAGGAACTCCGGATAGGCCGCCACTGCTTGGTTCAGCACCTCAAGAGAATGGCTGAAGTTGTGGCGCGAGAGATAGAACCTGGCCTTAGCAAACAGAACATCCACAGGTTTAGGCTCCTCTGCTCTGAGGGTGGAAGGTAAAAGAAAACATCAATAACGTCATGAATCATAATGAGCTCAATTAGAATTCACTTTGAAAGAGATTCTTCAATGTATTTGATTGATTTCTTCATCAGGGTTTCCCTCCCTGAGGTGAGGTCGATCCATCCTCTCAGAGCCAGACCTTCCACTGACCCTCCAGATACTTTCAACATGCGGTCGACATACTCGCGTGCCTTGTCGTGTCGGCCACACAACCAGAGGAACACTCCAGCATTGTAGAGAGCCTGGTGTGCATGGGTGTGGATATATACATGTGTGCAAGTCAAGCTTTGATCTTTATGAGAGACATGTCATTGCCATGCAACCTTATATGTTTCCTGTATATGGTACATGTACAGGAAGTGACCTCACTAGATGTTGGATTGAGTGTAAACAATGCTGACAACTGCTACTGTGGAAGGTGGCAGTGAGAATGGGAGGATCCTCATCAACACAGAGAAGGCCAGCTTCAAAAGGCCATCCATCTCCACCCAGGATTAGCACCCCACAGCCTCAGAGAAGTAGAAGTCCAAGACAAGTGATCAGAAGTGCCAGTACTGACCACCTCACAACCACTGGGACTCATAGGGATGAGCCCAGGAGGAGAAGTCCACACAGAGATGATATACGTGCTTGGATCGCAGATGCAAGGGCTAGACAAAGGGAAAGAAACTCAGACACCATTTTAGCAGCAGGTGGAGGGTTAGCATGGACTGTAGAGCTGGACACGACACAGATAAGTACAAACACCACTTCAGCAAATCCAAGAATCAATCAACAGCCTTCACCTAGAAGAAGAAATGGCCAGAGAATGGTTCGAAGCAGTAGCAATGAAACTCTTCCAACACCCAGAACCCAACAAACACAGAGTAGAAGTCCTGGAGCAAGACAAAGACAAGGAAGAGTTGTCAGAAGTGCCAGCAATGAGCACCTACCAACTCACGGACAACAAAGAAGTAGTCCACAAGCAAGAAACAGGGCAGTGCAACGAGCTAGAAGTCCACGGACAGGAACTAGTGCTGCACAGAGAAGATCCAATGCACCATCACAGCAACCAGGAAGAAGGGTAGTCAGAAGCAACAGCAGTGAACACCTGTCCACCCCCAGAGCTACATCTCAACCAAGAACAAGATCACCAAGGAGAAGGAATGAGAGAAGAGTGGTCAGAAGCAGTAGCAATGAACACCTTCCAACTGGCAGACAACAAAGGAGGAGTCCACCCATAAGAAGCAGGGCATTTCAACCAGTAAGAAGAAGTCCACCACCAGCAACCAGTAGGCCAGTAAGGACTGCAAGGAGAGTGGTTAGGAGTAGCAGCAATGAAAATGTTCCAACATCTAGTCGAGAAGCACACCAAAGGAGAAATCCAGCCAGAAGAAACGCAAGACCAATTGTCAGAAGTGCAAGTAATGAGAATCTACCCACATCAAGGCATGCCAGGAGTGGACAGAGAGAAAATACACGAGCATGGATAGCAGAGGCAAGATCACGAGCTAGGATGAGAGAGACAGAGGCTGCATTTGCCAGTGGTGGTGTATCTTGGACCGTAGAAGTAGATCAAGGTCAAACAAACACACGAAGACAAACTGAAGAACCGTCATTTCCTGAAGTTGTCCTCCCAGAAGCTACACTACACCAAGGTGAAGCCCCACCAACATACAGTGAAGCTGCAACATATAAATCCTTGCCATATACACCAGCTACTGTCACTGAGGGTGGGACACAAGAGAATGGCCAACCAGAGAAAGATCAACAAGCACCACCACCATCATACAGTGAGGCTTGGAAATAACAGATATAGAAAATTTTTTTGAACTCAAAAATAATCTCTCAAAAACTGACCAACCTTCTCTCCACATGAGGTTCGTTCCGATCTCACTTTTGCCTCCAGCTTCTGGACAGCTTCTCGGTCTATCGTTCAGTGTGTGTCATTATTTAATAATGTACTTTAATTTATTGGCATGGTAACAATAATGATCTCCACTGACCGACTGTCTTGCATCTCTTGTGAGCATACACAAGCAGCAAGGGTGCACACAACACCACATCTCTCTTGTCCAGGATTGTCTCCAGCTCCCTCATTCCTTCAACCAGACGTTCTACAGTATCATTAATATTATTATTATTATCATTAATATTATCATAAGTAACATATGTAAGCAAATTATAATCAACCATATAAGAGTTAGTTTACCTTCCATGATAATGCCAAAGGCCTTCCAGAAGATGAGAATTGGATCTGAACCGTACGTCTTCATCAGCTCTTGAACAGAGGTTTGCAAGTGGCGATAGTATCGCTCACGAGCATAGTATATAACACCATCCTGGAATAGCAGATAAACTGTCAATAATGGTCATATCTACAGTCATGTATAAATTTGCTCCAGGCTGTGGGGTGCTCGTTAATTAGAATAAGATGCTTGCCACCTGCATCTACTGACATCCAGTGGAATAGTTTTCGTGCACAGCAAGTACTTACCAGTGTACTGGGCGAATCAGCCATTCTTGCTTCAAGGTTGACAGAGACTGCAAATAACCGCCTCTTTTAGCTCCTATTCATTGTTTATTACGCAACGTTACTAGGGGTGACCAGTAAATTTGAGTAAATTGCCCGACAAATTGCTCTAACTGTCCGGTAAAAATTTTAACTTAGCCAAAAAATGTCTGGAAGGAGGGTAAGTCAGAACCTGTTGCATGAGATGGTGTTGTATTTGGAAGCAGGAGTCATTTTATTTGATGATATTTCAGGACAGGAGCAAAGATGATACATGGGGAGAGAAAGAGCTCTCAAAGCACATAGGAAAGGGCACAAGCTCAAAGAAACCAGCTGCTTATGGGTATGTACGTACTGTCTGCATTTGCATCTAGAATTATTAATGTACTTTTCAGTTGATGTAGTATATGTATTGTGCTTGCAGTTCACCCAAGACTCAACCAAAAGGAAAAGGCTCAAGAGATGCAGCCAGGAAACCACCTTCAACTGGACAATCATCCTCTGGCAGCAGCAGTCGAAGAGCTGATCCAAAAGCCACCAGTTCACGTGATAGAAGCAATGAAAGAGGACAAAATTCGAGTCAGCACAGCAAGAAACAAGATTTAAAAAGCAGTTCCAAGTCTGGATTAAAAGATACAAGTGCAAGAACTTCCAGGGATCACCATAGTGATGGTACACAGTCAAGGAGAAATGAAAAATCTAGAAGTGATGGGAGTCACTCGAAAGATAAGACTAGCGATGGAAGAGGACAGTCCAATTCGAGGCAGAGGGGGAATGGAGACTCTTCTCACAGGTCTAGCGATAAGCAGAGAACTCACCCTGATGATAGCAGGACCAGTAAGAGCAAAGAGAGAGGGCACAGTGATAGGGGCAGTGTGAAGCAGCAGCATGACCGTCGTGATGGAAGGACATCCGATCATCACCGAAGCAGCAAGGAGAAGGAGAGTAGTGGTAGCTCCAGCAAGGCTAGAGACTCCAAAGACAGGCATCATTCCAAGCCTGACAGGCAAAGTGATAAGGTTGGTCTCTCAAGTATACTCACATGTTCCAACATTCGACTTTACTGTCTTAAATTTATCCAGAAACGGGATAGTTCTAAGAGTAAGATTGTCGTGAGTGAAGAGCCCCCTCCAGATGATACACCTCCTGCGGTGTATCATCTGGAGGGGGCTCTTCACTCACGACAATCTTACTCTTAGAACTATCCCGTTTCTGGATAAATTTAAGACAGTAAAGTCGAATGTTGGAACATGTGAGTATACTTGAGAGACCAACCTTATCACTTTGCCTGTCAGGCTTGGAATGATGCCTGTCTTTGGAGTCTCTAGCCTTGCTGGAGCTACCACCACTCTCCTTCTCCTTGCTGCTTCGGTGATGATCGGATGTCCTTCCATCACGACGGTCATGCTGCTGCTTCACACTGCCCCTATCACTGTGCCCTCTCTCTTTGCTCTTACTGGTCCTGCTATCATCAGGGTGAGTTCTCTGCTTATCGCTAGACCTGTGAGAAGAGTCTCCATTCCCCCTCTGCCTCGAATTGGACTGTCCTCTTCCATCGCTAGTCTTATCTTTCGAGTGACTCCCATCACTTCTAGATTTTTCATTTCTCCTTGACTGTGTACCATCACTATGGTGATCCCTGGAAGTTCTTGCACTTGTATCTTTTAATCCAGACTTGGAACTGCTTTTTAAATCTTGTTTCTTGCTGTGCTGACTCGAATTTTGTCCTCTTTCATTGCTTCTATCACGTGAACTGGTGGCTTTTGGATCAGCTCTTCGACTGCTGCTGCCAGAGGATGATTGTCCAGTTGAAGGTGGTTTCCTGGCTGCATCTCTTGAGCCTTTTCCTTTTGGTTGAGTCTTGGGTGAACTGCAAGCACAATACATATACTACATCAACTGAAAAGTACATTAATAATTCTAGATGCAAATGCAGACAGTACGTACATACCCATAAGCAGCTGGTTTCTTTGAGCTTGTGCCCTTTCCTATGTGCTTTGAGAGCTCTTTCTCTCCCCATGTATCATCTTTGCTCCTGTCCTGAAATATCATCAAATAAAATGACTCCTGCTTCCAAATACAACACCATCTCATGCAACAGGTTCTGACTTACCCTCCTTCCAGACATTTTTTGGCTAAGTTAAAATTTTTACCGGACAGTTAGAGCAATTTGTCGGGCAATTTACTCAAATTTACTGGTCACCCCTAGTAACGTTGCGTAATAAACAATGAATAGGAGCTAAAANTTGAGGTAGGACCTCAACCTCACTTCAATGTCTTCCTTGCTAAGATGTGGGTTGCGATTAGAATTCAGTAGACATTCTTCTGTTGTGAGCAGTGTTCCCTCACCGTCTGTGTGAATTGAACCACCCTCCAGTACCATATCAGCACTATAGCAAGTAGCATTGGAGATGGAAAGTATACGAGACCCCACCAGATTGTCCTTGTCACAGCTTTCTCTTGACGACAATGAGTTCGTACAACCACCATCGTCATCATTCAAGGTCTTTCGTCCCCATGCATTGAACCTCCAATGCACACCACCTAATTCACGGGTTAGGTGATTCACAAGGAATGTTGGACCAGTGTCCCTAACCCAGCTGCTGTCAGATTCAATCACCTCCATGGTCACATTCTCCACACCTGTCAGGAGAGTCTCTGCAGATGATAGAGCATTGGGGACGGATGCTGCTACTCCCAGTACAACTGGTTCAAACTGAGCTATGGCTTTGATGATCTCTGCAAAGGTTTCACGGACTGGGCCAGCATTGTCTCGCCACCTGTCTCCTCTAAATGGCCACAGGATCCAGCATCTCTTGTGTGGAGTCCATTCAGCAGGCATGTAGAATCCTCTAGCAGATGGAAGGATTGTGGAATCTATGGTGCTAAAGTTTCTTGCTTTTTCTAACAGATTTTTGGAGAATCTGGCAATTCGTGACATTGTGTAGTAACATGTCTAGATCTTCTCTGGAACAAGTCACTTTCTCACGCATGCGCAGTCATGAGCCCCACCCACTCATTTTTTTGCCATAAAGAGAAAGGAAACAAAAATGGCTCGAAACGTCCAACCTATTCGTATCCCTGAATTGGATCAGTTTGTGGTCTCAAATCTTCAACTCACTGGTGTGGAGATTGGCAGAGGTGCCTATGGAAGTGTGGAAGAGGTGAAGATGCCAGGGGCTGTGTGTGCAGCAAAGAGATTGCATGAAGAACTGCTCACCTTTGGCAGTGACCAACAGGTACATATATATTTATATAAAAAAAGGAAAGTTTGTTAATTTGTTCCCTTTGCCCTACAAAACAGGTGAGGGAATTGACCACTACATTTGTGAGAGAGTGTACTCTGATGAGTCAACTTCGGCACCCCCACATTGTCCAATTCTTGGGGGTCTGTTTCTTGCCTGGATCTCGTCTTCCTCTCCTCATTATGGAACGACTCTTCACCAACCTGGACAGTGTCTTGGAAAACACCCCAAATATACCGTTAGACATAAAACGTTCCATTTTGTTTGACGTTGCTCGTGGTTTGACTTTCCTCCACAGTCACACCCCACCCATCCTTCACCGCGATCTCACCGCTAGAAACGTGTTGCTCAATGAGTTGATGGCAGCCAAGATAGCCGACCTTGGTGTAGCTAGGCTGGTCAATGTTCGACCGGGTCAGCTGGCTGCTACAATGACACGTGCTCCTGGCAACATAGTGTACATGCCACCCGAGGCAGTAGAGCACCAGTCTCGCTACAGCACGGCCATTGATATCTTCTCCTATGGGAACCTAGCACTGTTTGTTTTGACTCAAGTGTTCCCTGAGCTGAAGTCGGCAACCTATGTGGACCCGAGATCCAGAAGGGTAGTGGGCCGCACTGAAGTTGAACGTCGTAGCAAATACTTTGAGCAGCTTCATCATGAGTTAGGTGAGCAGCATCCATTAGTTCAGCTTGTAGAGCAGTGTCTTCAGAACATACCAGAAGATCGACCTACTATTATGGAACTAGTAGAGCAGCTTGCCCTGTTCCCAAGTCGAAGGTGGAACATGACAAAGTTGAAGTTTTTGCAATCTTTATTGGAAAGAGAGAATGAAGTATTGGAGGCCACTAATGACCAGAAGGAGAACAACTTGATGAAACAACTTGAGCAGCAGAATGCCATCTTGCGGGAAGAAAACAAACAATTAAAGCTTCAAAAGGACAAGGAGCTTGAGGTGAGTGATAGTGGTGTATTAATATTCAACATCCTTGTGACTGATAGTGATTCTCCCTATGTAGGTAACATTGCCAAAAATGCCTGTGTTTCCAACATCCTTTGTGTTTGAATGGAAACAATCTGAAAATCCATTCTATTTAAACTTCAACTGCTGTTTATCAGTTATTGGAGAGAAAGTATATGCAATAGATATTGATAATATACTAGTCATGCGTACTCCACAACAGGATGTATGGTGTGCACTGTCTGCATTACCAGATAAATTAACTTATTCTTCTTTGACTACAGTTGATGACCAACTTGTATTAGTTGGGGGGGAAACTGAAATGATCAGTGATGCTTCAAATAAGATAGACTTAGTGGATCAATTTGTATTAGTTGGGGGGGAAATCGAACCGAACAGTGATACTTCAAATGAGATATATGTGTGGGACAGTAACTCACAGAAGTGGGGAAAGCCTTATCCTCCAATGTCTCAGAAACGATACTTTGCAGCTGCTGCTGGATACAAGCATTACCTCATAGTTGTTGGTGGAATAGGAGGAGGAGGAGGAGGTTCATACCTTACTAGTGTTGAAATACTAGACACAACCAACTCTCAGTGGTACAATGGACCACCTCTGCCTGAAATTAAACACAGTTTCTCAACTGCAACAATTATGAAGGATGATATCTACATTGTTGAAGATTATGAGCTAGTTTTCAAAGCATCAGTCCCTGATCTTATTGCTCAGGCAACATCTCATCAACAGTCTTCAGTTGCAAGCACTCTGTGGGAACGTTTACCAGACACTCCATTGCGTGAATCTGGTGTGGTAGCTGTTAATAATGAGATTCTTGTTACATTTGGTGGATATCACAGTGACACTGACAAACGAAACAAACCACAGGACAGTATATATGCATACAATCCATTGTTACAGCAGTGGACCAAAGTAGGTAAGCTCCCAGCGAAACTTACATGTAAAGGTACAATGTTACCTACTGGAAAACTACTGATAGTTGATTGCAATACTGTATATACTGGAACTGTCAATGTACACTATTGATTTATTACTTTTTGTGTTGTGTTTATTAGATGTACAATTATTAATATTCCTAGTCTTTAATTTCTACAACTACCACTTCATTCTCTTTCAAGTTCAACACATCATGATCAGCTTTCAGAGGCAACAGCTTCCCATCTTCACTTTCAGTGTACATCCCTGCATGCATGACATGAATTCTTGACAGACATGTGTACTTGTCCTTATGCACAATGTCATCCACACCCACCTGTAATATGTTCCCCAGAGCAGCCCCACTTTCTTGTACTCCAGATAATCAGTGAATTAAAGAGGTCATAGTAGTTAGCAATTTGTATTGTGTCCAGCTATTTTATGAGTGGGAGTGTATAATGGCATGGAGTGACTGTAACCAACTGTGCACTCTCCATCTCTTCCTTAGTCTCATGCCCAGACCCCTCCTTTGCATGCGAGAAAAAGGGGGTCTGGTACACTTTGAGGATTTTTGGGTTTTGCTGACTCAGCACACCAGAATTTTGATGCACCAATCAGAGAGCTTCCATGTGACTTTACCATATTTGGAGCATGCAGCAGCTGCTTGCGCATTGTTGCTACACTGTTGCTAGAAAACGAAGCTCTCACGTGAGAATTAAACCGGATATCAGCTGACTAGCTGAGTCAGCAAAATCCCAAAAATCGTTCGAAGTGTACCAGACCCATTTTTCTTCAGGAGAGGGTTGGGTCTGGACATGAGACTATCTCTTCCCTTCCTTTCCCCCCAACCACAAATTCACAATCATACAAGCTAGTCTAACCACCACAAACCTTGTCTGTCTGTCCTTTCATCTTGATCCCAATGCTCTTAGGAGGAGGGTCACAAGTGTGGAAGTGAAGCTCGGCATTCTTAATGTTAGCACTGTTGCTACACTGTGCAGTGGTGACTGCCCTCCCCATAAGGAACACAGTGTACTTGGAGTTGGGATAGAGTGTGTTGTGAGGAATGAACTCTGCTCTCTGTTGACGGGCATCATAACTGATCCTACCCTTTACAGGGTTCAGAGATGGGTCCACTGAGTTGCAATGGACCTGAGGGAATAAGAGATCACAACATATGATAGTGATCGGGGTCTCTAGTCAATTCACCATTATAGAGGACTTGCAATTGACATCTTGAAGCGATACTAGAGTTTTAGCAATTTTGCCACATAGCAGTATGATTGACAGCTGTTTGTTTGCTCATTCTACCATATAGCGGGAAAGTTTCACGGGGTTTAACTTTCACAGTTTTCGCGGATCCCGATCCATCCGTGAAAGTTATTATACGCAAAATTTTCTGTGACGTATATACGTATGGGCTCACACAGCTCAGCCACGAAAGTTAAACTGCAAAAATGTTTGACTAAAGACATCTGCGAAAGTTTGACACCACAAAACTTTCCCACTATACAGTATTCTGCACACTATACAAAAGTGACACAATTGCAAGAGCTCCATACACATACACAAACACACATTGTGGAATGATAATCTGAACTACACAAAAAAACGAAACTACATTACACTTGAGTATTCTACCTCAAACAGTTTGTTGATGTTGACTGCTCTGACATCTCGGTCAAAGTGGACCACAATTGAAACACTCAGAGGGACCTTGGACTCATTCTCTTTGGGTTTGCTCTGTAGAATGTGTGCCTTGAGATCGTCAGAGAGAGAGGAGTCAGCAGTGGTGGCTGCTGAGGTGGTCATGTCACTGGTGGAGAGACGACGGTGATTGGCATGACGCTGTGTGTGTGTGTGTGTGTGTGTGTGTATCAGGTACATAAACATCTAGATAGGATTTGTGACAGTGTGACACTGCGTGTGTGTGAATAAATGCCTTACTGGAGAATCAGAGTGTCTATCTCTGGAGACCACGGTCAGAGCTCTTCTTTCTAGGCCAGTGGCTCTGGGAGGGACAGGAGGGGACACAGAAGTCCCACTGTTGCCTGTTGAAGAACCAGCATAGGACTGGGTGTACTTTGAGCTAGGAGGGGGAAACGGAGGCTCATACACGTTCTCTTCTCGTGGAGTCGGTGAATAAGCGCCTGAAGCTGCGTCTGGAGCTTTGTTAGCAGTATTTCCCATGTCTTCTTTTCACTCAACAAACCATACAACTGTCTTGTGATATCATTTTAGGGAGTTTCCCTTCTTTTCAATATTACACAGCTTAATTTCGTTTATTTGGAATTAAAGAATGGGTAAACCAACAAAAATTCATCAACAATCCACAATAAATCTCTACTGAACACAGATCATGTCAATTAAAATACTAAAAAACAAAACAATGATAAAAATAATCATAAAATAAATTATGGACTCTCACACAAGACAAAAACATTGCAGTTATTTTACTTGACTACTGAGCATTAGTTGTTCAAAGTACTGTGTCTCTTCTGGCAGGCTTCCAACGAATGAGGCCATGTCACCAACCACCATGTTACTCGGAGATAGGGTTCGCATTCCATTGAAAATTGTTTCGTATCCGTTCCCACTAGCTTGGTCAAAGAGCCCATCCTGAGAATATGACCCATTGTCAAAGTGATGCAGTGGAAAGGTTGGATTAAGATGATCGGGTTCCACATTCTGGAATAAAGGCCCACTGGACTGGACACCAAAATCCATCCCCATGGCGGTTCCATTCTGATCTGCTCCATACGGCATGTCCATGGGTGAAAAATCATGCTGCATTGACTCGGGGAGGGGCAGAGGTTGATTCTTGGAGAAGCTGTCACGTCTCACGTGGTTTGGCAGGCTATCAAGAAGCTCGTCACTCAGCTCACTTCCCGAGTAGGAGTAGCGGGAACTTTGGGAGGAGAACTGCCAGGAGCGGCCCGAATCGGAGAGGTTATCACTGTTCCTGCGTGAGTAGGTCTGTGCCTGTTTGGGAGGGTATGAGTTGGTCATCTTGATGGCTTGTCTCAGAGGGAAGTTGGTCCCCCTGCTCAGTTGTTCGTGGAGAGGGGAGTGAGGTGGGTGTGGCCTGATGGAGTCACTCTGTCCACTGTTGGAACAGGGGGATGACAGACGGGAACTGTTGGAGGAGAAGGTTGAGTACGAATTGGTGATGTTACTGCTTCGGACGCTGCTGCTGAATATCGAGCAATCGTCACTGGGAGATTTACTGTTCACAGTGCCGGTCTTTGTCGGTGACATGCTCCTGAAGCTGGAGTAGCCACTGGAGGCAGTTCGACTCACTTTTCCACCCAACTCTCCCCCTATGATGTGCTGGGCACTAATTGGAACTGAAGATTCGTTCCTGGCAGGCAAGATAGGTGGTTGTGAAGTAGAGAGGTTGTGCGAATGGGGGCTGCTGAAGTTGGTAAAGCCCGACTGGAATGAAGGCTGGAAGTGGGTGGAATGGGATGGCCATTGTGAGTACTGGCGTGGTGTTGGTTGAGCGTGGAGGGGTTTTGGTGGCAGTGGATTCATTGCTTGGCCAGCCGGCATCATCAACCCTCCGTCTTTTGGCCGGCTGGCCCTCACGTTTGGGGTCATATAATCAACATGACTCGAAGAATTGGGGGGGTTGGTCTGTTGGAAGAAATGAGGAGGTCCACTGGATGTGGGGTCAGATGGATCGGAGAGGGTCTGGCCTCGAAGGATTCTTGTGATTTCTTCTGGTCCCTCTCCACTGAGACTGGGGTTCTCTGTGTCGTAGCCCGAGGAGTTGTAGCCAGTCTGAGAGGAGACGTAGCCTTGTGAGCCTCCCGAGACATAGCCATGATCGGCACTCTGTCCTCCAAATGGTGGGGCATTTGAGGTACGCAGTACAGGGTTAGATTTGCGCTTTTCAGACTTCCTTGGTTTTGGATTCTTTTTGCTGTTTGTGGAAGACCTGGTGCTTCCAGTTTCAGCTGAACTCTCCTCGTCAGCTCCAGACATTGCGTCTCGATCTTCCGTGCGAGCCTAATTAAATTAAAGTACAATATCACACTATAAAATGTGCACACCTGTAACTCTATCTGGTAACACAGCTGTCCTCGTTAATATGAACTACTACTGGTAGGACATTTGGGAGTTACTCCTCTTTACGGGTTACAAACTGTTATCGCCACTTTTCTTACCTTTTTGTTAACTTGGCAGTTTTTCATGTGTTTTCGTCTGGAGCTGGGGTCTGTGTAGCGTTTGGTGCAGCCAGGATTAGGACAGGCATAGGGTTTCTGTAAGGAGTGATATGAGGAATACCATTATTAACCAGACCATAATAATTATTACGCATGCACACCAACATTGCCTATAATTATATAACTAAGCCATATGGGAAAAATTTGAGCTCCGACTATTTATAGCTACCTGTTCTAAAATTGGCAGTATCAATTTACAATGGAGTACAAAAGTTCCCACAACAGTCGTCATGGGGTGAGGGGAATGGAATCTCTACTTTATGGACTGTTAACTGGCAAACATTTGGAATCAATTAATGAGCTACGCACGAATATGAGCAAGGAGGTTTGTTTATCCCCATTGACGGATTTCCTTTGCGTGACCATGTAGGAGGCACTGGATCCCGATATATAATATCAGAAGTCAACACCATCTGTCTATCATATCATTACACACAAAAACAGGTGTGGGACCAACAATCAGATTCAAAACTCAATTGTAATGTTTCATTAAACACAAGATTTGGTCTCTACTAATGAGATTTTAATTGAGCCGTCAAGACTGGGTGGAAAATGACAAAATCAACGAGGCATACTGTAGACAGTACACCGCCTCTCACTCCAGTCTTACCTCGTCTGAGTGGGTCCTGTTCATGTGTTTGGCACAGTCCGAGGCATTGGAGAAGGCCTTGCCACATCCTTCATACTTGCAGACGTAGGGTCTCTCTCCCGTGTGGGATCGGAGGTGGGTCTTGAGGTTCTCAAGACGAGAGTAGGCCTTGTTGCAACCATCGTACTGTGAGTGTGTGTGTAGGAGGTGTACATATGCATGTGGGTATAATGTAAATTAATGAGCAATGCCGACAAATTATATAAAAACACAGCAGGTGAGTAGTGTTTTTGCACAAAGAGAGAAACTGTCATTTTGTTCATTTTTTCTCTCTCTCAGGTGTAGTCTTATCACTGTTTGATCTTAATAATCCAATTGTTGAAGAATTCTAAAAATGTCAAATTATACCCTCATGAAGATTGTTAACTAATTACCCCCTATGCCCACTAGACCTGTGGGCGTGGTGCATTAGTTGATTCATAGCGTCGTTCCATTCACCCCTCTGAATATTCAACACTTTAACGATATTCACGATGCAAGTTGCTATGCGAATTTAGGACAAACACGGTAGTCAATCGTAGGTGTTTTCTCAGGTGCGCATGATCTTACCACGGACAGCAGTTCAAAGGTAAACCAATGAATGATGCCAATTAGGTATCATGTGTCTCATAGTCATAATATTAATGCCGTACGTGTAGCGTCCATAAATTCATCGGCTATTTATCAAAGCTGCTGCTGTTATTTTTGTTTTAAGCTGATACAGCATTTCTCATCAATAAAATTACAATAAATAAATAGAATTGGTAGAAGCCCGTACAAGTTATGAAAGGAAATTCCACTCGAAATTATAATTAATAGCTATAAAAATTCTTGGAAGGGACAAGCATTTTATGTGAATATCTAGCGTACTCGGCAGCTGCTTGTGTTCCTAATTTAGCTACAAAAACAGCAGATGTTTCCACATAATTGACGATACTTTGTAGCATTGCATCGCATCACTAAGTAATGCATTTCACTCACCGGTTGCTAGGGACAG
This sequence comes from Tethya wilhelma, assembly GCA_964030475.1. Classification (NCBI taxonomy): domain Eukaryota; kingdom Metazoa; phylum Porifera; class Demospongiae; order Tethyida; family Tethyidae; genus Tethya; species Tethya wilhelma. The sequence goes on from CAXIPT010000001.1 coordinate 3,521,561, forward strand.
TACGAATTACAAAGATGCATAGGAAAGCCTGAGACACTACAAATTGATCCCAGAGTGGAAAAATAAACAGAGACAGCTGTCAAGCGGTGGGACAGGCGCAAGGTACAGCGTACATCCCCGAGATCATTCGGCTGATCACGAGGGAGGTGACAAGATTGTACTACCAGGACAGGAGACAGGTACACTGCAGATTTAGCTAGAAGGCACGCATCAATGGATAACATCCTGTAAAATGAGGAGGAGACACCTCTCCCAGGTGACACCAATTATCACACGTGACGGCAAAAGCACACAGGAGTGATCGGTTCTTAAACCAACTCGATGCTCATATATGGCCATTAAAAAATGAGGGCCAACTACACCCACACATTAGTTCAATTGGACAGATTCAGTTACCGCAATGAAATGAGCACCACTCTTCAAATCACGTACAACCTTTGGCTATTTGTTTGTTTATTCCCAAGATAAAGTCACCCCCTAAGGACACTTAATGAGCTGATACTACAAATGAACAGTTTTCAAAGCCACAAAGTCAAAACAAAAAAAGATGTTGCAAACTTTCTCCGAGCAACAGAGAGAAGTTTATTTTTTCCTTGAAATTGTTAAGTTACACTTTTGATTGTTGCATGACTTTTAAAACAGGATATACAATTAATTGAGATAATTGGGGTTCATCCTGGAACGGACAAAAATTAGTACTGCACTAAGTAACGCTGACTAGTAATTATCGGCTGGTATGATGTCACCAGGATACATGTGTAGGTAATGTGCACACAGGTAGTAGTAATGCAATAATGCTAACCTTTATGAATAGGTTGGCATGAATAACTGGTGCTTTGTGTGAAATATCATAGCCATATCAAGTCAAGTACCTTAGAAGTGGGAGTGCACATTCCTAATGTCCCTACACACGTTACTCTAATTCACATCACAATGGCTCGAAGAGCACCAGTATGGAACACAAAGCCACTCTAATGCCTTACCACATGGAGGATTGGCAACCCAAATATCTTTACCTTACTTGTACATCAATCGTAACCCGTAACACACTTTCACAATCACTATGGTCACTATATTATGGTGTGATACTTACCGTGCATTTATGCGGCTTCTCCCCGGTGTGTCTTCGCATGTGAACGAGGAGCATGTACTGAGCTTTGAATGGCTTCTTTTTCCGCACACAGCCCGACCAGTAGCAGATAAAGTCCTTTCGACTGTCTCTGTAAATGTGATCGCTGTTGACGTGACGGACAAGGTCTTCCAGATTGTCACAGTTCTTGTCACAGTTGGACCAGCGACACTGGTTGTTGTGTGGTTCCTCCACACTTGGATAGCTGTAGTAAACACGCTTGGGCTTGTCAAGTCCGATAACAGGTTTCCTGTCAATTTCAGACTCGTTCTCGGTGATGGCAGAGGAGTAGTCTGTAGGCTCTGCATACATGCCTTCATCTTCTGACGAGCCTAGCATTCCAGGTGGCTCTTCTTGCACAGTGGCAAGACCACTGCTGCTCTGGAAGAGGGGGTCAGAGAGCATGGGGTTTCTTGCAGATCCAACCAGAGGGTTACTCACTGTAGTAGGCAGTTGGGATGTCTCCATTCCTTCTTCCTTCTTGATTTGCACTCCTGCCATATCGATTGCAGCCTCGCTCTTTTCCTTTTGTTGCGCAGCAGTTGCAGTGTTTTGAAGGGGATAGTTTGAGTTTCGCAATGAAACCTGCAGTGGTCGAGATTGGAATAGTGCAGGATTGCTGAACAATGAAGGACTAAGATGCCCAATTGATCCTGCAGAACTTCCACGTGAATTTGTAATATAGTTCACGAGAGAAGTTGGCGAGGTACGTATGAGACTGTTTAGGTCAAGTGAGCTGCTAGATAGTGGAGAGATTGAGAGTGCTCTCTTACGACCAAGGCGGGCTGAAGCAAGAGGGCTAAACTGCCCAGAACCCAGAGGAGACGGGAATTCCAGTCCCTCTAGTGAGAACGCAGAACTAGGGAGTGTCAAAAGCTGGGAAGCAGATGTGGGAGTGCCAGTAATATTTGGAAAATCTGGTGATGTCAACCCGAATGGCGAAGGTCCGAAACTTCTAACTCTTCCACTACCCGCACGTTTATCATTTTGTTCTACACTTTGCTTTCCGTTTACAAAATTTGCATCGCCATTTTGTTTTCCTTGAGGTACCTTTGCAGAAGCTGGAGCATCTCGCAGCCCAGGAGTTACAAGGTGAATTTGTGAGATGTCAGAAAATGCAGGAGACTCCCATCTCCCTTTAGCAGGAGTCTCAGCCATGATACCATTTTCCCTCTCTAGGTTGTTATTGTTGTTGGTGTCCATGGCTTCATGTTCACACTGGCAATGTTTCTTCTCAGTTTTTATTGTAGGCTCCGCCTTGACGGTGGTACCTGTAACCACATCAGAGAGTGTTTCATCAGCGGTCACAGCTGTTCTTTGCGGTACATTACCACTCATTGCTTCGCCATTTGAACTTCGCGCAGATTCACCAGCTTCTTGATGATCTCGCCGACCTTCCATAGGTTATTGGTACCAGTCCAAGCACCGTAACAGTAGCAGGTAGTAGTAGTAGTAGTTTACAAGCGAATTTCAAAGTGAGCAAATTATTTCTGACAGTTTAGCTTGAAAAGCGAACCTTTTGTTAAATATCTGCACAGGAGTTTGTAGATAAAGTCGCTCGAAGTATTACTCTTTCCGTAGGCTTGTCCACTCTTTTTCAGCCTCACTGAACAAGAATGCTTCCTCTCAATATTTCAGAGCGATCTTGGTGAGTAAACATAATTGAGATTATTGCCTAATCAGCTAGCCTTGAGCACATACAAGTGCAGAGAGCGCAGCAAGCCAATTAGGAAAGAACCGTATTATCGCATGATTATTTTTATCTAATATAGCGAATTTTTTTGTTGTTAGTTCGATTTTTCATTCTTCGGTATCGATCCGTCATAAACAGAAGGAGATTGTCAGAAAAAGCCACAAAGTAAACGGAAAGTGTCCGTGTGGAACTAGTGCCATTTGGTTGAAGACCAATATAATTGTTGGTCCATCACAGTGTGTGTTGAACTACTGTAAATGGCTACCAAACATTTCACCAATGGGCACCTAGCATCCCACACTCGATCTTTAGAGGTATGTGTAGTGTAATAAAATGGAATACGGCGTGTTTTAATGATACCTAAAGTTACTGACATGTAAATGGTAAATACAGTAAGTATATTTGATACTCAAATAGCACCGTTGTGGTTTTCATATCCATCGCGCCGAGTTCGTACTTGAATCGGTGCCAACAGTGCGCGTACTCAAGAGTAAGTCCCTCTAATTTTGTACATATCCCTAATGGTGTTTCAATTAACCGAAAGTATTCATTTTTTCCCCAACTCGCGCTAGCAAAACGCTAGCTCCAAGAGCTCTATGTTTACTCAGTACGCAAATCGACCAGCTGAAGCTCGAAGACGAGGTGCAGGGCAGAGAACGTTCTGAAGTTTACTTCTTCAGATGTTAGAGCTGATCGACTTCCGTTTTCATTACCAAATATCAGTATTGCGTGCATTGAGTGAATGAATGAGAGTACCTTTTGTATGTACACTGCTGAGACAGCAACCAGACGGGAAACTCTTCATGTTCTTTATAAATAGCTGTCATATGCCACTGGAGAGTATAGAGTTGATTTCAAAGCTGATCTTTCATCACTCGTCCAGTTAATCTGTTAGCTGTGAGCAAAAGGACTAGAGCAAGAAAAGTTGCCATGGGACTTGTGTTCAGTCGTTTGTACCTATTCTTCCAAATTCGGAGAAGAGGAGCACTGCCATTGTCCAGTAGTAGTAGCGACTCTGATGACAGTAGCTCAGTCAATTCAACAGACACACGCAGCACGTCCGCCTCTCCCCATCTTGAGACCAATGGGTTCACTTCCATGTCTCCATTGCTCTTGTCTCTGCAGGGTCTGCCAATCTTGGAAGGAGGGAGCCCAATACAGAAGCTACCTCAAGATCTCATCCTAAAGTGAGTGAATGTTCATTGTATATGGTGCAGCATGATGTGATTTAGAACCCACTCCTTGTTTGGCAGTTGGTTTGTCTGAAGACAACCTGTAACTTAGTTACTAGCTTACAGTAATCATAGTGAGTACAAACTACTTACCCTAGTATTGTACATACCTGAAGGGTGGTAGTTTTATTTTAGTTTTTCTGCAGAAACCTCAGTCTTTCTATGCACATACATCAAGTTATACACACACATAAAATTATGCCTGGTGGTGTTTCACCTCACTTGCTGGGCCTCTCCTAATTGTTGATAATCTTTGATGCTTCAATGGAGCTGTGTGTGTTTACATGATGGCCATTGTAGCTGTTGTCAACAGTGTAGCATTCCTATAAGAGTGCTCTTTTGAGTTATGTTATTCTAGTCAAAAGGAGAATGGTTATCAGTTTGTGTGGCCATTGTTGAGGCTATTCTTGTGGTGGTAGTGTGAATGACTGTGGTCATTTCTTGTCAATCCATTTGGGGAAATATTCAGGTCTTGGTTCTAGTGATGATTGGTTGTTTTCTTTTTATTTTTTTTTCCAGGATCTTTTCGTTTCTGGATGTGGTCTCATTGTGTCGATGTGCACAAGTCTCTAAGGTCTGTCTGTGTCTTGCTTGTTGTTGGAGTGTAAATGTGGTGTGTAGTCTTTGTGTATAGTGTTGTCTTATGTATGCATAGCGCAGCAGTGTGGTATTGTACCTGCTGTTTGTTTAAGGTACTTGTTTAGTTGACAGTGATAGTAATATTTACTACTGAAAGCACACTTACACACACACTTACACACACACACACACGTACGTATGTACTTGATTCTCTCTCTCTCTCTCTCTCTCTCTCTCTCTCTCTCTCTCTCTCTCTCTCTCTCTCTCTCTCTCTCTCTAGACGTGGCACAACCTGGCTCTCCATGGCAGTAACTGGCAACATGTAGACCTCTTTGAGTTCCAGATCACAATAGAGGCAAGTAGTACAGGATATATAGTAGCCATTCTCTTTATATTTTTATATGCTTATACTCCCTACATATGTGAATACAGAACCAAAGATACTAGTTACATGCATGCATGCATTATTGGGGATACAAAACCTGATTGTTCACTTCCTGTCAAACCCTGTACATTATGTACACGATCACTGTGGCCATGAAGCAGTATTCTGTGTAGTGCATCATTAAATTTTGTGTGTGTGTGTGTGTGCGCGCATGTGAGAATGGTTCCTTCAACCTTCTTATGTAGGGTACAGTTGTTGAGCGCATGGCAGTTCAGTGTGGTGGTTTCCTGAGAACACTCAGCCTCAGAGACTGTCACAATGTGGAGGATGCTGCCTTGAGGTACTTACATCTCTCAGCCTCATTCCCAACAAGCCCTCTCTCTCCCCTCTCACACCCAGCCAAAACTTTGTGTGTGTGATGAAAGAAGAGCTGGAGGTGTAGGAGGAAGGCTTGGGAATAAGGCTACTACTCTACTACTTTTGTTTCTGGATGTGGCAAATGCTCAAGTACATTATTAATTTTTTTCTTGTGTGTATTTTCAGAACATTTGCCAAGAACTGTCGCTACATAGACAAGCTCATCTTGTCCAAGTGTTTCAAGATTACTGACAGGACTGCAGAAAGTCTCAGCAAGTACTGCCCTAATTTGAGATATCTTGACTTCTCGTCTTGTAAACTGATCACCAACACAACTTGTACATACCTCAGGTGTGTGAGATGTTATTAATGTGCCATAGTGCTGTTCACCATGTTTTGAGTACGTACTTATGTGGTGTGATTGAACAGTATATTGGGCTATACTGCATGTTTCACACACACA
>CAXIPT010000001.1:3528302-3734568 GCA_964030475.1 Tethya wilhelma
GTCATAATATCATGCACGACTGTATTATACAAGCTATAGCATTTACTTTACTTCATTTTGTATGGCATAATATATAGCATACACATGTACCTGTGAGAATACAAAAATCAAAAATGGATAAATATAATCCATCATGTATGTACATCTGTCAATAAACATTTTTTATGTCAAAAATACATAATAATAGCTCGAGGCACAATCATTATTGTACGGCACAACTTGTGCGACAAACAGAGAGAGTATAACACACAACATACACGACAACAACAATAAAAATCACACAAAAATCAGCACATTTCCATGCAACGCACAGGTAAAAACAGAAGATACTAACTTGAGATACCACCAGAGATTAGTCTAAAACAGAGGTTTAACCCATACTTTGTAGAGGAGCTTTCTACCAGAGTATCTAAGGACACAAAGTGAGTGCGAGTGTGTGTGTGTGTGTGTGAGTGTGTGAGTGTGTGAGTGTGAGTGTGTGAGTGTGTGAGTGTGTGAGTGCATGTGTGAGTAAGGTGTGAGTGTGTGAGTGTGTGGCAGTGATTTACTTGGAGTGGCAGTTGTCAAACTTAAGGATGTAGATGCCTGCTTTCTGAGCGATATATTCTCCTGTCAGAGTTGCTTTATGGGACAGTGTCCTCTTCAACGGGAGTACCTGCACCATAATCATAATATGAGTATAATAACATGATACAGAGAGAGAGACACACAGAAAACAGACACCACAAACACAACACACTAACCCACCTCTTCCTCCTTCAGAGTCTGCCCCTTCTCCTTGTAGTTGATCCCAAATGCAATGCCCTTTGGTTCCGTACTGAACTCCCACACGAGGGCCGTGCCACACCTCTCCACTCTGAGGGGGACCTCGTGGCACCCTCCCCCCGGCAACATCACCTCTGTGTAGTCCGATAGCCCTCCTCCCCTCCCTCCACTGCTGGCCTTGGAGCTGACAGTCCGTGAAGACTCACTCTCATCGTCTTCTTGTTGCCTCACCTCGATACTGGCCAGCTTTGAGGCAAGAGCATTCACATCAAGTTGCAGACTGCCCGCAGAGTCTAGACCGACGGGGAATGCACTCCCCTGTGGTGTGGTGTCAATGAGGTAGTAGCCATCGTCCGACGTGGCTCCATCAACCGCACTGATCTGAAAGTCAATGTTTCCTTCCTTGGAGTCGTCGCTCTTTATCTGCAGCTCCTTTTCTGCTTCTCTCTGCTTGGCTTCGGGGTCCACTGAGTACTCCCTCGAATCCACACTCTTCAGGGATTCCTGGTCGAACCTGGTTGCAGAGTTTGAGGTGCCATCAACACTAGCAGAATCAATATCAATGCCACCTAAGGTGCTCTCAGAGTTCTGGAGGTAGAGTATAGCTTGAAGACTGCGTGAAAACCAACAGCAGCAATGAACAGTGACACTGAGCCTATTTATAGAACACACTGATCAGGCCTCAATCATACCTGTTTCCATTCAATTCAAGGCTGCGGCCTATATTGAGGGAGTTGCTTGTATTTCCATCCATTGCCGATGATCCTCTGACCACTGCCTCTGGTGTGCTGGGGTTGGTTGCCTCGGTGATGGAGGGGAGCACCCCGATGGCCTGGCTGAGAAGGAGACTCTCAGAGTCCAAGTCATTGATGAGTTTGGCAGCCAATGGCGTCCGCATTTGACTGATTCTCACGTGACACTTGTCACAGACACGGACAGGATCTCTGTAAAATGTTGCCAACAAGACAGTTTAATGGTTTGATTATAGCACAACTATCGTCAGTTGCCTTACTTGCTAACTGGAAGCTTGGACTTCTTTATGCAGCATTTTGAACAGAACACTTTCCCACAAGACCGGCAATGATGCTACACACACACACACACAAAATAACAAAACAAAACAATTTTTTCACTTTCAATCATCAATCTTCTCTCATCTCTCTCACCTTTCGACTGAGAAGAGAGAATACTGTATCACACGCCATACAGTTGGGCACTGTCTTATCATCTATCCACTCTCCCATGGCTATCTGTTCCTGCTCCAACTCATCAGCATGCTGCCACAAGGTGACCTTTTGCCTGAAACAAGAGAAAGAGAAGATCATCATTCACTTCAAGATGACACCTAGCCTATCAAGCTAGGGGTCACAGAGGGGGAGGGGGGTCTAGGTCGATAGACTAGTTGACACCTTCAACAATCAAACTATTCACATCACATCAAGCAAACATGTACGCCCTTACTCTAGGAGTCTCTTGAAGGCTCTCCTCATGTCGTTGTTCTCCGTGGTGAGCTGCTCCACCTGTTGACTCCATTTTGTCTTCTCCATCTGCAGTTGGGTCTGGGCCATGTCCAGTTCATTCTGGAGCTTGAGCAGGTCAGACCTCTCCTTGTCTCGACTAAGAGTTTTCTACAACAAAGGAATGGGAAAATGCACACACATACAATGTTATGTGAAAACCAACAGGTGTCTGGTGGGTTTCAAATGAACAATTCCTCATCAAAAGTCCCAAATCAACAACGCAAGCAAAGATATTATGTACTGGGTTTATTTTACCATTAGAAGCTGCTAACATTTTTGACCACAAAAATGCAAACAGTCATCGAAACAGTAAACTGTTGTCCAGTGAATAACTTGTTACTGGTGGGCTGGAAGCCAAAACAGTGGAAGGGTCAAAGTAGCTCTACATAGCTGAGCCCTGAGCCCTGCACCCTACGTACAACAAACAATAGGAGACAGTTTCACGTGCCATACCTCAGTGAGCTGCTCGTTCAGGGACATCATCTCATCCTGGTTGTTGGACAAGATGCTCTCAACGTCTTGTAGCTCCTGCTTCAACTCCTCCATCTGTTTCTCTGTCTCGTCGCAGCGCTCGTTTGCCTCACCCAGCTGACTCTTGAGGTTGGCCACCCGAGACTGCAACTCTGAAATGGTCCTGCCTTTCTTCACACTCTCCTGAACAGAACGGTAACATGATGAGAGTTAACTCTAATAATGCTGAGTTGACATTAAGCCAAGAGTGCACAAAAACAAAAGATATGGGCAATTGAACAGTCACTATCAGAATACTACAATCTTGTTCAAGGGAATTGTGGGGGGAACTCTATTCCTAATTGTTTGGACATGGACATGCAGCGTTAACTGTAGACAGTGTTCTGAGTGCCACGGTCTACCTCCTCCCCTTGCTGCAGGCACAAAACAAATCATACACCACAACACATCATTACCTCCTTGGCATACTGCAATTCCATGGTCTGTGTGCTCAGTTGGAAGCGAAGCGAGGCCGTCTCGTTCTCTATCAAATCATTCATGGAGTTCAATTCAGTTCTGATCTGGTCTCGTTCCAGTTTCACACTCTGACACTGTTTCGATTCCAATTCCAACTTCTCTTTTAGTGTGTCCAATTCGCGTTCCAGGTTGCTCTTTGTTCTTTCAAGCTGTGAGTTGAGGTCTTCAAGGTCTTTACATTTTGACGTGAGGGCAGACTCTCTCTCTTGAGCAGACTTCAGCTCTGTTTCCGACTGCTGGTGCAGTTCTTGTATCCTCATCTTGTTGTCCAAGTTGATCTGTAGCTCAGTGATCTGTGCTTGAAGTACCTTGATTTCAGCCTGCTTCTCTTCTAGCTGGTCAGCTAAATCAGTTATCTCCTACGGAAGCAATCAGTGAGTGATAGTGTACTGTGTATATATACAGGTATTGGACACACAGACAAAAACAAAATATGGTCCCATTACTGCAGCCCTCATGCCGACCACTTGAGGTAATGCAACTAATTTGTTGGAAGTTTTCACTGTGATGTTTTCCAAAGCAATCACGTGTTACTAAGTACTATTTACTGTGTAGTACTATTCCCATTGGTCACACACACACACACACACACACACACACACACACACACCTTGTCCTTCTCGGTGATGGTGTTCTCCATTATAGTGTAGGCTCTCTTCCTTCCCATCTCAGGGGTATCACTGCGGACCAGCTGCTCTTCAAGGTCAAAGTTCAATGTCTCCAATTCAACCACCTATACAAACATACAGGATAAAGATCAACCCAAGCCAAAAAACTAGAACAGCCTCAAAAACCTACTTTCTTCCTTTGTTCATTCAGTTCAAGCTTGAGTGTCTCGTTTTCATCGGCACACTGACGGACCTCTTCTGACCACGCCTTCTGTGAGTCCCGGGAGTCCTGTGGAGGATACAACAAACTTTCAATATCAATGATAATTTTAAGACCAAAAAAAAACAAAACAAAATAAAACTACCAAAATAGAAAGTAAGAATTGCTTGTGTTTGTGAATCACACTGACCTTCAACTGTACAAGGAGACTGCTCTCACAGCTTTCACTCTCCAAGATGGTCTCCTTGAGTTGGAGCTCAAGATCTGACATTCGTTCCTGAAGGCACAACACATCACATTAGAGACACATACAATCACACCACAACAGGCCAAACCATCAACCCAAATCCTAAGGGATTCAACATGAAAGCACGTAATGACTACACTTATGATAGATAGGTATGCATTATGTTTATGCACTGAACCAGAATAACCAAAACCAAAGGGCTTTACAACTATGTGGTGTTATCGTACAGTACGATGAATCTTGACTACGCCATTGGCACATGTCACTCACTCTGAGTATCTTCAGCTCGCCCACTAGAGTGCTGTTGTTACTGGTGATTTCTCGGGTCAGTGATATAACGTAGTCTTTCAGCAGTGCCAGACAAGAGGTGATGTCATCCATCTTGGTGACCCTGAGCTCGGGAAGAGAGCCATGAATAGCCTTGTCAGGGTTGAGAACATCTTCTTGGTCCACTAGACTGCTCCTGATGTCCGTCAGTAGTACACCAACGAGAGCAAGGTCAAAGGGTATCTCTTGCTTGACAAAAACCTCAGAAGCATACTCTTCAACAGCACGCTCTAAGATGTGCCTCTGAAAGTAGAGTTTCAAGTTAAGAAGCATTTCAATAATGGCCAGTAATGAAGTAAGAGAAGTTGGGTGAATGCTTACTGTGGCTCATAAGATTTATGTTTTTGAGGGAAGCAGGTACCACAGATTTCACAGATTTTGGGTCCTCAAAAAGAATTTTGTTGAGAAGTATAATGGCACTAGCAACCAAGATATTTTGTTAAAATGAAATCCATGAAACATGCTTTGAACAAATCTACAAAAATTAGATTCCCTTTGAGAAAACACCCAATATGGTACATTCGTGGAATCCTTCCATACCTAACAGTGCTAAAGTAAACTGAAACTATTGTTGTAGAGTTATTATATGTACAATAAACTCTCACATATATACCGTTGCTGGTTGTTTCTTGGTGTCCACTTTAATGGCCTCCTTGGTTGAAGTCCCCAGGACACCCAACAGTGACTTGTTACGGCCATCAGGAAGGCTCTGTCGGCCATGAAATGATTTCCTGCAATAGTATTAGTACACAAACCAATGCACGTACTAGAACAACACACTGTTGTTGTTGTTCTCATAATTATTCCAACAAATTAGTAAATGAAAACAAGTCATCAAACACGAAGCAATCATGTCAGTGTGTCTCATTCTGTAAGAGAAACTCACACAACAAATGACGGCCATGTCTCGTCCAAATCAATGTTGTCGTTAGGAAGGTCAAATGTGATCTCAGAAAGGTCGTAGAGTGCATTGAGGACCCTCTGAGAGAGAGACGGTGAGAGGAGAATGGCAGAAGAATGATACCACTCCCTGCACAGGACAAGAGGCGAGTGAAAGAGCTCATATATAAGATGGGTGTACTATACAATAGCACCAAACACCTATATGTATCACTCACTTGGTCCTCTTTGTATTGCCAACAGAGTTCTGCACACACTCTGCAAGCAGCTGCTCACACAAGCACTCTCTTATCAGAGCTCTCCCTTTACCCTGACCTGTTGTCAGCTGTGGAGACCACATTAATGCAGTTGTCTTGAATAGATAACCACGATTTGACTAGCTATCACAAACCTGTGGTAGAGCTTGGACAATTTTCACACAGCCATCCAGTGTCTTCATGTCTCCCACACTCTCACTCAGGTAGCTCCAGTAGTCACGACGATCACCCCAGAAACTCATCTTCTCTGCAATGAAATGTACACTATATAACACATGTGCTAATGTGTGTACTGGCTATGTGACTCTTGGTGCTGGCCATTGTAGAATGTCTAATCATAAGAGAGTGTAGTCTGCACAGACAGCAAAACATTCAGTGCTCTCGATTGTATCACTACTATAACACAGACACTTGGTGAACATTATTGTAAGTGGACCTAAAGCCCCAAAGTGAGTCATACCAGTTTCAAGTACTAAACATTCTTTGAAATTAGAGGCACAAGGTTTCACAACACACACCACATAACATTCCCAACCCAAGATGACAATGCCACAGCCTGAAGGCATTCACACACTCAGAGAGAGAGAAAGAGAGACATAGGTAGAGAGAAGAGATAAACAGGAGAAGTGTGTCAAAGTTGTAGATGGTACCAACCAGTCAACCAGCCCTCTCTTTCAAGTCGACTAACCTTTCTGTTGGTGTCTGAGAATACACTCCACAGAGACACACAGCTGCATCACTTCAGATGTGTCATCGTTGAGAGGCGCTGCTCCCTTGTTGGCATCAAAGATGACCTTCAGACGTTCAACAGTACCTGGAATAATGTATCACTATCACTGATGGACATCTTTTCAACATAGGTTGATTGTGGAGGATGTAATAACCATGATAAAGATCTTACGACATCACTTGCTAAACACATTCATGGGTTTAGAGGTTCTCAAAACATGAAAACCATTGATCTGACTGACCACTCCACTAGGTGCTATGCTTGTTCTCTTACAATATGCTTCTTCATTCTTACCTTTACCACTTGCACCAAACGTTTGTGGTAAAGGCAATTTATCTCCATTAGCACTTTGGTAGTGACCATATGCACCATGTGTAATTTTCAGGCTCATTCATTTACACTATGTAAACAACAGAGTTAAGTAATTTTATAGGCAGTTCTACACATGCACTCACTAGCTATATCAACCCTGTCCATTCATAGTATAATCACAGATAATACAGTCCTTCCTCAAGACTGTACCACACTATAAAAGTACTGTATTGATTGAACATGAAATTATACAGACTTTTACCATGCTTTTACCTTCAAGAGTTGTGACCAAATCCTCTGGATTTTCCATGGCCACTGATAAACAAGACGGTGTTTGGTTTGTACCCTGGGTAGCAATGGAGCAACAGATCGTAGAGCAACGTTTACAGGATCCCAGACAGTAGAGAAACAGCTCACAGAGATAATTTTGTAGTTAGCTAATAATAGTTAGTTATTGATCACGTGATACTAAATCACCTTTATCAAGTTATCAAAGTTAATTGCTAACTTGACCTTTGACTACACCGTACCTATTATATATGCAGAGTGCCATAATTTTGCCATTTGCACGATGTGGATTGAAGTTGTGTAAACATGTCATCTATCATAAAGAAAGCCGAGAAGAAGAACAAGAAGGGAAGCCGCGGTAGTACCAGCTGGTCATCTCCCCCGGGAACTGCTGGTGCGTCGAGCTCTGCGGCGTCTTTGATCGCCAGTGGTGGAGGTCCTGGTAGCATGATACCCGAGGGTGCTCGAGCTAGACTGTGGGAGTTATTTGGACAGATCGAGCATGAATTCGAGTTACTACACGTTGAAAATGCTGCATGTAAGTGGCCAATGATAAGAAATGTGTACTTACCAAAAGCAAGACATAGCTAGCTATTTCCCTGTCACAAAATTGCTATGAAAATAAATAGCATAAAAGCTTCATGTACAAATCATGTGAGTGATCTTATAGAGCTATCACTTCAGTAGATGTGTATATGGGAGTGGGTTTGACTTATCGACAAGATTAAAAACTTACAAGTGTAAGATTGCAGAATTGTGGTAAAATAAAACGATTGTTTTCAAGTATAATTTTGTTTGTTGTTTGCATAATTTGCTTTCTCCAAATATGGGCCTCCAAAGAATTGATATTTCATTCAACCATTCTTAGTGTGTGCCAAGGTGTCTTTTGAGTGGTGTAGAGTGAAAGGAGATCCATTATTGCAGTATGTGAATGTGTGCATACCAAGCTTCCTAGCCCTTGTATGGTGCAGCTCATTATAAAACAGTCCAATGATTTTTGGCTGTATGCTTCATCCCTTTGGTATGTATTGATTGGTCCAAGAGTAGGAGTGCACTGTTGTGACTGTTAGGTAGCCTCATGACATTCAATCTCGACTCTTCCACTCAATGTTTTTTTAAGAGTCTTTGTAGCATGACTTCAAAAAAAAAAAAAAGATTTACGTAGACAACTTGCTATCTCTCTGTCTCTGTATGCAGTGCGGGAAAGAGTAGAGAAGCTAGAAATGCTTCTGTCTGATCGCAGCACCACGGACATCCTCCAAGAGTCTGCTTCAGTGTCAGGTTCTATGCTGAACGAGAGCCCCTTGCCTCTGCAAGGAGGTGGGAGCTCATCCACCGGCTCAACACCTCACAGAAAGATAAAGATAAAGAACTGTAAGTGAACTTTGAAGTACTAGCTACATTATACCATCAGCTACGTCTGATCGTAAAAGACTGGGAGGATAAACACTTGTCAGTTGATCGTGCTAGACACATGATTGTCTGGGTAATTGAGTGTATGTAGTGTTTGACATGGTACATTACATTTGTGATGTTCTCTGTTATCTTCCCACCCTCAGCTGGACAAACCATCACCCAGAGACTAAGAAGAACTACACCTGCTAAAAAGGTAGTACAACATGGTTTGTACAGTGCTAATGGCTTTGCGTGCACCTAATTGCTGTACGGAATCCATATTTTTTTTGTTTTTGAGAACTTATGAGAATCACTATGACATTGTGTGGTTTTGTGTCACTCACTCTACTCTCATTGTGTGCAGGGTCGCTCAGGAATCACTGCAGAGTGTGTGCAAGTCAACACTTATGAAGGTCACAGAGACGGTGTTTGGGAAGTATCACATGCTCGAAACGGGCTACCTGTTATTGGAACAGCCTCTGCAGGTTGGTTGTTTTTTTTGCCAACTGATAAACCTTATTGTTGACATAATTATTATGTTGTGCCGGTGTTTGCACATCTACTCTCTTCTCTCTCTCTCTCTCTCTCTCTCTCTCTCTCTCTCTCTCTCTCTCTCTCTCACNGACATCATCGCAAGATGCAACGTTCAGGCTCTGGGATTTCAGAGCGCCGCCTATCCATTCTGTCAATGTCTTTCAAGGTCACTCAAAGGCTGTCAATGCAGCTACATTCAGCCTGTTGGATTATGTTGTTAGTGGATCAGACGACCACACACTCAAGGTAAGAGCGTTTTTATATAAAACAACAAGAACAAGAAACATTGTTTTGTTGATATTTTTGTTTAGATTTGGGAGTTGCGAAACATGAGATCACCTGTAGATTCTATCCGCCTTGACTGTGGAGTGAATAGGTAGGAATGATACATGTCAAACATTTGAGTCACAACAACAACTTAGTGAGAATGTGATGCTCTCCAGTTACAACGCTAAGTATTTCCCTCTGTTTGCATGCAGAATATCAGTGTCACACAACGACAAAGGAATATTGGCTGTTCCACTTGACAACAAACACATCAAGCTATATGATTTGTCTGGCAATAGACTGGGGCAACTACCAAGAAATACTCGACAGGTATGCTTTGATCATCATTCACCTGTGTGTACAGTGATCCACACTGACAAGATTTGGTCATACTGAGTGATTTGGTGTGTTCTGTTTGTTGTACCACTGATGCAGGGTCACAGACGCATGGTGTACAGTGTAGCCTGGTCACCTGACAGTCATGTGAATCAAGAAAAATGTAACTTGTTTTCAGCTGGATTTGATAACAGGGTCATCGGTTGGAAGATAAGGACATAGAACAAACAAAAGCACCTCATCTGTGTTGTGTCATGTGTTCACCCAGTTTTCACTTCCATTTATGATAACTCTTGGCAAGTACACTGTATTCTCTATACACCTTTCTGTATTCTATTCACCTTTTGTACTGTATTGAACTATACAAATAGATGTGTTTTTAACAAGATAATTGTAAACCGACACACTGTAAACAAAACACAAACATCTTTGAAAACAAGCACTAGACACATACAGACAATGCAACACGATTCCGAGATGGCTACATTTGTCATTCATTTACAAGTCTTCATGCAGTCCCTTGTGTTCCAATCTCTTCAGCTCCTGTTGTAACTGTTCATTGATCTTCCAGTAGGCTGGTGGCTTACAGCTGTGAGGGTCACTCTCACCAGTGTCTGGACCACACAACTGATTGAAGGTGCTCTCTTTAGAGAAACCCATTAGCTGTCTGTCTTCACGAATACGATACGAAAATGTGGATTCAATACTACCTGTACAGAGAAAATAGAGATTAGGAATTTAGGACCATTTTGAAGTACAAACAGATGTGACATCAGTACCTGTAAAATACTTTGCGTGTGCAGCTATCCATTGGTCAATGATTGCCACACCCCCATCACCATAGCGATGTAGTTGCTCTTTGGAGGGAGTGAACCACACAACACCTCCGACCTTACTGGAGATCTCCTCCTTCTCTGCAATAGTCAAGAGATCAATATGCTAAGAATTTTAATTGAATTGCAAACAGTCTTGCATACCTTGTAGAGGAGCATCTGTTGCTAGGAACACTTTCTTCATTCCTAGTTCATGTTTGAGAACATTAATCTGCTCGGCTACTCCTTCCAGAGATGGAAGTTTGCCTGTCAGAAAAAAGCTTACACTCAACTACCGTATACCGTATAGCTCCAAATTTTCGTGGTACAATATTTTCGTGAATTTCGTGATTTGACCGTATATCACGAAAATTTTCTCCACGTAAATTCAGAAAAACGTATATCCGCAATATAATTTCAGAGATCGTGATTCACGAAAATTAGCTCAAAACGGCAAAGACAGACTTTTCACGAACTTTTTGAACCACGAAAATTTGGAGCTATACGGTAGCCAGAAATATCGACGGTCAAATTGAACTTTGACCATCAAACTGTCAAATTAAAATCTCAGACAATATTTCTCTCTATACGGTATATTCACTGCTGGACATCTGGTAGCCTCATTCCCAGGTTTCTCCCTTGTGAATAAACACAAAGAAGGGGAAGTTCTGGGAATGAGGCTATACAGCTAGCAACATGTTAACACACCTTTTCTCATTCTCAAGTAATCCTGTCTTCTAAGATGGACCGATAGATATTCACCCCCTCCATTGTTAGGTTCTCTTCT
Organism: Tethya wilhelma; assembly: GCA_964030475.1. Lineage (NCBI taxonomy): Eukaryota > Metazoa > Porifera > Demospongiae > Tethyida > Tethyidae > Tethya > Tethya wilhelma. The sequence continues at coordinate 3,539,595 of CAXIPT010000001.1, forward strand.
CCCATTTCCATCACCTGGGTCATACTTCAGAGCACGTTTCATGAATTTGTTACCAATCTTTCTCAAAGGCTCGGCATACACCATACTGCTACGAGCCTATACGATGGAAAACTAAATTGTACCCTACCAAGACAATATACACTTACACTCCAATAATCATAGTTTCCAAAATGATTGTGCACCAGGGTCTCAAAGCGTTCAACTAAAACAGACCTATATGATCAACACCAGACTACACCAATACAAGCATGATCAAAAACAGGCCACCACAACATATATATGCATGTAATTACTTTGATTTGCTTTTGTGCAGCCTCTCCACAAGTGTTTTTGAAAACCCTTGGATGGACACACATTGGAATGACTTAACAACAACATCATCATAATCATATCCATAGATGTAACCCTTCCAATGTCCAGAGGAGGTTTGAAAATATTTAGGTGGATCAATGCACGGCCTCTCCTCCAGCTTCTCCTCCCATTTCCCTCCCCAGCCTTCAGCAAAATTTTGCAAATACCAAACCTGAAAATAATTATCATAAATAATATTATGTCATTGTGTGATACATGGGACTAAGTTCACTTGCCGTATCAATAGAACGACCTTCCGATGATAAGTAATCTTCAAATTCAATTGAAGGGACATACTCATTCAGAGTCGTCAAATCAAAAAAGGGTTCCCATTTGATATTATTTTGATTAATGTCACGGGATTTCCAGTGATAGAGATGAGGCCATGGAGGCAACACCAACACCCAGTCCTCCTTCTGACGTAACTCCCTCACCAATGTGGCCACTCTCATGTGCACATCTCGTCTCAAATTGAACCCTTCACCTGGATTAACCGAATACAGAAGATATCTCCTTTTAGAGCCAGTCACTGTCAAGCCTGGCATCCAACATACTATAAGGAATATGCAATAAGACAATTGCATCTTTGTTTGCTGATGAGGAGCTGACCACGTGGCTTATGAATTATTCATAAGATACTTTACGCATAAACCCGATAAAAATTGACGGTTTCTAAGCAAAGTTTGACGGTTGCTGAGGACTATTGTTGGCTGCACTGTGACCCTTGACCTGTGTGCATGAAAGTGTTGGAGGTGAAGGCGAAACTCAGGACTAGCAGGGCTATTGTGACCTCTCCGACAATGGATCAGTACGTGTATAGACCCAACAGAGTTTCTTCGTATCAGAGAGTGTTTCAGGTTTGTCTGTCTACGTAGTAGAACGTGAAAAGAAAATTATTTCTAAATGTAGCACACCTCTTATGTTTCCTGTTGTTTCATCATCTTAATTTTAGTCCGTGGATAAAAGTAATTTCGGTCATTTTGTAAAGAAATTGCTCTCAGTTACAGATGGCTGCAGATCAAGCAAGCTGAAGACAGCTAGGTAGTACCACAGTATGTGGAGCATAACAGCTTTGAGCGAAAGTCTTCTGTCTGTAGTCTGGCTAGCGAAACTACTCTGTCTGTGGCTGGGAGCAACTTGTTTACATAGACTGGAACTATATTTTGACTGAAATTACCCTAATTTTCCTTGTATCACATTCTATGACCATTGCACCCCTAGCTTTATCTTGTGAATGGTGAGTCAACCAGAAAATCATGGTTGGCAGCCAGGCTGTACATAATATTATGACAAATTGCAAGTGCTAGTAGGCATGCCACATCTAAGGTATGATTACTGTCCTTGGGATGTTATTCCCTTACAGACTGGGAGTGCTCCAGTGTTCCTTCGAGGGAAGTCGGATCGTTTTGTGTATCGGTCTGCAATGATATTGAGTTTATTTGGAATAGGAGTCTCACTGTTTGGCATCTACCAAATGGCAACAGGCACAATGACCAAGAAAGAAAGATGAAAGAATTATTATTTATTCTAATCTAGGAGACTCTAGTGTTTGATGTACAGTTTGTATTATGTAGCACATTTTCATGTCACTTGTATTATTCTACGTACTGTACTTGTAATCAAGTAGGCCTAGCCACATTCATTGTTATTGGTATTCCTTATAGTCTACGTCTATTGCTGTTTTCTATTGGTGGATAATTGTTATGCACATGGATATTATAATCTGTATAATTATATATAGTTTGTTGTAGAGGTCACACGACTAGGTAAAAGGTCAAAAAGGAAACAAAGCAGGGAGAGTTTATGAAGAAGCCAAAGATGGACCGTTTCACCAAGAGTTCTGTTCTTCTCATGTCTACCATGGTCTTCTGGATGCTGCAAACAGCTATGCCAATCTTTGACGCTAAGCTACCATTCTTGGATGTTGGACTCCAGTCGTTGTCTGTTCCATTGTCAGAACTGATTTGCCAATTCATTGGCATTCCAACAGTTGTGTCTGCATATTGGCTGCTTGCAGTGGTCTCGGGTGGCGGTGGTGCACTCTCCCTCCGAGTCAACTTGCTGTTTGTCGGATTGGTCTATCTTCTTGCATGTGCCAGTGGAATCCATGTGACATGCGTCACCTTGCAGCACAACATGTCCAAGGAGGATCCTGTGTATCCCTTGGTGGAGCTACTGCATGAAGTATGGTCACACAACAACTTTCAATTTGCCATCTTTGGACTGTTTGTCTTGCTCATTTGGACAGAGAAATCGTACACCTATGAAAAGTTTTGTAAAGCTCAAGCAAAATCCAAGGATGCAGTTCGAAAGCAAAATTTTACGATGTCTTCTCCATACCTTTTTGTTGCTTGGATGCAGTGGGTATGGCCTTTGGTGATGGGCCTCTACTTTTCCATTTTTGCATCTCGAACAGAAACAAAGCCGGTGACATTCTTGTTCTTTGTTGTCATACTGTTAGCACTGTTCATTGTGTATAGCCAGTTTTCAGTTAGTTTGTCAGCTTTCAAGAAGTTGCTGGACTCTCAAATGATTGTATTGGGATCTCTATTCAAAGCCACCATTGTTGGTCTACCACTCTTATTGATTGACTTTCACTAGCGATAATTATAACTTTTTTATATATAAAAATTTAATTAGGATATATAAAATTCGACGGAAAAGTAAAATAGACTGAGAGAGAAAAAGTGCATGATGAGAATAACAGTAACACTCGTCATGTTTATTTTATATGGCTATAAAGGAATGTTATAATGACATTTTAGATGATCTGTCTGTTCAGTGGAAGAGCTTTTCTTGCACTGATTCTATCAGGCTGTTTACTTCAGATAGAGGACCATTCCACCTACACACACAATGACATGATGGGCAATTATACAACTCATTAGGTCCTCTTGTTTTTGTTAGTCAAACCACTGACCGTTTTGCCTCCTCCTCGGGAACACTTCCTACAAACTTCATGCAACCTCTTACACAGGTCATCACCTCATCACCAGCATGTTTACCTTTAACACACACACACATAGTAGTCCATATTACAATGGCACTACATAATTATTATTCTAGTATATAGGTGGATTGTAGAACTTACTGCATGTGACGAGAACACTCAATATGTGAAGCAAGGACTGATGTGTTATTAGGATTTGTGGGTATTGCGTTTGGTCACTCTCGTTCAAATGAACATGCATGTGAGTCAATAGTTGCCTGGAGAAAAGAAAAAAAGAAGAAGCAAACTTGAAACAAAGTGCTCACTACAGCATCACTTCACTTCACCTTGTTGATTGCTCATCTTTATAGAGTGGCTTGAGGAGGTGGTTCACAAACAAGGGGAGATGGTCAAGAGCGGAAGGAGGTTCAAGTGAGGGCTGGGTCTTGATGTGTTGCACTTGAGCTTGAAGCATCTTCTCCACAATGGCAGTGTAGGTGTCCAGAGTGAGAGAGGAGAGAGACAGAGAGCTGGCACGTATGGACCTTGCCACCACTGCACTGATGCACTGCCTCACTTGGACCCAAGACTGCAAACAAATGTACCATCATAATCAATTCATGCAACTTATGCAAGCACAGTGTAGAATAGGCCTGTACCTTGGTGAATTGTTCTGTGTTTGTTTGGCTCATTTCCAACAGGAGAGAGAGTAGTGCCTTGAGAAGAAATGCTGTGGGTTTCAGACTACCACTACCCAAGGGTATTCCTTCCAGTTCACTCCTGCCAGATGCTTCACACAGTTGATACAACACCTTACACAGCCCAGGGAGTAAGAAACGACCTGAAGCTACATACGTGTGCATGGATGTGAAATTACTGAATATACAAGTGGATAACTATAATATTAAACTTCTCTGTAAAGAATATTCCCTGTTAATACTGCTAACAGCTAACAGGCCCACTCCCTCCATATTTTCTGAGGAGAAAGGGGACTGGGGACAATGCTACTGCTTACATGTGTTGGCAACTTCTGCTGCAAACTGTGACAAAGGAACATCCAGATCTCCCTGGCTGGTCAGCCCAACCAATATCATCTCTGAGAATAGAGCCAGTAGCATTCCAGCCAGCTGCCTTGCTTCACTGACCACAACGGGCACAGTAGGAGCAGGTGGAGGGTGGGCCTGATGGACCTTCCTCTTCCGAGTACTGTGCCTCACCTTTGGTACACTAGAACTGCAGTGTCAATGCAAGAGAGAGGACACAAAGAGGAATGAATGAGAGCCAACCACATGCCTACCTATAGGGGCTAGTTTAGCATTGATATTAATCTTGGAAACCTACTCAGTCGTGATTGAGTCATTTAGTGCTGGTAGCAGTACCCTATCACACCAGACCAGCACCTCTTGCACCTTCTCATCAAACTCTTCTTGCTGCGACGTGTCTCCTGATGGTGAAGGACTGCTCCTCCTGTGCATGCACATCCTAATGTACAGACTGAGGCACTTGCTGAGCAGCTCAAATGAGTGGGTCGAGTTGTTTGAAGGGGTTGGACTGAAATGGTGAACTTCAAGCAACTCCTATAAGTGGGAGAAAATATAGATTCAATCCATTATAATAGTCTCAGCTACTGGATCCTCTCAGCTTGTAAAAGAGGAGGTTTAGTTCTATAGAGGAATTCTAGTAAACTCTCCATACCATGGAATGCTTTAGTAGCTTTGACAGTTCCCAGAATTCCTCCATCTCCACCACCTCCTGTAGACACACAGGATGTCCCTGAAAAGAAACAGGATCAGTTCCTCAGTTGTGGGGAATTTCTTGAGGCAAAAAATTTTTGTTTTTTTTCACTCACCAACATCCAGTTAAGGTACTCTATTGCTAACAATGGTTGTGGAGGAGATGCTGGTAGTACACTGTTGTTGCTGTAGGGTGCTGCTGTCTTACTGTGTTTGTTCTATACCACAAGAGAACACCACCAACTGTAAACAACCGGATCAAGCATACACAATCAAATCATACCTTTCGTCTCTTATGATTCCTTCCATCCACACATGGTTCTTTGGACAATGGCTGTCCCTGTCTTTCCAGATCGGGAACCAGCCATTGTCTAATGAGCTTCACGATGCTTCCAGTCTCCTTTGAAGCCACTAGTGCTACTATCAGTGACCCATACTCCTTCGATTTGGGGGGATAGCTGAGTGAAGCTAGAGTCTGGAGTGTGCCCTTGTTGATCACAGCAACAGATTTCTTTTGCAGGAAGGACGTCAGAAGATACAGAGCAGAACGAGAGGGCCCATCCTATGGATGTAAAATCACAACAAGTACATCAAACACAAACCTACACATTCTGGGAGTGCTACAAAACCTGGTTCACAATATTTTGTGTAACAGTACATAAATAAATCAATGTACCGTATCAAACGCATAGTTAGAAACGTTTTTCTAATTCTGCGTCAATGTTTTGAGTTGTATTGCTAATTTGATGTAATGTGTGGTATTGTGAACCAGGCCTAATAGTGGTTTTACAGGTACACACTGTGAAGGTATTGAAGAACAGTGGTAGATTTTCAGCAACTTTGGAGGAGAGTTTGTTTTTGATGGCCTTGTTGCCCGGTTTGTTTATCCGATCCTTAGCACCTTCCCAAAGAATCACCATGGTCTCCAGAAGACCACACAGAATGTCAGTGTCTGACAACTTCAGCCTCTCACTGACTCCTGCAAGTAAATACTGTCAGTGTGTACTGTTGCAATTGACTTAGCCTCGTTCCAAAACATACCACTTTCATTCTCAATATCTGCACTGAGTTGACTCTTCTTGTCCGGGTTGGCCTCCTTCCACCCTCCCTCTGATATCCCAGTGGAGGTATCATCAGTCACTGACTGAAGAAGAGCTGTGCCAAACAACAATCATTTGAGGATCATAAGTTCATCAAGCTGGTAGAGCTAAACAAATTTATGTACATATGGGAGTATATTCCTGTTCCATAGTTTCCATATAGAATATAATATAGTTATAACTCACACACAGAGTTATAACTCAAACACGAATGGTTATAACTCACAATTATTACTCACACACAGAGTTATAGCAGAGATATAACAACAGTTGTGTGAACACACAAACAGTTACGACTCATACCCAGTTATAACTCAAAAATGAAGAAAAGCAGGCAGTTATACCAATTATGGAAACTTTCAGAGTTGGAGTATATACCTGGCAAATACATCTAGCAAAAACTAGTATAGCTAGTCACCACTCATCATACTGGGGTCATTCTCTTGGTCTCCCCTCTCTCCACCAGCATCTCCATCTCCAGACCCCTCCTCTTCAATGCAATGGATTATGGCCACTTGAATGGACAGGATGAACTTTGCCACTTCACTCACAGAGAGGTGGCCCACTGCCAGCTGGTAGAACCTCCTGGCAGCCTCGCAGTTGGTACGTAGAAGAGTTATACAGCGTTCAATCTGGGAGGGAGAGAGGGGGGATAGTGAATGGGTTCAAATGTGGTGGTCTTGAGGACAAAATGATGATGGTGTTTAAACAAACCTGTTGGCTTGGTGAGACATTTCCAGGTTGAAAGGAATCGATCAGCAAGGCCACGATCCTCTTCACCACGTGGACAGAGTCAATCTCCACACAAGCTGTGAAAGAAAAAGAACAAAAAAAATTAATCTAAGGCAAGTACAAGCACACACCACCACTCACAAGGCACTCACCAAGGAGGTGCTCTAAAGAACAAATGTGCCAAAACTTGACCATCCTCATTCCTTTGACCAAGAGCAGCATGTCAAGAAAGGCGATGCGAACCTTCTCTGAAGTGTCATGAAGATGGTTTTGGAGGAGAGGAAGCAGCTCACACATCACAGGATGGCTCAGCCGGTTCTCAAGAATCAAACACAATCCCTTAAAAACAAACACAACAAACAAACAAACAATATTATACTACTGTGAAATCAATAGCAAAATTATGTGAGCAAGACAACCCATAAACCAGCAACCAAAGGTACCTACAAAACTTTTATTCCCTCTAACGGCAATGTACCATATTCAAGAGCGCTCACCTGGAACACAGCCACTCTGACATTGGTGGACGAGCAATCCCAGACCAACTCGTTCACTAGTATTTCCAACAACGATCTAATGACAGGGGCTGGCATCATCTCCCAGTAGAAAGAGAGCACCCGACACACACCAGCCACAGCAGTGACTCTCACCTGTATCGAAGTATCTCTTAGCAGAGCCTAGACAGCAAGACACACAACATCATCATAGTAAATGCAATGGCACTATGTTGCATGCACCAATTGGTGAAGATTCCACCGGTACTCACTCACCATCATGACATCAAACTGTTTTTGCATCACGGTGTCAATCTCTTGTCTACTTGTGTTAGGGTCTTGGAGTGGGAAGGCGTCGAGGAATAACGTGGCTGCATTGGCCCTCACCTGAGGACTGGCTACCTTGAGAGAGCGCCACAGAAATGGGTTGTAGAGTCTTAGGAGCATCTCAGATACTCCTTTCTGAGCACGTTGCTGGTGGATACACCCTAGAAGCTGTGGTGAAAATCAGTCGGTGTGTAACTAAACTGTATTCAAAGTACACACATACACACACATCGTTCACAACAACCTTTCTCAGAGAGTCAAACAGTGAGTGATGGCCTTGTCTTGGTGCATGCACAGCACAGAACATCAGGTCTTGGAGGCAAAACTCCTCTATCTGCCTTAGATACGGGCCAGATGCTAACCGCCAAGCTTTGAAATACATCTCACCATACACTTCTAAAGACCTGCATACATATAAATTATGATGTAAGATCACAGACTATACAATTGCACACACCATACTCTACTCACTTCAGTGAATGTGGAATCTGATTCTTTATGGTCTGGTGCAGGTCTTCCACAAACTTGGGATGCAATCCAAACAAGAAGCTAAGAAGCTTTCGTCCCTGAAAGAAAACAATCACCACAACCAAGCGATCAAGAGTAACGTGTTTGATATTTCAACAAACATTACAGCCGTGTGAATGAATGAACCCTGCCACAAACCTCATTAGAGTTGAGATAGAGGTGATTCAACGTGCAGGAGAGGAGCATCGACTTGAATGGATCACTCAAAGGGTCTGCAAAATCAAGGATAAGTAAAGCCTGACGCATCATCCAAACTCTCTTCACATCTGAGACCTTAAATGAATAGAGAAGAGGAAAATAATTTCTCTACACACACACACACACACACACACACACACACACACACACANACTGTTGCAATCACCTCAAAGAGAGCATTAAACAATATCCTTAATTTTGTTATGAATATTGCCAATGTATGACCTATACCATTCTCACATGTACACACACACACACCAGCTCCAGATGAGGATCCAGTCTATACTTACGACTATCGTGGTCTGAGAGTTCGTAGTGGCTCCGCTAGTCGTCTGACCGACTCGTCACCACGGCAACTGGATGTGGTGAAGAAAGACTCGTCAATGAGACCTAAATCGGCCACTACTGTCAAACAAACTCCTTACAGTGAGTTAAGTAGAGTAGCAAGGAACAAAGGAGAATCGAAAATACGGTTGCAATTTTAGGAAAGTCTTGGCTGACAGAAGGTATTCCTGAAAGTGGATAGAGCTTACGGACGTTATCTTCGAGGATGGTCAACAGTATGCACAAGATCCAGCTTAGGAAGCCTAGTGTCACCACTAGGAGGAGAGAGAAGCGGTGATAGGTGTGATAGTATCGAATACCTTCCTTTGTCACCATGAGCCAGTCCTGTAAGAGATCAATGGCCACTTGGTACTGCTTGTTCTTTAAGAGATTGTGAATTCGTAAGTTTTTTTCGGATATCTCAGAGCTTTTAAGCTTTGGAAACGCACGAAACGTAAAGGGTAAAGATGTTGCGTAAATTCGCTCTTCTTTCACACGCAACTGTTCGAAAAATTGTCTCGTGTTGGCATAAATGCTTTCTGCTATGAATCCCATGTTATAATGTATATACCCCATTGGTACAATTCCTTCCGAATGCAGTGGTATGGGTATTCCAATCAAAGTAGACATCAGCGTCGCTATATCAGCTTGTTCCACATCTGTCCGCTCATATTTTCCAAGGCCCCATTTCTCTGTCCATCCATCATCATAGATCTTCTTGGCATAAGTGCTTGACGAGGGGGATTTTATCCCCGCCCCCCAGCAAACAAGCGGGGTCATTGTTTCCTCTGGGAGACCTGCCCCATGTGACCCCCAGTCTGTCATGCCATGATCCGACGTAAACACGTACGCTGTCTTTTTATCGTCAAAGTAAGATTCGAACAGTTTTACCATTTCTTCAACTCCACGATCGACAAACTTCAAGTTGTCCAGTACTTCTTTCGACTTTGGTCTGTGGGCATGTCCATTTGTATCAATGCCCAACAAGTGGAGGAAAAATATGAGCTGATCTTGATCGAGAAGTCCGGACAACCGTTCGTCAGTTTTAGTCTGTTCGAAAAACTCTTTGACTCTCTCAAACACCCACCAGTCAAGCTTAGAAGCGTCCGAGTCGGCAAAATCCTCCCAAATTGAATCGTATGTAAAAGTCTCGACTTTTCCTTTTGAAGCACCTTTGGCAAACATCGGCAGGATGTCGGGACTACCCCAAGACCACGTGTGGCGACTTTTGTTAAAGACAGAATCAAATTCGACGGGATTTTCTTGCCAACCTCTCGTGACGGCGCTCACATCTTCGTAGAACCCGGCAATGAGTGCTACATGTCCTGGTCGCGATTCCGTGGGTACGTGTGTGTGTGACACACCCCATCGTCCTCTGTGTTCAATTATATTCCTAATGTAAGGGGCAGGGGAGATATTACTCTCGTCCAGAGAGAGAAGGGTGTCTGCTCTCAAGCCGTCAGCGACGAATAGGACCAGTCTTTTGGCTGGTGGTTGCATTGAACAGAATTGAGGCTCCATACCACTGTCTATAGGGGAGGTGAAGTAGATGTCGAATATAGAGACGAACAGTATAGCGTGTACGACGATCGACGCCACTGCCAAGTATATAGGACGCATGGTAACCGCTTTCTTCTTCACAAAGCACTCTCTTCCTGTTCTTCATAACCTCCACGTGGGTGCGCATTAATTAGAAAATTCCCAAATTTTTCCAATGACGTCATTGCATCTCTGCGCCAAATTTTCAAGAGGAGGAATTTGATACTGTTCTTTGTTTTTCTCTCCACTCAAGCTAATTACAGTTCCTTCCTAAGTTTGCACACACGAAGAGAGATTCGATAATGAGTGACTGGGCTAATTTTGGAGGCGGAAGCTCACAGGCTTCGAACAAGGTAAGACAAATGAAGCTTCAAACACCATGTACAACAAGTAGCTCTAAAACATATCAAAGAGTCTGTTTGGGTGTATGTATGCGTCTTGGTGTGAGAGAGTTTGTTGCTACTGACTGGATATCCCGTTATTCAATAGCAATGAGTTGTTAGTGGAGGCTTTCTAAAGTACACTGTACAGTGCTAGCCTACATGCATGTGTCTGGGGTCCTTTGCAGTGTTCATAAACTTTCATGATAGCATGCTTGTTTTTCACTTGTACCAAAACTTGAGCCTGTCAACATCACATTAACACTTGTTGGGAGAATGTGTGACCTTGTTGCTAGGTTTGCTGCATGGTATGTCTTCATGTTTGGGTGCTTAATCTACTTGAGCTCTCACTGTTCTCCTTGTTTGTGTGTCTGCACTTAATTATGTTGAGGGGGAGTGAACCACTCTGGTACTTTTGGTATGCATGGCAACGTGAGGGATTGCATGTACCTGTTTTCTCTATGTAGAGGCTTTCCTTGGTTCTAGTCCACCAGAAAGTGGCAGGAGACCATTATTTTGTCAACAGAGATAGGCATTTATTAGGTATGATGGGCCATTGGCTTTCAAGTTAGTGTGTAACTCAACTCTTAATTCTAGTCCACCAGAGGGTGGTAGGAGACCATTATGCTGTCAGCAAAGATAGCCATGATGGTTTACAAGTTGGTTTGTAACTCCACTCTTAATTCTAATCCACCAGAGGGTGGTAGGAGACCATTATGTTCACAGCTAAGATAGGTACGATGGGTCCCACTTTACCTCGAGTCTCAGGTCTAGTTCACCACAGAGTGAAAGTTAGGAGGCCATTAAGATGTCAACATTATTTTCAAAGTGGGTCAGGAGTTTTAGCTACTTTATGCAGACTTAGAGTTTATGTGACGAGTATGTATAACTTTTCACAAATAGTGTGTACGTTAATCTGTTCACAAGTGTGTGTACATCTTTTCTCTCTGTGTTCTCCATTAGAGTGGTGATGACTGGGCAAGCTTCGGAGCCTTTGAGGTATGTGAATGAATGAATGAACACCTGTACATGTATGTACTACATTTCATTGTGTATAATGATTGAGTAAATGTAAAGGTATATATATACGCGTGTGTGCACATTCAATTGGGATGGGGGGGGGGAAAAATTCCCTGAGATTTTTGGAATTTCTGCTCTGTGTGTGTGTGTATACGAGGATTTAACTGCTGATATTTCAACAGTAGTTGCCTTTATATGTGTACAGTAGGACTGCCTTAAATAGGTTCATGTGTATAATACCCATACATCCTGTTTTAGAATGGATAGAATGGAAGATTGGGTTGTTTGGGTTATCGTGATGCACGGAAACAAAATTGAGTCTCCCCATCTTCAAGTAATCTTTGCTTAGCTATGTAACGGAAGGTTTTGTTTTATTTACAAGCCTGTAGGTATATAACTTGGGCTATGTAGTTCTTATGTACAGGGAGTAGCACACTCTTTTGCTGGTCTTGTCTGTTTTGATAGCAGCCTATCCTTGCAAGAGTGGTAGTGACTGGGAGATGTACAGTAGATGGCTACTGTAGCTTGATAAACTTGTTAGTGAAAGTCATTACATTATTGTACTGCACAAATGCATGTAATTGTTTTCATTGATACGTATAATGTTAGCTTTCTAGTTTATTGGTACACATACACCCCACCAACACACACACACACACACACACACACACACACACACACACACACGCACACGGAGCCAGTCCAGCCCCTCAACAACAACAGCAACCAAGTAAACCAGCTCAATCTTCTCCTTCTCCCAAGCAGGCAGGCACACCCACCCTCCCACCTCCAGCCAACAGTAAGACACTAATGATGACTGGTTATGAATATCATGAAGGTTTACTGTAATTGTACCTCAAAGTTTAATAGAAATTATAGTGCGTGTGACCTTTTAGACCAACATGTATCTTCCAACTGTAATGGTACACGGTAACTTTATTTCTTCTGAAGCATATCCTTTAATTGATATTAAATTTTGTTTGCTGCCTAAAATCTAACAAGAAATAAATTTTGGATTCTTAAGGATTGAATTGAGTCATGCGGTTAGTGAAATGATGACTCAACCTCCAAATAGATTCTGAACTAATCTTTATCGAAGACGAGGTGGACTTTTTTTTTTCAATGGTGTAAATTATCTAATACAGCTCTCTCATATACACACACACACATACAGCACACACACACACACACACACACACACACACACCCTCACAGCTCCACGCAGACAACAAGGCACTCAAGGTGGTGGCACCTCTCAAGCTGTTCAACTCGCCCAGTACAAGCAGAGACTCACACAGATGCACCAGCAGCTGGTCCTTGGACAACAGCAGCTAAAGGAACTACAGAAACAACCAAACCAGCAACAAAAGGTAGAGTCTTGCTAATTTTGTCTGAAAGTCTAACTTTTTGGGTTAACAAGAAGTATTTTGAGTTGGGAATCCTTCGTACAAGGTTATAGAGCTCTTCTACCTAAAGTAGATTATTATTCCTACCACTGTACAGGTCAGTTAAAATTTCACTGTATAACTATTGTTATGCACGAGTGCTTATTTTATTTGGCTGCCCGTTGAGCATGTAGACTGCTAGTACCTGCACTTTGTCATATACATACCTTAGTTGGTATTGCGTTTATGATGTATATTCTAGTCATTTGTAAGTTACCCCTTCATCTCTCTCTCTCTCTCTCTCTCTCTCTCTCTCTCTCTCTCTCTCTCTCTCTCTCCCCAGGCTCAACAGCTGACTCAGCAGTTACAACAAGGACTGGTCCAGTACCAACGTCTCCAACAAGTGGTCCTCCAAATGTCCCAACAGCAACAGGCTGGTGGTGGTACTGGTGCCACTCCCACCAAACCAGCGGCTAGTGTACCACCTCCCTCAACTCAAGCTAGTGCCCCAGCTCAGCCCAAGCCATCAACACCTCCTACACAGCCTCAGCAGCAGCAACCCATACTACCAGTGAGTTAGGTTTTTTGGCTTTTTTTTGTTGAGTTTTAGTTGGTAAAGGAAGCCATCAGTAACGTGTAGTTTTGACGACCTTTTCCAATTTTGATCAGTATCATTCTTATACTTGTACAATAGCATGTGTGTGTTTCACTAATACAAAAAGCAATTGCAAAATAACCTTTACAGATATTGTTTTATTTCTTTATCTACTTACTAACCTACTTTGAGAATCCCAGTAGAAAATTTGAACCAATTTCAAACTTCGTTGAATTATGCTCGTTCTCCCTGTCTTTTGGCTGTTTTTCCAGCTTCCTATATATGCCTTACCAGTCAAAAGTTAGCTGTATATTCCACAAGAAAACTATTGGATAACACTGACTGGCATGTATTGTAAATAATTTATTGTGAATCTCATTATTGACCACGTATTCAACTTCAAGCGGTATTCTCAAACCAAATCGACTTGGCACACACTCACACACACACACACACACACACACACACACACACACACCATACCAAAGCTCCATCTGCGAGTGATCTAGCCACTACATAGAGAAGACAGTTGGGCACTAGTTCATCACGACCCTCCCTCTCCTCACACCACCACTTCTCACAGATGAGAGACACTCTGTTCTGCAGCACAGGAACTGCACATAGCAAACTCAGGAGGATGTCTGCACACATTATACGGAGAAGTGAAGCAACATATTAAACATTACCCGTCATCTTACCATGTAGTATTTGCAAGGTGTTCCTCAGTGATGGAGGTAGGATGGGATCTTCATAAGAAACAGCACTTTGACAAAACAGTATGATTCCATTCAACACTAGGAGACTATCTTCATCCACCTTATGACAAAGAAAACACCATACACCAGTAGAGCATTGACAACAAAGCCTATCCTATTCTTTGAGTAGTACCATACATGAATTTCGCTGTCCTCTTCTCCTTGTCCCTCTTCTCTCTCCTTCTCTGCTTGTAGAACAGCGCTCACACAGGACTCTGTCAGGTCAAGCAAGCTACTCCATAGTTGATTGTGCTGTTTCTTAGTCAGGGTCTGACAAAACTCAGTCAAGTCAAAAGGATCATCCTTGGTATTCTATTTTGAAAGCATAACCTCCGTTTGTAAAATTATACAGGTGTTTCTACCAAACTCTTTACGTATCTTACGTGTTTTTCGATGAGATCCAGAAACTGGGAAGGATCATTATCATGGGCTTTCTTGATCACCAGAAGGACGTCTTCCCTCCTGTTTACTATAGTTTGTTCCTCTTCAACCATGGCACCATGCTTCAACACAAGAGGTCATAATTTCCCGCCAAAAAGGTGTAGCTCATAAATTTACCACAGGCTCGTTTGGACATCTGCGCATGAGCAGTGCGACCACCATTCATGTCCATTGTGCTTGACCACGGAAGCAAGATTATCAAAGAGAACCAAAACGAGATTTGGTCTTCAAAACTAAATCAGATCTGAGCTCTTTAGAAAGGATCGACTAGTGATATAACTGTCCTCGTACTCCAGAGAAACCATCTGATATTTGTTCGAGTGGATAGAAGGTAAATATACCCAACAAAAAGACGTTTGTCGGTTTTGTCAGTAAAACGTCGGCCATTTTGTCGTTTTGTCCTTCCACCCCAATTTGCCTACCACTGACAATGTTGTCCATTCCCTAGGAAATGTCCACCAATGCCGCTAATAGAGCTAGTCTACACGAATTACTGGAGAAGGCCAATCTGCTGGAATATGAGAAGAATTTTCTTGACCATGGTAGATATAATCCTGGTAGAATGTTCATGTAGTTGCTCATAATTTGTGGTGCTATTTATAGGTGCAGATGACATCCAGCAACTCAAAGAACTAGAGGAAGAGGAATTCACACAGCTCTGTGTCTTTATTGGGATGGACAAAAAGCCTTTCCACATTATGAGATTACAAAAAACCCTTTCAAAACACTCCTCCTTGTTAAAACCTTCTCTTGACCCGGTGATGGAGTCGAGAGCAGTTGAACACATCCCCATTACCATTCCACAAGCACCATCACAACCCCCACTTCCAGAACAAAACCATGCGAGCTCTACACTACAGCAGCCCAAAATACCAAGACAAGAATCAATGACGTTTGCTTCAAATCCAAAGCCTAGTCCAAGCAAGGCCTTCTTAGACGCTTTGAATGCCAGCACATCTTTTTCTCCTGGTGCTACATCATCTACCAGTGCTGTTCATATGAAACAACAGCAGCATACTCCTACTGCAGCAGTTGGAGATCCAAAAACAGGTACTAAATCAAGCAACAAAAAGTTCTTCTTTCTTCCACCTTATCTGCAGTCTGGCTCAGACTGTAAAACATTTGATGAACTCGTTGATGATCAAACACCAATACAGAAGATGTTAGGCCCAGCTCCTTTCACTCCTAGCACCTGGGATCCAGAACGAGCTGAACTCATACGCAAATATTCATCAATTTATGGAAAGAATGTTGACAAGCGTCAAAAAGAAATGCTGACTCCTTTCGAACAGCATGTGAATGAAGCAGCATGTCAACTCTGTCTGAGAGACCCAACACTTCTCGTACGCAGAGAGGAGTTGTTTGTGCTCTCCAAGAGAGCAGTGAAGGAAGGTGGGTACTCATACTATCATGGATTCTCAAAAGGCAAGGACGTGGTTCCTCCTGTGGGTCAAAAACGACCAAGAGACTCTAGTGATTTGAGTGAAGCACCTTCGCCACAGATGACAACACTGACGTTCGCTTACAACATTCCAACCAAACTCAGCACTAAGATGCGCAAAGAACATATGGCTGAACTGGAAAAACTGATTGCAGAAAACAGGACTCAACAGAGTGTGAAGCTTGCTGCGCTAGAAAAAGCTCAACAGTTGTGCGACTTTTCAACTGCTTATAGCATCCAGCTAGAAGTAGAGACCCTTGGGATGCACTGTGAGCAGCTACAGAGTACCTACAATATGATAAAGAGACGGCAACCTCGTTCTGATCGCTACTTCCGAACCAAACAGAAGGAGAGTGCCGAGTGCAAAGAAGCCAGTGATTCACTTTCGGGAGATGAAATGAAAGACCCACCGCACACTTCCAAATCCATTACTAGAGGCATTGTACACAGTCCGCCCCAGGTTCAATCGAGCAGTGCAGGTAGTAGTTCTGAGCAGGTACCTTTGCTGCACCAACGACACTCCTTTGTTGATTTAGAGAAGGACAGAGCTCCGATATTCCCTCACTGTCTCCCCCACCGCTCCTCAACGGGAGAAATGAGCTCTAAAACATCCACTGTTACAGCTACAGTCATTCCAACCTCAAACAATCCAGAATCCAAGACCCATACTGTCACAGTTACTGTTCCTCAGAATAATCCAGCTACGAGTGAAACTGGAGTAAGAGATTTAGTAGATAATGTCAACAATGCAACCGATGAAGTGAACTCCATGATGATCCTTGGACTCCAGAAGCAACTCAATTGGTGATTAGTGCTTCTTGCGGTTGTTTTTTGTTCATATTGTGTGCAATTTGTTTGCAATTTGTTTGCAATTATGTGCATGACAAAATTATGTTTAAACTTTGAACTTTCTGAAGAGGGCGTGGTTACATAAATGCATAAGTAGCAGCCACGCCTCCCTTTGTAATGAAAAACACAGAGAAGTTGCCAACAAACGCTGAAGCAGTTCATCCTGTGACAAAGGATGGAAAAGAGAGACTGTCGATGCTAATGGCGTTAAACAGTTACCTTCTATGTCCACCTTGTACATTTATTCTCCACAAGTATGCAGCATTGAAGAGAGATGAGAGAGAATGGTGAGCAATAACTATAAATTTCTATACACAATGTTACACATCTGTTTCAAATTCAGGCTTTCCAAGCCATTCTACACAGGTCCAAAGGGCTATAAGATGTGTCTTGGTGTTTTCCCTGGTGGTAATGGTGATGGAAAGGGCAACAGTGTTTCTGTTTTTGTACACATGATGAAAGGAGAGAGCGATTCTGAACTGAAGTGGCCATTTAGAGGATCTGTTGTAGTGGAACTACTGAACCAAATGGCGGAGCACACTCATCACAGGTATATAGTTCATCATAGGTATATATAATATTGAGATTGGTTGTCCCAACATCCAAGATAGTATTGAAGATACAGACCACAGAATTGTTCCTAGGAAGGAGGCTACTAGCCATGGGAACTGTCACAAGACAGTGTTATTGTATTATAATAATATTATGTTTTTATAAAACTACAACCTAGCTCTCTGTTTTCATTCTGTAACAGGAGAGCTATACTATTCAACGATCATACACCGGATGAGCTCTCAGGCCGTGTCACATCAAGCAGCGAGAGGAATGAACTAGGATGGGGGAAGCATGACTTTATCTCTCACTCTGAATTGGGCCACAAGACGTACAAGTGGTTAGGCATTAAAGAATACGAGTGTCAATACCTCAAAGAGAACACTCTCAAGTTTAGAGTCCACAAAGTGGTGATCACTTCATTTTATTCCTCATCATAATATTTTGACAGAAAAAAGTATTAGTCTGATTAAATTTTTAATATTGTTATTGTTAAATTATTATATATTTATGTAGGTATGATTTTACAAATCAATATTACTGACAACATTATAACTTAGATTTTGGTTCATCACTGCTATCGCTAAATTTTGGGATAGGAAAATCTGTGTGAAGTTCCATTGGGGAAAAATTGTTATGATCAGGAACTTCCCAGTTTGCTCTATAAATACCCCAGCCACCATCAACAAGGATAGTGACACCAGTTATGTAACTGGCAGCTGGTGAGAGGAGGAAACACACTGGACCTGAGACCTAGAGTAGGGAAAGAACAGTTACTATTAGTACCAGTACACAATATGTTTGAATTATATAATGATATTGAATTTGTGCAAAATATAAATTAAATGGGCATACTTCTTCGGGATATCCAAGTCGACGGGCTGGAATATTGGGTATTGCTAACTCAAATACAGGATTCTCCCCATAGTTTGCAGCAGCCGTTGAAGAGTATATGACTCCCTAAACGAAGAAGATTGATGATGAATTGAAGCACATGTAAAATTTCAAGACATACCGGAGCAATATTGTTGATTCTTATTCCATTTGGTGCCCACTCAGTAGCTAGACTCTTGCTTAAGTTTTCAACAGCTGCCCGCGCTGCACCTGAATGGCTGATAGGATGAAGACACTCTGACAATGGACAACTGCTTACGTTGTCAATGTGAGTTGATAACTTACGCCATCCCTGGAAATCCTCTCCACATGTCCACAATGATGTTGACTATGGACCCACCATTGTCTTTCATCCAACAGTGATAGGCTGGAAGTAAACGGACAACGTTTTGTAAGTTAATTAGCAAATAGTGTCTATGCTATGCAACATGCATCCATACCATGTTTGAGGCAGTAGTAGGTTCCATTAAGATTGGTGTCTATTACAGCATTCCACCCTTTGGTCTTGACTGAAGCTAGTGGGCTCATGAATTGACCTCCTCCATTGTTGACAAGGTAGTCAATACGACCGTGGCTCTCAACAGTGTACTTCATCAAGGACTCCACCTATAGTAATTATTTTCAGTATATTTTTTAACATTAATTTGTAGCCATACGGAAATCAATATGTGCATGTCAGAACAAACCTGGTCTTCATGTCTTATGTTACATTCAAAAGGAGACACCAGCTCAGCCACATCATGGTTGATCTCTTGAGCAGCCTCCTTTAGCACATCTAGCTTTCTTGATGCAATCACAACTCTACATCCTAGTCTTACAAGCTCCTTGGTGATGGCCTTCCCAATGCCAGTCCCTCCTCCAGTGACAACAGCCACCTTCCCTGAAAACAGGTTCTTTGAAAACACTGTTCTCAGAGTTGAAGCCATATTTATTGTGCACACTAATTAGGGTTATTAGACACACCTTACAAGACACGCCCATAATTTTGCAACATTGTATATAGGTACCCAGTACAGATTGATGCAGCCCAGATGCATAATTCCAGGAGCTAGAGGTCATCATAATTATGATTTATTACTGTACAATGTTATACTTACTGCATTCAGTTTTAGCAAGAACTATATATCTAACACAAAGTATATTGCTACAATTTTGAGATAGGAAAATCCGTATGAAGTTCCATTGGGTAATTTCTATGATCAGGAACATTCCATTCAGAGCTATAGTTGCCTGACCCACCATCAACAAGGATGGTGACACCAGTTATGTAACTGGCAGCTGGTGAGAGGAGGAAACACACTGGACCCGAGACCTACAGGTCAGGAGGGAAGTATGACAATAAGCATTCAGTGAGTGTAATACAGATGTACCAGTACATACTTCTTCAGGATGCCCAAGGCGACGGGCTGGAATGTGAGGTATTGCTAACTCAAACACAGGATTGTCACCATAGTTTGCAACAGCCGTTGAAGAATATACAAATCCCTAGCAACACATTGTGGTTGAAGTGGAAGTAAATAAGACACATAAAACATATTAAGAATTATTTTACCGGAGCAATATTGTTCAGTCTGATTCCATTAGAGGCCCACTCAATAGCAAGACTCTTGCTTAAGTTCTCAACAGCTGCCCGTGCTGCAGCTGAATGGCTGTTATGAAGGACACACATTATTCAATGGTTACAATGTGGATTGATTGATGTCTAACTTACGCATAGCCAGGATACCCTTTCCACATGCCCATTAGGATGTTGACTATGGATCCACCATTCTCCTTCATCCAACAATGATAGGCTGTGATCACAAGCAGACGATCACACACTCACTATTATAAACATTGTACGAAATACCATGCTTGATGCAATAGTAGGTTCCATTAAGATTGGTGTCTATTACAGCATTCCACCCTTTGGTCCTGATTGAAGCTAGTGGGCTTGTGAATTGACCTCCTCCATTGTTGACAAGATAGTCAATACGACCGTGGCTCTCAACAGTGTACTTCATCAAGGACTCCACCTGGGGTTGTTACAGATGACATTATCAATCAGAAGGTGGTCAATATGGATCAGTGATTCACTGAACAAACCTGGTCTTCATGTCTTATGTTACACTCAAAAGAAGACACCAGCTCAGCCACATCATGGTTGATCTCTTGAGCAGCCTCCTTCAGCACATCTAGCTTTCTTGATGCAATCACAACTCTACATCCAAGTCTAACAAGCTCCTTGGTGATGGCCTTCCCAATGCCAGTCCCTCCTCCAGTGACAATAGCCACCTTCCCTGAAAACAGGTTCTTTGAAAACACTGTTCTCAGGGCAGTGGTTGCCATTAAGTCTGAGATTGTCCATGGTCAGCACTTTATTACTTCCTCATTGAAACCATACAAGTGGATACACCACTGATCAATAGTACATAATTATATAATGCTAATGAGTTTTTTTTATTGAAATAAAACTCTATTGTTTTGTGCATTTAATGGCCAAACACAACAGTTATAATATATGTGTACTGATAACAGTTTACAACACCAACAAGTGTGTACTTATATTTCTACCAACTACCAATTACATTACAGAGTCTTTTTTATGCACAAACTAGCATTGGGAATGGATACTTAGTTCTGAGACTTGCTGTTTTGCCATACACAGATACAACAGTAGCATAATAATGCCATTGTGCTTATGCGCATGCTCGTGCAATCTTTTATAGCGCTCAAAAAATAAAGTGGTCACATGAGACACACCTCTCCTTTTGTCCAATCAGCGCCAAGAATGGAGAGGAAGTAGAATGCGATTTTATTTTATAAACGACGTGTTGTTTATACCCCCTGCCTAGCTATAACTCAATAAATGGAGATTTTTAGCCGAACCAAAAGAAAAGTAAGACAAGATACGTGGATGTACATTATGAAATAAGAGAGACGTTCAAAGTTGTATCAAAGAACTAAAACAGGTAAAAAAATTTATATACACGCAAACCCAGCCCAGTGGAGAAATTATCATAATATTAAAGTTGATTCAAGTCGCCAAAGATTTTTTTAAAGTCTCAAAGCATGGCTGCAGAAGTAGAAACGAACTTGCCCAACCACATACCTGTCTTGTCGAGTGCAGAGGAACTTCCTTGTCAGA
This sequence comes from Tethya wilhelma, assembly GCA_964030475.1. NCBI lineage: Eukaryota > Metazoa > Porifera > Demospongiae > Tethyida > Tethyidae > Tethya > Tethya wilhelma. The sequence goes on from CAXIPT010000001.1 coordinate 3,561,289, forward strand.
TAGACGTTGCAGGCTCTGCCACAATCACGACCACCGACGTTTCACAGCAACACGTGGCAGTGATGGCTGATGCTGGGGTTCTGATCAGTGAACGGCTACCTACTGAACCAGTCCTGGGACTAAGGATGCTGATGTCCAGCAGAGTAAGTGTATTCTAGTGTGTGCTATAGTTTGTGTGAGTTTCTGTGTTCACTATGAAAGTGACCAGTAGAGTAGGCTGTTCACTGGGCTGAGCATATAATAGTTTGAGAGTACTCAACTGTATGAGGTGTTTAGCTTTGAAGCAAAGTTGACACAGTATAAAGGGATCATGGGTGGTGCCAATCTGAGCACAGAGTACCAAGTAGTGTGAGAGTGTGTGGCTTCAAGTGGTGATGGAGTCAAAGTGCTTGATGTTTCACTTGATAGCTGCTTGTAGATGTAATTAAGCCATATAAAATCCAAATAAAATGTAATTTTGTGGTCAGCATTCGGTTCCTTAAAAAAAACATTATCCAAGAGATGCCACCATTTTGATGGCCAGTAATGCTGCATGCAATTCTGTGAGAATATTGCGCACCATTCTGTCTTGCTGATAATCGTTATAGTGACGTCAGAAGCAATGTTAATTATTAGTATTTTTTAATACCTGTAAAACCGGTTTGTTCCTAGCTAGTGTGGTGTGTGTGTGCTTGCCACAAAATACTGTTGCTGTTTTTGTTGTACCATGATAGTGTACAAGTGAACAAGCTGGGTTTAGTTTTTTGGCACCAAAACCAGTACGTAGTTTATGTTAACAGATCAAGCGAGGTACGTTTTCCCCTTGCCCTAGCCACTCTGTTCATTATTAAGTAACCCTGTTGTAGTAGGCCCAATCCACGGGAAGAGCAGCATTCTTATTAGTGTTGTTTATTGACTTTTATGGTTGTACATGCTTGTGGGTAGTGATGTGCTCTCAACATGTTGCTGGTAGTCAGCTCCAGGCCATGTCAACAATCAGGAAGTGTTCTTCATGAGTTGGAAGTTACGCTTTACATTCTTATGTGCTTTGTAATTAGCATCACTACCTTGGTGAGGTGGAGTACCAAGTGTTTAAGAGCATTATGTTATGCTTGTAAAGCTCCTTTGATGGTTCAAGATGTGTCTCAAGTGTAAACTATTGTTTCTAATGCACTGGGTTGTGGTGTGTGTCACTCAGTGTGTGAGTGTGTGTGTGTGTGTGTGTGTGTTTCCTTTACTTTTGTATCCCATTCTGTGTTTTTGTCTTAAATTGAAATGCCATTGATGGGGTTTCATCCTGAATCAATACCTCATTTGTTCCATCTGTGCTCTCCCTCTCTCATCAAGTGTTCATGGGGCATCCCTGTCACGATGTGTCGCAATAAAATCACCGTACAGTGTTTTTCTTTGATTGTCTAAACTTTGCTGTTCACCTTAGTGTTGGACTATTGTGTTCCTAGAATGAATAGACATTACACAATATGCGTGTATGTTGAATCACTCTGTACCTAAAATTGTGGTAACATCTCTATGTGTGTGTATGTCAGGCCACAGTACCTTATGATAATGACACATCCACAAAAAGAGCACATGCACTGTAGTGATGAATACGGCCTTTGACACACCTGCAAGGTGTGCATGCAGTGAGTGACCTAGCTGGTTTGTATGGGTTGGACTGATTGTTTGATTGTGTTCTCTGTCGGTTGTGATATGATTGTAGAAAGGTCTCCGAGATTGCCCTAATTAGAATGCCTGAGGTTAGAGTAGAGAGGCAAGGAATGAAGTGACAAACAAACAACTTTCTTTAATTGTACTTGTTGGCTTGAAATCGTTCTCTGGCATCCTTGTGGCTGTCCTACTTTGGCCCTACCGTAACTCAGTTATGGAGATTGTGTGTTATTCCTGTGCACATGTTCCTCTGGATGCTATCCATCCACAAGATCCCTTAATATTCATATTCCTTGAGCTCTCAGTGCATAGATGGCTGTAGCAAGTACTGTGCTGAGTGAGCCTGGGTCAACTCTGGTAATTGGCTACAAATTATTTAGAGGAAAGCAGATTGATTTTGTGTTAGAAAACAGCTTGTTTTGGTTGTGTTCATTCATTGCTGCAACACATGCACATTACTTGAGGATGTAGACAATTTGGTGTATGTAGTCTGATTAGTACTGTGATTGGTGTGTGTGTGTGTGTGTGTGTGTGTGTGAGTGTGTGTGTGTACTAATGAAGGCTTTGTTTGTGTATAGTAGCAATTGCTAACTGTGTACTCAATGCATATGCATACATGTGTTAGAAGTGTCTGTGTTTCATGCATATGCATAGAAGTCTGTGTGTGATTGATACTAATGTGTTGTGTAGACAAACTCTGTCCACAGCGTCTATAATGCTATTATTATGCTTCATTGAATGTTGCAAATAATGATGTAAATTGCATTTGTTTGTGATCCTTGTGGTATGCCCCAGACTCCATGTGGAACATGCCCATAACTGCTAGCTTGCAAGCTCTTACAAGGTCATACCTTGTAAAATGCAAAAATTAATGTGGAAAGAAAGGGTTTCTCTATCACACATACACCAGACAGCTCTGAATGTTGCCATGTAGTCTAGTTAGCTCCTCCTTACACCAACACATGCCATCATTTGAATAGTACACTTTGCTGAACAGGGGATGAACATTTAAGTACTTGTTCTCACTAGCATTGGATTATTCATGATGTTGTATGGTACAAGTGTACTACTTTACACTAGTTCATGGTTCTTTTGTATGTGAGGGAGAAATTAATTTTGCTCATTTGCAAGTATGTTGGAAGTTAAAATATACTGTCTTTGGGGAGACTTTGCTTCTCTAGTAGTTATTGAAAAACAATGTCTTGATCGTTAATAAATACACAAGTAATAGTATAGTACGTATGCTTTCCGGTCTTTTATTTCATGTTTGTCAATCTGTTAGTAGTCTATAAATTGTTTCTATTCAGCCACTGAGTGATGTTAAAAAGTTGGCCTTCCTTACCACAGTATACTCTAATCCATTGCTAACAGCAGTGGCCATAAATATTGTGTTGGTGTTTTATAGTTGAGTGTTGGGTGTTTACTGTTGTGTCTCTGTTGCTTAGCTACCAGTATTCACACCATCTTGGCAGTCATCTCTGCCTCAAACGTCACTCGGAGTACATGAGATATGTGATTGGAAGAGTGGGTAGGCTCACTTGGTCTTGGACTACTGGAAACTAGCCAAATTGACTTGACTTCTTTGTCAACCTGCCACTCTGCAGAGGGAGGATAGCTTAGAGAAATTGTGTAGTACAATAATTATTACACAAGTGTAGGTATACATAATTCAGATGACCTTGTTTTGTGTGTGCTCACCATACATACAGTAGCCAGGTGCACAGCTTGTTAGTCACCTTAGTACCTTTTCCTTATCAATCAACAACCCACTAGTACAAAGATCTGTTCTACCTACTCAGATACATTGTGCAGAGTAATTACCACTAAAAGCTCTAAGTGGTAAAGTTCTCCACCTGACTTGTACGAGAGAGAGAGAGAGAGAGAGAGAGAGAGAGAGAGAGAGAGAGAGAGAGAGAGAGAGAGAGTGGATGAGCAGCAACAGCTAAAGTAATATCTTGTGTATAGTTTGACCTCGGTATTACTTTGAAGCGGCTTTCAAAGTAGTGCGCCTATAAATAAAGTCCGCATGGCGTCCATCAGTGTATACACTGGCCGACCACTGATCTAGCCTTAATCAGACATAGTGGTGCCAAACATCTTATCACGTATCTGCATCTTTTGAGGAATTCGCAAGACACAATATAGCCCATGTTGGTTGTCCACAAGCATTGGTCAGTTGTGTTTTTTTTTTCTGGTCAAACCTGTTCTATTGTTTTGGGTGAAGGCATAGTTTTGAGATTGACATGCATTGATTGTTAGGTTCATGTAGCTATTTGTAAAGGTCAGGTAGCTGGGCTTTTGTATGGAGTTTGGAACCCTTTTTGTGGGCTCAAGTACCTTTTGTTTTAGAGAAGGTTTCTGGCTAAGAGAAACGCTGCTTTCTACTGATTCATTTTCTCGATTCATTTTCTCGTTCTGATTTGGATGTAAAGTTGCGCATTTGTGTGGTCTAATTAACATTCCTGCATAAGCAACCTTTGGCTAATTGACGTGTGCTCCTTTGTTGAGATAGATTTCCAAGGCTTGTGTATTTGTTTATCGTGTGTGGGGGTGCAAAGTGGGTGTGTGTAATAGACTGTGTGTGTGTTTGCAACGTGTCGTGTGCCGTGTGCAAGAGGGTGTGTAGTATAGTGTGTGTGTGTGTGTGTGTGTGTGTGTGTGTGTGTGTGTACACTGTATGTATCTGTGTTTGCCATTGCCTAGCAACCAAAGTTTTTATAGCCTAATTGTTGGTTACTGGCTGGGTGGAGATGAAACTAGTGGTCACAGGAGGTCAATGGCAAACAAAATAGTTGCATACCCTTAGTGTGCAGCACTCGACCATGCATCGATTGCCCCCACTTAGGGTCATGCAACCATAATTTGAATGTGCGTGTGTACATGACTGTATGATAATGATTGTGCACATTGCAACAACCTTTATCATACGATATTTTACCTGCAGGATGTTGGCAGCATTATTGGAAAGGTGAGTACATTCTTCCCTTGTTAATCATTTACTAAACAGCATCTTGTGGTGTGTTGGTGTGTTGTTGGTTCTCACTTTCACAAACACATAATATTTCACGCTTGTTTCTTTCAGGGTGGGATGACCATCAAGGCCTTCAGAGAATCAGTGAGTGAAAAGCACTCTCTTTGTTGTTGTTGTTGTTTACTTGTTTGTTTCTTGTTTGTTTCTCTCAGAGTGGTGCTCGTATCAACATCTCCAACAGCACTTCATCGGAAAGGTGTGTGGTGGTTGTGGAATCTTTGATGACATATTTCGCTGCATTATTTACAGAGGGTAGCATTTGAAGTGCTCGTAATGAAATTATCAGTAGTAGAATATTTCTTGTTCGTCGGTGAATTTGTTGTGTCTCGAGAGTTTCCTTGTGTGTGTGTATTGCAATGTGTTTTGACTTGGTGTCCACATCCTTTTACAGATTGGTTCAAGTAACCGGCACTAGAGAATGTGTTGCTAAAGCATTTTGTGCGATCGGAAAGAAAATCGAACAGGTAATGGAATCCAATCTCGAGTATTATTGCATACTGTGTGGTTTTTTGTGAATATGTTGTGAATATTTTGAGGAAATTCAAGGCTATAACTGTATTGCATATTTTGGAGCTGGGACCACCGGATTCATTGAGATATGTCGGTGAATGAGATTAACTTCAACAATGGTCTACCTGCATCCTCTTTACCACCAGCTTTGTTTGTTTACCTTGTCAGCAAACTCTAAAGTCCTTGAGTTTCACTGCGTTTGTTGCACAGTTTGTGTCCCTTCTAGTAATGCATACCAAACGTATGGTGTGTGTGTGTGTGTGTGTCGCTGTGTATGATCAGGTGATCACCATTCAATAGTGAGCACTATAGCCGATTCAGCACACATGAAGACAATCCTGTGCATAGTGGATACCCTACTAGTGATGCTTCTCATTGTCTGCCAGAATTCACTTTTCACCCTGGCTGGCAGGTGGGGGATATAGATATATGGTTTTAGGTTTTGTTTCTTGTCCTCTCAGGGGTGTACTGCAGATGCACATTATCGTTTGTAGATGTTTCTTGATGAGGTTGTTGATAATTGATTCCTTGGTGGTCTATTGGGTGCTAATAGTATTCATAATACCAATAATCAGTTATTGTTGTGTAACAACTGGTTTTACGCAACAATAGCTTTAATTGCATTCATTGTTGTAATGATCCTGAGTTTGACGTCAGTAGGGAAATGTATTTTTAACTCCACCGTGCAAGTGGATTTGACGACCTTTTCCGGCTACACCCACTTGCAGGATTCCATAGCAGCCAAACAATCCCAGTTGGCTGATGGTTCTACTGACATTGACCGAGGTGGTGTGGTGAATGTATCCTTTAGATTAGTCATCCAGTCCTCTCAGTGTGGCTCTCTCATTGGAAAAGGTGGTGGAAAAATCAAAGATATTCGGGAGGTTAGCAACCAGAGATCAACTTCTTGACAATTTTGATTACCAGTGCTTTCTTGTGGTTCCCACACATTCACACACACCCTCTCCAGAGTACTGGTGCTTCAATACAGGTATGTCCCACCACTTTTCACAATCCTACTTGCACAATCTACACTCTTTCAAACTTGCAATATCTGACCAGAATGTGCACGAAAGACGTGACATGGGACCTTTTATAGGTGCCCTTACTTCCTGCCTAATACTGAAAGGTCACACATTCCACACCCATTAAAAGGTCACTTGTCATGATGCTTCCATGGTAACGTGTTGCTTTCCCTGGGAAAATGTTTGCACCAAAGGAATAACCCTTGTTGTCTGTATAAACAATGTGGTGTGGTTTTACTTATTGGATCATGTACTGTGCATGTGTTCTACCATAGATAATATAGACTACGTGACCATACGTGTGTTACGTAGTCTATATTATCTATGGTTCTACCTGTGGCGGGTAGAGTCTGAACGTGACCGTAATAATTATTGTGATATAAGTGTACTCTGTGTATGTGTGCGCGTGTACAGGTTGCAGGGGAAACCCTCCCAAACTCAACAGAAAGAGCCGTCACAATTTCTGGTTAGCCAAATTATATCTTCCACCATATTGAGAATAGCCTCTCCTTTCACTCTGCTGCCCCTCCTCTCTCCTTGGCCTGCAGGCTCTGCTGAGGCCCTCACCATGTGTATTTCACAGATCTGTGATGTGATGCTTGAGAATCCCCCACGAGGACCACTCATCCCATACAAACCACACGCTCTGCCGAATCAAGCCTACCAACCGAGAGTCAATGTAATGGTTGTTATACTCACAATTATTATTGTTGGAATGTCAATTGATCCTTTCCCCTCTGTGTGTCCATTACAGCCCAATTTACCATACCAGACACCTTATACTGCAAGTGAGTACTACGATCGGTGGTTATACCTCATTCGTACTCTTTTTGACGTTGTTACCATTCATCATTACATACGGCATACTTAGGTTATTTAACATCTCTACACTAATGCACGCATTACACAGCCTTCCACACTGCAGCAGGTCCTGCCACCACCACACAACAAATGCGCATTCCTAATGATGTAAGTATTGTTATTAGTGGCCTTTGTGAGTTGCATGCAATGTCTGTGATATGTACATAATTTTAGTGAGCTATATAATATTAATTGTGCATGTTGTATGGTACAGTAAACCATTTGGCTGGTTGGCAGAGACAGTGGTTTCCAACCAATGTAATGACCAACATTTTGGTACTGCATACTTAGGTACACTGATATGAGTTGGTTTAGAATTCTTGTCAGATTTCCCTTCTAAATAATATGGCATTCCATTGCACATCAATTACATAGTGTGTATGTGTGTATCATACAATAGCTGATTGGTTGTGTCATCGGTAGAAAGGGATCTAAGATCCACGAAATCAGAGTGAGCTCCGGTGCACAAATCAAGATAGCCGGCAACGAGGGTGACAATCAAGATCGACTGGTGACCATAACAGGCACACCAGAAGCTGTTGGAATGGCACAGTACCTCATTAATTCCAGGTTAGGAAGCTTACAGAATGTATGAAGCCAAGCACTCACTGCTCCACCCACTCACTAATGACCGGCTCTCTTTGTGTTACTATGTGTAGAATACATTCAGAAGTGAACAGCTTCATTACAATGGGCCTTTAGTGTTTGTCACATGGTCCTTGTTTCATTTTTGTAACACTTTTTTTTCTTCTTTTTTTCTTTGTTGGGTCATTGTATCGTATACAGTCATGTCTTTAATAATTATTAATGGTCTCAAAGTCATCATTTCTTATAATGTGCATTATTGTCGTCTGCCATTGAGATTTATATCACCAGATATTATTAATACAATGTTGCTCTAATTCTCCAAGAGACAGATTCAGACAATACCTTACACCCACAATACCCTTTTCATGCTCACTCACTCACTCACTCACTTTGCAGTTATGTCATCCTTAAGTATAATATAAGTGTACACTTAGCAACATAAAAACTGATACATACATTGTATTCTTGTATTCTTGTGATTGAATCTGATTTTGTTCAAATTTTCCATGCATGTATTGTTTATAATGATGCAATTATGATGTAAATTAACAATGTAAAGTTAGTACTAGGGGCTAATGTTATATAGGCCTTGGCAAATTATTCAATTATTCAAATTATTCCCGGAATAATTTGAGAATAATAGGTACGAATTGATCCTGTGAGAATAATAGGCTGTACTTTGGGAATGTGAAAATCTACATTGCTTAAATGCCCCCCAAAAAATGGAACTACTTGGCGCTTTTTGGGTTAAGATTAAAAGCCAATAGAATTAATATTGCCCAATTTAGTAAATTTTCATTTTCTTTTTACGATAAAATTGTTGTAATAATGCATCTTTGCAGATAATTGTATGTAGTTTTCTAGAGTGTGAACTCTTGGAAAACACACCAAGGACTTTGAATGTCGTTAAAATTATTATTAAATTTTGATGAATTTATGTACTGAAATAACGTGTGCGTCTGAGAATAATACAAGAATAATAGGCTGGCTGAAAAGAATATATAATGGCCCTATTAATGGGCTCAAAGTTTGGGAATAAAAGAATAGAATAATAGGTAAACTTTTGAGAATAATTTGCCCTAATTAATGGCCTAGCTAATGTGTCAGTACTCAGTACAATGAGTACATGACTGTATTGTATACAATGCATGGTGCTATATAGCTTGGGCTTTCAGCCTTTCACCTTCACATTAATCTGACTCTAGTCACCTAACTACATGCTACTTCCCTTCTCTCTAATTAACTAGTTCTCACAAAAACCAACTCACATGAAAATTCAAATTCTTTATGTCTACAATTTTCTGACAAGTATCGTCCAAAAATTTTGGGGGTTATTTGCTGAGCAAGAGTGTATGATTTGGATGGTTATATATGTACGTAGCATTAATGGATAATGATCTTGCAACACAGTAGCATTAATAAAATTTATGGAAGAGGTACATATAGGAAGACAAGTGTGTACTGCATGCATGCATACTGTACATGTGTGCTACTGGATAAAATAGCTGTCAGTTAACAAAATAACAAGGGTGTTGTGACAAAACTGTGAGAATGTTTAACAAACGAGTGGTAGAAGCCATGTAGTAGAGGACGGTCAAAATGGTTTTCTGTATGTAGAGAAAAGCAGTCTCACCAAGTAAGTCTCTATCATGTTATGCAGTGTCACAGTGACTTACAATCTTCAGATACATCATGCCACGTCAATTTACTCTCATAAAATTTGATAACCATCTGTGGAATTTGAACATTAGCATCACTAGCATACACCAGCTCAGGTTCTTTTTCAGTTTTCCTGTTGAAAAAAGGTGTGCATTAATTAGAAAAACAACTCACCAAAGGCTACACATTATGCTTACCATTTTATCAAAAAGAGTATCTGTCCACCCATTTCTGTTGCTCCGAGGATTTCTTCTGGAACTAGCCCTTTATCAAAACCATTAGGTTCAGTAACACTGGGAAATTCTACCTTGTTGTCTTCCCCATTCTCTTGAACAGGTGACAATGCATCTGCTGCTGCTTTGCTCTAGAAATACACATCCAAAAACAAAATTAATTATGACTAATACAGCAATGTTTCAGCAGAATTGTCTATGCATACCTTGGGTAACTTTGCTGGTGAAGCGACAGTTTTCTTCTTGACCTGTGAATCAAAAGGAAAGTCAACATTATTACCAGCAAAAAATCAAGTTAACACACGACCAAAGATAAGTGCTGCTGTCAAGACTGGTTGTCTTTGTATCGTTGCAGTTTTATTCGCTATCAATTGCTTGTTTTCTCTAAACAGCTTGACAAAATCTAAACATCACTGCACACTCATGTGGATTGGATATTTGACGTTGGGTTGTGAGACACAAGCGATCTGCATGGCTCTGGCCATTTTTGAGCAGAGAACACGAAAATTAGGTGTCAATTTTTCTAGACCCCTATTTTTCGATGGGTATAAAAGGTGGGGTCTTAGGACTAGACTATAGATGGCTTTCATGTGCAGAGAATTGTAATGAGCTCGGGTGCAAAATAAGTGGATATAATGTACTATGACATTGGACACTCCCATTGGTGGGTGGAAGTGGTTAAGAACAGCTGCACGTAGCTCAATCACTTTCGCCAACCAATGGGCATGTCCAACATCACAAGCACATCATATCCACTTATTTTGGGCACTCATTATCTATTTCCCGTGTGTGTAAAAAAACATCTTTTGAGGTGTCAACTAACCGTTTCAGTCGATTGTGCCACTGGTTTAAGTGCTTTTGTTTTGGCTGTATCTTGGTCTGGGTGATGAGCAGCAGAATGCTCCTTAGTCTTCTTTTCAAATTCAGCAATGAGCTCGGGACAGTCTAAGTTCTCATGTGGCTCCCATGTGCTCTCAGACTCAGGGTAATTCATCCATTTGAGCAGATATTCAGTTCTACCTTCGACTATCCTTCTTTTGATTATTCTTTCAACAGTATATGTTTCTTCTTCTGGTTCAAAGTCACGCTGCTTTCTCTTCTTGTTCTTTCCCTTTGGCATTTTGGTGTGATCCCTGAAACTAATTTAGGAGTAAATGGGTGTGGCTAAATTTAAAAAAATGATGTAGGTGAAACAGAGTATAAATGCTTCGATGATAAGTTCCAAATAGTGTTCTTTACTCTTTATAATTTGTGTTCAGTAAAATTATTGTCACTGACTTACTTTTTGTAAGCTTATTGAAGCTTTTTGAAGATGAAACTTTGTTTTGTTGAGTTCTTCGATGTCTGAAACGTGGAAACTTTAGGATTAGCCAAGCTTTGGATTGAAAACTGAAGGATATACCTCACAAAATCAGCTGTGAAACCGACTTATCATACCGCCATTTTGATGTCAACACCACGCTGTTCGCAAACCCGCCAAATTATATCTATCAGCAACTTACTGCGCATGCTCGTTCTACACATTGCCGAATAATTAATAATTTGGAGTAATTTCAAAATGGCTGAGACACTGTTGGCTTCTGCAACAGGTATTGAAATTGAACACATCCAAGCACTTTAATGTTACTGTTTGTATGCTAATAGGACGTTTAAGATGGCCTGATGATGCTGTCTTGTTCCATCTGCCTCCAGGTTGGTTCACAATAATAGATGTGACTGCTTTCCAGTGCATACACATAATTTTGATAATATATTCATGAATGCATTATTTTAGAACGTGAGCTTCTACCAGACAAGGCTCAAAGGCTAGTTTTTCAGACATACTTGCAGTTGGCCAACCTAGCATTCACCACTCACCCTGTCATCAATGCAGACCACATGTCCCCTTCGGGTGAGGTCGTAAGTTGTTTTAGTGGACAGAGATCACTCGTTCCTGTTGTTACTACCATTCAGGATCGGCACCATTTTTATTGCTCAAGTTCAATTCAAGCTCTCTAATATTTAGTGAATTTGAAAAACTTGTATCTTTTCTAGACTCACAGGTATATTGTACAATATTGATTGTGATATAATGGTGTATAAACTCTTGTATTCTTATTAGCAACTTGGTGCCATTCCTTCACTGAGACTTTGTGACCAGTCCAATTTGGAAGCATACATGTCCTTGATACGATCAAAGATCATCCCTGCTGAGGTAAGGATCTGACAGTGTATTACTACAAACAATACTATGTACTTTCTTCAGAATTATCAGACGTGGGTAGACAATGAGAACTTCAAGGAGGTATTGCCAAATAGTACGGCACAAGGTGATTGTGTAGTAATGCTGCACATTTTTCAACTTCAGTTTTCCTTGAAGACCCATGGCTTTGGTCTCCCCTGGCCTCTTCATTTGGTAGTGCCTCATCTTGAAAGAGTGAGATACCAATGGAATCATTGGGATTTGTATCGAAAACCCCGAAATGAAATTTTACAAGAGTTTGAACGAGCTTACAAATCTCTCTCTGACAATCTTGGAAGCCGAAAAATGTTCTCTGAAGATGGGTAAGTTGGTTAACTGTGATTGTTTGGAAAGTCGATCTATATTTGGTTCTACAGACCAACAGCTTTGGATGCTATGGTTTATGGTCACATGCAAGCTGTCATGACAACTGAGCTCCCAAATAATGAACTGTTACGAGTGGTAATGCAGTTCAAGAACTTGAGAGAGTTCTGTGAAGTGACCATGCCTACAAATGGACTAACTTGTGATACAGATACTAAACAGAATGTAGATGAAACTACAACCATTAGTGAATATTGATCACCATTGTCAAAGATTCATGTTACTAAAATCCATGCAATTAAGTTTAGTGGAGGAAGTGTTGGAGCAGCAAAAATGGAAAGGGTCGTTAGGCGTATACGGAGAGATTACTGAAAGTATGACAGTCCACGGCCACGTGGCCGAGACTGAACATACACAACAGAGATGATCATCACAGCTACTCACTTGCTGCGGGGTTTGAGATGGATTCCTCCAGCTGTGTCAATCATAGGCACGAGTCCTTTGTTCCTGGATATGTGGAGTGTCTTGAGGACGGTCACTCTACCTCTACCTGCAAGGATTTACAATAGACTTGAAGAGAAACTGTATTCAAATTATCAAGCAATGGTGGGGTTCTTCTATGAGACTTGGTCAGGAGTAGAAGTAGGTTTAATTGTTGTCATTACTTGTTGCCTGTGGTGTGTTCAAACTTTGTGCATGATATAATGATTTACAGTTTTTCTTCTACGGCGATCCAATTCCTAATGAACCTGAAAATGTTCTTTACATATCCAACCACCAGTGTTCTGGTATGGTAACATTTAAAAATTTAAGTTTTGGCGATGATAAAAAAATTCTCTGTCATAAAAATTTGCTTCAGTGGACTGGGTGATCCCTGAGGTGCTGTGTGTGAAGCAAGGAGGATATGGTGGTAGAGCCAAGTACCTTCTCAAAGACCACCTCAAGTATGTCCCAATGTATGGATGGTATTTGGGAATGGTATGTCTTGGTTTGTCATTGGATTTAAAATGGTATACTTGATAGCTAACCAAGAAAAATGCTGTTTGTGCATTTCAGAGAGGAGGGATATTTGTGAAACGTCAAAAGGACAGAGACACTAATACACTCATTAGGTACGTACAGCTCTGTTGATGACTGCTGTCTCAATCATAATGTCACTTTGATCTTCTTTTCTTCCTTTGTATTGTGCAATGGACGGATGTAGAGGACTGAATGCTTATGTTGAAAAGGACATGCCTGTATGTCACTCATACTAATTGTTATGATAACTGAATCTGAAGTATGTGTGGTGTGTGTGTGCTTACAGGTTTGGCTGGTGATTTTTCCTGAAGGAACTCGATTCAATCCTCAAAATAGCAAGGCCATTGTCAGACAGCGAAGCAGAGAATATGCTAGAAGCATAGGTAAATTTGTTTGATGTTGTGTATTCTGCAAGCAATTTACGTATGTTTTTTTATATTCTGTGTGTGTGTGTCTTGGTATTGCAGGCTTGCCTGAATTCAATCACGTCTTGACGCCAAGGACAGCAGGATTTGAGGTGAGACCACTGCAACTTTCCCATTACACCTGTTCACTAGTATCTATCATCCTACAGATTGCTCTGAAACACATCCGTCACCACTTCAAAGCTGTTTATGATCTTACTATATTCTATGAAGGATTTGGGAATCGGAGTGAGGAAGGCCATATTGTCCGAGGGCCACCTCCTGATTTGTTTGGTAGGTGCATGTATTGTAAAATCTTCATTTACTGCAGAATTAGTCTACCTTTAATGTACTTTTGTATTTGCTCATCTCTAGGGTTCTTTTCTGGTCAGTGTGCTCGAGTTCACATTCATGTAAGAAGAGTGCCAATTGAAGACATTCCTGAAGTAAGTTGAGACCAAAGCCTTCAGATGCCTCTGTTGATCTATTGTGATTGGTGTTGTTTACTCTAGAACCCTGAGGAGCAGAGGACATGGCTCTATGATGCCTACCAACAGAAAGAAAGGTATCTATTGATACAGTTATCCAGCTAGATCTATGTGAGCTTGCAAGACTACATTTTGCCAAATCATGGCATTGTGTGACTGTATAGAGTTATTAGTTGTTGAACTTGTCTCTGATCTGTGTAGGTTGATTGAAGGTCTTCTAGTGAATGGTCGATTCAATGCTCCACGGTTTACCAACCGTCTTCCCCTCTCTGTGTCCCTCCCTCCTACAATTGTGCTGAGTTCACTTCTCCTGCTGATGATGTCACATAAGTATGGAAGGTGGTGTTACTTCGGAACAATAGGACTTTTCACGCTTGTAACTTTTGTATCTGGTGCTCTTGCAACATGAGCTAACAGACCAACATCCATTCCCTGCCAATTTACTGCTATTCACCACAACAGGCTGCAAACAATTTCAATCAAATAACAACATTAATATTCACATTGATTTATTGTTGCTGTGCAAGCTGATATTATTTTCATTGTGCAAAAAGTTTCATCCCATATTCTTCCTGTTACCCCATCCTCTTCGATGATCTGCAGTGAAACCAGATTATTTTTCATGACACTCTGTGCCAAGCAGCATATTGTGTGTGTAGAATTGCTCTCACCATCTTTGTAGTCATCAAAGTCTCTTGCTTTCTTCAAGGACTCCTCACTCTCTTCATCTTCCTCCATCTTTTCAACCTCTTCTTCATCGTCAGGAACTCGTGACTTGGGAGCTTTAGACTTCTCTCTATGTTCAGTGAAGATCACTTGAGACTACAATACAGAGATGGCTCACATTTAACACCTACCTTTTGTGCTGTTCCACTTGTTCCTCATATTGCTGTTGATAGAACTCCTCTAAAGACACTGTTGGCAGACTAGGATATCCAGCTCCAAACACCTTGTTCTACACAGTGATTGGCTCTTGTCAACCCAACACGACAATGTGTTACTGATATTCTCACTTGTATCATGTCTCTTGTGATGACCACTGGTTTCATGGGTTGTCTAGGGGGTGGAGGGGCGGCCTCTGGAGGACCACCACGCCCTCTCATGGTCTCAAGAATCTCCACCTCCTGGTCTATTGAGAGGACACTGTCCTGACATTTGAACACCCAGGTCTTCAGCAGTGTGATGAAGTGTTCTCTGACTAGTTCTTCATCTCTGTGCTCTGGGGAAGAGTTCAATTGCTCTGTAAGCTCCTGTAATTAGTGGCATTAATTTTGTGAGCATTTATAGAGGGGGAAAATTGTCTATAGACCTTTAGTTTCTTTTCAAGTTGTTTTTGTGCTTTAAATCTAGCAATTTTGGCTGTCCTTTCAGCAGACATTTGTTCTAACGTTTTCTTTGTTGGTGCACTTGCTCCACTTGCTACTGGATCTCTCTGAGGTACATCCTTGTGTGTGTGTGTGTGTGTGTGTGTGTAGGTTGGAGTATGTGCATGTAGTGGGCTGTGGGAATAGAAATTACATCAGCAGTGATAGCGTAAGCCTTGCATCGTTGTAAGTAATCCACACAATAGACTCTAGCTTTGGAGATGGTCTCTAGTCTGTCCCCTTCAGAGAGCTGGAGGGTTAGGTCACCAAGCAATGCTGGCAGCAGGAGAAACCTACATACATAAACATACCCTCAACTCCTTCATGAAGGCGAATGTATTACTATAAAATTTTGTAATGCTCACTTCAGGTCAGCAGTTGCAACTTCTTCCATTGTTTCATTGCTACTGAACAAGAAGAGATCATTAGCTTGATGTGTGGCCTTCTCAAGAGTATCAATGGCTTTAGAAACTTTTACCTGCATAATTTATTCACAAACCAATTGCCAAACTGAGTTTATAATTTGTTGGAGAGTAATACCTTGCTTTCATCTGTGGAATATTCTCCATTTTCAACCTTCTTCTGTATTTCCCATCCTGTAGAGAATAAATCTTGCAAAGAACTTTGTTCTGCCATGAAGTTTGCTTGATATAAATTGAGCATTCAAAGGGTTAAAAAAAAAACAAAAAAACCACCGGTGCACCACAGCTTGCAATTACGTCATCGCCAAAACTATGACATCATCCATATTAGCATTTTAGTTCCGATATGACAATCACATGATCATACAGTCACATCATATCAACACACCAACGCTGTGGAGTCATTCTATTTCAACAGGATAGCCGAAGACAACTAGACAACTATACCAGTCAGGTAAGAGACCAGAGAGATATCCTTCATGAGTGTCTGTAGTGTATGAATTTTGCCAAGCAGTTGAATTTGTAGAATAGTAAAAATTATGTTGGTTTGGTACAGGGTCACTGCATTTTATAAAATAATTAATTATAGTTTTGTCTTTTTCTTGCTGTGCTCTAGAACATTGACAAAATGAACCGTTTGCTTGGTGGTGGAAAGAAGAAGGCTCCCCCTCCTAACTTGACAGATGCTATCTCAAGTGTGGACAGTCGTGGAGAGTCCGTTGAGAAGAAAATTGCCAAGTTGGATTTGGAGCTCAAGAAGTACAAAGACCAGATGAAAAGGATGAGAGATGGGCCATCAAAGGTAAGGTGACACATACGTTCACAGTATACCTGAAGGGCTTTGTTGTGAATACTATAACCACGTTGTAAAATTTAATTGTAAGTCATCGTAATTATACAGTATCATTAGCCTTGTACCCAGGCTTCTCTGGGTACTAAGCTATATTGTCCTGATAGTTACTACTGCATGCAGCTGATACTTTGGCCCTCAGTCTTTTACTCTTATTATGGATGTTGGAATTTGGAACTGACATTATTACCTGTGTATCATGTGATTGTTTATGATGCTCTCTCCACAATAGAACATGGTCAAGCAGAGAGCAATGAGAGTGTTGAAACAGAAGAAAATGTATGAAGGTCAGTTGGAAGGATTACGAAACCAATCGTTCAACATGGAACAGGCAAACTTTGGCATTCAACAACTAAAGGACACAAAGACAACGGTGGATGCCATGAAGCTTGGAGTCAAGGAAATGAAGAAAGAATACAAGAAAGTCAACATTGACAAGATTGAAGTGAGTCTAAAGCTCTCTAATTGATTCAGGATGTGGAACTGGTTTAGATATATTATGTTATGTATATTGTAGGATGTTCAAGACCAAATGGAGGACATGTTGGAACAGACCAATGAAATCATGGATGTTCTTGGAAGACCATATGGCCTACCAGATGATGTAGATGAAGATGACTTAGAAGCAGGTACAATGTTGTCACCATTCTTTAATAGAGGAGACAAGGACACAATGATAGCAGCTTTTGTACCATCATAGCATAATGCTTAATACTGTTAAATCTTTCCAAATGCAGAACTGGAAGCTCTTGGTGATGACTTTTTAGCTGAGGATGATTCATCGTACCTTGATGCTGTTGAAGCTCCAGATCCTCCAACAAGTCTACCCAATGAGAGGAGTAGAGAGAGGGTAAGTCTGGTGGTTCACTATGTATGGCTGTATCAGTCTTTATCATGACACATTTTTGTTTAGGATGGAGTCAAGTTAGATGAATTCGGATTGCCTGAGCTTCCCAATTAAAGCACACAATGATTTCTTTTGAACACATCTATTTACATTGTACGACTTGTGATGTATGTAAAAAAAATCCCAGTATGTGTTACAGTATAATGTATCATCATACATGCATAGTGTTTACATTGTAGCCTAAGTTCAACTCTGTGTATAATATGTTACTTTGTCACGATAAATATTATAATGATCAAGATGTAAGTTGAGTATGTTACAACTCGATGACCACTACATACAGGCATTACAATATCCAGTCACAAAGTATGTACATGTGTCCCTATTTTCTATGACACAACAGCTGAAACAAGTACCTTACATGGACCAACGTTAACACTACTCTTCAAAACTTGGGCCTCTCATCTTTTAGCTTGCTGTAATCGTATGCTTTGATGAACTACAACAAACAAAAATTCATAACATACATAATTCGAGAGAGTAAGAACAAATTGAAACATGGATGGATTCAAGGTTAAATCTTCACTGTTACACACTCAACCAGGTTGTTCCCAGGCTCTTCACTGACACACACACAAGGCTAGGCTCTTCACACATGCTCATCATGATGTAACTATCTCAATATAATATTCTAAGCCACTGTTTTTTTACTAAAATAAAAAGCTTGATGTTTGGTAACATTTTTTCCTAGACCTCAAAATTGCAAAACCTTTGCATACTAGCTTCGTATATTACACATTAATTTGTCAACAAAAAATCTACATGTCATAAACATCATTTACTTCTATATAATTATGATAAAGTTCCTTTAAGAACATACCTTGGTCTGTTCGTCAGGTTTAACTTTCAACCAGGGATGTTGGTTGTTCTTGCGATCAAATCTGAGGCAAATATTACATCACATAATGACAGATTGATACAGCACAATTCATGTAGTACAACTTACGATATATCTGAATGATAAATACTTGTTCTCAGGATAGCAACAGTAGCAAAGCTTGCCCCAAGTATAGTGATTGCAAACACAGGCAATACCTATAGAAACAAGGGAGTAGTAAATCCACAAATTCAAGCTCAACACATCTTGCTCAAAAAAGAATCATATTACTAAAGTTTCAAAGGTTGTAAAGCCTAAAAAACAAAAGCCCCCATCAGAACTTGGTCTTATTGAACTTTGAGTTAATAAACACCGTTTTACCCCTTGAACTCGAGCTAAACTTACAGCCGGATGTTGTCTAACTTGTTTAAGAATATAAGACATCTTGTTTGCCTTCTAAAATGTCGATAAACACTCGCTCTTGATGGAGAATGGTGAACTCTGGCTCAGGAGTAAAGACGTTTTGAGTACCCGTGACATGCACGTGATCAGGGAAACCATGTTTGCACTTTGAACTTTAGATGGAGTCTTGTGAAGAGTTCTTCAAATCTACCTCTTCTCCAGAGGACCTGTCAGCAGTTGCTGAAACCTGTGACCAATTCATAGCCAAACACAAAGCCAGAAGACCTGTTGTTTTGATAACCGTAAGTTTATTGCATTCATGCAACACTGTGGTATCATTGTAGCTCTTTCAATTTTTTTTCCTTCCCAGTCAGGTGGTACAACCGTTCCTTTAGAAAAGAATACTGTTCGATATCTTGATAACTTTAGCACTGGAAGACGAGGTGCAACCTCAGCTGAGTATCCTAATACTCTGTCTATAGTTCAAGTAGTTTGCTGCAGATACTCTGTTGTTTGTCTTAATAATTTATTGTAACAGACACTTCATTTCTGGAGGCTATGCGGTGATATTTCTACACAGGAATTCCTCTCTAAAGCCATTCCAGACTACCTTCACCTGTGAAAGCTTTCTTGAGTGGCTTACACTAGATGAAAAGGGGGAACCTAAAAGTAAAAAAGAAAACCCCTCTTATCTATGATCATTTCTTATCACCGATTCTCTTTCACACACATATATACATACATATATAGTTTCAGTACCCGAGAGTTACAGAGCAAGTGTAGCATCCATCACTGAGAAGTATCAACAAGTGAAGCGTGATGACTCCCTGTTGATGATGGCCTATACCACTGTATCTCAATATTTGTTCTATTTGAGAGAGATAGCAACTCTACTTAGGCCATTGGAGTCTCGAGCAATGATCTATCTTGCAGCAGCTGTTTCAGATTTTTATGTAAAAGAGGCACACTTAGTAAGATGTGCATTGTGATATATTTATGGCATGTAGGCAATGACATTTCCATTTATATCATCTCTCATTCACAGGCTGAGCACAAAATACAGTCATCTGGCCGTTTGGAAATCAACTTTAGTCATACTCCTAAAATGCTACTTCTTCTTACTTCGAAGTGGGCCCCAAAAGCATATGTTGTCACATTCAAGGTACAGGATTGCTTCTGTATTATAATATTTCAATCATAACTAGTACGATATACAACTCTGCCAACAGCTTGAAACGGATGCATCTTTGTTGTTACCTCATGCTAAAGCTGCACTACGAAAATATCACCATCAGGTAAATTATTAAATACTAATTTTATTGAATTGCTATTTTAGTGTTCCTTCCCTGGATCACACTCTTTGCACAGATTGTGGTTGCAAATCTGTTAGGAAAACACCGGAGTGAGGTGACCATGGTACCTGGTGAAGATATTCTCTCTCCTCAAGACAATGATGACTGCACTAGTTTCACGATGGAATTGAAAATATCCCAGGATGAATTGTTGAATGGAAAAAACATTGAAGAGTTAATTGTAAAGAATTTGATTGATAGACATAGCAAATTTTCAGTGTAACTGTCATAGTGGTTCATCTCTGCATTAATTTCAGAGTTTGCAATAATCATGTTTTAATTTTGTGGGAGGAGTTAATTTATGATCACGTGCATTTGCATGCAAAATTAAATTTCTGGCGGGTATAAAAGTTCAGCTGGAGCTGCAAAATGATTTCTCCATCCACTCCCAGTACTCATGCTCACAATGACACTGTGGCCTCAGAGTCACCAACTGACAGAGTTGAGAAACTACTAAAGAAGTATAAGGTATTTCAACAAGGCTACTACAAAATATTCTGTCTTTACTCCTGACCATCCACTCTACTGACTCAAGTCTCAAAAAGCTGCTGCCAGTAACAGGCACAAAGAAACTGATGAACCTAACAATTTATATGTGAGTAAATTTATTGTGCTACATTTTAATAACATTCTAAAGGGGTTCATTTGTATTAATAAAATCCAGTCAAAAGAGCTGGACTTATGGAATGTCCTAAATGATGAGCTTCAGGCTGAAGGATTCAAGACAGTACTGTTCA
Organism: Tethya wilhelma; assembly: GCA_964030475.1. Classification (NCBI taxonomy): domain Eukaryota; kingdom Metazoa; phylum Porifera; class Demospongiae; order Tethyida; family Tethyidae; genus Tethya; species Tethya wilhelma. The sequence continues at coordinate 3,582,151 of CAXIPT010000001.1, forward strand.
CTAGGCCCACTGCTTCTCAAGATGGTATGGTTCAATATAATATGAGACTACATTGTTTATAACCTATTGTCATTCACAGCCGGCTGTATTATGCTGAGTCTCTCATCAAGTGTTGCACTTAGGGATACCATCCACTGTCTTCTTGAAGAGAAAAAACAGAAAAAATCTGTCCTACAAGACTTGCCCAGCTCCAGTACACCCCACACACCTCGTGTTTCTTTCCAACTACCAGAATCGCCAAGCAATGAAGACACTTCCTCTACACAAAGCTCTGGCTCAATCACTCAGCATCTTCAATCACAACTTGCCAAACTCAAGTATGAGAATGCAAGACTGAAAGTTGACCTGCAAAACAGGTGAGTGGATTTCACCATAGCTATAATTCAAAGTGAATACTACCTTACCTATAGACCCGAGCTACATGAGATGCACAGATATCACAAGGTGGCCCAGGAGCTGGAGAAAGAGTTTGAGGAAACCAAGTAATAAGTTTGTTGTAAGTTTCTAGTTGGTGGTAGTAGGTCAAATGCTAGGTTTCTACATACAGGAGCTTGCTTTCACTAGAACAAGAAGACTTATTGCAATCTCAAAAACATGTCAAGGTAGAATATAATGTGTACCTGCTTGTAAGAATAAATAATGATTGTTGTTTGACTACTACAGCAAGCATGTTCATTACTGCAAGTGTCTACTAGTGAAGAGATGCTGCCCAGGCTGTGTGAGATGGTTGATGGAAGAAAACAACTAGAAAAGGTATTGCTTTGTTGTGTTGTCTCATTGCTTTAGCTGTCACATACCTCTTCCCTGTTTCTAGTGGCTAACCAGTGTTGTTAGTATTGTGAGCCCAACCAGCAGTGGTAAGAAGAGAACCAGTTCCTCTAGAACCAGTGATATTACCACAAGGCATGACATATGGTGTGGAATCACATGGGATCAGGTGATTCTAACGCTACAAGAATGGAAAGAACATCTCAGAGGTTTAAAAGTGAGCCCAACCTGTTTGTATTACCAGACTCACTAAAGCCTAACTACAGGAATTGGAGGAAGCGGTGTCTGATGTGTATCTTCACCTTGAGCTATCATCATGCAAGGATGGCGAGAGAGAGACGTTTGATGTCAGTGATAGTGATGGTGGGTTGACATGTATGGAGATGGCTAAACTGCTAAGGAATTGGCTTGTTGGGAAGGGACATCTCAAGGTAAGCACATTAAAATATTTTCTGCAATGGTTCATTTTACAATTGTTTTCAATTGTTCTACAAGCATGCCAGTTCAAAATTATTAATGGAAATGGTCAGACACTTTCAGCATTTGTTTGGGGTTTCTAAACTAAGTGGTGTCTACCCTGCCATGAGCAGAGTTTACCAACAGCTAGAAGAGAGCAAGAACATCATAAAACACTTAAAATGCTCCCTCCACCTTGGTACGTCTTTCAGATATAGATCGGTATAAGAGCACCAGTGATCACGCCACAGTTATTTCCTACAGATAAGGACAGCTCCAACCATCAGTTGATGTCAACAGTGGAATACTTAGCAGCTGGAAAGAATGGGGAACTACTAATGGCTATTCACAAGGACTTTGGTTCAATGGACACATGGGAGTGAGTTTGATCAGTACCTCAAATATTCAATATTAGACCATTCTATTTTTGTACATGATGCAGAGTTGTTGAGAAGCTACACTTATGCAAAGAATTCTTTCCAGCATTTCAAACAGTCACCACACAACTGCTGGACATGCTTGGTAAGGGATCAACTATTATTTTAAAAGAAGACAAGCAGAGAGATTAAGAAGTACCTGTGTATATACCAATCAGGTGTGGAGTCTCTCGGTGGTATTGTTCCTGCTGTTCAAGATTTGCTAGGCCTATAGATAACAACTGAACAGTGAACACTTGTATCGTTATCAAGAGGGTCGGTGATCATGTTCAAAGTCAGTGTATGTATGATTACAAATTATCACATCAGCTATCACAACTTTTACTTTATGGTGAACTATTGTTTCTCGGTAGTTCTAGTCCAACCAATCTCGCACTTTCTTCAACAGATCTCTCACCTTTAGCTTGATACAGTGCCAATAGTTCCTGCAGAATACACACATGCATGTGACTGACAGTTGGGAGTGCACCATGGGCCATAGACTCATGTATTTTAGAGTGTCTTTAATAATAGATGATAATGCTCACTCTGTGTCTTCTTGAAGACTCAATGTAATAAAGATAAGTGCTTAAGAGTTTCTGTTGTTGCTCAATCAATTTGACGTCTTTGCATGTGCCATGACCCCTAACTTCACCAGCAATATATTGCCAGGTCTGGTTGTTTTTGCCCTACAAAATAGAGTAAATGTTACTCTTGAGATAATGTATTCAAATGGGAACATACCACTCCGTCTGACCTCCCCAGCTCCCTGAGGATTCTTCTACAAATGTGCAACGTCTTCATGTCATCTCTGCACTGTCCACGTGGGCAATTAAACTTTGACCCCTAAAATGCTGACTTGGTAAGTAGGAGGTCACAAGACTCTGGTTTTGCATCACCCACTGACTGTCAACGGCTACAATTTGAAGATGGCTGTGGATTTCTCTGTAAAGTCTGGTAAAATATTAGCTCTGATTGGAGACGAGGTTTGTTCTTTACTTTAATCAGTACCTTTAGTTGTGGTCTTGAACTTGATGTGAAAATACAGGACACTTGTACTGGGTTTCTCTTGGGAGGTATTGGAGAGATCAACAACAAGAGACAAGCAAACTTTTTGGTAGTGGATAAAGGTAGGTATAACTGTCACTATACAGTGAGAGCACTAGAGTGTGGGGTTGCATTGTTTTGAAATGTGAAAATGAGTGGGACTAGAAGCTGATCTGTTGGTTGCAGGGAGTCAAGCAAGCCCAGACTAGGTCTACAGATAGAGCTTCTTGTTATGCATTATTGCAAAGGCTGTCAGACTGTTGTGTATATGAGTAGTCACATGATTAGCAATGAATGTAGCCAGTTGTTCGATAGTCAATAGGGAGAATGGTCTTGGGATGTTTTGTTACAAGAGAAGCTCCATTGAAAGATTGACAATATGATTGTTTTGTGTCTCTATAGAAACCGCCGTTAGTGAAATCGAAGAGACGTTTAGAAACTTCACCACACGTTCTGATATCTCAATAATCTTGATCAACCAAAATGTGAGTGCAATATTAATGGGAATTTTACAACTTAATCTCCATCTAGAAAAAAATCGAATATTTTTCAAAATTTCAAGCACCATTAGGAAGCACTTGTTCTTTTGACTGCTTTTCCAGCTTCCTACACCTTGCCAGTCAAAAGTTAATTACTTTTGGCCCATAATAAAAGTGTTGCATGCATGAATCTCATTATTTCACTTCTGGCAGCATTATCCAGATGGACTTCAGTATAGATGGAAAATAGAGTAGTAGTTGATGGTTGCTTCTATTTCTTATCAGATTGCTGAGATGATCAGACATCTGTTGGATCACTACGAAAAGCCTATTCCAGCAGTGCTAGAGATTCCATCTAAAGACCATCCTTATGATCCTTCAAAGGACTCAATTCTCAGAAGAGCCAAGGTAAGCTAAACCTGTGCCTATTCTCTGGTGAATCTGCCAGTCTTATAGGCTTGGAGGAGGTATGACAGTAGAGTAGCCTCGTACCCAGGCCACTCCCTCTTTTAGTGTTTTTTTAGTGTGAAACACTAAAAACAGGGAGTGGCCTGGGTACGAGGCTAACAGTAGAGTGTGTCTTTGCTTAGCCAGCATAGAGGTGCCCATGATCAAGTCCTATTGTTGGGGTCACATAGAATGCAATCTAACAGGCTTGCCAGCTAAGATGCTCCTTATCAACTGTTATCAACTGTTGTATACCTCCACCACCTAAATAAGTCTGGCCCATTACACTGGCTTTTGCAGCAGTTTATTAACTAGTCCTGGATCATGTAATTCTAGACCCTCTCTCTCTCTCTCTCTTACATGTTGAGAGTTAAGATGACGTGCTTTGTGTTATTAAACTTGAATGTGTTGTTCTGTAGGGTATGTTCAATGCAGATGACTTTCGTTAACAAACTGACAAAAACTGTACTGAGTTTATCATTATGTTGCATAGTTAGTTTTGTTGTTGTTGACATAGTATATATATTTCAATTTTTGTCACCTACTCTGTGGGGCCGGGGGTGTGTAAGTTATGGATGACTCGTAATGCGCATGCGCAAAATCACGTGTACAAATTTGCTGTTTTCAGCACAGCCAACCTCTGAGCCAGAGCTCCTCTGAGCCAACCAAGCGTCATCTTAGATGGATATGACGATGTCATCGAGGTCGTCCTCGTCCTCGTCCTCGACAATCCAATTTGGTTTTTTAAGTTATCCTACAGGACACAACGCCAAGGTGGATCTTGATGGAAGATCTGCATGGAGAGCAATTCCGCAAAACGATGATTATGCAGGTGGAATTGTGTATGGCCATCCGTTATCGGGACGCTCCAAGTTTGAAGTAGAACTCCTTGGAAGTTCTTACCGTTTTGGTACTTTTAAAATAGGGATTGCTGGTCATGCAGCAGGTAGACCGTATTATATACCGTCTATAGCAGAAACTGCAGAGTCTCATTTAGTGTGGTTAGGGGATGGAGTCTACGGTGACACTGACTTCATCCCATGCAAGGCCAGAAGATATTCCACTATCGATTTGCATGACTTAAGACCAGGTTGCAGAGTTGGATTCAACATTACAAGTGATGGAACACTTCGATTCTCAGTCAACGGCTACAACCAAGGGGTTGCAGCCAGAAATGTTTATAAACAAGGATTGGTTATCCGTCCAGTAGTGGATCTTTTTGGAGGTTGTCATGTTCGTATCACCCTAGCATTAACCAGTCAGTTGATTAGTAATCAAATTATAATGATTTTGTGCTCCTGACGAATTTTTTAATCCCAAACTGTACGTGTTTGTTTTTGTCAATTGCAGAGATGGGTGTAAACCATGTTTCACTTCAAGACCGTTGTCTAGAAGTCATATCTGAATCGCTGGTTGCCTCATCAGCCATTTCTACATTGCCAATCCCTACATGGTTCCAAGAGCAGCTAAAATTCTACGTGCCACCATCTATACCCAGACTTCCATCACCTCCTAAGCAGGACCACTCAAGGAGGAAGAAATGGTTGAAGATTTTCTTCCGCAGAAGATGATGCCCCAAATTAGAAAATTACTGTATCTTATCTTGTCTTATCTGTATCGTATCTTGTCACTTATTAGTCTTTTGTAAAAAAATCATAATATTTTATTGTGCTTTGTTTGCTTTTTATTCAGAAATATATAGGAAAAAATGTTTAAGCTTCAATGTGTAATAATCTCTGTACCTAGTGACCATGAGGCAGTGCTTGTGGAAACAGTTAGTGTAGTAACAATGTACCACAAATCCCACAAAACCACATCAACTAAATAGCTCAGACTGCAGTCCAACCACCATCTATTGGTAAAGTTGCACCAGTCAGCTGCTTTGCTTCTTCACTGCACAAGAAACCCGCTAAAGCAGCAACCTGTATAATATGAACCTCTTTAAATTCTGCTACAATACAGCAGCTGCTACTAACTCACCTCTTCTGGCAATACAAACTGTTTGGATGGATGCTTTCCTTGACAGAGCACAACCTGTAAAACCAAAATGGGGGTTGTCAAATTCATTTTAAAAAACAACTTATACTATTAGTCCAACCTTTGCTTCTTCAAAACTTATTCCTTCTTTTTCAGCAATTGCTTCAATTTGGGGGATAATCACTAGATAATGGAGAAAAACATGCATTCAATTTCCGCAATCTTAAGACTTAGTACAAAAAATATACTAAGAGAAGAGAGTGTCAAACCATCATATATGAATGTCTTTGGAAAAAGTCAGAATTTGATGAAAATTACTGTACATGGTTTTCTAGAATAATTAGTGGTGATCTGTAGCTAAGCATCAATATAAGGCACGACTCAAAATCACCAACCACACAATATGCATAATATAGTGGGTTAGACACTACTTTGTTTTACTCTTGTACACACCTACTTACAAGGAGTGAGTACCCAACCTGGGCACACTGCATTGCAAGTAATTCCAGTACCAGCTGTCTCCAATGCAACCACCTTCAAGTTCCAACACACAGAACCATTGATAAAAAATTAAATTTACACCTTAATATAATAGGTCTGATAGATTATGCTTAAACTTATTTCACTAGTCAGTTTTAAAACTTTGTATACAGACGTTTTGGTCGCTAGTATTCAGTAGACCTAGCCTCGTTCCTGGGCGAAGGAGAAGCTTTGAAAATATTTGCGAAGGAGGAGCCTCATCTAGTCGACTGGGTGGTCATTTGTCAATTTTCGTTCCCAGGCTTCTCCTTCACAAATATTTTTGAAGTTCCCAGGTGTAGCCTCGTTCCTTCCTTACCGTGAGTGTAAGGTCAAAGGTGAGAGCCTGGGAACGAGGCTACCCAGGTGGAGATCCTAGCCCAACCTCGAGATAACACTTCAAGAACGATAGAAGAGCCAGGAATGTTTGGCGAGGGCAGAGCTGTTGAAGTCACTGTTCTTCACGGCATGTTTGTGTTCTGTCAACCTTTGACCTAGCCTCCTACCAGTTTGACCAACATAGCAGGCCGAACAGTCGGCACAGGGGATCCTGTAGACCGGTCTAGGATGTCAAGCTTGTCCTTCGCATCAGGGAAGATTTGCTTCAATGTCCTGTGCAGTCTGAAGCAGGTTCTGATTTCAAGAGAGGAAAGGATTCTACAGATGCACTCTGAGAGGCCACGAACATATAGGACTACTGCTCATTTGTATTTACACCTTATCATTTCCTGTTACCACAATATTCACTGATGATGGTCTGCTGAATACTAGCGGTCAAAACGTCTGAATAAAACATTTCAAAACTGACTAGTGAAATAAGTATAAGAATAATCTATCATGTCTCGACTTAGTCACAAAAGTATCTTTGCAATGTACATTCTTACCTTGGAGAGCCCAACAATGCCATGTTTAGAAGCCACATAAGCAGACTTGTTGACCGAACCAACCATGCCATGAACTGAAGCGATGTTGACTATACGGCCCCAACCTAGCACACAACACAACAGGTACAATTCACTATAATTATACTGATAGGGAACAACACAATACTCTACATCAAGAGTGAACTCTCACACACCTCTGCTCCTCATTCCCTTTACTGCTAAACGAATGGTGTGGAATGCTGCTGACAAATTGAGTGCTATTACTTTGTTGTACATTTCAGTTGGGAAATCTTCAACAGGCGATACAAACTGGCCACCTGTGGAATGCAATGAGTTGTTAATATGTCAGATGCATTTGCAATGCAGTACAGTAGTACCTGCATTATTTACGACTATATCAGGTGTATGGCCAAACTTTTGGCCAGCAAACTCAAACATAGATTCAATTTGCCCTGGGTCACAGAGATCAGCTCCATGATGTTCTATTTGCTTGGCTCCCATTGCTCTACAGTCATCTAGGGCAGATGTAATTTCTTCAGGCTCTCCAAACCCATTCAGAATGATGCTGTGACCCTTTCCAGACAGCATCTGTGCCATTTTAAGAAAGCAAGGTTATATTGCACCAATATAACATTGTGTTGATCAATACCTTAGCTATACTTAGTCCTATACCTCGAGTAGAGCCCGTGATCAGAGCTAGCCTTGCCATAGCTCTTTATTCCAATTGATGCCCAGCAGAGCTTGAACTTTGCACTGCAAGGGGGTGTGGTAATCTCACATGTTGCACTCTATGCTCATAATGGTAATTATACAAATACTCAAAAAGGCATGAGAATCCAATCATATAACTCTAAGAAAGTCAATTCAGTCTGCACTACATGCACAAAGACTAGTCCACTACAGTTTCAGGGAGTTCAAAATCACTTGAGTCATCTTGTACTTCTTGCACGTCAGCAATAAGAGTAGTATACGTCATTTCATCTGCAACTGCAAAAGTTTGGAAGAACACACAATTACGGTCTCACTTCACTACTCCACCATACATTGTAGTGTTCCATACCTGCTGTGGGGTCCTGGTCATCAACAGTCACTGTTGGATCACTGATGCACACAGTGGTAGTTGCAGGCATTTTGTAGCTAGGATCGATCATCCACGAGGGAAGAGTCGATGGGGGCTGTGAGGTCGAGGGCAGTCCAGCCACACGCTCACGTTTTACAGTAGAACCTGAGCCTGGTTTCTTACTCTTTTCATAACGACTGTCCAACTTCTGAATGAACTGGTTCATAACTGTGTGAGTGAGTGTACAGTCAGGTATATAGAATTAGTGAAAAACCAGAAACATACATTCTGATCTCCAAAGCAGTTGGTGGGTGACTATTTTCTCCCCGTTCTCTGAATCAGACTCCTCAGTCATCAGAGCTGGTGTCACTTGCTCCCAGTACCTTGCTTCAGATTCACGCACAAACTTCTTTCTCCTAAAGGTAAAGTGGAGCCACAAAAGTAAGAGGACAACCTACCTAGACCGCACCACTTGCGACATCAAGTATCAAACAATAACAACACACCTATCAAATGATCTCTGCTGACGTGCTCTGTACTTTCTTTTCTTTCGTTGTTCAGCTGCCTTCTCCTGGCGTTCTGGTAGCTCCTCAATCCCAAGACGGCGTCGTGACTCATAGTAGCGATGAACAGCACGCTTTATCTCCTTCACAGTGTAGATTCCACTGGTGTCATTGTACACACTATCAATGAGTGAGTCCGTCACACGCTGATTGGCCGGGCTAAGGAACCTGAAAATGAGATGAAACCACAGACAATAATTATGAACAAGAAACAATGATGTTAAGATGATGTATATACCTTTCGTCAATTTTGAAATCCAAATTGAGAGAGTGATAGGTAGACCGAACTTTACTCTACAACATCAATTTTGTAAAAGGGAACAAGTCAAGTTATTAAATACTCAAAAGCGATTATAGTACACAGAAATTTAATATGTACAGAGAGTGACACTTACACACAATTCCCGTGGCAGTTTCTTTTTCTTCCCGTCACTTCCAGCACTCAAATCCAGTGCAGAAACCTGGAGCTGTTGGGATGGACGGATCGGAGTACCAAGACCTGGCGAGAGTTGCTGGGGTGGTTGAGGTGCCTGCTGCTGGTGAGTCTGTTGTTGAGTCTGTTGAACTTGATTCTTGACCGCATCTTCTTGGGCCTTCTGTTGAATCAAGCTGTTCAGGGTCCTCTCGATAGCATCCAGTCGTTGGTTTATGGCCTCTGTCTGCTGGGCAAGCTGAAGTTGACATTGAAATTGTTCCAGTGCTTGCTGTTGAGCGTTGAGGATTTCTGTCAGGTTGAGTGAATTAGATGCAATGTTTAGAAGTGCAGTGGAAGCTCTGTCAGTGATTGAGGCTGCTGCCCCACTGTCTTGAACGGAGATGCTTGCACCAACAGCTGGGGGGATGGCATGTGTATCTGTCACGTTTACAGTAAGCTGGGGCGGTTGTGGGAGCGGTACAGGACTCACGGGGGCTACATTCGGGAGGGAGACTCCACCAACGTGTTGAACAATCGTTTGATGAACTGGTTCTGAGGTGCTCACGGAGAGAGTCTCAGCTACCGTAGTCGGATGAATATCCGAGATATCTGGTTCTTGAGATGCGGACATATCTCGAGAGACAAACGAGAAGTGTCACAAAAAATGGCCGACCGTATTCTTTTGTGACGTGAGAGTCACGTGCGAAATTTAATAATCACAGGGTCAAGTTTAGTTTTCCCCATTTGACCAATGTGCAGATGCATCATGTCTTCCAAGTTGAAAAAGGGTTTCCAGCGTAGCTTTAGCTACACCAACAGCGAAGAACATCCTAATAACGACTCATTGGAATCTTCTCAATCGTTCAGACGTAGAAATTCAATCTTTCACTCTGCGTGGAACATTCTAACCAGACAAAACAAGAAGAAAAAGATATCATCATCTGTGTCTTCAGTGGTGTCTGAGGCAGGCTCTGAGCTAGAGCTACCCGATGCTCAGTCGAATGAAGATACCTCTTCATTTACAAGCAACCAGAAGCACGAAGATGCATGGTTACAAGCATGCTATAATGCTGTGGCTTTGCTGTTGTTCTTCATCACTGGGTGTGTCGTATTGGCAGTCTATTATATTTTGGAGCCATTTCTTCATCCTCTACTGTGGGCTGTTCTGTTTGGAATGGTTTTTCACCCATTCAAGCATGCAAGCACCTGGCAAATCAAACAGTGGTTGATAAATCTTGACTGTAACGGTGTTCCACTCACTGTGGGATTGGTGCTCTCACCATTTGCCTTCTTCAATTGGCTTACACAGTACTTTGAGTATGTATTCATATCTAGCTGGAAGACCATAACCGCGTTGGTTGTTTTCATCGTATCAGTTTTTGTTGCCTACATCCTTCATTTGTCAATGTATATTCACAGTCTGGTGGAGCTAATCTACAATTTCTTCAGTCACATCAACCGCATATCCTCCCAAACAGTACTATTGCAGGTAGGTGTTTCAATTGATAAACAAAACCTCTCTTTTGTATTATCGTAGTGCTTCTCTCTCATCCCCTTTTCCCTCTCCAGGTTGTTTCCCTTGCTTTTGCGTTCGTCTTGCTTGTTGCACTGCTAACAAAGCAGTCGCAGCACTTCAAAGCAATGAAGGTGCTCTCTGTGTGTGTATGGTTCCTAGCTCTCCTCAATGTTGGTGTCTACTTGCTGGGAATAGTAGCCGTACCCATTGTCATTACTGTGTTTGGATTGGCCTCACTTGTTAATCTGCTTTGGCCTCTAATCAGAGATGCCTGGAAACAAAGGAAGGGAACTAGACCACGGGGCATTCTCAAGAAAGGGCTCTTTCATCAGGCCACTGAATCGTTGGGTATATTTAGTAGTCTAACAAATAATGCAGACAAGGAACTAGTGAATGAAGAAGATGAAACAGTTTTGCGTGCTGTGACGATTACTTCAGACAAAATTCAAGATGAAGCTATTGTTGTTAGGGAATGTTCTGATGAGGAAAAGCAACTGAAATCAGTTTCGTTTGGACCAACAGAGGCCCTTCCTCCATCTATGCTAAGAAGGAGGAACAATTCGGACAGCCCTGTTAGCAATGCTGGTGATCAGCCTGATGGGAGATTTCTTCACCAAAAATCAGCAATGGCCACAGGTGGAGCTCAAAGTAATCATGTTTTCCTAATCCTACTTATTGCTTGTCTCATAGTCACATTTTTGAAGTACCCTGTTCTGCTACTCTGCCTTGTCCCATTTATCATTTGGTGTGCTTTGAAGCGAGCAATCTTTTCAGCAATTGATCAAGAACATTTCTTTTTGAACACTTGGCCCAAATTCAAAGAGTGGCTCAAATGTAAACAGTGGATCCTCTTTCCCTCTCCAATGCCCACCATATTCAACTCGTTCCTCTATCTTGACAAGAAAGTCTTGAATGCTAGCAAGGCAATGGTTGGCAGCCTTGTGAGTGCTTTCATCATCATCTTCATGATGGTGCTGATGGTGACTGGTGTGGTGTTCTTCTTCTTTGAGGTTCAAGTGGAGGTGACTCACTACCTGACTGTGGGCATTACAGTCTGGAATGGATCAGTTGCTAGCAGTGTGTATGGCTCTGAGTAAGTTTGATACATGTTGCATTCATACCTTGCATTTAGTTATTAATGTGTTTTTAGATTAGTAAAGTCGGTTGAGAAGAATGACAGTCTCCAATATACTCTCGAAGCACTTGCAAATCAGAGCTATGTCTACGGAAGAGAATGGATTGCCAATAAGGTTTGGTCATACCATTGTAATTCTCTGTATAATTCTGCCTGTGAATAACTGTCCAACAGATCCATTCTCTAGTGAGTGACTCCAGCAACAACGCCAGTGCTATAGCTATAGAAGCAAGGGTTTTAGAGCTCTTTGATCAGCTCTATCAGTCTTACATCCTCAAGGTAAGACAGACTGGATGGCTAGTGTACATGTTGACTTGAATGAATTGAAATTTGTACAGAATACCTCATTTGTGGGTCCTGTGTTGGCATCAGTTGATGCAGTTGAAGACTCTGTGCAAAGAGATAAAATGCTAGTGGAAATCAAGAACATCTTGTCCAACAATCTAGAGACCATTCTATCAGTATGTACACTGATTTTGTCATTATTATAATACATGTATGTCAAGTGTTATCTACATGTACAACCTATAAATGTCATGCTCAGGTGCTGAAGTCAGTGTGGTCGATTATATCAGAGAACATGACAGTTGCTCTCTCTTCTTTCTCTGCATTAGTGCAACTACTCTTTACTGGCAGTTCTGCATTGTTCAACCTAGTAAGTTGGATACATGTAACTGCATTACAATTATGGTTAATGGCCATTGTCTCTTATCTCTCTTTCAGGTTGTATTTATCACTGCTCTGTTTTACTTGCTGAGCTATTCTGAAGCAGAGTACCTTCCTGTAAAGTGGATTAAAGACCTTCTTCCAAATCTTATAGTTCCCTCCACTACTGAGACTGATGAAGAAGATGAAGGGTTCTCTAAAAAGGAACAGGATGAAGCATTTTCAAAAGCCATTAGGTGCATTGAGCTAGTGCAGAATGTTGTTATAGCCAACTAAAACAACACAGCTCCCCTCCTTTTAGCTTGTCATAACATGTTCTCACATGCACACACTATATCATTTGGTAGGAGTGTATTTCATGCTTCTCTGAGGAGGGCCTTCTTCTCTGGCTTGTACACATGGCTCATTCATACAATGTTTGGAATGCCAGTGTCCATTCTTCCATCTGGTATGTTCAAACTTGTGTACCACTCACCACTGTAGAGACTCATGTTATCACTCACTGCCTCTTCCTCCCTTCCTACTCTCCAGTGATAGCAGGTATAGCTGGTGCCCTCCCATTTGTTGGTTCCTATTGGGTGACTCTACCAGCAGTTCTTGAGCTGTGGCTGATTGAAGGATGGGCTTTGTCTGCTCTCCTGCTGTTCTTGCTCTCCTTGGTTCCAGTCTTTTATGTCGACACACTCATCAACAGTGAAATTGAAGGGTACCTAACATTACTACAGTCGTGTACACAGCCTAATTAAATTGTGCTATGATAGTCATTGTGTATTTGTCTCCTAATTTGGCAGGGGGCATCCCTATTTGACTGGCTTGGCAATAGCTGGTGGGATATACTTTGCTGGTCTAGAAGGGGCTATATTTGGTCCAATCCTCCTATCGTGTCTCATCTTCTTTGTTGACTTCTATGGCGATGTATTCAACACCTGATCCTGATTGTACCTGCACACAGCAGTTGCATGAACACTTAAATCTTGATATCTGCACACAAGTCATGATGGTAGTTATATAGTATAATAATTATATGCTGCATTTTTGAACACACTCTTTATTTTACTCTCAAATAATTATAAGGTACACAATAATTATTATAGCACGCAAACATTTAAATGTACACAATAAAAAATGTCATATAAGGCTACGATTCTTTGTGAATTGGGTGGGTAAATACTAAAGTGTCAGAAGGTGCTGGAGAGTTGGAGCCAAATGGGATACTATTCGACTGAAATGCTGTTGCTAACAGCCAGCCATGCTGGGTGAAAAGATTAAGCACAGTCGTGTGTGGCAGTGGGTTGTCTATGAACCTGCATGGAAGAAGAGAGAGAAAGATGAAGCTTACATGTAAACATTAGGCACATTTTTTTTTTACTGTCAGAACTCACATTCCCCTATCATCAGTGACTTTCTTCGATGATGGTGAAGAGAGTTGAGTCACTAGCACTGTACCAATGTCACCATTGACCCGAATGCCCTTGTTCACAAACACGTCGACTGTGGCATAGTGGATTTCAGGAACTTGAGGAACTATACATTATGGAAGTGTTTGTATGTAACCAGTTGTGTGAAATGTATGTTGTGTACACCAAAATCTACACAATAAACAAGACACTTTTGTGCACTCAAGTGATTCGCTACATCAACAGTAAACAAAACATACGTTCAGATCGATACTGTTCAAGAAGAGACTTCACTTTCTTGACCCACTCCTCCTATGAAGAGAGCAAACACAGCCACCATTATGAAGGGAAAGCCACAATGTGATAATGGTTGAGCATTGCAAAGACATACCCGTTTGGCAGCTGTCGGAGCATTGAACACATAGTCCCGTCCCTTGGTTATCAGCTTGAAAATGAATCCATACTGTACAGTAACACAAAATGTGTATACAACTTTAAACCACGCCATCTTGAGAGCATTATATCAAACTAGTAGTGCATCTAGCACTCCTAGTCGTCCAGATCTAGTCACCTAGATTTTTCATTATTTTGCTAAGTTTGATATTTGAATCCAACCTTTGCTGGATCTTTTTGAGACTCATGATAGTCTTCATAGGCATCTTCAATGTCTTCGCCAAAGATGGTGCCTGCTGGTGTGCTGTCCTGTACATGTGGTAGTTGGATTCAAGATTAAAACGATAGCTTTAGTATTTTATATTGACATACAGAATCACTCTTGTAGTATCTGAACATCTTGTCACTCAGTATACACCATCTCTTCTTCCATCCCTATACGTACAAATGAAAAAATAATAATCAGACGAGATATATAAATTTTCAACTTCAACAAGATACTCAGTGATAACGTATTACTCTAGCATCTCATGGGATAGTAGAGTGAGAAGCAATAACAAAGGAAAGCCCTTTCATACAAAGGCCTCCCTCACACTAGTCAAGGCATCTGTGGTTTAGGAACACAAATTTATACATGCTGTACTCAAGTTTTACTTTTGAGGCATCCTGTCCTCCTCTCTTGTCCAGCCATCCACTCATTGTAATGTCAGCCTGTAGTTCGGAAGAAATACTTCGCAAATTATAGAGCTCAGCACAACTATGTAGCTATATGGACGACTGATGGGGTTGTGTGTGCATCACAAGTCGGCACATACAGTCTCATAGTCTAAAACACAGGCCCAAATTCACGCAATTTCAGCTAACAGCCGTCAGTCCGTTCACTTCCTTAGGCAGTTGTGTAATATTAAATGTCTTACCATTTTTACGTCATCAAAAAAACAAACAACCCGACTACAGCACTTTCTCTTTTCTGCTCTTCTTGGCTTCATAAGGTTGTACTTTGACCTTTAATTTGGCATTACATCATTATGTGCCGGATTTCCGGGAAGTTGAATAATCTTATTTAGCGAAAGAAATTCTTTAACTTCTTGGAAGGTTCAAGCATGTCTCGTTTCTAGAATTCTGTGGATTTTGGTGATTTCAAAGAACTTGATAACAATTCCCAAACGATAGATATTTGTTGTTGGTGTTGTTCTGTAAGGTAGCTACTAAACTCTGCTCTTACTGGAGGCTGTAAAGTTCTACTGAAACAGAAAATAGCACAATTCTTCAGGGGAGAGTTCTTCAAGTTCACCAGTTTCCAGGAGAAAGCCAAAAGAGTCTTCTTTTGTGTTCCGCGGGCGTGCTTCGTATTCTACTGAAATTTTAATTGTGAGTTAGTTTTAAGTGAATTTGGTGTTGTTGTTTGTAATATAAACACATACCTAGAGTAACTCTTCCCATCATGTAATTATGTACTTGTCTTTGCACAGTAATTACCACAACCCTTTAATGTCATACATTTGTTATTGGCTAGGGTGATACAATGTATTAAAGGATGCTGATTCTGGCTGTGTATTGTGTTTCATTTTAGCTTGGCAACCTACAACAATAGTGTTAGCTCACCCCTGGGGTTGTTATGATAAATTTCTCCATTTACCCTTTGGTTGTTTGTGATTTGTACCAACTGTAAAAAAAAAAGTTTCGTCTATCAGTTTGCCTCCCCTTTAGCTCCCTATAGCCGCATTAATTCAGTAGAGAACTGTTGTATCTGTCTAAGGTGCTTGGCATTCTTCAGATCCTCTTCTTAACAGTCCCATTGAACACTACTATAGAAACTCAGCTGCATGAGCTGTTTATTCACTGGAATGTTTGTTTGTAGTGGACTTTAATACTCCAGTTGTAAAGTGAAACATTCCCCAGGAGATTGTCAGTTGCTGCGGGTTGTTGGCCATCATCTGTGGCTTTTACGGTCACTCATTTTGTGGCCTGCTTTGTGTGTTGTTCTGACCATACTTTGTGTCACCTAATTATCATGGAAAGGTCATGCTTAATGATGTGTGTGGGTCATTGCAGATGGCTCTATGGGAGAAATCAATGCGACTCCAAGGTCCTTTGTTGGAGCAGATGAAGTCACTGTATGGCCCCAAGTTCCCCATTGAAGTCAGACACTACTTGGCCAACTGGATTGAATCCCAGTCATGGTATGAAGCTAGTTCTCTCTCTCGTCTTCTATTTTGTAGTGGTAAACCACTTCCTTCATATGTAGAAAACACATGCACAGGCACAGTACTACCTGGTCTGTTTACTCCATTGTGTGTATACCAGTTCTCCCTTATGTACAGTATTATCTGCATTGTGTATTTTGATGTTTTATTGTACAGATAGTTGGATACTATATCATTTTTTCCATCATAAGATAAAAATAATGATTGCCCCATCTCCCTTTCCCCCCCCCCCCTTCTTTCAGGAGTGATGTGGAACCAGATAACCCTAGTCATGAAGCAGATGCTAGGAGACTCTTTGATGGAATGCTTCAGGCCCTTCAAGATGTGAGTAACTGCTGACTGTGCATTGAACTCTTGCTGTAATGGTCTTAGGTCATCTACAATACTTGTTATTGTGTAGAACTAAATTTCCTGCTTCTGGGGTAATTGGTTGCATTCTTAGGGGGACTGTCCCTAGTTTAGTCTGGGTTTCAGTGGTTTGCTGTGAAATTTCTTTTTCCTACATGTTTCTATCTGGAATTCAAGACCATTGTGGTCACTGAAAGCACACATTATTTATAACCACTTGAAAAACACATTTGCTAGAGTAGCTTGAATGGTAAGTGAAACGTGGCTTGAATCCTTCTTTCTTTCACATTACAGTTGATTACAACTTATGCTACTAACTTCATCACTAAGACTCAATTGGAGGCACTCTACACACACATGACAGTGAGTTGTTGGGCCGCAGAAATAGAGTTTATGTTCACGTGTATTACATTGCATACACAATGCACATATGTACCTACTAGAATGAGTATTATCAACAACCTCTTGAGTTAGTACGGATGGTACAGCACTGCCTCTACAAAGAGGCTGAGTTAGTGGAGAAGCAAGAGCAGCTCAACGTGAGTCCCTTCTTATCTTGATGCATATGAAAATGAGGACGATAATGAGATGTAGCTAGTAGTAGCAAACACATTCCACAAGCCAACACACCATGATATCTGCTCATCAAATCACACATGCACACATGTGTACACTAACTCCACAGGCTCCATCTCCAATGGCTCGACAACCTCCTTCCAATGAATCTCAAATCCAAAAACATATCACAAACATTCTTTCAAAAACAGAGGTACACACTTAATACTCTGCATGCTGTAGGTATCAACGTGTATTGTACACTATAATGCACAGAACTTTTCTGAAAAAATATTTCAACTATGTAAGCAATGAATATGTACTTAAACCCTCTTGTGTGTAGGCAATGGAGGGAGCATTTAGAGGGCTCTCTGCTAGGTTAGAGAACTTCATGCTTCAGTACCAGGAATCATATCAGATTGAAGGTATGTTGGAGAGGGAGGGATAGGGTTGGGCCCTCCAATCAGCATGATTATTGTGTACCTAGTACTGACTTCATCCCACTAATTCAACAGCAGGGGCAGTGTCTGTCTTTACTGGGGTGTAATGTAAAATGTAAGATGATATAACCCCACCATAAACAAAAATAGAAATTACTTATACCATGATTTATATGTAAAGGCATTGAGAACTAGGCTGGTCTATGCAGTAACTGTAGTAACTCTGCTTTGGTGTAAATGTGTGTCTGTGTGTGTGTGAAAGAGAGATAGAGACATAAAATTCCCAGAGAATAGGCAATGAACCAAAGTGTGGTTGATATTGGGAGGAAATTATGTATGTGCTATGGATATTCTAGGAAAGTGGTTTGTTTCATGCCTACACATGGAGGAAACAGCTCCTAGTTCCAGATAGATTTAGGATGTGGACATTCCTTCCTTGAAATGATAGCCAGCTAATGTTGGGACTCTTATGACTTCAGCTTTGAATCATGGGAGCTTGTTTGTACTAGTATAGGCTGGACTTGTATTAGTTAGAAATGGACACACACACACACACACACACACACACACCACAGCTGCATTTCAACAAGGGAACCGCATACCACCCGACCAAGTTGGCAGATACCGTGAACGAAAGAAAATGCTCGACCAAGAGTTACAAAAGGCTGCTGAGGACATGAAAAGAACCTGTGCTGTATGTGGTATATAGCAGAAGTAATACATACATTGCTTGATATTATTGAATAGTTTCTACAACTACATTCATTGAAGTTCAATCATGTTATGGTTAGCCTGTATCACCACTGAGAGGTTCTGCTCACTGTCCACCACACCACACTGCAGGAGATGGGTCAACGTTTCACTGAGGTCCTTGAGGAGGCTCGTCACTGTCAGAACCTTCTTGTGAATCGTGAACTAGCCAATTGGAAGCACTCACAGCGACTGTTCAACTGGGAGGATGATAGAGGGAAAGTTGAGTTGAACAACATGCAGCAGTGGTGAGTGACCAATTGTACTTCCATTGCCACTTGTTTTTACTGGCTATTTTGCTCACTTAAAGGTTTGAAGCCTTGGCTGAACTCATGTGGAGAAACAGACAGCTCTCGAAACAGGTGCAAGACAAGTTTCTAACAAACAGAGTCTACTTTTACTAAAGTTGCACTCTACAATTCCATGTACTTATGTCTGAACAATGTGTTTTAGGTCCCACTAGCATAGCTATTACTCCCTCTATACATGTAGTGTCATTATTCTTTGTTGTTTCATAGTTTGAATTGTTGAAGACCAGAGTGCCTCAGGGTATCCTCCCACCAGATCAACTAGCAGGTCTTCCCCAGTTGATCACAAAACAACTGGTTGATCTTGTTCAAGCGTAAGTCCTTGTGTGTCTCAATAAGAACTGCATGTACACTGTGTGTGTGTATGTGTGTGTGTGTGTGTGTGTGTGTGTGTATGCTGAAAACATGTAGGAGTTTTGTGATAGAGAAGCAGCCTCCTCAAGTTATAAAAACCTCCAATAGATTCTCGGCCTCTATTAGGTAAGGTTGTGTTCTTTATGTGTGTAATTGATACTTCATTCTTGGTTTCTGAACAGACTTCTAGTGGGTAGCAAGCTGCAGATTTACCTGGGCGTTCCAGAGATTGTGGTCACGATAATAAAGTAAGTACTTTGATTATGGTGTTCACATAATTATTGATCAAACCACTTTATTATTATTATCATCATCTTTTCAGTGATAAACAAGCCAAATCGATCACCGCTGATCCCAATAAACCGTAAGCAAGCAGTTATTTAGAACAATTACTGTTCTATTGTACAAAGTTTTATGATGGTATACTTATTATGTTTTGTGAGTGGAAGAGGTAGTTATGATGAGAGGTAAAAGGTTTGAGTGGGAACACCCAGCCAGGTCGTTTGGCTCATCCCTTGTTACATCATGACTTCATTGGCTGGGATGTCGAGAGGAGCCATACATGCCAGCTTAGACATTGTAACAGACAGAAATGCAAGGGAACTGTCCTGTTTTGACACAAGCAGTTGTAAAGCCCCTCGGCTTTTTGGTATAGTGCCTTGCAACAGACCGGCTGGGCTTTCCCAGGATATGATGTCAACCTTCCTGTCTGAATCCTCTTGTGCTTGTAGTACAGTGTCTATTATTATTATCACATTTGCTAGTGTAAGACTTGTGTTCTGTTGTACACAGTATCCCCACTAACTTTGCTTCTGGTGAGATCTTAAACAACCAGAAGGCCATGGAGTACAACTCTCAGACTGGCATTCTCTCTTGCTCCTTCAACTTCATGCAACTTCGCAGGATCAAGAGAAACTCGGACAAGAAAGCCAGCGAGGTGAGATGAGTGTTGCACTGTTGTCTCTCTTCCTTGCTTACGCTTGTCTTTGAATGCAGATGGTAACCGAGGAGAAGTTTACTCTCCTCTTTCGTACTCATTTCACCATTGGAGGTGGTGAGCTGGACATTACAGTGAGAGCAACGTCTCTGCCCGTCGTGGTGATAGTGCACGTCAACCAGCAGCCTCCAGCAGAGGCCACCATCTTCTGGGACAATGCCTTTGCCGAAGATGTAAGTTGACTCTGCTTAGCCTCGTAAACCACGCCCTCACTGCACGCTAGCTTTTAATTGCTAAGCGTGCTTAGTAATAAGCAAAGTGGGGAAGGCCTGGTTTACGAGGCTAGACACTGCTCTCGACTCCATACACAACCACTACCACACACCACCCACGAGTGTTAATAATGTGTGCCTGTTTTTGACATACAGAACAGAGAACCGTTTTTAGTTCAAGATACTGTTCCCTGGCCTCGACTTTCAGAGGCACTCCATTGCTTCTTTCATGCCAGCACTGGGAGAGGTCTCACACCATCCAACCTGGACTACCTCGGGAGAAAACTGCTAGGACTTGGTTGGTTAATTCCATCCTCTATTTATGTGATAGTAAACTAATACTGACCATGGTACTATGTTAATGCTTCTGCATACTGTAGGAAATGAAGAAGATCTTTCAGTACAGACAGTTTCGAGACATCAGTTGTGCAAAGTAAGTTCTATAGAGCAGCTTTGCTACTGAATGGTCCATTCAATGGGCAAATGTAGTGACAATGTTTTATTGATTGTTCTCTTTTCTCAGGATCAGCTCCGTGGTCGTAACTTTACCTTCTGGGAGTGGTTTTACAAACATCTAGACCTCATCAAAACTACGCTAAAACGAGAGTGGGTTGAGGGGTAAGTGAGTAGTGTCACAGGAGGATGAATACGATGCATTGAGCCTTCCATTGACTCCCTTCTTTGTCAGGTCCATCCAGGGATTCATGCAGAAAATGGATGCAGAGAAGTTGCTCCTTTCGTGCTCTCCAGGTACCTTCCTCATTCGGTTCAGTGAGGGAGATCCTGGAGGTATCTCTGTTGCCTGGGTCACAGGTATAGATAGTATTACAGTATGATAGTTGTTATGATTCATGAGGTTGTCTTTCGGTGGGTGCTTGTGGAGAGATGTAGTCTAGAACAAGTCAGGAGCTTTCTTTTCTCCTCTCTCCAGAGAGTGACATGGTGAGTGGGGAGAGGCAGGTGCTCAGCTTGGCTCCTTGGAACAAGCACAACCTCAACATGAGGTCTTTTGCTGACCGTTTGCACGATTTGAACCATCTTCTCATTCTCTACCCCAACGAATCAAAGGACAAAGTCTTTGGAAAATACTACACTCCCACACCTAGTAAGACAATGCACAGAGTGATGATTTAGTTTGTGCATTCACTTAAATTCTGTGTCATATACAGCCCCAGGCACTGATCCTGCTACTGGTTACATCAAAGCTGATCTTATAACTGCCTTGCCAGCACAACTTACGTGAGTAATTTTATTATTTGTAAGATGTATGTTGTAGTAATGTTTTAATTATTGCCCACCACAGTGGTAGAAGTTATGGTAGCAATCCTGCAAGTCCTGCTCCTTCTATTGTTTCTATAGGGGTGAGTGTATGACAGCGTACAGTTTAGCTTGGCATTATTGTCTCCTCAAATGTTTTGTACAATTCTTGATCTTTTGATGTGTTCTTACCATTAGACCCCAGTCTCACCACCAGTTTGGAATGTAAGTTTGCAAATATTGACTGTACATTGGATGACTTTGTGTGGTGGTTGAAATTAGAATGTATGCCTCTTTGTTTTGTTCCAGTTGGGTGGTGGTGTCAATGGTCTTGGTGAGTTTGGCCTTTCAAGCCTCGACTTTTCCAGTTCCCTCAATCCTGGCCTTGATGCAAGCGAGTTAATGCTAGAAGTGCCGAGTACTGTCCCCCCTAATTAGATGACTGGTTGATTGGTATTAAGCCCCAAATAATGACTTCAGTAGTTATTAAAGCTTAATATTTTGATATGACTTTTTTTCCTTTATACAAGAGTTTAATGCTAACATGACATTGTACAGTAATTTTTGCACCAACTTTCAAGTTGTTTTTGTTCATTCAGACATTTTTTGTGCTCTGCTTTAATTTTTGTTATTATATATATTATACACTGCATGCATGTTTGTATTGTTATACAGCATAATGCAAAAAGTTCCATGTTTACAACAAAATCTAATGTACACTAACAGCAATAATAGCCACATACTGTAACTATTAGCTTACATCAATGCAGGTTTTTATCTGAGTAATTACCACTACAGTATAATCAATTTATTCAGCTGTGAACGAGGAGTCAATCTCAGGAAAACTCTCATAGAAGTGCTGTGCAAGAAATTGAAAGAAGAATTATAGTTACAATACCTTACACAACAGTTTATGCTACAGATTGTAGGCTAAAGTTGTTTGCTTCTTAGCTTTGTGTAAGAGACCATGATAGTTAGAGTAACCTTGTAAAGAGTAGTAGCCTGATAGACTCCAGAGGTGCAACACATCTCCCTGATAGAGTGCATGCTCAGCTGGGGGGTGCCAAGGTCCACTGTCCTCATACCAAGCTTGGCTGACATCAGAGGTCCTATGGTAGATCCACAAGAGCTGTCATTGCGCACCACCACCTCCTAAAATGATTGAAAGGCCGACACATTAAAGATGATCTCCTTCTAAGAAGGATGGTCAGGTATCTTCATTTGTAACAGTATGACTAAAATAATAATAGCAAATTGATACATTTCAAGTAAGCGAATATTCAGTTTAGGAATTGTAATGTTTTCCCCCCAAATACTACACAGAAGTAATACCTGCAATGGTACACCACCCTTCCTAGCTACTTCCTTCAGTATAGCAGCAGTAATGGCTGTAGTGGCATAGCGCTGGTTAGCATTGTACTTCACAACTACTCCTCTATGTAACATGGGCTGGTGTTGGGCCTCATGTTTCTCACTATATAAAACAGAATAACAACAAATTTCCACCATGAAATGAAAACTACTCATGATATACTACTTGGTGATAACATACGGGTAGTTGGGGTGAATGGCATGTGCTTGATCAGCACTGAGTAAAAAGGACTTTGGTATCGATTCTTCAAATGCCACGGTGGAGTCCGAATTGGAGCATATCCTCCTCAAAGTCCACTCAAACATGGAGGACTTGGCTCCTTGAGCACTCTCAGAACCAACCTAAGGGAAAGAGACAGGTGGGTTAGAGTGGGTTGTTGCTGTGATTCTCGTGATACACATACTTCTTCGTTGTCAAATAGAGCCAGCATTCTCACATTGGTATCACTACTCAGTGACTCCATGCTATCCAAGAGTCCCTTTACAAGAAGACAGACGACAGATAGTGTTGGTACGTATTTTCGGGCACATCCAGGCCTTGTGGCTTACCTGTAGGCCAGTGTAACAATTCATGAGATTATCTATGCGGGGAGCAAAAATGAACTCCTGTAACACTCCTCCAATAGCCTGTGCCAAGAGAGATCTAGAATAAGTTACTAAAAACTACAAACAAAATGTTATTGGTTAGTGTTGTAGAAAAACTCACAGCTGGCTGGTGGTCAGCAAGACAGAGTTCAAAATCCACAACATCAGTGGGTTTGCAGCTGAGTCTATCACACAGCATGGACAGCAATACTGGGTGATGCTCAGAGCCCTGTAGGTAAAAAAATCCAGGATGAAAATGTAGAAAAGAGAGTGACAATCAAATGCACATACAGAGCACTCCTTCAGTCCACCCTCCAGCTGCTCCTGTACACACTGAGTGGTGGCTAACACAGGGACCCTGTTGCAATAGAATACCAAAAGGAACACTCAGCATGCAATACAATACTAGGAGTGACAAAGCCTCGATCCCAGGTCTTCCCCTTGTATTTTTGAAGAAAATATATTCACAACAAAGGAGCCTGGGAATGAGGCTAGGAGTGACATACGTGTGATTCTCAGTGTTTGGAGCAAAACCCTCTTGATGCATCTTTCTAGCAAGATGGATGCACAAATTGGGGATCTTTAGTACAGGCTCTTCAACGTGGACAAGACGATGCACCAGACCATTCTTACCCTGTCAATAGGAAACCAAACTCACACTCAAAGATTATCAAAACTCCACAATGTCATACAGAAATTGTTTTCATTACCCTAATGACAACACGTCCAGCCAGTTTAAGATCCCGGTCAAACCAGGTATGCCAGATTCCACCACCATATGTTTGTACTCTCACCCCAATGTAACCAGTTTTGGTACACAGACTGCGTGGTTTTAGCTATTGAAGGTTGTTTACATTGGGATGGCATAGTAACATGGTTTTACATTCACTCAATCTTGTACACAACACACAAAACACCAACTCACTCTAAAGCACGGACTGTCAGTGTGTGCTCCAACAATCGAATAACCATTTCCCGGCTTGTATTTGCCTCCAATAGCAAATGCAATGATTGTTGAAAAGTTGTTGATTACAAAGTACTAAAGGATTGTGAGTGCAATACATCAAACATGCTTAGTTTATACATATAATCTGTGGTTCGTACAACAGTGATGATCCTAAACATAGAAAAAAAATACAGACTCAAGACTATCTAGATTTATGGAGAAGTGTTGGAAACTCAAAATTTACCGTGGTCTACAAAAAATTTTTAATGTAGCATACCTTTCCAAGTGGTTCAATCTTCCATGATTCTTTTTCTTTGAGCTCCTTGAAACCTGCTGCAGCCAATCTTGTCTTGCATTCTTCCACAACTAATCAAATGTGATATACAGTCAACATGAATTTATCACAAGTTACATATTTTCATGTTTGACATGATATAATATTTATATGACACTTTTACCATGGTATGGAGAAGGTCCATTGTTGACGAATTTAATGAAGTCCTTTGCAGCTTCTTGGATTGCGGCCTAAATGGATGAAGAGACTAATCACATCAAACATACCCAGATCATCTCGATCAAATCATAGCCATCATATTAGATAATAATGCTCACCCTCGACATCATGCTGAGTTTCTCAGTTCTGATCTGGGTGGAGTTGTGGGCGGAGCTCATTCACTAGGTGAAGGTGCGGTCTAGACTATGGGTGTGGCTTTGCGCAATCGTGCGTATCAAGCGTGTGATCTCAGCTGCATGCTGGATATCCGATGGAAGAAGCCGGCCCCGTGGTCAGACTCACAGTGGTCTGGAGAAGTTGTTGTGCACACTTGCACTACTGACACAAGAGTTGCTGTTTATGAAAAAAACCTCAGAGTTGGTCACAACTCTATAGCTAATGTAAGCAAAAATTTCTAAATTTAGTATTTTTTAATAATAAATTTGAGGATCTACGCAAGTTCCACTGTAGTTATATAGCTAACTTGCTTTATAAATTAGTAATACTTTTATTTTCTTTTATTTGCATACACAACTGAACACTATCGTGCTTGAAACTAGCCACAGCAAGCATAATTTTTAGTCCGACCTGAGTGGTGTCCAGCTGCAACTAATTTATGGAGCGGGAACGTACTTTTATTGTTGTGCCTCAGGGCTGGCAGAGAGAGACAGAGCAAAATACTGTGTACTACATAAGGTAGGTCATTAGTGCAATGGTACAAAGTACATGTATAGATGTACTTCATTCCAGTAGCAGTTGTAATGTACATATTTTATTAATATTATGCATACATATGACAGCCCTGATTTGCATAAACTGAGAAATTTTGAAGAAGTTTTGAGCCATCTAACTTCTCCAGGAACGTGCAAGTGTGGTCTTCGGTGTCCCTTTCGAGTTGAAGAAGTGTTTAGTTTTGATCCTGATATTCTGAGTCTTCCCGACCACATTGAACCAAAAGAGACCTTGACCTGCTGCAAAATTTTTCAGTTTTCTGAGTCTTCAACCATTGGAAATGAATTTGATATACCCACACCACTTTCACCATGCAAGCTTTCTATTGTCCCAAAAAAGCAGGTGCATGAGTTACCACTGATCTTGGGTTCAAAGCGACCACTCCCTGCTGATTTTGCTTTGCAGGGATCAGAACCTGCTAAAAGGATTGATGCTAATTTTGGATGCTTCTCTCTACAGCAAGCATTGTCTAGGTGGAGAACTCCAACAATAGTTCCTGCTCAGCCGAAGGACAAAAGATTGAATAAATTGAAGGGTCCTTCCATTGATGGATCTCGTTTTGCTAATTTAATGCGACTAGCTAGCGCTGCAGCTAATGTTAGCAAGTTGTTTGGCAAAACACTGGGACAAGGAAAGGCCATGAGAGAACCAGTAGCAACAGATATAGAGACCAATTTGACAACCGCTGTTTGCACAGTTGCTCCAACTCACCCTGAGCAGTCACCAGTTCCAATTACCAAAATTTTCAATCCTCATCTGGATCAGAATCAACCAACAAAAGAACAATGCCATGGATCAATGAGTAGTAGTAGTCACCTTTACAAGATTTTAACAGAGAAGCCACTACAAGACACACAGACAATTAGTGGCACATGTATTGATTCAGTGGATATGACCAAGTGTCAAATGGAACACAAGCATGCTCTATCAGATTCTGCAGCAGACAGTGTGAGAGAAAATGGCCAAAAGTGTACCCTGTTAGGCCAATTCAATAGTAATGCTCCAACTCCTCCTACTACAACATATGCAATCCCTCTTGCTGGAGGAGAGCACTCTAAACCTGTGATTTCAGATGACCAAGTTGCTGCAGATAAGAAATATTCTGAGCTTGTCAAGTTATCTTCAAGTGCCAAAGTTTCTTCGGTAGCACCGAGTGAGCTATCTTCGTCAACTATATCAGAAAAAATGCTGACTCCCACTTCTGAATGCTTCTCACTTATTCCTCCGTCAGTTATGGTATGCAGTGTTAAATCGCAGCTTGACTCACCAACTAAGAATGTATTGAAGAACGTTGAGGTGAAAATAAACGGAAAACTTCCAGTGTCTCCTTCAAAGTTTCGTCTCAGCCCCTCTAAAGACATAGCAATGAGGCAGTTCCACATACCGATTCAACCTTTGCCAGTTTCTTCATCACCTCAGCAACAGTGTACTATTCGTGAGCTCAGATTATTAGCAAGAAATAAGCTGAAGGATGGTGTTATTTCCAAGCAGAGACAGAAAATTTTATTTGGTAAAGGCGATTCTGCTTTGCAAGAGGTGAAAGAGAAGCAACCTCTCGAGAACAGCGATGTTCATGTCAAGACAGAATATCTAGATCACTTGCATGATAAGGATGATGATTCGATTAGCACTGTTCTAGGAATCTTAAATTCTCCTTCTGAAGTTCTTCCATCTGTACCCTTGGTATCATCAGCTGTTACCACAACTGTGTCCACACCTTCTGATAGCACTACCTCAACCTCTGATATCACATCCTCTTCGGACTCCAGGCCATTTTTTAATTCCATTTCCAGCATTTCAGCTTCTTCTGCTGGTAACTTGACAACTCCAGCTGATGCTGAACTGGTTTCCACTGCTGCATCAGATTCAGCTACTGATGGCTCACCATCTCCTAACCAATATGCATTGACCACAAATTCTGTTGAGAAAGGTGCCATTGGAACACTGCTATCAAGTGATGAAACCACATCAGACCATACTACAACACCTGTGTCTCCTCTAGATGGCCCTGAACTGACAGCAGTTGCTCCAAACTGCTTAAACTCTCCAAATGTAGATGCAAATGCTTCAATTTCAGTTGCTTCTAATTCCGACAATCCTCCTTGCTGCCATGCAGTTGGGAATTCTGCCAGCAATCCTGCTTCTGAATCTGGAGATCCAATTGCAGCTGTGTTATCATCACCAACTGAAATAGACACCAATACTGATTTTGATCACCCAAGTAGTTGTAGTGGACCGACATTGACAACTGTTACACAGCACAAAACTGAATGTGGACCATCTGTTGAACAGCAAGAAGACAAAAGCGATCATGAACCATACCACCTTGAGCCTCAATCTCTTGTAACCTTACCAGCTGTTGCTGATCAACACCAATCTACTGAGTTACCTGCTTCTAATAGTCCCTCAGCAGACCATGTGAAGGTTGCAGTTGCAGAAAACGTTGCTAGCAATAGAAATTTGGAAGGTGAGTCTCTAGTTGAAGTCTTAAACGACGAGACTATGCTTGAGTTGAACAATCCCATTAGTTATTCAGAAGGACTTGCCGCAACTTTTTCTTCAGTAGGTGCTGACAAAGACCAAGTTCAACTAGCTCTTAATCGTGATGACCAGCCCTCTACTTCAGCTATCATCACTGGATCAGCACAACCTAATGGTTCATCAACCATTTCATCTCCCACTAGTACTAGTTCTTATGACGTTTTTAGTAACTTTAGCGTGCACAGTTTTGCTGGATCTGAGCAGCCTCCTTTACAACCCTTTGAGTCTGAATTTAAGAGTGAAGACATCTCTCCAAGTACTAATCCAAAGAATTTTTCTCTTATAAAGAGCGTTGATAGCTTGTTGGAACAAATAGCCCAACAAAAATCGTCTGCTTGCAAAACTCGTTCCAAAGCCCAATTTCCCGAAGTGTACTTTCCGGTAAGAAGAATTCAAACCAGATCCAGATCTCGCTCCGAGTCATCAACACAATTGGATAGAAGGGATTCCAGGTCTATCAGTGTTGATGTGATGTCAGCTGAGAGTCTACCTGTAGAGTCTGAAGGTGAAAATTCTTTCACATCAAGGTACTAGTGGTATTATAATAGCGTGCATATTTGTTTGCATGAGTGATAATCACATTTCGTATTACAGTGTTGCTGAAGAGCCTGTGAGCCTGGTTGTTTCTTTTCCACTTTCTTCCATAAAAATTAATACCAGGTCCATTGTCCTGCCATGCAACCCCCCCACCGTCAAGATAGGCGACATTGTGTGGGCCAAAGCACCAATGCTTGCTGGCTGGCCTGCAGAAATTATTTCATCTAAAAACACACGTGGGCTCAAACGAACTCCAGTTGGAAAGGTAAGGATATTCTTTTTGTTGTTTCCTAGTGATAGCCATGGGCTCCTATATGCTCATTCTGCAGGTGTGGGTTAAGTGGATCGGTGACTCAACTGTTAGTTTGGTTGATGTAGGTGCTGTTAAGCCCTTAGAAGAGGGCATTAAACAAAGATCCCGAAGCAAAATATCAAAAAAGCTGCAAGTATCTATTGACATGGCTTTGAAGTTACATGCAGGTATGCTGTTTTTCTATCTGTTTCATGTGCATGAAATGAGACTGTTTTACTTTTAGAAAATGAAGCAATTGTACATGATCCTCAATCTTAATCAAACTCTTGAAGCTGCATCAAACCTATAATCTTATACCATAACTTCATATCAACAGCCAATGTATTATCATTATTCTGTGATTAGCAAAAAGTATTGTGTCCATTTTGATTGCGTTTTATTTTACGGAGATATACGGAGTAAGTAGTATTCAATATTATTATACACGCTTCCGCTTTAGGCGGCATTTCCAAATTGAGGGTGTTGCAAATGGCGACATGTCCTCTCTGTCTGAGAGAAGAAATCAGTAGCGAAGAAAAAGGTTCGTAACTAGCCGTAGACGCATCTCTGAACATGGTGATAACGTTATTATAACGAGAAAGGACTACTCTATTTATATGTATATAAAAGAGTCGCCAAAGTGCCCAGTAAAGGCTATTTTCGGGGGCTTTTGTAAAGACTATTTTACGGCCCTTGTAACAAGATAGCCGCCATGAGCAAGTTGTCGTTTCGAGCCAGGGCTCTGGATGCTACTAAACCACTGCCCGTCTACCATGCCGTGGACCTTCCAGACCTTTCGGAGTACAACAACATAAACAGAACAGTGCCTCAGATGCCAACCGGCATGGAGAAGGAGGAGGAAACGGTATGTGCAGCATCCCGCCTTATTTTGATCCGCCATTTTTTAAATGGCGGACGATTTACATGTATGTGTTTTGAAGTTTTTTGGAAGTTGTACTGTATTCATGGTATTTTAATGATGAAAAAGTAATAGATGCAATGGTTTGCTTTATTTTAGAAATAAAATAAAAGTATCTCGACGTCCAGAAAGTGACATTTTTTTGAATCTCTATTCTTGCGCATTACTTGCATATTGTATCACGTGACATTGTTCGCTACGTTTAACATTATTCATGAGCATTTTTGATGCTTTATTGGGTTATGCTTGAGATACCAAAGAAGGTTTGTGGTTAATGTGGCTGATATATCAGTGTTGATCACATTCATTTCAGGAACGTCATCTTCAAGATGTGATCCTAGCTCAGCAAACTAATACTCTCAATAAGAGGCTGGTCTATATTCCTACTCCTGAAGCCACCATCACTGTCAAAGACTACGACAAGCTGACCAGATGCATTGACAAACCAACACAGTACATCAGAGTCCCAGGTTAGGGCTAGAGGATGCATCTTTCGGTGCTGTTTGTCCTTTGTATGCATGTGAGTATGTCAGAGGATTCAGTTTATGCAAGAGAAGTCCTGATGCAGCCTGAAGTTGCTCTTTAGCTTTACTGAGTCACAAGTTGAGAATGTGTGTTTTTGGTGATTTACAGGCCGGAGATTTTGTTAGTGTAAACTCTAGTGTTTGCTGGGATTCCCCCAATTTGCCCACATTTTGATTTTGTGTTACCAAACTACAACACTCAGCTATAATTTAATTGTGGTTTTGCTCTTCCACACAAGATGTTGTTTTAGCGTATGGTATGTACCCACTCATTCCAGGTCTTGGTCTCGAGGAGGAAGTTCCTGATTACGACTTGGACTCTGAAGATGATGAGTGGTTGAATGCTCAAAGCAACGAGAGGGTGAGTGTTAATTATGTAAGGATACAGTCAACACAGTCTTCACACAAAGAGTTTCGGTATTGTTGAACTAATGGTAGTAGTAGTAGTATGTATATTGGTGTATTGCTGTGTGGTTAGAATTTAGTGTTTGCTTCTGCATTAGCTCATGTGTACTTAGCCTACTTGTGGTATTTCTTTCCCAGCCTCTGTCGCCCACCCACTTTGAGAGTATGATGGACAGGTTGGAGAAGGGTAGTGGAAACACTGTTCTTTCAGAGAGAGAGGCACAAGCACTGTTGAAGGATGATCAAGACCTAGTGTTGGCAGTGTACGATTATTGGCTGGCAAAGAGACTTCGATTGGTAGGTGTAAGGGGATGCACCAACTTGTTATCGAAACTCAAGTGTTGATAGTGTAAAATTTCGCATTTGTTTTAGCGTTCTCTCTTAATGAGTGGGTGATTATATGAGCTCTCGTTCATTTGTGTATATACAGGGCCGTGCTCTGATTCCAACTGTGAAACATGAGAAGAGAGATGGGACATCAAGTGCCTCCAATCCTTACCTAGCCTTCAGAAAGAGAACTGAGAAGATGCAAACTAGAAAGGTATATCAGTTGAGTTGTATTTGTGTGGGGTTTATTTGTCCACCTGCCTCATTTCATCCATTAGAATCGGAAGAATGATGAAACAGCTTACATGCAAATGCTCAAGTTGAAGAGAGACTTGGAAAAGGCATTGTGAGTGTTGGACTGTACCCACTCTTCAACAACGAATATGATGTGTGTATTTGTTCATTGTAGATCTCTTGCTAAGTTGGTGAAAGAGAGAGAAGCAAAGAAGCATGATTTTGGTCAAGTTCACTTGGATATATTTAGAAAGAGGTATGGGGTAGCAATTGACTCTAATGTTATTGTGTAGTGATGCATCATCTACCTGTCCAGGTACATGCTGGAGGACTGGAGTGGTAGCATCATGTCATCACTCCGTCCAGTTGCCACGAGATCAGCAACAAGTAGGCAGCATTCGTCAGTGAGTGACTCGAGTTGGGATGGCAGGGCTGTTCTCATCAAGGTGAATGGGCTGCTGGTAGTCAATTGTATGTTATTTGCTAGGAGAGTCGGTCAGTGATGCCATTAATGCATGTATTACCTGATGACAGTGGACAGAGTTTCTGCCCACTGTATAGTGAATGTCAAACCAAAGACTGAGACTGACCTTTGTTTGCTTTGTGTGTCATGGGTAGTGTGTATTGTCCATTCAAACGTTCATTAGTACAATTGAATTTACTTGTTTAGATGGACAGTGACGACTTTGATACACACCACGTTGGAAGACACGAAGTGCTGGTTTCAGGGTGAGCATTAATTGGAAATACACACAATGTGTGTCATGTTATTTAGGTGTAATTTATGTTGTTGTATGCTTGTAGGTTGAAGGGCAGAAAGAGAAAGAAACATTCAAATGTAAGCAGTTCATGTTGCAATTGCAGTCATTGTATCCTGTAGATCATTCCATGGTACTTGTGCTCAGTTGTTAATCCTCTCTCACAGGCCAACATTGATGCCTCACCGATCGTAACACCTGCCACACCAGAGAAGGCCCTCAAAGACACCTCACGAGATCTCTCCACTGACAAGTTTGAAGAAGATGATCCAGATGGCATTTTCACCTTCAAGAGGAAACTCCACGTCAAATACCATCATGTATGTTGAAAGCACACACCATTGTTTGATGCTTCCTAATGATGTATCGTGTCCTATCTACTCTAGACTCAAGATCGGTTGGGCATGTGGCCCTGGCATGGTGACGATGAACTTGAAGCTGCCTTAGCTGATGGGGAAGGAGAGGTGGAACAGAGCGCCAGAAATGATGGTGGCTTTAGAGCGTCTTGTAGAAAAATATTTCGTTTTTCTCGAACTTCTCTCTCTGGTCGCATCGTTGGGAGGACACGGAGACGGATCGGAAGAGGTGGACGGTATGTAGTGTGTGTGTTGTAGTTTGAGTGTTACTACATATAGTGTACAGTGTGTTCAAAATCACTACATTCGCCACACATGTATTCTTCAGGGCAATGTGGGATTGCATTCCACTGAGCAATGATGAAGATCCCATGGATCTTGATCCAGAAGAACCGATTGCTAGTATGGTTGAACCAGTTGCTACCGCAGCTAGTATCTCCAGTCCGTTACCTGGTACTCCAGTTGACTCTAGCCTGACTAGTGGAGAGGCACTGAAGACTCACGACCAACCTCTGCAGAAACAGGGAGGAGACAACCAATCATCAGCTCAGAGTAGACAAGAAGAGAAGCCAGCTATGAAATGGTGAGGTCTTGTGCACTGTGTATATGCACGTATAAATGTAATACACTAATGCATGCATGCACACGTGGTACAAACAGTCTACATTTCCTGGCAAGATCGCCTTCTCCTTCCAACAAGATGGACGTGAACTCATTGCCGTTCATTGAACACACCGCTCACAGCAGTGCAGGCAGTTCAGTGGGGGACAATACACACAACCCCATGTCGTTTACAATAGGACGATTCCCGTTCAGAAGACTACCATCAGAAGATGATGCTCTCTCGTTCTCTAGTCTCCCAACCTCACAGTTTTCTCTCAAACCGTCCAGTATGGACGTGGAGTGTCAGGAGCCACCTTCCTTCTCTTGGCAGAAGTCTCTCATAGGTACTGATTTCAACACTTTCAATCAAAACGATCGCGAAAGGAGTGCTACTTTACGTCAGTTTGGCTCCAATGATTATTACAGTACGAGTAATTATCCCCTACCCTCATCCACCCCCAATGATAATATCGGATCTACTGGTAGTAGTTCTTCTATGTTATCGACGAACAAAGGAGCCTCATCGACCACACAACAGGTACACAGTCATGCTGAGCCAGTGGACATGAGCAGGTCGTCTCTCTCAGTGGCTGACAGTAAGACGATAATCCTTTCCAATGCACCCTCCACCACTCCTTCTAACGAAAGACTCAAACTCCCTTCGTCTCAGCAACAAAGCATGACACAGTCTACCAGCACCAGGCCGACAAGTCTTGTTCAAGGACAGTTGACACCGCAGAGCGCAGAGGCTGTGGCTGCTCCAGGAACACCGAGTGTCAATAGTGGAGCTACTCCACTTAATAGTGCAACTCTATCTAGTGGTGCACAGAGTTCCACTACTGTCAATCCAAAACGGGCCACTCAGTCACCTGTCCCTGTAACCAGTGATGGTAGCAGTAGTAGTTCTACTCTGGAGAAGACTGAGCCAAAGCCCTCTTCTGTTCCTCCTCCTTCCGTTGACATGGATACCACCACTACACCTACACCCAGTGCCACACCAACTGTGAGTGCATCTAGCACTACTGTAGAACCAAAGAACAAAGTAGTTCACAATACCTGGTTGTTAGATGGTCCTGATTTAAGCTTGCTGCAACTCAGCAAGTTGCCGATGCAGTTAGGAGAAGATGCAACAAAAGGAGGGCGATCTGCTTTTGCTACGGTCGATAGTGCACTCTCGGTTACATCTCAATTTCAACGTATCTTAAAGAAAAAGGATGAGATTTTGTCTCCGAGTCAAGTTGTCCAGGTACACAACTCCACAGCACCACCACGGAGTACTACCAGCATGCCTGTGGTCACCTCTACTGACACAGCCCCCCAGCCTCACTTGAAACCATCTGGCATAGGGAGCAATGTAGGTGCAAACACTCTGAAACTGGCCACCGAGTTGAATCAGGACAAAGTAGCACCTGCGCCGTTGGTAGTGGACAAAAGAACTAGTGGAATTGCTACTGGACAAGGTCTGCCTACAGCTCTTGTTGCTCGGAGGACCTCTACTGGTACGAACGGAACCAACTACCAGGAGATTTTCCACACTGCTCACAGACTCTCCGAGACTACTGAGAGGGGGTTGAAGCAGGCATTGGCAGGGTCAGTATGATTGACCTCTCGTTGCTGTAGTGAAAATGTAATGTGGTTTTAAAGGTACTCTTCTTCCCTTTGATTACAGGAGCATGATGAACCACAACAGTTTGCTTGAGTCAGCAGCCAATTTAGTTCAACTTGGAAATTCCTCTGAAGTCACCTAACCCATCCCTCTATCATTCATCATAATAGTTTGTCTGTCTTCTTTTTTGTTGTTGAATGATACTAACCAAACGAGCAAGAGAGTTGCACACTAATCACTGCTATAGTAACACTGCTGCTTTTTTTCTCTTTGAATTTTCATCTTTGTTGCCTCTATTCTTTTAATTCTTATCCAGATAGACTAATACTGTTATTGACTTAACATTTTGTGTGGTGTGAAAATTTGTGTGTCTAAATATTCTGTGTGGTCAGTGTGAGTGCACTAAATTGTATGTGAATGCATCTGTTCATAATGTTCTTTCTTCTGTGTTACCACTTTATTACATGACAAAAATTTCTGATAACAAACAAAATATATTTAAAAAAAAACATTACCATAATAATGAAAGCACCAAGGTGCATAAGCCTCGGCGCACTCACATGTATGCGTGACATATGATCAGCACGGTCCACTGAGAGGTGTCAGCGGCCGAGCAAATTCAAGCCTGCTGCAATTGACCTGTGGTTAACCTAGTTATATTTAAACCTTTGTTTTGGAATTCATTGAATATACTTTTGATGCTTGTAGTACTTAGTACTTACACTTTAATGCTCAGCTCACAGTGAACTAGTCAGCCGGAGTCAGCCAGGCTGACAGGCATTGATAAAAAACACACAACTAACCTACTATGATAGATACTTCTACACAAAGCTATATTCAACTTGCAATCATTGAGTTACTTACCTGTACTGTCCAAGCAGCAGGCTAAGCCAGCCTAGCTAGCTGCCAAACACACAAACTCAAGTCCACGATTCAAGCTGTATTGTTTCTAGATAACGCACACTACACGGGGCGTGATCAATGGGTGCGGTTTCGAAGCTAAGCGCTCAGAGAAGCACAAAAGCCTCAAATCTCAGAAACTACAGCGTTTTGCAAGATTCTACACAACAAATTTCTAGATAATTTCGAATTATGAACGTAAGTACCTTTCATTTGGACCATAGAGCGGCCATTCTTCAGATAATCTAGTAACAGACAGACAGACAGACACACACACACACAAAACGACTACCGTAACCCTCTGCACGTGCTACGCACGCGCCGAGGCTTAATTATTAGCGAATAAGTTTCTCAGCTATTATGTCCACTACTTCACGA
This sequence comes from Tethya wilhelma, assembly GCA_964030475.1. Classification (NCBI taxonomy): domain Eukaryota; kingdom Metazoa; phylum Porifera; class Demospongiae; order Tethyida; family Tethyidae; genus Tethya; species Tethya wilhelma. Next base: position 3,618,224 of record CAXIPT010000001.1, read on the forward strand.
CTGGTCAGTGCACTGAGAAAGTCTTGTGTTGTGAGCGAGCTTGAGTTACTGGAGTCTGAAGTTGTTGACATCTGCTGTCTTCGTTCTTCACATGTTAATGACAGCAAATGAATGTTCTCCTCTGTAGGAAAGAGCTCCTGCACACATACACACAGTGCATGATTGCATACAAAGTAAAAATGAAGCTTATACCTCGTTGGGATTTATCCACTCTGGGTGAGCAGTCTCTCCGTATGAAAAAGCAGAAATCTGTGTAACAAATTATGCCGCAGTATTTATAAACGATATTCCACCTTGAAAATCAAGCTGAAAGGTATGTATACATACAAGAGTTCGAACTATTGCTTCTTTAAGTCTCTCGTGGACATCAGAATGCTATTAGAGGAGATGGTGAACTGTCAACACAGTACTGCTATTCACAACAAAGAGGCAACACCTTACCAACTCAATCCATGTGTTGACACTCACGGTTGCATCCACCCCTATGCTCTCCACATAATGCCACCATTGTCTCGGTACAAAGAGTACATCACCAGGTTCAAGGACCACCTGGACAAATCAGAGTACAACTGTGAGATACTTCAACAATCACATTAAACTGGCCTACCTCGTAGGGTTTTGCATCTACAAACTTTGGATATTGTTTTAGATCTGGATTGGTCACATTAACAGAACTGAATACACTAGATTCCTCATACGGAATACGAGTTGGGTAGAGCTTATCAGAATCAGCTGGACTGTACAGGATCCATTTCTTTCTACCACTGAGCCGAGCAACAAGATTACAACCGTAAGTATCGTAATGACAAGGAGTGTAAGCTCCCTCTGATCCAATCCACAGAGTAGACTTCTCCCCATCTCTTCCGTCAAACCCAAACAAACTCCAATCGACAGCAGATAGAAGATCAGGCATATCGTTGCACAAATGGCACATGTATTTATAGTCAGCGTATATCCAATATTCTGAACTGGGGTACTTCAACAAGGGATTACCATTACTCTCTGTTTGCTTGCTAATGTCCTGTGCCGGGGTTGGAGTGTCAAGCTTCATTTGCTTGACTGGTTTCTCGGCATCACTAGTAGAACCACTATCTACTGTTAACCACTCATGGAAATCTGAATATGTTGTTTTGACATACTCACACTGAGTTTCAAAAACAATACTCTTGTCTTCTTGAAAATGGTGCTGAAAAGCTGCTGTTCCACTTCTTGGACAAATCTTGAAGCTTGTCGTTTTGTCACCAAGAAGACCACACAATTCTTGAGGAGCCCACGATCTCTTGGCCATCCAAGATGATAGCTGACCTTTGATAACAAGTGGAAGCTTTCTTCCGTTCAAAATCGTATTAAACACTGCTGGAGGTAGCTGGCATGCTGGGGAAGAGAGGCAAGGTACCACTTCCATGTTCCTCCACGTGGTTGACCTTTGAACTCAAATGTAGACTAATAACGCATGCTCAGTAGCCAGTTACCAAGGCAACCGTTGTTCGGTACAAAAATAAAGCGGACTACATGGCAAACATCAAAGATCACATCAAAGAGTTTGGTAAGTCTCTAAGAGTACAATTTACGTGTAACTATGGCCTACAGTGAATTACTGTCATACTGAAGTCCGTTGAATGTAGGTTTATGAATCTAAGTGAATTATGGCATCCTCTGTGGATAAAGGTATCCTCCAGCGCACGAGAGACACTCTCGGAAAAGTTATCAAAAGACCTCCCCTCACTGATAAACTTCTCAGTAGACCACCCTTTCGATATCTCCATGATATTGTTGCTGAAGTGAGTTTTGTTCTAATTAATGCGCACCAACCAAACATTTACCTGTTGTCTTCCCCAGCTTACCAAGTCCACAGGCTTCTTCAGAGGGCTGTACACACCACAGGAACTGGATGCAAAGAGTATTCAGGTTGGAAATTAGTCCTTTTTCACAAGCTAAAAGTATAAATTATTGTAATATGTTTGCAGGACAAAGATGCTAAGGTTGCGTTTCTTCAGAAGGCTATTGATACATTGTGTAAGTATATCAGATTGTAATATTGATAATAGATATGATTGTCAATGCTACTTAACTTTCAGCATTTACAAATGGAGAACTAGTTAAAGTGAAACCTTCCAAAATAGTAGCTGGTCATGAGGTGGATAAGACCAATGAATTTCTTCAGATGCTGGCCATTGCAATACTAAAAGAGGTATGTTTGCACAAATGTAGAGAGTGTATTTATTCATGCAGTGAATGATCTTGGTAAACCGTTTCAGTTGGACTCCTCTGAAGCTGTTCGAAGAGTACTGAATGGAGAGAAACCAAGTGAAAGTCTTGTTAGAGAGAAAAAGAGAAGGTATTGTTGTTCAATATAACTGTAACAACATTTTGTTACTTTGATTACTACTTGTATGAACAGAGACAAAGGAGGCTCAAAAGAAGGTGATTCTTCAAAGAAACGATCTCGTAGCAAGGAGAGATCTGATGAGGGTAGAAAGCACTCGGGTGGCAAGGGAAAACCAAGAGACTCCTCCAAGGTTTGTATATAATACCATGAAAATGTATGCACCAATTTCAGTTTACAGTTCTTGTCACACAGGAAGCTGCTGATAGCCCGGGATCTTTGAAAAGCAAGAGCCACAAGAATCTCCAGGAGAAACAAACGGAGAGACCAATACACAGGGTATTGCTTCATCATTGCTTTGTGTTTGTTGTCAAGTCTATGGTTTTAAATACATCATATAGCCTTCTCGTACACGACCGCTCCCTGAGAGTGAAGCTCCAGCTCAGGATGAGAGGCAGGAGGAGTCTTCCCATGAGAACCAACAAGACGAGGATGTGCTCAGGGACAATGGAGATGATGAAGGACTGGGCAGTGAGACTCTATTGGACAGACCACCATCGGCTAAAGGGTCAAGAAAACGACCATCTCTTGATGTCGAGAGAACCGACCCTCTTTTGAATGGTCCTCACACAAGTACCACTGCTGGACTTCCTGACGATGTTCATGGGTCACATGATACTCACATGACCACTGCAACTGATGCAGTGACGGCAACCCAATCACCTTCCCCTCCTCTTCCTCAGGGCATGGTGTAAGTAAACAGAGTACCTGGTGAAAATGTCTCTAAAGCTCATTATGTTTATGCAGTCCTCCTATGAAGCGTCCCAATAGTGCAAGACCAGCTCCTCCAAAGATTGTCAAGACATCGACTTCACATGAAGATGTGTCATCAAAGTAAGATAATGCTTGAATGTAATTGTGATTGTGTGGTTGTACATCTCTGAGCAAGCATTGGGAGGGCTCCTTTAGGTTTGGGATTGTTTTAATATAAGACCATTTAAATACATTTGCGTACAATGATCTTGTGTGTGGTTATTTCACAGAGCCCCATCTTCTGATCTTGGTGGTGGAGCAGTCCCTCCGACTGTGATCCTAGACACACCTGGTGAAGACGATGGCCTGGGTGATGATGATGATGACCAGTTTGTTGTGGAGGACTCTACTCATTTGATCCCTCCTCCCACCGAAGCCTTTATGAACAGTGGTGTAGAGGGTGCAGGAATGGCCGAGCCTGAAGGTATGTACACATGTAGCAGTTTAGATGGAGTCAATGTCTAGCTTCATAAACAAGGCCTTCCCTGCTATGTTTATTGCTAAGTACTTAGCAATATATAGCGGGCAGGGAGAGCTTGGTGTATGAGGGTGTATGAGGCTATATCAGCCTACTTCATTTTCCTGCTTACCTAGGTGCTCTGACCAAGAACATTGTAGCAATGAAGCAACATTTGGAAGGTGACCTTACACTGCCGGGTGATCGACAGCAGTCTGATCAACCCACCATTTCAGAGGCACAAAGAAGAAAAGAAAGAGAAATGGTTGCTCGAGAAGTAAGATACATCAAATAGTATAAAGTTGACATTGTTTACATTGTGTGCTGTATAACTACACAGATTGAAAAGCTTCAAGCTAGCATTCAAACGTTGTGTAAGAGTGCTAATCCCCTTGGGAAGATCATGGACTATGTACAGGTAAAGTAAACACCATTGCACACTATTGGCTGTTTAGGCTATTGTGGTATTAAAAACACACATGCAGGAAGACATGGACAGCATGCAAAAGGAGCTGGAGACATGGAAACAAGAGAATGAAAGACACAATGAATCACTTAGGAAAGAACAAAAGTACGTATGAATTCATGGCTAGTCTAATCTCTTTGACCTGTAAATTATTGCCTGGCAATGCTATTCTTATACCTCAATGTCGCCTGTGCTTGGTCATAACTTTTAGTGCCATGTCCTATTTTCCTATAGTATTACAGAGCAGGAACTGTCTCCTCTGAGGTCCCAGTTAGAAGAGTTAGAAACCAGAATAAAGGAACAGGTTCGAATGTTTGTCATGCTTTTATGAGCAAGTGTAGATGGTGCAAACCAGTTTACTGTATTATGTAAGAGATAAACTAGATTTCATGTTGGTATGATGCAATGACCTTTAGCTGCACCCCTGATAATTTTACAAGTCAGGTAGACTGTAGATAAGTCATGTACACTTTGTAGGAGTCATGTATACAAGTTCAAAGGTCAAACATGCTGCTTTTTGCAGGTGGATCTAATAAGCACCACCAAAGCTAACATCTTGAAGAATGAAGACAAAATTCACCAACTCTTAAACTCAATGGCATTTGCTAGTTGATATTCAACTGTATTATGTTTATAAATACACAAAATGTTGCATTGTGAGCTGCACTGTGGAATTTTTCATCTATAAAAGGAAATGATGCAATAATTATTGTTTGTATTTGAATTAGTGCACACCATTGAAACTATGCTTGTGCTTTATAAACTGGAAGCACTCCACCGAATGCAAGTATATTTTATGGAGTTGTTAAGATGTCACTTCAAACAGCAAGCAAACGCTGTACGTCATTGCTAAGAAGAGCGGCGCATGCCTCTTCGTTTAGAGTTCAAGGAAGCTCTTCAGCATTCAACTCAGCAACACTCAGGGCCAGCAGTGTGTGCTTAACGGTACCCAGTTGCTGTAGTGTGTTGAATTTCAAATGATAAAGTGCAACATCTCTCTGTGTAGTGTGCTTGTCCCCTATCAACATCTGTTCCTCGTCCAGGTGATGAGGGAGCCCCTCACTTTAAGAGGTCATCAGTGAAGCATCCTCTAGAAGGTACCTTATTGTGTCTACACTTCTTGTTCTTCAGACATTCCATAATTTGTTTTCTTCTGTTCTATAAGGCAAAATCTCAACCATATCTAAATCACAAGATGGCCAACAACCACCCACTCCCTCCACATACCACCTCCCTCATCCTATCTGGTCCGAGGAAGAATTACACGGAGTAGAAATCACACACACACCTCCTACCGACAAGACTGAGACAGTAGGTTCTATCATAATTATGAGCTTAGCTGTTTATTGAGTGTTGCTTGCAAGCCGAATGTTGTAACTATAGTTGTTTCCTTCCTCGTGCCATACATGCCCACTGTAGGCAGCCTACTATGCAGTACAAACTCTCCGTTGGATGTTTGATGTGTTCTCAGGGTACAAGTGGGGCTCGTGGTTTGGAACTCTAGACGAGAAGAAATGGTTAACACGAATGATCTTTCTTGAAACTGTGGCTGGAGTACCAGGTAAAGCAAATGTTTGCACTGCTGTAACACAACTTACTGAATGACAACTGTTGGTATAATCCATGACTGTAACTTGCTATAGGAATGATAGCAGCTATGACCCGACACTTGAAGTCACTTCGTTACATGCAACGGGACTATGGTTGGATCCACACGCTCTTAGAGGAGGCGGAGAATGAACGGATGCATCTACTTACTGCAATGGAATTGAGAAATCCTGGAGTTATCTTCAAAGGAATGGTGGTTGGTGCTCAAGGTAAGCAATGATGCTTACTATTACCAGGCAGGGTAGGGTATATCTCTTGAGTTAATGTAAGCTATAATACTTAAAATAATTACTCCAAGAAGGAACTCCTCTGATTTAGTTTTCATTACAGTTACTCTTCCTTGATCTATTAAGCCTTTTCTGGTTCAACAGTTATTTTAAAGCACATCATTTCTGGTTTTCAAAACACTCCTATACACAATTATACAAGTACACTCTGTATTTTAGTGTAGAGATGGACAATGCTTCAAAAAAAAAGTAATGAAACTATAGGCAGCTGGGAATTAATTTCTCCCTATAATTTCTCACTAGTTGCTTGTTTGCATGTCTATCCTGGGCCATGATCAGGATGTAACACAACACTGGAGACTCTGTAGCCTCGTTCCCAGGCTCCTCCTTTGTGAATATTTTCGCGAAGGAGGAGTCTGGGAACGAGGCTAAAGAATCTGTACTCATAAGATTGAAGCCCCAAAACAGGCAGTAGTAGAGGGTAGCTCGAATGGATTTTACTAATGCCCATCAATTCCTCTACTGATATTGTTATAAACACTTGGTACTTGTTATGCATTAGTATCCAAATTGTTCCATATACTAAAGTCCATTTGCGTTCACTTGAGCCTTCAAAATTTCTTCATAACTTGGCTGTATATCTATGAATTGCACTATTTTAGATACCATTCGATTGCAAACTTCACGTAGATTCGTTGGTGCTTTTAAAGCACTAACCCTTACCATTCAAAAGTTACGTGTATGCCCCATACATGCATTCCATTAACCACAAATACATGTGGAAAAGTAGTACTTAAGCAAAACCACACTACTTCCTGGGCTCAAGTGAACGCGAATAGACTTTAGTGTTCTCTATTTAGAGTACTATATTGTGCTCTACTTAGAATATAGAATCTGACTCATACTTCCTGTCATTATATTTTGGCTTCTGGTGCCCACTGAGAGAGTACACATTAGCCAGCTGGTAGTGAACGTTACTTCTTTAAGGTCTTTGGACTCTTTGCTTTCGTGACTAGGTAGCTATACTCTATAGGTCGTACAAAGTCTTTGATCAACCACATGGGATGAGGACCGGCCATACAGTGGTGTGGAGCTGTATTGATACACATTATTCTGTAATTCTTTTACTCCTTGCTTACACATGGTGCCATTGTGTGGTTGCATGGACACTCTTGAGGAACTTGGGAGTGCATGCATAATGTACGCCCACACTTTGTGGCATTTTTGTTGTTACATGCACCAGATTCCTGAACTTTCTCCTCTTCCTCAGTCAAGCTTGACTCTCTTTGCCACACTCTATGTGGCTATCTCTCTATCCAATAGGTATGTTTGTGACCATGTTCTGGATAGCATACATGATCAGCCCCAGATTCTGTCACAGATTTGTTGGCTACCTGGAAGAGGAAGCCGTCAAAACATATACACGATGCATTGAGGTATATCACAGAATTACCATTTGCCAATCATAGCTGTTATTGACCTTTTGCTCTGATATATAATACCTAATAGGCTATTGATTCAGGTGAGCTCCCAATGTGGGAAAAACTGCCAGCCCCTCCAATTGCAGTCACTTATTGGAAATTAAAGGTATAGGAGTTCACATGTAACTTTTACAAGTGTTTTTTTAAGGCCCAAACACTACACATACGTACACATTTGCTTTTTTATTTATAATCAAGGAAGGAGCATTGATGCGTGATGTAATTCTAGCAATCAGAGCAGACGAAGCTCACCATAGAGTTGTTAACCATACACTCAGCACCATGAAACCGGATGATACTAATCCATATGGACCTGGAAAATAACAAGCAGGCCTATTATTTAACTGCTTAGCATGCACATTAGGTTTATCAATAGATATACCATGCATATAAGTGTTCTGCTTTTGTCACGACTGTCAAGCATGTCTATTTTGAGCATCTATTTTGACCTGCAGATTAAGATTCAGGCCTATTATTTAACTGCTTAGCATGCACATTAGGTTTATCAATAGATATACCATGCATATAAGTGTTCTGCTTTTGTCACGACTGTCAAGCATGTCTATTTTGAGCATCTATTTGACCTGCAGATTAAGTTCACACACTGTCATATGTGTTGATACTTTCAGTATGTATACAAAGAGTAACTTTAGTTTAATTAAAATCATCATTTTGCATTACTAACCGTCATGTACCATGTGTAGGTTACCAATTTTAGGAACATGTCGCTACTTTTTTGCAAACACTCTATGCTTACAGAGTAATGCAATCCAGATTAGATCTGTTACTACGTATACAATGTTTACATGAAACACAACACACCCAAGAGAGCATACACCGCTATAAAATGAAAGAAAAAAGTGTTGTTTTTTTTAGCATATGCATTGTTCTTCACCAGCTCAGGATAGCGAGAAGTGGAGAGTAAGTGAGCAAAATGAAAGTGATCACCCTTTTACTTGCATCTTGTGTTTTAGCTGTGGTTGAATCTGCTAGCCACAGAGGAGTTGTAAATGTTCAAAATGAACTACTGAAAGCTGAACTACAATCTTTGCTCAAGGAAGACATGAATACTGAGAAGGAATTGGTATACCAGCAACAAAATGATGACGATGATGGTATAGCAGTATTTCAGGATGATGATGACGATCAAGCTGTGTATCAAGATGATGACGATCAGGCTGCTAACCTCCAACGGTTTAAGTTATTCAAACGTATTAAAAAAGGTTTTAGAAAAGGTGTTAAGTGGGCAAGAAAGGCACAGCAGTTTTTGAACATGATTAGAGGTATAAGGAGATGTATTCCCGGACGTGTTACAAGAGCTAGTGTGATACGTCATTCTGTTTGCATATACAGACATCTACCAAAAAATCTGAAAGTACTTGGTCAGATTGCACGCATTAATGAAGATGATGACGATGATCAGGCTGTGTACCAAGATGATGATGACGATCAGGCTGTGTACCAAGATGACGATGATGATCAGGCTGCGTACCAAGATGACGACGACGATCAGGCTGTGTACCAAGATGACGATGACAATCAGGCTGTGTACCAAGATGATGATGATGACAATCAAGTCAATGCAGCTGCTGCCTTCAAGAAGAAACACCGGTTTAAACGTTTTTTCAGGCGACTTGCTCGACGTTTTAGATGCCGGCTTGCATTGAAACTTACAGGAATGCGGCACGTGTTTGGCTGTCCTTTCGAATGAAGCACTCTTGTGAACTGAATATATAATCACGAGAAACAGTCACTGTAATGTTATTGTTATTAGAACTAGTATAACTATATAGCTGTAATGTAATTAGAATGTGTGACTGTACTTGTAAACTAAGCATCAAAGATTCTAATCTGGCTGTAAACTATGATTATAACTTATGGCAAGAATATCATAAGCAGTGTATGAAATCAGCTTGGTCTAAAGGATTATAATGGTGTTCATGAGCAAGCTAGGACATTGGTTACACAGTGACATTGTTTGTTTTTGTGGTGGACTATTTTCAAGTCAAGGTACTGTACTTGTCTTACACTTTGTTTACTTAGTAATTTTGTAGCTGACATAAAGCCAAGTTGTGAGTTAATTCGATACCTTCCAGTCCTCACCTTGTATTTACTACGAACAAACTGAGCACTGATTATAAGTTTTCTGTGCAATTGTAGGAAATAAAACTGTTCGAGACTCTTGTAGTGATACTGGTACATGTGTACCAACACTACCTTCCTATTCCAATTGACCTTGTATACTACTGAAATTGAATTCATAAAGTTGAGGGATTCTTGTAGACTACATGGACAGTTACAACTATCACACCTTGGTGATACTTTGAACTTCATCTAGTTTGTGTTGCTCATATATCGTATAGAAATTAATTTTTATGGAGAATGCTCCAGTATATAAAGAGCTAGGCTACTGAGGTAGAGCTACATCCAGCCTCTTCACTCCGACTGTAAGGAAAACCCTTCAGTTCACGGCAATATGAAAACAGCACTCCTTCTTTTGTCTGTTATAACGTTTGCCTTTGCAATTCCTGCACGGAAGCAGGATGACGATGGTGATTATGCCTATCTCCAATCCATAGTCGCTAAAGAGTTAAAGGCCCAATTGCAGGAGGAAGACGATGAACCTGTCTATAATCAACAAGAAGACGAAGAACCAGTTTCAATTGAATCAGTTGTTAGATTGCTATCAAAAGTGCAAGATGATGATGAAGAAGAGGATGGAGTACCAGCTGCATTTGTTAGAATGCTAGCAGCAAAAATGCAAGATGATGATGACGAGGAAGAGGATGGAGTACCAGCTGCATTTGTTAGAATGCTAGCAAAAGTGCAAGATGATGACGAGGAAGAGGATGGAGTACCAGCTGCATTTGTTAGAATGCTAGCAGCGAAAGTTCAAGATGATGACGAGGAAGAGAATGGCAAGCGTCGGGCAGCTGCCAAGATCCAGCACTGGTGGCACCATATCGTTCATCATGTGGTCCGCCATCTTCTCCATCATTTCTTTCCTCTGCATGGAAAGAAGTAACAAGTTCAGTAAAAGTTGCTTCCAACATTATAATTTTCAGTAGCATAGAAAGACTAGCTGAAAAACATAGTGTAGATTGAGAGACATGCATGAAGTTTATTATAGGCCACAATTTTTTGTTGACTTTCTTTTTCCTGTGTGAATTATATACATTGCAATCCGCAGTTATTTCCCCTTATCATGAACAATACGTACATTGATTAAAAATTGCAACAATCATCACGTTTCCGTGTTATCTACATTAGTCTAAGGGCCCTCCCTACCTCAGTAGTTTCATTGGCATAACTTGACCTCATGCTTCTGGCCCTCAGTGTGCCAGACTCACTGTGTAATGTGCATGCATGTAGGTAATCTGCAACAAGATTAGTTCACCCATGCATGCATGCCATTACAACTGAAACACAGAAGCTATAGTTGATCTCAATGCAACATAATTATTACGTAATGTTTGTAAACATGAGATGCTCAGTTGGCTTTTGAGAGTCTATGACAATTACTTTTTCTAACTAGTAATAATACATTATTGTGATTGTTCTACTTTAGTAATAATTTGTTCTAGAAGTAGGACCAAACTGACTAATGAGTCACTACTGTAACAGTCATGTTAATTATGTATTAAAAATAGTTTCTGTGCAATTCTTCTAACCCCTGCGCCTGATCATGTAATAGTATGCTCGTCTTAGAAGGTTGTAGAGGTGACGAGCTGTGCTCCGAGTGAAATAGTAACAGTGACGCGATCGCTGAACAGTTACATCATCAGATTCACTCTTTGCTAATTCTTGTAGAGCATCTTTCAACATAACCATCTGTTCCTTTGCCTGAGCATTTTCATAGTCTTTGTATTGCACCTCAGGATAGTCATCTTCCTGCTCTCTTGCATAGTCATCTTGCTCTTTTGCCAATACATCTTTGAGAATCTCGTGCAACTCTGGATAATCACCATCGTCTTCTTCCCTAGCCAATTCCTCATAGTCAGCTTGTTTCCTTGCACGAGCTTTGGCATTCTCATAATCGTAAGCTTCTTCTTTAGCCAGTGCGTCCTTTAGGAGAGCTTCAAACTCCAGAGAATAGTCATCGTCATCCTGTTTTTTTGCATCTTCATAATCGTATTGTTTTTTTGCCCGAGCATGCTCATAATCACTTTGCTCTTTTGCCATCACACCTTTAAGAAGCGCTTCAAGTTCTTGATAATCATCATCTTGTTTCCTTGCATCTTCATATTCGTAGCCTCCCTGATTCTTTGCTCCATAATCCTCCTGGCTAGTAGGAATAGCTTGAGCCAATTGAAAGGCTGCAATAATTGCAAGAAGAAAGATAGTGTTATTCATGATGATGGGCAGTAGCTAAATGAAGTTTTGAAGTAATCACAGTTTACTAGTAGTTTTTTTATAGATAGATCTTAGCTTCCTACAGTATTTACAAGTTAGTTTGGTTCTGGATACACTTCAAGTAACGACATGAACATGTTGATAGGCAATGACAGCTTGTAAACTAAACAGTGGTTGAGCGAGGCAAACACTAACTACCTATGGTAGCTATAAGTTTGATCAGTAAACAACTTTGATGTGACATGTCAACTTGATGTCATTGCATTTCTTACCATGCAGCTGCAAATGGTATGTATACATGGTAACAGCGATGTCATGAATACATATTGTATGTAGATGCATGCCAAATCCTTTCCCACGCAATTGGCATAATTAATTATGGCTCATTCCTGAATGATTTATCCATAGAGTTTTATTTATCATTAAATTATTATTTGACCTACCATGTTGAATCACAAAAAATACAGATCTGTGCTTATGAAACTTAAACATTAATTTTTATTGTTGGTATGCAAAGAACACTAGTCTTATGATAATAATATAATTATTGATTTCACTATACTGAATCCATTCTATAGACCATCTAATGTACAAGTCATGTCCACACTACTATAATAATGTTATCTGTTATGAGTCTATAGTAATACATTAATTGTTAGAGTTTAGCCTTGACGACGACGATAGATGTAGTACACCTTCCTAAACATTCGGTAGAGAAGTGAAAGGCTTCTTGGGGCAATGTAGTAACATCCATATCTCTGAGCTTTGGCAGCCTCTTGAGTATTTGCCATGAGGTTCTCCAGTTCTGCTAGTCCATCCCCGTCATCATAGTCTTGCTCGTTAGCTAGGATATCTTTATAATCCTCTTCTTCCCTTGCCAAAACATTATTGTAGTTATAATCACCTTGTCCTTTCACTTTCAGTATATTCTCAAGAGCCTTTTCAATATCAGTATCTTTTGAAGCTGCTGAAAGTTGAATAAAAGCAAATGCAACCAACAAAATTATGGTAATACGATGCATTTTGCTAGTAGTTTGATATCATTGAAATTCAACTCTTGTTTACATGTTTGTTTCTTATATACCCGGCTGTAATGTTCCAAGCTACTGTTCATCTATATGTTTTGAACAGTTCAGTTTAGTTCTGGAAACAAGTCAACTAACGACAGCCACATGTTTTGGTTGTTGACAGTTTGTCAGTGTTACCGGTAGAGACCTATGCATAATAAGTATACAATGGCAAGAATACCAGGCATTGGTCCAGGAGTATAGCTATAATAAGTATATAATTATAGTTGTAGGGGCTGACTATATGCCAGACTAGTTATTGTTTAACCATGGATGCTAAAGCATTATCATTAAATCTGTGTTGTTTAATAGCATACTCATGCAATTGCTTCAAAACAAAACTGTATGCATTCACTTCATCCTTGGAGTATGTATTATGCATAAGCAATAGCCTATGTAAAAGTAGTTATGGATAACTGATTCAGATCAAATTACTGTTACAAAAAACCCTGTAATTTCAATTCATCTACGTATCACTGTCAATAATATTGAATTTTACATCTACCACACAGGTATCGCTTAGTATCATGGTATTTACATGATCTGTATAATAATCTAAATCGTATGCATACATAATCCTATACATTTTCAGTCATAATATTCTTATAGTCCTTCTATACTGAGTCTCATACGTATCAGCTACAAATAATTATTATCTTTACTACATGTTCAATCATATCAGTTTGCTCTATGTCTACATATATAATTATATATCATTATGGTTCTGTTTACTCTTTGGTCTTCTTGCATTTGCCATAAACAAGATTACACACTGTGCGTCCAATCTTGCCAGCTCTGCGTACAAATTTTTTCACCATGCCACCAAACCTCCCAGCTTTAGACTTCAGTGTGCGATACCACCTTCCAGCTTTGCGACGAATCTTCTTATACCACCTCCCCGTTACTTTTCTTACTCTACCTATTCCTCTTCTGATTCCACCATACCACCTCCTAAATCGCCTTCCTACCCTCCTTCGGACTTTTGAATATAATTTCCTCACTCTTCCACCAATCCTACGTGCAGTCTTCCCAATCCACCTTTTAGCTCTTCGTATAACACGTGAGCGTACTTTCCTGTATGTTCTCCTTACTGCATTTCTCACTCTTCTGAATGTACGCCTAAAGCGTCGAAAAAATTGTATTGCAGCTTTTTTCTCATCATACTTTTCCGCCACTGCAGTCTCACTTTGTAACCAAGTGTGGATATCTTGTTCCAAAACTTGAGGCTTTCTTCGCAAATATTTGCACATTGCCTTTCCAGCACGTTTGGCGACAAAACTCCAGATCTGTTCTTCAGCAATTTCATCGTCATCTTGTTCACCATCATCCTGTTGCAACTGAGCAGCTAGCTTGAGCTCACTCAGGAGCGAGTCCTCGTAATTCTCAGAGTAGGAAACATCTTGAGCACTAACCTCTGCAGACTCTGCACATAGAGCAAACACAGCCAGAAACAAAACTACGTAAATGCTGGCGGTACTCATGATGGATTTATACCCTCCTTTCATGCATTTGTTATCATTCACCTCATGAACAGTGAAGAAATAAAGTGTGATTTGGTTTTTTATACTGAGCATAAGTTGTTGTTCATAGATGTTGAATGCAGGAAATTGTGTGCCTCACCTAAAGTTGCAATAATGTCACATAATGCGTGTGAAGAACAAGTTACTTAATTCACAGTGCTGTTATATTACAAACTTCCATATAGGAATCGAACCTGTAGTCAACAATTGCAACAACAACAAAAACATGCAGCAGCAAAAAAAAGTGTGAGAACAAGAAGTCAGGATTAGCAACTCTCTTCATGTTCCACAATAATTACATTATGTATATAATATATACATAGCAACAATTCATTTTAATACAGCTAGTCCTCACTGGGAATTATAGTTTAATTATAATAATATTATCTCAGTGTATGATACAATGTACAAATTATTTTATGTGTAAAATGTCACTTTTGACAGATATACTGTGATTATTGTCCACACACTTGTAGCACACCCAGTTCATAAAGTTTACAGTAACATTGATAGTTCACTCAGGATCGAGTGGTTCCTCATCCACTCAGACTCCATGGATACATAAACAGCTTGCACATTCCTTTCATGATCTTGCTAGCTTTACGTGTGAATATCCTCATTTTGCTTTGAAATCTACCAGCCCTCGAATTCAGTAGTCGGTACCATCTCCTGGACATATTCTGGATCCTATTGTACATTCCATTGCTGCTGCGCATTATTCCCCTTGCTCGGTTTTGTAGCCTGCGATACCATTGTCGGCTCAAACTTCGGCCCATTCCACGAAGCCGTCTCTGATAATAGTTTCTGTAGTAATTCCGGTAATAATTTCGCCAGTAATACAAGTATCTCCTGCATCGACGTCGACACCAACGTCGTCTCTGTGCCACTCATGCCTGCCCTTCCATGGTGTTAAGTTCCTGTAGCCAAGCCTTAAAATCTTGCTCTACAACTAGAGATTTTGTAGAAATTTTTTTGCATATTTTCATCAATACTCTATGCTTGGCAAGAATATTCAAGAATTGCATTTCAGCCTCATTGTCTTCATCAGAGAGTCCATTGTTTTGCTGTATTTTGGCTGCTTGGATGAGTGCATGTTCAAGAGAATTCTCATGGAATTTTGAAGCACTTACTCTAGCCAATTCAAAAGTCAGAGCAATTAAAAATAGCAAGAAAGAGAAACAGAAGTTTGCCACAACCCATTTTTCTGACTCTTTGAAGCTATTGTATTCTTGTTAAGTGGGCCACATGTGGTGACTATACGCTTATTGACCCAAGAACAAGCATGAGCTTGTTTACAGTGTAGGAATTGAATGCTCACTTGGTTCTAGTGCCCAGTCAAGTTGTGTCAACAGACAAGACACTTTAATTACAGTTACCCAATGTAAAACTGACAGTGATTATCGTTCAGTATTAACAGATACATCAAACTTTTGACACCCAAACAAGTAATGACTATGTTACAGTGTTTAGTGTTCAAAATTAATGATTTCCAAGAACCAGCCAGAAAAGCCCAAGAGTCTTGAGATTATGTGGGGTCCTTTCAATTAATGTGTACATTTACATGACCCATGGTGAATTGAGGCTATGAACATGTTTATGGTCATGTTGTTCACTACAATTCATGTTTTGGTCTTGAATATGGTTAGATTAGAATTGTTTGTTTATGACTATTCGTGTGAAACAATTTTTTGTCCAATTTTACAAACATCCTTTGTCCATTGTGATACGTACTGGTACATGTTATATGACCTGTCATTGCATGTTTACATTGTAAATTTATAGATCATTATTATTATGATATGATAAGTATTATATGCATATTCTGACATGTCATGCAGGACCCCATGTAAAGCTACCTTCCTAAGACATTGTACTCAATAAACTTCCTTCACAGAGTACTAGTGATTCCCATTTATGTTCTTATGGCTTGTGGGATAACTAGACTATCAATCCTTAGCATCCTAAACTTAAGGTTCCTAGGTTCAAAGCAGAGTTATATCTAAGGATGCATCATGGGATCATTCAACATTAGAATCCTTATTTTTCTTACAAAAGAGTATTAAATTTTGGCTGTGCTATAAAGTTAGAATCTGATAATCACCAGTTAATTTCCTTCACCTCCCATGAACACCACCCACACCTTTACCATATCATGCCAATAGCAATTATAAGCTATGTATACTACAGCCTGTCAAGGTCAAAGGGAAGAACCTAGGAATGAGGCTATCGTATACCACCAACTCTGTTTATAATTATTATCATGGTGTTTCTTTAACTTTTACCACAAAAATAGCCAGCCAGTATTGTATGGTCCATTAATTAATTTGGGCGAGTATCTGAATTTAACATGAAACATACATGTATGCATGCCACCCACAAGGTCATGATTTGGGAGGAGTCACGGTTGCACCAGCTCCAATCAATCATCCAATTTTCTTTGGTAATAGCCAATTAACTTTTAAAGTATAAAGATCATAATTGCAGCAACTCTCTTCACTCTTGCCATTGTGGTTTGTCTTTCACAAGCCAAGCCAGTAAAGAGCTTGGAAGACAATCTGTTGAGCACTGTACCGTATGCATGCATGTATCCATTAGGCGCATGCAAGCATATGAGCCATGCAGTACATTCTAGTATAGCTAGCTTAATTGCATTAATCAGTGTATTGCACATTACAAGGCTGCATGTACATTTATTCTATCATGTGTATTTTACTTTTAATTGTTTATGATCTAGTTATATAGGAATATACACAATGTCATTGATCTAGACACTATAATTATCTACATCAACTGTTGTGATTCAGATCTACCACTATACTATTTTTTTCGATTTGCCAACCAATTGAGTCCATTATTCTCAGTGGCGGATCTAGGAAATTGAATAGGGGGGTTCTAATGAATGCGCGCGGAGCGCGCGAAAAATTTTACGTAGCCACGCCCACTTTCGGTCGCAACAGCCCCGCCCCTTTAGCGCTCGTGCAGCTAAAATTTTGCCAAAAAAGCCTGAATGGAAGAAAAAAACGGCAAGAAAGAGACAGAAACTCTATATCTTTCATAAAAGACTAATATTCAGCGTGATTCTGAGTTGCTTTTAGTATTTTTAAGTTGAAAGGAGGGTTCCATCTTGGCCTTTTCCAATCTGCACAGTTAATTATAATGCGAGATCTTAGCTGAAAGGGGGGTTCCGTGGAACCCTTGAACCCCCCCCCTGGATCCGCCACTGATTCTGGTTGAATTTTTATTGTAACAGGGATAATATAATATTATTAAGCCTCGGCGCGTGCGTAGCACGTGCAGAGGATTACGGTAGTCGTTTTGTGTGTCTGTCTGTCTGTCTGTTTGTTCCATCGAAATCTCAAGAAAGACAGCTCTAGCGACAAAATTGATGGTACTTACGTTCATAAATCTGAATGATCTTGTAGAAATATATTTTTTGTTGTCTAAAATACTTTAGTTTCCGAAATTTCAGGCTTTTGTGCCTTTCTGAGCGCTTAGCTTCGAGACCACGCCTACTAATTTGGTGTGAGTTATCCAGAATTTGTGTAGACAAGGCTCTCTGAATGGCTGCTGTTGCTGAACTGTTGGCCATTGTTGTTTGGCAAGACAGACAGGAGTTGGCCTGCTTTATATATGTAAGCATATATATAGGGCATGGCAAAGATTTTTACATTGTGGCCAGTTTGATATAGCTAGCTAAATTAATCAGTGCCATCACTGAGTTAGACTCACTGTAGGTCCAGCAGCTAGACTTTGCTATCTGACAGCAGCTGAGTATTCCAATGCATGTATAATTATTGTAGCAAAGCTAATCTGGTTCATAGTCTGTGACATGACATTGTGCTGTTTTACCATGCACACTCAAAGTTAGCTATGAGTCTAGATGGATTAGTAAATGAGTCTCGTTGCTGAAGTTCTCAGTGATACACTCGATCTTTTGCACAGTGTGCTAGCTAGTTGAGTGCGCCGAGGCTTATGCACCATTGGTGCCTTCATTATTGTTGGTTCTTGAAGTACCACTGCCAGTATGTTTCTGTTTACTCTCTAATTGATAGCTCTTCTTCAAGTTGTTTTTTCCATAAACAAGATTACACACTCTCCCAGCTTTGCTTATAAATTTTTCACTATGTTACCAAATTACCACTGTTTTACCAAATTTCCCAGCTTTAGACTTTAGCATGCGATACCACCTTCCAGCTTTGCGACGGATGTTCTTATATAACCTTCCTGTTACTTTTCTTACTCTGCCCACTCCCTTTTTTATTCGCCTAGACCATTTCTTAAGCCTCCTGTGTACCTTTTTTTGGATTTTTGAAGAAAATCTCCTCACTCTTCTACGAATTCCACGCCTGACCTTTCTGAAAATTCCTCTTACTTTTCTCACTGCCCACTCCCTTTTTTATTCGCCTGTACCATTTCTTGAACCTCCTACCCACCTTCTTTCGAATTTTTGAAGAAAATCTCCTCACTCTTCTACGAATTCTACGCCTGACCTTTCTGAAAACCCTTCTAACTGGTCGGAAAATTCGTCTGCGTACTCTCCTCACTACTCTTCTGAATGCACGCCTAAAGCGTCGAAAAAATTGTATTGCAGCTTTTTTCTCATCCACCACTGAAGTCTCACTTTGTAACCAAGTGTGGATATCTTGTTCCAAAACTTGAGGCTTTCTTCGCAAATATTTGCACAATGCCTTTCCAGCACGTTTGGTGACAAAATTCCAGATCTGTTCTTCAGCAATTTCATCGTCATCTTGTTCACCATCATCTTGCTGCAACTGAGCAGCTAGCTTGAGTTCACTCAGGAGCGAGTCCTCGTAATTCTGAAAGTAAGAAACATCTTGAGCACTAACCTCTGCAGACGTTGACTCTGCACACGGAGCAAAGACAGCCAGAAACAAAACTATGGAGGTGCTGGCTGTACTCATGACAAATTTACCCTCCTTTCGTGCATTTGTTATCATTCTCAGCGCAGACTCTGAGAGTTTGTTCCTATAATTATGTTTAACCAAGAATTATGCCGCAGTTTACTTAAAAGTTGTAAACAATGTCACATTGTATGTGAAGAACAAGTTACTTAATCTACAGTGTTGTATTATCACAACTTTCCGTGTAGGAACAAGAACCTATAACGGCCATGATGATCCATAGATACACTGATTAATAATCATGCAGCTTGATAATGGTGATTTCACTTCCACTCCAGCTCTGGATTTGCTAGCGTTACACATATGCAGACATCCTATCCTCACTTTCTTTAAAAATCTACTATATATATATATATAGCTTTTTAATTCAGTTTCCACAATCAGGCTACAATATTGAGTAATTAAGAGAGATAATGTGCAGCAGCAATGGAATGTACAATAGAATCCAGAACATGTCTAGGAGATGGTGCATACTGGGCTATTGTTGGCTCAAACCATAGCCCATTCCACAAAGCCACCTCTGATAGTAGCCTGAGTTTCTGCAATATCTCTAATCTTAAAATCTTTCTCTATAATAGGGCTTAAGGTTCTCTTGCAAATTTTTACACGTTTTCTGAATGCTATTCTTGAGAGAAGAATTTTCGTTTTGAATTCTTGCTACTTAAGTCACAGTCACTACAATACACTAATTTATACATTGACCCAACATTTTGCATAGAGGAATTGAATTCTCATTATTTATAATTGCATCGCTCTATATAGTGTCTAGACAAATTGTGTCAATGGACAATAATTTTATTATTAAGTACACCCAGTACTCAATGCAAAACTAACAAAAAATATTATTAAGTATCATGCAATAATTTTATAATAGGTGTATATCAATTTATTTTTTTTTACAATACAAACAAGTAATAGAAATAGTAACTGTTTTTGTTGTTTAGTTTTCAAAAAAAAAAGTGCAAACATGTACATTTTAAAGTGAATGACTCATGAAGCACTGAAGCTATGAACATCATGCATGTCTATGATGATATTGCTTACTAGGGTCACTTCACGGGTACATTTTGCAAAAAGCGGTGATGAAGATCCAAGAATTAAGTAAGTTTAACTTGTTAGAAAGTATTCCCTACTTGGTTACTCTAAACTATCAGGAGGAGAAAAGGGCCGTAGGGTTTGTATTTTGGTCTTGAACAGAACTTTGTTTAGGACCTTTCTTGTGAAACAAATTGCGAATTTTGTGTCCAATTTCACTAAAAATTGATTGTTCATCACTAGACATGTCCATTCCTTGACTGCGTGCTGAAACTAATCTTTGAATAACTTTTGCCAACTTGCTCAGACGTTCTTCTTTTGGCACTGTTTTCAAAAATTTATCGATAAACTTAGAATGTCTCCTTGCTTGCTTTTCTTGATGATGCCCTTCATTGAACTGCTCAGACTGCAACAAAGCATTCTGTGCATGTGAAGGTATTTTCTTAGAGTCCACAATAACAGTCAAAGTTACAAGTATACACACAAGGAAAAGGTTCCTATCCATTGCGATACTTACTGATATGACCTCTCACTGTAACCTGCAGTGTTGATGTAAATATGAAATTCAATATGAAAAAAACATGCATGTTTACTTTGACCTGACAGGAACAATGATGAGTAAATGTATACCTTCCTTTAAATGTTATAAGACGCTAACTAACTTGTAAATTGTATGGTTTAACTGTAGTGAATAAACTTCCTTCACTGAGTGATTCCCGATTTACAGTATTATGGCTTGTGGGATAGCTATACTATCAATTCATCCTTAGCAACACACTGAAGGTTCCTGGAGTCAAAACTTAGGATGCACAATTATTACTAATGCTATGTACTGCATTATAAAATTATTGTTTACGTTATGGAAGGGTTTCACTTGTGGCAACAAGTTACTATCACCAGTTGATTTCCTTCTCCTCCCATAAATAGACCTCTTATATCACCACCCACACTCTTTTGGGGTATTTCCTCAACCTTTACCACAAATTAATGTTATTACTGATTCTCAATAGCCAGCCACTATTATTATATGGTCCATTACAAAATTATTTGAGTGAGTATGAGTATAAAGAATTTTAAATGCACCGTGTATGCCACCCACAGGGTCATAATTAAGGATGAATGTTGTGTCCTCTGACAGCTGGTAAAGTAAAACAAGTATCTTGGAAAGGTCTCTGTGGCAGGATGGAGGACCATTGGAGGCAACAGTTGAATAGTTTGTGGGATGGTGTATTATGTATAAATTATATTGTTCTGTCTATAGACTTTTTAAGGGCTGGATGACTATAAAAGAGATTGTACTTGAGAAGCTAGCTCCAACCAGCCATCCAATCTTCTTTGGTAGCAGCCAACTTTGGATCAATTTCAAAGTATGAAGATCATTGCAGCAACTCTCTTCACTCTTGCCATTGCGGTTTGTCTTTCACAAGCCAAGCCCGCAGCAAAGAGCTTGGAAGACGATCTGCTGAGCAGTCTCATCAGTGTACAAGATCTCATTGATGAAGATGATGGTAAAGCGTTGAAACAGCAAAATGATGAGGACGAGGATGATGAAGATTATGATGATGAAGTTGCAGCTCAGTTCTGGGGATTTCTTGCTAGACATGCTGGTCGCCTAGCCTGCAAGCATCTCAACAGAAGACCTGAAGCTCTTGAGCAGCAAATCGATGACTGGCTTGACAAAGATGCAAAAATAATGGAAGAAGATGAAGATGAAGATGAAGAAGCTGAATACCAAAAATGGCGTTTTGGACGAAAAATTAGAAAATTCTTCAAGAAGCACGGAAAAACAATCCGTAGAGTGGGACGTGGAGTGTGCAAAGCTGTAGGCTACCACAATGTCGAGGTACAGGATTATGATGATTTGGACGATGATGAAGATGATGAAGCTGGAGTGCAATTCTGGAGATTTATTGCTAAACATGCTGGTCGCCTAGCCTGCAAGCATCTCAACAAAAGACCTGAAGCACTTGAGCAGCAAATCGATGACTGGCTCAACAAAGATGCAAAAATGATGGAAGAAGATGAAGATGACAGTGAAAAGGTTGAATTCCAAAGATGGCGTTTTGGACGAAAGATTCGGAATTTCTTCAAGAAACACGGAAAAATAATCCGTAGGGTAGGACGTGGAGTGTGCAGAGCTGTAGGCTACCACAATGTTGAGGAGCAAGATGATGATGATGATTCAACTTCTCTTGTAGTGAAACTCCAGCAGATTGCAGATGATTATGATGGCAAGGCACTCAAACAACAAGACGATGATGAGGATGAAGATGATGAAGATGATGAAGATGATGAAGTTGCAGCTCAGTTCTGGGGATTTCTTGCTAGACATGCTGGTCGCCTAGCTTGCAAGCATCTCAACAGAAGACCTGAAGCTCTTGAGCAGCAAATTGATGACTGGCTTGACAAAGATGCAAAAATAATGGAAGAAGATGAAGATGAAGATGAAGATGATGATGATGAGGCTGAATACCAGAGGTGGCGTTTTGGACGAAGGTTAAAGAAATTCTTCAAGAAAGCTGGAAAGGCAATCCGGAGGGTAGGACGTGGAGTGTGCAGAGCTATCCACCACAATGTGGAGGAACAGGACTATGATTATGACGAGCCTTCATATGCTGTTCAGCTTCAGCAAGATGATCCCGAAGAAGCTGAATCTCAACGTTTCTGGAGGTTCTTTGGAAAACATGCTGGCCGCCTTGCTTGCAGGTATCTCAGAGCCAAGCCTGGGGTCCTAGAACAGAGCGTCGATGTTTGGCTCAAGAAGGATGCCCAGATTATGGAGGAGATAGACGATGAAGATGTTTACAATCAGAGATTCCGTTTCCCCAAACCAAACATCAAGTATTTCATCAAGAAGCACGGACCCACCATACGCAAAATAGGCCGTGGAGTGTGCAAAGCTATCTACCATCAGTAGAAAGTCAATCACCTTTACTAACAGTGAACTGCAATAAGTATTGACACTGACATGTTAATAATCATTAGGCTGCTGTATTTTATCCATGTTCAAACACATTTTGCTTCTTAAGTTTCATTTGTGTAACACCAAACAGTACACACATAATTCAAAATAAATATATCGTTGTGAATAATAGATGAAACTTGACCTATGAAACAGCGGCACTTTGGGTTCAAATATGCAGTACATTTTCATGTGTGCATGTAGTTAGCTAAGTCCAGGCATCAACTAGATACCTTCCACTTTCCTTCAGTTCTGTAAACACTTGGTTAGGATTTAGTTCTAAACCTAGTGTAACAGGAAAAAAATAGTAATTATGATCAATAGAATGAAGCTAAGCATGCCAACCTACAGCACTTTAAAGTGCATGAACTGAATACCTGGTTTATGATCGATATACTTGGCAATGATGTCTGTTACTGCTCCTTGGACATCTTTGGACATGTTTTTAGCATCTCTGAAGGAAAAAAAAAAAAAAAAGAAGAGAGGCAAACTACAGCAGTGAAAAGAAACAAAATTGCCTTGAGTCAAATAATCCCTAATTCTAATTAATGCTCACCCACACACATATACAACAGCATTCTCCTCCATGATCCACTGTGCCAGTTCCTCCCAGTGGAGTCTCATGTTCTCCTGTACATAGCGAGGAGGTGGGTCCTCTCCACCTGCTGGAGGAGTCCATCGCGAGAAACACACATGACAGTGTGTCAAAATCCCAGAGGCTGTAAAACTCTCCATCTCATCTCTATCATATCATTACACGAACACAATCGTGATGGCTTAGCTACAACGTACAATAAACAACACACCACATGCATTACACACTTGTACAAGAAGTCTCTGTCAGGATGTCGGCACCCAAAGAACAGCCAAGCTTTACCCATGAACAGTGGTTTGTCACCGTTGGAAGGGGACACTGCTCTTAGCCTATCACGGTGATGAAGAAATCCAATGAAAGGAGAGACACCCGTTCCAGGGCCTATCATTATGATTGGTTGGTGTAGATCGTTGGGCAGGTGGAATGGATTGAGAATACGTGGAAATAATGGTACCTACACGTGTATCAATTAACCACAAATGCATTAGAAATCAAGACTCTGCCTACATGTATATACACGTGTATTTATAATTAACCATCAATCAAGGCCATTGTTAAGGCTACCAAGCAGACCCTCCCTTCACTTTGCACATGCTGAGAAAAAAAGGCTTCTTTATTTGTCATGTGTGAAGTCAAGTAGCGTCTAGCTCAATAGACTAAACATCATTATAAATTATAGATTACTTTGAGGCCAGAAGGGGGAAACGATGAGGTGGTTCTGTCAAACCATCCCGTTGCTAGACCAAGTCTCTTTGTCCCTATTCTTCTTACATCCTGCCATCTTCTT
Source organism: Tethya wilhelma (assembly GCA_964030475.1). NCBI lineage: Eukaryota > Metazoa > Porifera > Demospongiae > Tethyida > Tethyidae > Tethya > Tethya wilhelma. The sequence continues at coordinate 3,642,843 of CAXIPT010000001.1, forward strand.
GAGGGCAGCTGCTCAACATTGAAGGCAATTCTTAGCTTTTTTGTAAGTTCAAGTGGAGAACTGTCAGAGAATTTTAAACAGTATTAATTCTTGTCCTGTGCAGTTCAAGAGGCAATACCTACCTGGCAGCAGAGTAGTACCTTGGCTGTAGTCTTGGCAACAACTCTGGAGGGTGAATTATTTATGTAACATCCATTATTATTGATTCTTTTTATTTTATTATTATTATTATTATTATTATTATTATTACTGTCTTACCTACAAGTCTTCCAAGTGGAGGCATACAAGACGGAAAGAAATGAAGCACATCGAGAAAGTTTGTATACTGCACAGTAATTAACTCAGTGTAGTCTTTAGCTCCTATAAACAGAAGCAGAAAAATGAAATAAATATTTAATTTAAATCATATTTAATGACTTCTCACCTTGTCTACTTGAAAGCTCGTGGAGTCTTCGAGCTTCAAGGGAATCAGAACAACAGGAAGCAAGAAAACACAACAGTGCCTGAGGAACGAAGCAAACAGGACATAGCAAGATGAGTGAGTAAACAATACCCAGACAGAACACATGTGTACACCAACCTTTTTTGGCACACATCTGATGTCAGCACAGTGGGTGAAGAAGTCCAGTACAGAACAGGGATTGGGAATGTGTTTGCCTACGATCGGATCTAGTTATAGAAGTAGAAGAGCAGCACTGTGACTGAGCAGTTTGAGGATCACTGCATCACACATCAACCAATAATAATGGCATACTTCTTTTCGTTGTCCCTGGTAGGATACTTAACCTCATTAGTTTGTGGAGCTCCAACGACAGCTGCAGCCTGCGAAACAAAGTTTATATCTTTATTGTTCTACACTTGTTTTATTAGCTAATAACCTCTCCACTAGCCATTGCACTTCTTCTGGATCATTTGGACATATGAAGCCAAATGCATCCCCAGGCTGATAGACCAGCTCAGGACAGTCCTACACAAGATACATAGCAGTATTATAATATTTTAGTTCTGATTGACATGGATCGCACATCGGCAACCAAACTCACCTCCAATGATATCTCCAGCTCTGTAGTCTTTTTCACTGATCCCTCTCGTGTTAAGATATGTGAATTGACAATAGATGCTATGGAAACAGACGTCTTGAAACCATAAGTGACCTTATCGTATGGAAACTCTTCTTGGGCTGTCATCTATAGTGTAGAGAGTGTTGCATAATGATATGCAATCATGCAGCAGTAGCAAGTGACAGATGACACACGAAACAGACCTCCTCCATTTTGACATCAATGTATGGAGGTTGTACAGAGGGGAGAGTGAGGGAGACACTGGATAGGTGAGCAGATGGAGTCCGTAGATCATCACAGCTGCCCAAGTCATTAGACACAGTCAGTGTTTGTTTCACATCATTGGTCAAGCTCTCCATTGTGCCAACATTATCTCTATCTTCTTTAGTTCTGTCAGCCTCTAGAATTGGAGACACCTTCTCAACTTGAAGCTGATCCTCCTGCTGAGTGGCACCAGAGGAAGAGGAGGGGGCATGGTCACACTCTTCCTTGCTGCTCCCTGCATTGATCTTTACCAGCTGTTCACTTGGAGATGTGTCCACTTTGATGTGACCAGTATTTTCAACAACTTCTGAAGCGTTACCTGTCTTACCCTTGGCTTCAGAAACAGAGTCCTCAACAATCTCTCTCTGTTCACCCTTAGTAGCTGCTGTGAGATGACCAGTGGGTCTTTCCACACCACACCCACTGCTTAGAGTCTGAGATTTTGAAGCTAGAAGAGCTTCTAGAGGTTCCAACAGTCCATCAATCCAAGGCTCAACAACAATCTCCAAACTATTACCAATAGAGATATAAAGGTAGAATGCTTGCATACTAGAGGCTAAAATACAAATACTGCAGGCAAAGAAAGATCGGAGGTGAATTTATGTAGCTTGTACACATTTGCCAAGGTTGATGCAGACAGAAATTAATGTCTCTGTATACCAATAGTTTCACTGTCACTGAGTGTAGAGACAGGGAGAATGTGGTGTTGGTATATAACTGTTATCTTAATGTAGTACATCATGTCTGACTCACCCCACTCCATCATCAGCAAACCCAGGAGGATAGAAGTGCACTGCACTGAGTTCCAAGAGTCTCTTATCCAGCATTTTACCCATGTTGCAAAAGTTTGTGTAATTTGAGTCACCCAAACCTAGAATAGGCACAAATTATGTTGTGTGATATATTTTCCATTCAAATTGTCAACCATGCAGTCGCAGTGGCTAGACTATACATAGTATATTAGTATTGTAATGTAGGACTAATATCTATGGGCCTACCAAGGAGGGCATACTGGCAGAGAGAGAGGTGGTCTTTGGGGACTGTCTTTCTCTTCAGTTTCCTCCAGAATTTGGAGATTGTTTCAGGTGGCTCTCCATCTCCTGTGGTACTCACTACAACCACAAACACAGGCTCTTTCTCCAAATTAAACTATTACAACAGAACATCTATGGACATGCTTCTGCAGAATCAAATTTGGAAGGTGCCATACCTTCTTTTCAGATTGGCTGAGGCAGTATAGATCGGGCTGGAGTCCTCTCTTGGTAGCTCTCTCGCATATTTCTTCAGCTATTGCCTTAGCCTGACCTGTTTGGGAGCCATAAAGCAACAGAAAACGTTTATTGGTTGTGGACATGACCAACCAGGTGGGCATTAAATATGAAAATGTTGACGTGGCAATAATTTGACAAGGAGACGATTCGACCCTTTCCCAATTAACTGTTTCACTTGCACCAAGCAACCAGTTGGTTTGACGGTTCATGGCAACAAAAACAGAGAGGGTAAAAACTTGTCAGACATTGGCCTGTCTTCTCAAAGCTCTCTGTGGACAATCAACTACCATTGAACTGCGCAATGAGCTTGTTGTTGAAGGAAAGATATCAGATGTGGACAGCCACATGAAGTAGGAAGTAGGGCATGCATGAGTCATACTTGCATGATTCACTTTAATACTCCTGTTTATTGATGCAGTGTTACAGTTGTGAATGCAACATTCAGAAAGTTAAACGTAAGAATTGACTCTTAATTTACTCTCTCTATGTCTACTACCCATGCACTTCTTTCAGTCATAATATCGCTATGTACTTTTAATAGGGTGAATCCACAAAATTTGATCAGATGTTCATCCTTGGCAATCAGATTAGATATGTCCACGTAAGTTTGCAAATTTATAATACAGTAGTGAACACACAGTATGTACATCGTCTATACTGCATTGCATTGTAAATCTTCTAATGTAAATGTACAGTTACCAGAAGACCTGGATGTGATGGCTGCCATCACCTCTCAAATCAGTGCTCTCCTTGATCATTCTAAGAAAGGAGAGTTCAAAAGGTCAAGAATGCAGCGGTCAAAACTGGACAAGCATCAGCAACAACTTGCAGCTGCCAGAGCTTTCAAGATGGGCAGGGGGAGAGGACGGGGACTGGTATAGCTACTATAGCACTCAGTATGTAGTTTTAAATTAATATCTTCAATCACTGATTATATATTATTCAAAACCTCACATCATCTTATATACAATAAAATAAACATTCTAACACTTTAATATTTAGTTATAAACTTTAATGTTATTTCTTTGATTTCTTTGACTTCTTTCCACCTGCCTTAGGAGTGATCCCTAGCTTAGCTTTGAGAGAGAGTAACTTCTGTACCTCCACATCTAACTCTTCTTTAGGAACAGTGCCTTTGGACTTGAGCTCTCGCACAAGTGCAGCCTAAATTATTGGAACAATAACTACTGTCACAATAACTTTGTGCATAAGGATACATATGCACAACATATACCTGTCTGTCCAGTTCAGCTTGCAAGGTGGCATTGTCAGTGGCCGATGCTGCATCACCTTTGGTAGACACCCCACTTGCAGTCATCTGCTGCTTTCCGGCAAATTGTTTCTTCAAAGAATCTGCCATACTCTCCTCAATCTTTGAGAACAAAGGAGTTGGCTGCGAAAGACGCACAAAATTAAGCCTAGTCCACATGAAAGACCACTTCAACATTGCTACCTTGCCAATCCTATGACCAGCCTTGAGAAAAGGAACAACTGTGTCCAGTAATACGTTGCATTCTGGGGGAGCCTGTAGAGGGCCACATAACAAACTGAACTCAAACTATTGACTTGAAAACAGCTCTGCTATTCAATCTTCCAACCTGGAGTTGCTCCTGGATATCCTTGCTGACAGCTGGCATGTACGGTTGGAGCATGACTGAGAGCAGACACACAACATTAGCACACAGTCCCATCAAACTACCAGCACGTGATCTAAAGCAGTGGCCAGTNGAGAGAGAGAGTGTAAGCTGCATGTGACTACAAAGACTTTAAGTATGAAGAGAGCACCTTGGATAGATCTAAGAAGAGATGCTTGGAAGATTTCACCACTGGTTGATTAGAACAGACCTTGCATCGAGGATTCTGAAAACAAAAAGAATGATGAATTTTTGTGGGGAAAGGAAGGAAGAAACACACACATACACAAAACTTACCTTTAGTTCTGTTGCATTGATGAGTCTACCACACTTGTCACACTGATCACCACGAGCATCCTGTGGAAATTAAAGGATAAAGGGAAAAAACAAACCCGACCATAATAAAAGGCCACCACTGGGAACACCTGTGGTGCACATACATGTTTACATCCCATTTTGGGTAATTGTCCACCCTAACCTCACTCACTTACCTCATACCCACACACAGGACAGGTCCCTTCCACGTATCGATCAGCCAAAAACCTAAATATTGTACATACACTTTGAAACACTATAATATATGTATGAACAATTGATACTCACAAGTTGCATTTCTGACACAGCAGCTGGTCAACAATATCGTGAGTGATGTAACCTCTAGCATGTAGCCTCCAAAAGATGTCCTGGGTGATTCTATAGAGAACAAAAACGATCGTAAAAACACTTGTAAGTTGAGGAGGTTGGCTTCTTGCTCACTGTGTCTGCTGAGGAGTACTGGTCCTACCAAAACAGTCAAAGTCAATGTTGAACCACTCGTAGATGGCAGAATGGATGGCAAAGTACTTCTCACAAATTTCCTACAATTGAAAACACAGCTCTTAAAAAATATGGTATGTACCATTCTTATCTGTGAATGACCCTCTTGAGGACCACCTCTCTCTCTCTCTCTCTCTCTCTCTCTCTCTCTCCCGCTCTCACTCACTTACCTGTGGAGTCAGTCCCTCTTCCAGAGCCTTAGTCTCTGTAGCTGTTCCATATTCATCAGTGCCACAGATATACAATGAGTTGTAGCCTCGAAGCCGGCAATACCTGGTGATTACGTTAATGTACCTCAACACTACTGTTGCTGGGAATATTTTTTCATTATTACCTAGAAAAGACATCTGCACTCAGCACACACCCGATGATGTTACCAAGGTGAGGTACATTGTTGACATAAGGAAGAGCACTGGTGATGAGAATGTTGCGTTTACCAGCAACTGGGAGTCTAGTATGAGCAGAATTACGTATATGTGAGTAGGTGGGTAGGTGAGTAGTTGGATTAGTACACACAAGAATGGTACGTACATGGGGTGCTCCCTCTTCACTGGTCGTTGGACGCCATCAGGTCCCTGTGACCACACCTTCTTAGCTGCCTCCAGTTCACCACGGGGGATTTGTTCGTGAACTGGTGCTGCATCCTGATAAATGAAATGATCATGAAATACCCATTACATGTACTTTTTGTTTTACATGTGCAGTGTCTCTTTGACTCTCTCCTTGCTTTGAGTGCTGCTGCTGCTGCTGCTTTGGTTTGGAACGAACATTGTCAGAAGAGTGTGGTGTAGACAAACTAGATGACTTTATCTTTCCAAGGACAAACTTCTTGAAGGCATCATAGCCTTGGTCTTGAGAGGCTTTCCAGACAGCCGATGTGAAAGGGTCGTGCTTAGCAAGTGAGATGAACCACCGACACACCAAAGGGTAGTCCTTGTGATAGGCAACTGTAGAGTGTGTGTACGCAAGCATCCATAATGAGTACACAATGGTATACAATACAATGGGCAAATGTGGTGAGCATTAAAATGGGCAAATTGCACATTATGACATATAATGGAGATTTTAAAATTGGCCATTTAATCCTGCACACTACATTCTTTATACGTGTGCACATACTAATAAAACTGTTTGGCGATTTGAAGAATAATTCATCAATTCACCAAATTTAATTCTCGCCAATTTTACCCACTAAGTGTTACTGTTACCTTTGGTGTCATCAACTGAGGATTCATTAGGTGCTAGCAAGACATATAGACTGGCCCATGTGACCACATCTGCAAGTGAAAGTGAGTCTCGGACAAGGTATTGCCCTCCAGTTGTGGTGAGGTGACTGTTGAGTCGAGATAGACACACTTCAAGTTGGTGGGTGGAAGTACCACACAACGTAGCTTTAACTGAAGACTGGCACACACACACACACACACACACACACACACACACACACACGTAAAATAGTGACACAAGAACCAGGTAGAAGGTAGGTGTGGACGTGGTGTAAACTCAGATGGCATGTACCTTCAGTTCGCTTGCTTCCCAGCCCAGCCAGTAATCTATGAGTGCTCGATGACTAGGATCACTCCCACAGAATCCATCACGACCACCTTCACTACAGAGGAAACGACATATCTCACCAGCAGAGAAGATACAGGCACCATTGGGCAGGACAAGGTGGAGTTTGGTACAGCTACCTGTGAGATGGAAATCATAGTCCAAGGAGCTTCATAGATTTCTACATGTTTTGTGATTACCTTCTACTGGTTTGTAAGCCGTGCTGGGGATTCCCAATAATTCAGAAAGAAGGACAATCTTCAAATAGTCCGGATCACCGATGGAGTAGTGGAGACTGGCTGCCATTGTATTTGGAGCGCACCGAATAAAACCACATGGAACACAAAAATTCTGCCACGTGTGCATATAATCATACATACTCAGTAACAAATGGGGGCGGGGCAGCATAGCAGGTGAGCCTGGTGGGAGAAATGGATTCAGAAAGGAGTACCCCATCCAAGAAGGACGAACATCCTGCACAGTAAGATTCACTTTGTCAATTTAGCTTATTTGGTTTGTCAATTGGCAAAAATTAAGATATTTTTCCACATACCTCACAGCACAAACATGTTACATCACTTTGTTTACCCTTGTATCAGCAGCTGTGAAGTATTATCAAAGCAGACAAGCTGTGACGTGAACATATTTAATACCAGAACCAATTCAACACACACACTACACATGCACACACACTACACACATGACAGAGATATAGAGCAGCAATATGAAGACCCATTCATGCTACGACCAGAGCAGAGGATGATGATGAGGAGTGTACCATTCTTTGTTTTGCCTACATATGAGAATACACCAAAGACTTCTCACATCAAGCCCAAGGTGGATACCCACAATCCCAGGCAAGTCACAACAGGGCCTCGAGAGACTGTAAACAACCAGGAAACCATCCAGCTGTTCATTTGATTTGCATTCGCAGGCCTCAACATACCATGCATGGAATTTGCACATGTTGCATGCAGATAACTTTCAATGTCATCACAACAATAAACTACCATATTTATTATTGTGTAAAATGCTCAACGTATGACCTAATTCTACAGCTATGCACCAAGATCCAGTAGTGCTACACAGATACGTGTTTCCTCAAACAAGACAGACTATAGCCATATCAAGGCAAGGGTTGATGCCGGACGTCCAACATCTTCAAGCAAAGGTGTGCCAACAACATCAACACCAAAGAGAAAAGGAAGTGGTGATGAGGTATGCATGTAGCCATCATTCCATGGAGTTTGTTTGTTATTGTTGATGACATTGTCTAACAGCTATATACTCTCAGGGGGGTGATTTGAAAGGGAGTCTGTAGGCAAACAAATTAGCTACACGACCAGGATAACTTGACAATAGTTACTGATATGCTGCACAAGCCCGGAGGTCATGTAACCATTAGTTGTTTACAAGTTTGTGAAGAGTGTGCAATTTATTAATTTTAGCTTGTGTGTGTCCCATGCTGTGACTACATGTGTGAATGTGTGCCAGTTTTTTGTTATCCTTCCTTCTATGTTTGAAAACACAATCCATTAGCAGTATAGTTTACGACACCATGTGTGTTGTCATTGCACTCCAGCTCCTACAGCTTGTGCAAACACAGAAGATGTGGTACATACAAAACACACACACACATCATTGTATGAGCCATTAAAGGCATGTAATCCAACATAGCCGTTCCACTAGCTCACAATGGAAAGACACAAGTGCAAATGTTACAGTGTATGTTCATGTAGATGGCAAGTAATTGGATCTCTGTATGTTTGTGATATAGAAGCCCGTCGTGTGTGGAATGTACAAGTGGCAAGGCCACCAGTTAGTATGAATAGATGTGTGTATTATCCTTCTATATATAGAACTGGATTCAGCACTTGCATGATAGACAAGCAATTTAACTATATTGAGTTATTGTGCATATTGAATTATGTTTTGGACCGCATAGCTACCCAAAAAGTGTGTATGGTATAGCATAACTGTAATATTTTTCAGACTGAGTACAGCTAGAGGTAGGTTAATCGTCAGTTTGAAATTTAAGAATGATATGTTTTGATCGTGCTGTTTTGATATGAGACTTAGGAGTGTATAAAGTTATTGTAAAGTATTATATAGACTAAAGTGAGATCAGTCTGGTGCTATAGCTCTCAAAAATAACACTGTAGCTGTTCATTTCATAACAGCTGCTTTACAATGTAAACAAAGAGTCTAAGTATAAACAAATATTGATTTTCAATTACAGCTACAACATTCAAGAGTGAATAACCTGAGAAGGGACTGTAGAAGACCAAAGAGTGCAGGCTCTTTACAGCACCCACAAAGAAACTTCCAGTTCACTGCTACAACCCAATTCCCACCAGCTGTGGTAAGTCAGGTCATAATAATCTGCATCCTTTGTTGCTCGTGTGATGCATGTTTGGTGCATAGAAACAGTAAATGTACATGGGAATACAACCCACATGGGTATTGAGCCCTCTCCCATGATAATGACATTAGGGACTCAGACATTAGAGCACTAGCTATATCTCTTGTATTGTGTAATAATTACTTGTCTGCCAACAGCGAAAGCTGCCATCTTCTGAAAGAAAGTATAAGAACATTTCATCAAAAATTGGATCACTGGACAACATTCACCACAGACCAGGTAAATAGATCTAGTATGGTAATTATAGTCATAACTATAGGTTTTGGTCAACTTGTGTAATGTGACCTATAGTAGCGAGTAAGCAGAGTGACTCCCTGACTGTGCATGTAGAGTCTTTCAAACTGGCTTGCATTACATGGCTTCACAACAGGCTGTGGCGACTTCTCAAAACATGTGGCTTGCATTATCTTATCTGTGTATGCATATAGCGAAGGGAGATTCACAGGTGTCTTCCATACTTCCTGCATGCGGTATGCATTGCTCATGCATGCACTACGATGAATTTGTCATCACAAAGCTATAAACTGGCAAAACTTTTTGAATAGGTGGTGGTACAGCTGCAATTAAAAAAGGAAGTCCAGACAGTGCTGCTAGACCTATTGCTCAAAAGGAAAGAAATCCAGTAAAGGTAAAGCAAAATACTTGTCATGCATGTTGTGTTGATAAAGTTCAGGATATGGCTGAAGTAGTCATAATAAAAAGTTCATAGTGTGATCTCTGCATAACTGCTAGGAATTTCCTCTCTTCCAGGAAAATTAAATGCTTAATTCTAAGGATAGGTAGAATAGGAAGTTGCATCAAAGTTCTTATAGTAGAGTCTGTAGAAAACCTGTCAGTAATTCAGTCCTATTCAAGTAAGCACATGATGCCTGTAGGTTACAATGACTTGTCTGTTATAGCAGCTAGAGTGCCCAAGAGTCTATAGTTGTTCAGGTTGAAGTAAAATCCAGATGATATTGACTGAAATTAGTAAACTCTGTTCAGATCTGTGTGGCACTATAACATAATTTTTTTGCTTCAGGTAGCAAAATCCAAAGTGACAAGGCCCTCTATAAAAGGAAAAGTGAAATCAAGAATTGATCAAAGTGATCCAAATCCTGCTCATAAATTGAGTCATTCACTTGAGGAGCTGACTATTCCTGAAGGTCAAACACTCAACCCAAGGTTTCAAGCCAGGAAGGGGCTACCACAGCTCTCTTGTAGTATCCAGAAATCTCGTACTTTTGAATCAATCAGTCAGTTGCTCAAAGAAGAAGAGGCTGATTCTTCAATTTCTGATTCCCAGGCTGCACTACCTAGGTCAGCTACATTTGAATTTCTGTCAAGAATTGAACCCTTGGAAGATCCTGAGAGACAATCTGATAGTACATTATCTCAATCAGTCGGGAGTAGTGAAGCAATGTCAACAGTAGTAGTGGCCCAGAACTATGTGGCTCCTTGCAATGGAGTCAGCAAGAGAGAGTTATACTTTGAAGATGATTCAATAAATCACCAAGAAAACAGTTCTACTATCAATAGTAGTACAATGTCAACACATTCAGATCATCACAGTCGTGTGCCCATAGTTCAACCTGAGTTGGATTCTACTCCAAATGAAGAACAAGTTCAAACTGCATTTACTACTGACCTGTCTGCTGAGCCGGAACAGGGAGCCTCCAAAACAAGTGGTGGAAGATCTGAAGATTTGGACATTTATGATATAGAAGTATCAAACAGTGCATCTGAAACAACAGTGGTACTCAAACATTTGTTAGCTTTGAGTAGTAAGTCTTCTTCAAACTCAACCTCCATGCCTATTATTGAAGAGAGCGAATCTGAAGAAGAAGAGGAAGATTATCCTAAAGTAGAACTTGGACCTTACACTCTTGCCCATCCCGTTCCCCAGCTATTGATTTCAGATGAAGATGGTAGTATAGTAGACACTATTTCTATTGGTGTGAACCTTTGTACCATTGCTGATAGTAGTGACACTCAGACTGGTGGTACCACAGCCCCAGCTCATGGACCCATTGGTACTAGTGAGACAAATTATAATGCTGTGGAACCTATCACTCATTTATAGTACTAAGTCTTGTAATTTATAAATTGTTGGTTGGTTTATGTTGAAATCACAACCATGCACGTCCACAATTGTTATGCTTGAAGTGTGTTTGTGTGCACGGTGTGTCACTGTGTGGACTTTGAGAGCACATGAAAATATGCATGCAGGTAAGGGTAAGGGGCGGGGCTGAGGATTTTGCACGTGATTCACATGTGGACCGCGTGGCATGCTCAAATGGAGTCAGCAAGTGCAAAGAGAAAACGGTCCAAAGCTTATTATGGAGGAAATAAAGCTAAGAGAAAGGTACAGCAAGAAAATAATAAAGCTGCAAGCAATTAGGACTAGCTATATATGCAGAAATATGGGAATGAACGACAACTTGGTCCTGGAATGAGAGGTGTCCTTATCACCACTGGAGATCAAGACAAGTTCTGCATTCCAGAAGCTTACAATCTTTTAAATGAGGTATTAACAAATCAATATTTTATATCTGACTTATCTGTCTTTGTTCTGTAATTTATAGTAACATGTTGTATCATCTATTGTAGTACGGCGACAAGTTGTATGGGCCTGAATCAACATCTGCAGATGATTCTGACAGCCAAGATGAACCCAAAGAAACTGGTGCAGTTGACATTGCGTCAGCAGTTGCAGAAGAGGTGGCAAAGTTAAAGGGAAGCGAAGAGAAGCCAAGACGTTTTCAGGCAGTTCACACGGGAACAAAACATGTTGTGTTTATACGCTGCAATGACCCCGTTGACCCTTGTCAATTAGTGCATTATATGTTAATGGATGTTTCAGCTTCTGGCGTAAGAAAATCCAGGTTGGTGTGTACATTATACATTACTTTACTACACTCCATTAGTCAGTGGATTGAACTTCTTAGAAATGTAGACTAAACCCACTCTTATCCCATTAACTTCTATTCCTGTGTTATTTCAAGGTACTGTCAGCGTATAGTCCCAGTGGTGAAGGTGTGTCATGCTACTGTGGAGGATATCAAGAAGAATGCTGTGTCAGTTTTGGAGCCACACTTCCACACAGATGATCTTGCAGTACACAAGGTTTGCTAACAATTCACGATTGTGTGTGAGAGGGAGTGCATATATTGTATGTGAGTACTGGCACCTCTAACATCAACCTCCCAATGCAATATTTAGTGGTGCTCTAATTAGAGTCTATTATTATAGTATTTACATTGCATGATTGTAGTTTGCAGTGAGTTACAAAGCTCGCAACAACAAGGACGTCAACAGGGATGACATCATCCGACTGCTGGCCAGCATGGTGACAAGGGAAGGTGATTTCTCTCATGTTGTTGATCTCAACAATGCTGATTTCACCGTCATTGTGGAAATCATTAAAGTATGCTTGCATCTACATAATTATTATGTGTTTTCATAATTATACTATTCCGATGTCCCCTGTACATTTGTAGAATCTATGCTGTCTCAGTGTGGTGAAAGATTTCAACAAACTCAAGAAATACAATATTCATTCCATTATGCATGCTGATGTACAAACTGCTGAAACTAGTAATAGCAAGCCAGCTTCTGATTCAGCTGGTCAGGCTCAGAAGAAAGAAGACAAGGAAGAAAAGTGTGCCACCACCACAACTGCAACCACAAAGGAGGAAGTATATAGATAAATAATTTTCATGTTCTAAAATAACGAAAGTATTGAACAATGTTTTTATCCTTTGAACCGTGAAACTTCAAATCATGAGTACGTTGTCTCAAGAGCTGGGCTACCTGGCTCGTCGAGAGCTTGCTGTGATGCTAGACTACGAGTCCCCTCAAGGAAAGGACTGGCGAGGGTTGGCTGATCGCATGAACTTCACTTATGACATAATTCTACGCCTAAGAAACAAGCCATCCCCTACACTCACCTTGCTGGAAGAGTGGGAGAAGGCTAGAGGTTAGTATGTAAATACCCTGTGGCAATACTAGCTAATGACAAAATATTGGGCCTGGAAATAGTCTGGAGGTGTAGGTTTGGAGTATGTGAGTATGTTTAGTAAATAAATAGCCATGGAAATATGATCCAAATTGTCAACTTTAGCAAATCATCTGCATACTAAACTGATTCAATTTTTTGCTTCCTGTTATACAGTAGTTGACTGGTTGATCGTTCAGCACATGATAAATGGGTACCATTTTGTCAAAATTTAACATTGTGATTTGAAATTTGTAGCTTTATTGTTCTGTACACTTCTTCACAGGCAAGCAGGCCACCTTAGCCACCTTGATCACACTCCTAGAGTCTCTGGGCTGTCAAGAAGCAGTAGATACAATTAAACGAGGTTTGTTGTTTATGGTTTTATGATCAATTTGTCGTGAATTGATAAGTTAAGATGTGCAGGTACACATTCATTGTAGCATAACTCAATAATGTGTTTCTTCCCCCCAACAGGAAGTCGCATCGATAGACCAGCTCAGAGAGTAAACACTGATGCAGGTCAGTCAACAATCTGACACATCCACACATTGTTTGTCCTCATTACCATAACTCAAAAAAAATGTTCACCGTACGCACCCACAGAGCTGACAGTCTCACAGTCTCAAATCCATCACCATCCCCTCACACCTTGTAACTCCATTGATCCCTCAAAGATCTCCCCCGAGGAGATTGAGAGAATACATGCAGTCCCTCATCAGGCTGGGGTGGACCCACAACAACTGGTGAAAACGCTGGAAGGCATTACATTAAATGGTATACACAAAACATGCAGAATCTATGATTTTACACAGGCTCATTGCTACATGCTGACAAAGGCCTTTGGAAACATTTTGCATTCTTTGCTACGTAAAAATGTGCTCAAAATAATTTTACAATATTATGCCCCATGGTTTCATATCTTTCAAGGTTGTAGTGGTTCTGATGAAGCTTCTGCTCAAGTGTCTCAAGAGGATGTCGAAGAGAAGAAGGAGTTTGTACGTCAACAGAGATTTGACGTGTTCCTCTCGTATGCAGAGGAGGATCAGGAGTTTGCTGAAGAAGTGAGGGATAGGTTGATGAAGGATGCTAAAGTTAAAGTATTTATACCAGTTGAAGGTAAATTAAGTCGCGCACACCAAAGTATTTTTAAAACAAGTCACCATTATATATATATATACTTTTACTTATCTTATACCGTAATTTGACTAATATTCGCATTGGGGAAATTTTCGTACGCGTAGCTGTGTGCGAAAATTAAACACTCGAAATTTTGACGACCTATTACCAATATTAATGTGGGCGCTACGCATGTACGAAAGTTAAACACGCGAAATTTTAACATACGGAATATTTTCAACGCGAAAATATCTCAAACTACGGTACATATATTGCTCTGTGTGTCATTAATTTTTAATGCTCTTCCCTTACTTTACATATTCACGATATTTTTGTCACACAGGTCTTATGCCTGGAAAAGTGTTCCATGAAGAGATAGCAGACATGATCAAGAAAGGGTGTCGTAAAACTATAGTCATTCTCTCTCCTGACTATGTCCAGTCTCCATGGTGTAAATATGAAGCTAATCTTGCATTCGTTAAATCTCCTGGTGAGATACTTTTTACCTACACTCGACTCAAACAATAATTTGAGCCAAGTGCTGGATTTCTAGTTGAAATTCCCAATCTTATTACAGATACCAGTGCTCATGTCCTCATTCCAATTATGTACCGAGAGTGTGAGGTGCCAGCATTTCTTGCTCCAGTGTCATATTTGAACTACCCGAGGTACAAGGCCAAATGTGAAGACTGTGAGAAGTATGTGTGGGGACCCCTCTATAAATCTGTGACATTTAATCCCCGGACTCGACAGAGAAAATCATGACACATGTCTCTCTCACGATATATGCAAATGTAATTCAAAATGTCAATGAATTTCTTATTCTTAATGCAGGGGTGAACTCATTCTTGTCCTACGGGTGAGATCGAATTGAAGGGAGTGGCAACCAGAGTGGCAACATTGTACGTGCACGTGCGCATGCGCATGCAGCCCCACCCTCTTTTGCCGCCTGGAGCCCCACCCCTCTTTTATCGCAACATAACTGCGTTCTCATTTAATATACATTTGCGTAACATGAGCTCGGTAGTAATAAGTAAAAGCGCCGTAGAGTTGCCTGTAAGCCGTAGTGGGCTTTGTCTCTCATCAGCATCTGGACTATTGGAGTCGGCATCCACGCCGCTAATGATGGAGTGTAACAGCCAAATCAACATCAACTTGAATACCATAGATGATGAAAAACGAGAGGCCACTCAAGTAAGATTCATCACTCTTTTAAATAATCTTCCATCCTATATTATTATCTGTGTTATAGTTAATCTAATTAGAGTCTTGAATGCCTATGAGTTGTGAATTTCGCTGCTCATCCTGTAGAAAATGACATTCACCAATTGGTGTAATGATTTGCTTTCTGGAAAGACTCAGCAAAGCGTTTCAGACTTGTGGGTGGATCTTCAGGATGGGCTGCTCCTCCTCAAGTTGCTGGAAATTCTCACACAAAAGAAAATCAAAGGTGTTGAAAACGAGCCCAAACTGACTGCTCAGAAAATGGTCAACCTTGACCTAGCATTAAAGTTCCTTCAAGATCAAGGTGTCAAACTCATTGGCATTGGTAAGTATGCATGCATCACCACAATGATCACCATGTTATTAAATCTACACACTGTCAATGTGATCGATCATAATATTATAGTGCTGACAATTTATAATGTGACGTTGTATGCATTGTAGGTAGTCACAATATATCTCAAGGAGATCACAAGCGTATCCTGGGACTTATGTGGTCACTGATACAGAAGTATCAGCTTCGAATAAGAGGTCAGTTTTTTGTTAATTTTTACGGACTCAAGCTATGAATATTAGAGCAGGCACCATTATAACAGCATTCATTGCAATAAATGCTTCCTGTTTGTGCATTTTCAGGAGTTAATTAGTAAACATAGACAAAATACGCATGTACAGGTGCAGCATGCACAGCGCGTACTCTTACTGCTCATAACTTTATCATACGTACGGTAGTACGTATAGTAGGAATGGGCCGACTGTCCCATAGACACAATACAAAATGTTGATGCTTATAAACTTTCAAAGAAAGGAAGATAAGCCTTCAAATGCATTTCATAGCCTCCCCCATACAGTTTTCTTACCGTATTAACGAAGAAAACTGTCAGAAAGTCTCCAGAGCACTCTGGAGAGAGCGCTGGCGAGAAGCCACAAGAGTGCAATTTTGTTCTCCTTCCTTCCTTCCTAACTGACTTACTTGAACGCGATTTCCAGACAAACAAAAGACATCTATCCAACTTTGACTATATAGTGAGACTTCATTTCATGCAGATTACGTCCTTTTTGACTCGTTTGCTGGTGAAAAGGCAGCAAACAAAATCTAGGCAGCTTTGAAACTCTCGATATAAAATACTGTACTTTTTATTTAGCCATTTTGATGTAGGTAAAGGTCGTCAATAGACCACGTGGTTTGCATGCATATAATGCGCATGCGCATCAAATGTACACTTCTGCTTTTGTATAAAGACTGACTAGTCTCTGCAGTGTGATTGTCTCCATGCAATTGATCACCTTGGTGTTTAAAAAAGTGAATGAACAAGTAGTAAAAATTTTATAAAAATGAGAAGTGTAGGAATGGGCAGTGCGGTAAAAAGCAATGAAACAAGGCAAGTCTCTGAATTTCGGCACATGACTACTTCATTTTTTGTACCCTACTCTTTTTGTATTTACATTCTAAATGCTTGTTAATTACTTCATCCAAATTAGTGATTGCTTGCATTGACTCATGAGCCAAATGACCAGGACATTTATAATGATGGAATTCAAACCTGCAATTGACTCATGAAAATGAAGTAGTCATGTGCCGAAATTCAGAGACTTGCCTTGTTTCATTGCTTTTTACCGCACTGCCCATTCCTACACTTCTCATTTTTATAAAATTTTTACTACTTTATGTATAGGAACCCATGTATCAACAAAAGACATCATGGTTGAATGGTTAAATGCCATTTTGCCAAGGTGGAACATCACCAACTTGACAACAAATTGGTCGGATGGCAGGTATATATGCATTTTAGTAATACCAACCACCCATACAATGCCTAATGTAATAAAAACATAATGTCATGCATGTATGACAAAAATTATATATTGAACACCATTCTTCACAAATTACAGGGCTCTGGTTGCACTGATCAATGAGGTGAAACCTGGTATAGCACCAAACGTAGCTACACTCGATCCAACCAGGCATGCCAACAATTGCCTCCTTGGCATCAAGATTGCCCATGACCGTCTCAAGATCCCTCAGCTCATATCCCCCTACGATCTCTCCAGCTTAAATATCGATGAGAAAAGCATGATGACGTACCTTTCCTACTTTTGTGCACCAGCACGAGCAAAGCTACTAAAATGGCTACAAAAACAGCTCCCACAGTTCAGGATCACCAACTTCACAACAAACTGGGCAGACGGGAAGGCATTTGGAGCTCTGATCAACGCTTGTCATCCGGGGCTGTATAGTGATTGGGCAAGCCTGGAAACCCAAAATGGAATTGCAAACAACGAAATGCTGTTTGCACTTACAAAAAAATGTCTTGGTGCTAAACCAAGTTTCAGTGCTAAACAGCTGGCACTCTCGGAAGTGGAAGAGCTTCAAGTCATGACATACATATTGAGAATCAAACACAGTACCATGGTACCAATGCCAGATGAGATCTCTGTCTCGGGGCCTGGCATAATGAAGGCAACGGCTGGGAAACAGACACAGTTTCAAATCGACACCACTCGAGCTGGACCAGGCAGGCTCCTTATCGACGCATACTATGAAGATCAATCGAAACTCAAATTCCTGCTTCGCGAAAAACGAAGCGGTATTGTTACTGTCACATACACTCCACGTAGTGCTGGCAATGTCCACTTTGAGATTCTTTGGTCAGATGTACCCATTCCAAACAGTCCATTTTGTGTACGAGTAACAGATTCCAATCACGTTCGTATAATCAATTTTCAGCACCACAGCACAAATGTAATTGCTAACGAGCCAATTGAATTGAGCTTGGATACTAAACTAGCTGGTCATGGGACACTTAGTGCTTATCTCAAGTACAACAAAATGGCACCAATAGATGCAGTTATTTCAAAACATGAAGGATCTATGGTCACACTGCAATATACTCCAACAAAGGCAGGCAAACCGGTGCTTCATGTGCTCTGGGATGGACAAGAGCTCACACACCTTACCATAACCTACAATGTCATTGACAGCAAGACCTATCAGGTTATTTCCAAACCAGAAGACCAAGTGTATTATGTGTACGATCACATTAATTTCAATGTGCAGTCAAAAGGTGCCTCTCTTGACGTTCTCCAGCTAACAGCAATAAGACAGGATGAGCTACAGTCACCCATCTCGTTCCAAGAAATTGAAGGAAATTTGGGTATTGCGTCTTTCAGACCCACACTGCCTGGAACATATCGAATTGAAGTAGCCTGCAATGACAAGCTCATCGAAGGAAGCCCATTCAAAGTTCTAGTTGCCGATCCCTCCAAGTGCAAACTCTTAGAGAAAGTACCCGATAACCTCCAGCTGGGAGAGTCTTTCAGCATGAACGTGCACACAAAGGATGCTGGCATAGGCCAACTCATATTTAAGTGCCTTGACAGGGATACAGCTGACCTCTTCAAGGGTAACATCAGTAAACGTGATGAAAATGGAGTGCAAAAAATTGAAGCCACACCACTACAAGAAGGAGACTTTCTTGTTTCGATCACATTCCACCGAAGAGATATCCCTCAATGTCCATTTAGAGTAAAGGTGTGTGACCCGTCAAACTGCCAGGTCAGCAAAGAGCTTCTCGAATTGAAGACCGCAATAGCTGGCAAACCGATTCATTTTCAAGTCACTGTACGTAATCCCAATGCTAGTTTCACACCCGTCATCAGAGCTTCAGGTCCCAGTGTAAAGTATGATACGATAAGCCCCCAAAGGATTGATGCTCACACTTACTCGGTGCAGTTCACACCATGGGAAGTTGGAACGAATGAAATCTCAGTAATGTATGGTGGTTTCCATGCGCAAAAGAGTCCTTTCATATTTACACTTATCGATAGTGTAGATGCTCAAGGCTGCACTGCCACAGGTACAGGTCTCCAAGAAGCCTACACAGGAGTACCTGCTCAGTTTTTGGTTCTAACAAAACAAGAAGGTCTTCTCAGTGATGGTACACTGCAGATAAACGTTAGGGGAGTGATCAACAATGCTGAGTGCAAAGTAAGAGCCCGGGACAACAAAAATGGGACCTACAATGTTGCATACCTAGTCAATACACCTGGTGCATATCTAGTTTCAATCAAAGCTCACGGGAAAGATATACCAGGGAGTCCTTTCAAGCTGAATGCACAACTTGGTCCTGATGCTGAAAGCTGCCGAATGTATGGTCCTGCTCTTGAGCCACATGCCATGTTGATAATCGGAAAACCAATGGATTTTTCTGTCGATGCATCAAAAGCTGGAGCAGGCCAACTATCAGTGAAAGCAGTCGGACCAGGTGGAGTACAAGCTCGAGTCTACACCGCCAAAGCTGAACGAAGAGGAGTGCACGACATAAGGCTGGATCCAATCAAATCAGGAAAATACCGAATCAGTGTGAAGTGGTCTGGAAGCCACATACCAGGCAGTCCATTTATCCTAAAGATCTTTCCAGGAGCCGATGCTAGCAAATGCAAAGCTTACGGACCAGGACTGGAAGATGGACAGGTTGGAAACCCAAGCTACTTCACAATTGAAACAAAAAATGCTGGTGCTGGAACACTCAAAGTTCGCTTGCACGGTGTGCGAAATGCCTTCAAAGTTGACATAAAACCTGTTCATCCTCAAGACGTTCGAACTCTGAAAGCAAACTACGAGCCACAAAAACCTGGAGAGTATCTTGTCACCATCAAGTGGTCAGAAAATCATGTTCCAGGAAGTCCATTCAGAGTGAAGATCATTGGAAGTGAAGTGGAGATACAAGAAAGCAAAGAAGAGGAAAATAAACCAGAGAAGCTACCACAAGCAACGCCACGCGATCCTGAACTTCAACTTGAACCAATCCTAGAGATTGAAGATGAAGAGGAAGTGGACCAGCCAGCAAAGAAACCGACAACTAAGAAGAAAAAACAAACGAAGAAAGGAAAGAAATCCAAACAAACATCTCCTGAGATCACTCCAGTAATATTTCCAATACCAGTACAAACGACTAGAGTGCCCTACCACAGAACATTTGTTCACAACAAGCCAGATATGTACTCCAAAAGCATGGATGCTTTAAATTCAAAAAAGAAAGTCATGTCACCCCGAAAAATGATGACATTCAATGGTCTCCAACAAGTTCGTAAACATGACAGATCGTCTAGTTTGCCTACTTCAAAACCAGTTGGAGGAGAGTATCACGGACGAGCTCATATGCAAATGCATTCTCTGAATACAAAGAAACTTGGCAAAATGAGAAAATGATTATTATTATTAGCTACAAAACCTACTTTTAAAAAATTGTATATTGCTCTCTATTAGCACATAATTAGTAAGATAACTGATCATGTATTAGTTTGTAGTGTGTTTTTAGCTCATGTTTGGTTATTATTTCATTATCTATGATTATACAGATTACCTCAGTTGGTTACTTTGCAGTAATCCTTCTAAAATGTCTATTTCTTCCTGAATTTCTGACTCTGTCTGAATCTTGGCAACCTAGTAAGAGAAAAATATCCCTCAGTTATAGCACATACTGTAGATTCAAACAATTCGTGTTACTTTTGCAGACACACAACACACCTGGTTAGCTTCTAGTTTTTCTCCATCGGATTGTCTTTGTTTAAGTGATTCAATTTGCTGTAGTTTCTTCCTGAGTTTTCCTAGCTTCTTTTCTGTGGGATCACTACTTCCAGCCACTGATGACACAGCCTTAGATTCCTATAAAAAAAACCAAGAAGTATGGACTCTCAGGAAAAAAAAGGGCAATAGACCATGATGTTTACCGTAGTCAAAGGTTTCTGGGGTGAGAGGATTGATGCTATATCAACTTGTGGAGCATTTGGTCTAAGTAATTTGAACAGAACACTGAAACAAATAAGATTTTAAAACCGTTACATACCCCGCTCTTCCGAGATGCACTGTATCTTGTAATACCCACAATTCTTGGCGTAACTTTTGAGCCAAATCGTGATTCTGGCCAGAATAACCAAACACAAGAGGACTGAAATATCCACACTCGTCAAGATATATACAATCATAATTAAAATGAATTACATACTTTTTCAGCTTTGGCCTGTTCTATTTTCAACTTTAGATCAGCAACAGGATCAAATGGCACAGCAGTTGGTGTTGCTTCAGGAGTCACTGCCACCTCTAATGTTGCTGTGGGTTCTGAACTGGTGGGGGTTGTCTTATTTTTCTTTGCTGCACGTCTCTTTTGGTTTTTCTTGGCTGTTTTAGTGACTGTGTATTATTTGTATCAACATTATCACCCTGGAATAGTTGATAAAGGCATGTAAACACTGCTTACCTTCATGGTCATCCATATTTCAATTCCACAAAGGTAATGGTCGTCTAAACCGAATAATCCCTGTACTGTACGACCACGTGGTCAAGTAAACGTAAGTAGAACCGAGAGTAGAACCATGGCTGATGTGATAAGAAGCTTTGCATACTCAAAAACAACTGGTCGAGGAAGAGGTATTCTTGGTCTGAGTAACTTTCAGCCCTGTAGAAAACCAGGAAATTGTGGAGATATTGTTGAAACTCACCTCCAAGCTGGCAAAAAAGGTAAGTATAGCTACCGGTACTAAGTCTCAATATAAAATTATGGTTTGTTATTGTGCACTAAACTTCAGTTAACTCAAAGGTAGTTGTAGCACTGTATGACTACAGTGCTAATCCAAACTCTCCTGGTGGTTTTGCTGAGATCTCTCTCAAGAAAGGTATCAATGTGAGACACTTTTAAAATCCATGTACTTGCTACAAAATGGTATATACACTGAGCTGATGCAGGTCAGATACTGGAGCTACTGAGGGAGCATCCAGACAATGAACATTGGTGGGAGGTTGCGAATGAAGATGGAGAGACTGGGTTTGTACCCGCTTCTTACCTACTCATCAAAGAAGAACAGGTATGTTTGAAAGACCTGGGTTTGAATCCCAGCTATATCTTTTTTAAAAAATTTCCAATTTGAATTTTCCATGTTTTGGGGTGTGGTTTGTAGGCATTGCCATGGCTGCAACTAACAGCACTACAATCTGAGGAACAAGAAAGAAAGGAAAGGGTGAAGCGATTGATTCAGCAGAAAAACTCTGCAGAAGGCAAAGGATTTGGCCCAGCTCCCAAGTCCAATTCACTTCCAATTAAGGTTATAGCATGAGTATACAATTTACATCTTACGATCTTATGACAAGTTGATCTGTGTCGTCATTTTTAGTGATGCTTTAGACTCATTGTTCTATTTTATTGAGCTGATACCATGAGCACACAATTCTAAAGTTAATGTGGCCTGTCTGTGTCATCATTTTTGGTGGTGTCATTGTTCTATTATCCTTGTATTGTTTTAGGAGGCTATACATGTCATACTACCATTGTTCATTTACAATGTCTGTATGCAGAGATACGTGTCAGCATATGAAAAAGAGAAGAAAACAACAGAGTCAGCCAGCTATCACTGTGAAGTGTGCAATAAGACACTGAATGGACCTAAGCCTTATCAGGCCCACTTGGCGTCAAAAGCCCACAGAGAGGAACTTGCATTACTTGAAAGTTAGTCTGTATATGGTCCGGACTCTTTCATTAACATTATCATTATCATCATCATCATCATCATCATCATCATCATTATTATCATCTAATCTGCTAACTTCTTCAATCACGTAGGTGAATGTACTCTAGGTCTGATTTATGTAATGTTATGTATGTCATTGATTTTTCTTGGATGTTTTTTTTTCAAAATAAGAATATTATCACACTAAAATACAGATTACTTTTAGAGGCTTTATTCCACAAAAATTAACTATACAGTACATTGTCAACACACATTCAAACCAAAGGAAACTCTGAAAAGACTCTCTTCTCTACAGTTGGAAATGACACGCTTCTACTGTCTCTTACAAGTTTGCTTGCTGCCCATCCTTCAAGGTAGCCCAGCCCATAACCACTCACTGAGCCAAGTGCTCCTCCAACAGCTGCACCAACAACAGGAATAGGGATAGCTGCTTGGCCTATCAGTGCTCCAGCTGTTGTACCGATCACCGTGTTAGCAGATGTGAAAGACTGCTTTATTATACCTCGTTTGTAATCCTCTTTTGAGATCTGGTCAAACTTGTGCTTGCGATGGAGTTTGTACACCCTTCTTGTGAAGAAAGGTGCCTCAATAAGAATGTTTACACCAGGACCATAGCCAGCTACTCTTCCAAGGCGAGTCGCGCTAAAAGCTGCCCGTGTTCCCAACCTAAATCCAACATTGACTGATAATCTGGCAGCTGCCTCGTGAGGACGTTTGTTCTTCACCATTGCAACTGGTTTTATAGCATCCTCTCTTGAACACTGAAGTATCTTGTGTACAGCCGGATCCACACTGATACTAGATGCTTTCCCAAGTGTAGCCTTCAGCAGAAGATCTTCACAGTGAACTTTCTGTAGTACAAAATGTAAACAACATGCATAATAAGTAACAAATTTATGAAACAACATGATACCCTTACTTCTTGGAGTGTTCCACTCAAAATATCATTCAGCAACTCCATTCCTATTTCAGGATCGATTTGCTCAGGATAATGTACAAGAAACACCTCTCCAAGTTGAGACAGATTTAACTCCTCCTCTATCAATGGACACACGGTTCTGTGCTTCCCAAGAATCTGGTGTGCCTCTTCCTTGCATCGAATCACTCTACACCGTCGTTCATCACTGGAACTGACCACCATCATGTTGCGGTAGTTCGGCTGGTTTATGCCTTTTACTGGATGTTCAAGGTGATCACCGGGCTTGAGGTCGAGGGCCGATTCCACCTTTTCACGTCTAAGTAGAAGAACATCATTCTGAAGACTCCCGACATCTACGTCTGCTGCATTGGTGGTCTTGAGGTAGTTCACTAGTTTTCTTCTTGCGTACTTGGAAGCAAAATGAGAACCCAGTGCACCTTTGGCAATCATGATTGATTCATCGGGAGGGATACACACACTGTCATTGTAGTTGATAAGGTAGAAGGTGCTATCATCGAGGCCAAGGGTGGACTGTTGGACCTTTCCTCTCCATGATTCAATGACACTGCAACAGCTAGGTGACTCGATGGAGAGAACGAGATAGTGATGACGAATCTGTAGCTTCTCTTCTTTCACGAGGTAGTCACCGAGACTGAGTTGAGAGAAGCAGGTGATCTGGCTCTTTGAGACAGGATAGGATTCATTAGCTAAGAAATCAACCTCCATTCCTTCTTCAGATCCGGTCTTTGCCCATCGAACAAACCACATTCGTGCCAAGGGACTTAAGCGCCGACTACCAAGTAGAGATCTTGCTCTCTTTATGGTCACATCAGTGGGATACACCTCAGGATATTGAACTCTGAAAATGTCATCTCTTTTTGGATCAAGAGTTTCTACTGTTTCTTGAACACTCCCACGTAGGCAGTAGATAGCAGAGAACATTGGTACAGAGTCGGCATTTACAGACTTTTCACAGCTGGTGATGATAAAATGCCAACGAAAGGCTAGCTTAGGAATAAAGAGGTGGTCTCCAACTTGAATTTCACTCGTTGAGACTAACTTCTTGTATTGAAGTGGCCGAATCTGGGCAATTTGGTGGTTGTTTATCAGCTTTTCTACATTTACAGCAATTTGTTTTCCAATCTTGGCCCAGGTGACAAACAGACTGATGTCTCCCTTGCAGGAACGAAGCACTTCTTCTCCTTCCTGACTGCATGCTCTTCTCAGCACTTCATTGTAGGATAGGCATTGCTTGTAATTGATGCGATACACCTCCTGGTAATGCGAGAGATCGAGCTGACCTTGAATTCCTGTTCCATTCAAATTGGGAACAGAAACAATTGTGTGATCATTAATACAGCTGTAAACAAGGAGGGAATGGAGTTTTCCCAGTGTGTCCCTCACTGCAAGGTGGTCTCCTTCATCAATGGCATTGTGAGGGCCAACACAGGTGCAACCAACTGGTTCAATTTCACTGTAGTTGAGCAAACATTGTTCATTCAGTGAATACCTTCGTTGGCACTTCATCATTGTGACGAATTCATCACTGTGTTCGAACTTGGCCTTCTCCTGAAATACCTTGACTGCATTTTCAAGTGCTCTTCCCGAGTGGTGCGAATTGCTTTGTTCATCATAATCAATGCGAACAATACTATTACTGCTGCCTCTGCCTTCACCAAATTTCTTCTCTTCATGAAAGACGACTCCTTTACGGATGCTGTAAGCGGTGAATGTTCCATCATCGTTACTTTTGCTTTCTATTAGCCAGTGAAGAGAGTCAAGCATAATGTGATCACCAGGATTGATGTCAGCGATGTTCAAAATGGGAGCTACTGTGAGTACTGGCTTCAGAGGATACTGTTTAACTGTGGAATGGAACATTGTAACTATTAGTGTTATATCCCCATTTGACATTGTCATCATGCTAATTTTGAGCAATAATTGACAATCCAGCAAGATATGAACTGTGGATAAAATAACACAATGAAACCCATATTGCACACTGACCTTCTTTGTTTTGCAGACCACTAATTATCTCGTTCAAAGGGTACTGCTTTCCTGTTTTGCACCACGTGACAAAGAAGTGGCTATTATTATAGAGAGGATGATAGTGATTCTCTTTAGCTGTCAGCCGCCATTTGGCTCTAGATATAGCTTTTGTTTGTGAGAAACGACAGGAAGTATACTCCACCTTTTGAATCTGCATGGCAGTTGTACCCATTAGGCTCTCTTTTATTACACCGTGCTTCCCGTTTGTGATGATCTCAAGAGAGTCTTTGTCAATGTTCATGACCAGTCCACTCTTATACAATGGGCGGTAAGGTGGCTTTGTGACAAGATAAAGGACATGGCTTCCTTTGGTTAGTTCAGCCACTGTTGTAGGATGAGCATACAGAGGCACACCAGCAGGGGCATCTCGATCATGATGGAATGTATAACCTTCTACTCCTATTATACAATAGACAGAAAATAGTCATGATAATAATTATTATTGCCAGCAAGTAGGCTTCTAGACTGTTGTCACGTTATATCTTTATAATGTGAAGCTAGAGCAAGTGCTGCTGTTTTTTTTTTAATTTTATATATACCTTCTTCAAACTCTTCAGGTTCTGAGAGAGAATCCAAAAGATCTTCTTCTTCATTGGTCCTGGAGGCCATAGTTCTACAGCATACACTGCAGCTCTAGACTGAATTTATAAATTGTCACCTGATTCAACAAAATTAATCTATTGTAGTCACATGGTACTAAATAAAGTAATAGTACCATGTGATTAGAATGAAGTATTATATTTATACAATTATGTCATCTGCATAGACAACAATGATGTAATGTCTTAATGTTTTATAAAAAAAACGTTTATAAAAAATAACAATACTTGTGCATTAAAATTGTTTACTGAACAACATTAATTTTATAAAGAATAATTATTAATCAATGTATTAACAAAACAAGCCATAATGTCACAACTGCATGGCTTCATAAAGATGAACTCTAATTCCACTTGTTCTTGTGTGGTTCCAGTCCAAACCCCTCAGTGTAGTTGCCTTTCACTTGAAAGTGCTGTTTGAAGTGTTGTGTGCAGTAGATTTCTCCATTCACAGCAACACTGTAGTTCCCAGTACTGTTGTTGTCCACACAGCATTCAGGAGGAAGAGAAAGTAACCATAGCCAGTCAGTGACTGTGTACATTGTAGATCTCAGCATTATAGTGACACTTACTTGAGTGTTTTCTTGCAAGTAGTACACTTGAAACAAGTCTTGTGGTAGATGGAGTTATTGGTTACCAACTTTTCCACTTGATACACTACTTTGTTACAGATAGCACACCTGTCTTGTGTACCATTCATCCATGCCATCTTCTGTATTATTGTGTAGTGAATAAAGAAAAGAAGACATTCCTTACACAATAGTTACACCACTTGGTGTTATTTTATGTTTAACTTACCGGTACCGACTTGCTCTTCTGAGCTGAGCTTTTCTCAAAACCTATTTGGATTATTAACATGCTTCACTAAAACCACACTATAATTAGTATTGGGAGAATTTGACAACCACATGCAACAAGGCAATGTCATACCTTGTCTAACCCCTTGCATGTTAATGGGTGATGTTTCCACCAGATCATCAGAGGCAACTTTTGTTTCACCTATGCCATTCTCTGTGACCTCTTGTAGATTTGGTGAAAAACTCTAAAGTAAATTGACGGGATGGACATGCAGTCAACAAACAAATACAAACAGCTTTTAAAATTCATATAATATACCTGGCCACCATCTTGTCTCCTGATATCTGCACGTCTCAGAGTGACAGGACGTGCATGTTGAAACTGCATTTCATCTGAAGAAGAAAATAACAAAGTATTCCCATTGCTAGCAAGCTTGCTCCATCAAAAGTACCTTCTTCCTCTTCTTCCTCTTCTTCTTCCTCTTCTTCTATTCCATCAATTTCCTTCTCTGTTGGCATGGTCGATTCAAACTTTCGTAGAGCATCACTGGTCATATCAAAAGTCTGCTGAGTGTCCAAGCGTTTCAGCTTGCCAATAGATCGTTGTTTCTCTTATAATAGTATTATATTGTAAAGAAAGTAGATGTGAATCTCTAAGTGAATCTCAAAGTACCTACCCCTAAATGGTTTACTCACTTACCCATCATTCTAGTTAGTGAAGATTGAGATGATGAAATCAAGGAGTCTTCATCCAGTAACTCTTGGGTGATCTTTTGAGCTTGCATTGTCCTAACCTTGAATTATCAAGCATGGTATTCATTTGTACACGTTCTTCTACTACAATAATTGGTTCCAAGGTAATAAACTTACTGCAGGTTTGTCTTTCACTGCTCTGGGTCCTGGTTTCACCAACCCTTCCTCATCAGAGTCAGCATAAGAACTCTCACTTGAGGCCTCATCAGAGTAATGCTGTTTACGGTGATGGTGTTTCTTGCGACTTCTCTCTTTAGTTCTTTGCCTCTCTCTCTTGGCCAATGCCTGCATGTGAATAAACAATGTGCAGTTGTCAAAAAATAGTATCTACAAAATTGGAGGGAAAAGCCAACTGACCTCATCCTTTTTCCTCATTTCCTCTGCAAATACCTGTCGTTGTTCAGCTAGCTGCTCTTCAAGCCTCTTTGCATATTGTTCAAAGGTGTTTTGTTGTTTCTGAAAAATAATGTCACACAAAAGAATTAAAAATGTTTTTAAAATATTATTATGAATACAAGGCTGGGTCATTATTGCTGACAGGATAATAAGTCTCATGTAAAGTTACATACCTTCAATTGTTCAGCAGCTTGTTCACTCATTTGGCGTTGCATCTCTTGTTGGAATTCAACCTGACTGCGGAAGTGTTCCTGCGTCTCCATCCGCTGAATTTGCTGTGCTTGTGTGAGCTTCTGCTCCAACTCTTCAAATGCACTCTTGGAAGATAATGCCTATAAAATAATTAATGAGTGAATATTGTCAGACCTTATCATAATATCAGCCTCATTGGATGGGAACAAAGTTCAGGAATAGAGGCTACAATTATTATTGCTGAACTCACAGTTTTGTCAGTGTGTGCTTGCTGCTCTTTGAGTAGTGCTAGAAGCTGGTCAGTTATGGCCAAATCCTTTTGGTTGGACACATTAGTGATCATGCTCTGTAGTATCTGCTGTTGCTTCAGTTCTTGTTGCCTTATCTAATGACACATTTGCATTATGAGTCAATGCAGCAATTTCAGTCTGCATGCACTAATCAACAAATGGGGTACCTCATTTTGCGTGGTGGAAGGATTTGCTTTCATCTGTTCCATGTTCTTGTTGAGCATTGTCAACATGTCCAAGACATTTTGACCAAATTCTGGAGAAAGTGGTGTGACACCATTGCTTGTCGGTGCATCAGAGCTAGGTTGGGACCTTGAGACAGTGGCTGATTTGTGTGCATAATTAGAGATTTATCATTAATTTTTAATTAGCATGCATAACTCTTTATAATGTTAATACGCTGACACTAGCTATGAGATGGCATTCACAGAACCATGCACACACATCATGTCATGGCTCTTCATGGTATTGCCTGTCCTCACCAGTCTCATTTGTAGTGCTGGTCTTCTTCTTCTTCTTCTTTTTCTTTGCCTCAACACCTCCTCCTTCTCCTCTGCTCACTTTGGTGGCCCCTCCAGTCACTGCAAAAGCAGATGGTTGTGCTGGTGGTAGTGGTTGAGAGTTCACTGTACAATGAAAACAAGAGAGGAGAAGAATCAAACAAAATAGCCTTGTCATCTGACCCTACTTAATCTACATGACACTGTGTAAATTATGTACCATAATGTATTATACAACATGGACAATCAAGAGGCCTAAGGTGATAAGGCTGTTAGAGTCATAATTCAAAGTTAATTACATCATCATAGAAATGAACACAAAAGTATAAGGCAAAAGTACGGATGTTCAACATCAACTTGTATAAACATACAGTGTGTCATGAAGTCATACATGTACTGCAGCTGTTAACTAAAAGTCAAATGAAAAACCTGTGCTTAATCCAATATTCTCAAGTTCCCTCATCACGTCATTCAATTCGGCCAGTCCCGCTTCTCCAAAGATCTCCTTAGAGGCATCATCCACTTCAATGATGTCTGCTTGAGGAGCTGCCATAGCAGCCTGATTCTCCATATCCTTTAAATCGTTGGCTATGGAAATGAAACGGATGAAAACAACATTATTTGATTTTCTCAAAGTCTTTTCTGTGAAATGCTATATAGCTCACCAATTGTCTGGATACTCTCATCAAATTCCAGTGATTCGTGAGAGTCTGAAGACCGAGGCTGCTGTTCTGCAGAGGAGATGGGAACATCTTTTTCTCCTTTATCTTCATCACTGTCACTATCGAGCATGGATACTCTGTTCACCACCTCTCTTGGGCCCGTGGCTTGTGGAGGCTCAGTGTTGATGGTAGCTGGAGGTGACTAGATTAAAATAGCAGGAAGCAATATAAAATTTTGCTAAAATTCAATCTGCATCTTTACTACCTCTTTCTTGGGTGGCTCATCTTTCTGAATAGCTGGTTCATCTTTCTGAATAGGTGGTGGGGGTGCCTTTCTGCTTGGTCTAAGTGGTTTCTCTTCATTTGGTTTAGTTTTTGTAGGTGCAGTGGCTTGTGGTGCAGGTTCGGTTGAATCTGTTCTAGCAGTGGCAAATGGTTCTGTTGTTTTCTTGCTGGCCTTTTTACCCTTATTTGACTTTGAGCGTTTAGGTGGTGTAGCTGCTTTCGTAACAAAAGCTGGAGATGGTGGCTTCTCTAGGGTGTCTGGTGTGGTTGGAGGTTCAATTAGACTCTCTTGTTTGTCTAACTCAACAGCTGCTTTGCTTTGTTTATCTTTTTTGGCTATAAGGAAATATAATCATGACTGTAACAATATTATTCTAGAAGTACAGTACTATTAATTTTTGTCATACTTTTCTCTTTCTTGTCCTTCTTTTCCTTTTGTTTCTTCCCCTTTTTCTCTTTCTTCTCCTTTTCTTTGACTTTCTTGTCTTTCTTGTGTTTTTTCTTGACCTCTGGGATCAGCTGCTGCTTGGCTTCTTCTTCATGTTGTTCATCATTCTCTGGGGTTGGCGCTGCAGGTGCTATACTCAAGATCATGAAAAAACTAATGTAATTAAGCAAGCTATAACACAATATATTATTGTACCTTCTTCTTTTTCCTTCTTGTGTTTGGGCAGTTTCCCTTTAGCAATACCGTGAACCATAGAGATGGCATCATCAAAATCATCGTCATCATTTTCTTCATCAGAAGCCATGTTCAATGACATTCGAGAACCAAGGCCACCAGACGAGATATTTAGCTGCAGTATTAAACAAACATTGACAAGTGCCGATGGTTGTTTTGGGGGGTTTGTTAATTTTATATACTCACCATTGAGGAATGCATTGCACCAAGAGCATCTCCAAGAATCTGTTGCCCCAGATGTTTAGACACAGATGCATAACTCTCCCTTTGAAGTTCGGCTGTGAGTAGCTCACTTTGAGGTTCAACAGGACCAAACCTTTTTGGACTTTCTTTCTTTTTGATCTAAAATTATAAGTAATTATAAGTATAGATTTGATTATTGAGACATGTAGGAAAATACCTTTGCAAACCTTACCTTTTCTTTGCTCTTCTTTCCCCATGTGCTTTTCTCCCATTCTTCACGACTTGCAAACTCCTCAGGAGACATATCTACACAATGTCATGCAAAAAATGGACAGCAACTTTCTAAAGTCTCTATTTTAGACTACACTTTCCAATTTTACAGGTGAAAATGAACACTCACTTTGTACATCACGATCAGCACCATGTTTTTTTCTGTGTTTCTTTTTGCCAACAGCAACATCGTGAGTATCATCCCAAGCAGAAGAGAGACCAGGCCTATCAGAAGGCGACTTGTGGACATCTTCTATTGCTGGTGGCTTCTGTAGCAAAAGAAAGAACAGCATTGATCATGAAATTGTGTAGATGTATATGATCTCTCGATGACTGACCCCTTTCCTCATCTTGGTGAGTCCCTTCAAGCCAGCAACACAACCAATAGCAAGGATGCAAACAGCCTCAGCTGCAAAAGCAAGAGTCTTGGTTCCATCAATGAGTTCACTCTCATCTTCAGAGTCTGTCATGATGTACTCATCGTAGCGTCCATCATAAACACCTTTGTTTGGGTTCAGTGTAATTCCTGCCACCTATATACATCACGTAAAAATTATTACTTGTGTATTATTTCAATCACACATCACACACATACCTGTCTGACATCACCTGACTTAGGCAACATGATGATATTGCTATCAAATTTCAGCATGTCAGTTCCAGACCCTGCCACTGTTCCATCCTTATTGGTGACGGGTGGGGCCGGGGGATGGAAATCCTCCTGTTCTTCTGGCTCCTCTTTCTTCTCGCTGGTCTGTATGGATGGCCCGTATCCAATGTCCTGGTCTGAATACAATGATTATAGAGGAGCAAAGTATAACTTTCCGAAAATGAACACCAAACTGTCAAAGGTATAGTACTGTGTTGTTGTGGTTGTAACATGCTGGTACAATGTCTTACTGTAATGTCAATCCTGTATATATACCTGTGTGTTTCTTTGGTGTCTGGCTGCCACTATCCTCAAGATAAGACTTGCGTCTTCCTTTCTTTTGCTGTTTCTTCTGATATTGACCGCCCATGGCGGCAGGATGTCCGTAAGGGCCCATAGGCATTGGTATCATTGCAGGGGGTCCACCATGTTGTTGCATCATAGCCATCTGCATTCTCTCATCAGTTGTCTTGAATGGCATTGGATATGGACCTGGTTGGGGCTGCAAAGATGAGAAAAATTGTGTCAAATTTTTAGATTTCACACACACAAGTTAGCATATACCCAATAGGGTTGTGGTTGTGGGTATCCTCCATAGTAAGGAGCAGGTGGGTATCCATAGGGAACAGCATAAGCCACCATGTGTGACGGAGGACCACGAATACGTTGGTAACCTATCCACAATACACATACATAATACTACAAGACTAAAGTTACCCATAGTCTTTGTGTCTTCAAACCTGATCGATTTGAGGCTTGTGAGGAGTGACGACTGGAGATGCTCTTGGGTCCTCGGCCCATCTGAGGGGGAGGATACCCTGGGTAGTATCCTGGGGCGTTATGATGACCACCTGGTAGTGGCAACAACAATTATAATTATCATAAATAATAAAGTAAGAGTAATACTGTGATTGTCCATATTCAATGAAGACTATCATTACTTTTGTAGTAATAGTCTGTGGCAGATCTTCCAGTCATACCACTGAGGTCAGAGTCTGAGTCGTGGAACTTCCTCACTCGTGAGCGCCGACTCCTGATGGAGCCTGTCTCAAAGTTTGTGTGTCCATTGTCTTCACCTGGTGAGCCATAACCACTGTACAGACAGCACACCACATAAAATTAAATATTTTCCAGTAAAAATGATA
This sequence comes from Tethya wilhelma, assembly GCA_964030475.1. Lineage (NCBI taxonomy): Eukaryota > Metazoa > Porifera > Demospongiae > Tethyida > Tethyidae > Tethya > Tethya wilhelma. The sequence continues at coordinate 3,676,076 of CAXIPT010000001.1, forward strand.
GAGTTGTTTACACATTCTTTTTAGACAACTTACAATTGTCCAAGGGGTGGTCGACCGTCAGCAAAGGAGTGGTGAGACATTGTCTCATTTAGAAAGTCATCAACACCTCCTCCTTTTTGTTTGGATCCATGCTTTCCACCGTGCTTAAGTTTCTTTGGCCGAGCATAAATGTCACCCTACACAAATATTTCACTAGTGTAAACTGATGAAGAACAAAAGGACCAACAAATCAATGATACCTGTGGTCCAAGAGTGTGCTCAATGTCATCATCTTCATCGGTGATGTTCAACTCTTTGGGCCTAATGTGTACAAAGTGAAAATTCAAAATCTGAAAACTAGCAGACACTGATTGAAACCAGTCACACTCACTTGTTTTCCTCTTCATCATCTTTAGTGCCAACCTCGTTCATTCGTTGGAGTGACTCCTGAAGAAAAGATCAGAGAACCAACATTGTAATGGCATCACACAAACTATATTGCTGCGACACTTACCTGTCTTCGTAGCAGCTGCTCTCTCCTATTGTCCATGAACTCTGAACTCTGTTGGATGGCATCTGACAACTCAGCAGCTTCTTGCTCAGAAGTACGTACAGGCCGCTTCTAATATTGTAAAGCCATATACTCATGCAAGTACCATTTCACTATCACACATGAAAAACTTTCAAAAGACTCACCCCTTCTGTTCGCTGTTCTCTACGAGGCCGATGTTTCTTCTTTTCATACTTGGAGAGGGCAGCAGGTCCATTGGTTTCATAGTCCCTAATCATTTTGGCAAGAGTCTCATGGTCCTGCTCAACTGCAACGTCATACGGTGTCTTCTTCATCTGAGTTGACAACACATAAAACAAAACTCAAGATAATGCTAATGAGTATTTAGAGACTATATCTTTCAAAAGTGGAGGGGAAAAAGCTTACGGTGTCTTTGATGTCAATCCTGGCTCCATGTTGAAGCAGGAGGAGCATTGCTTGGACCTCTCCATACTCTGCAGCATCATGAGCTGGGGTAGCATGGATGTTATCCACAATATCAATGTCATTGTCATTCTCCAAGTTCTCCAAGAAGTAGCTCAAAATGTCCACACTGCCAGAAGCTAAAAAAATTTCAATTGAAAGCAAGTTTATAGATAATGTAACTATAATGGTACACATGCCAACCAGTTTGAAACACTTACATGCAGCCATATGCAGAGGAGTAGCACCATCAACAGTCTTATCCAAGATGAACTTATTGCCAAGTGTATCTATCAACCACTACAATAATGCAGAGAAGACAAAGTCACGAAGGGAGTCTTCACCCACTTGTGTGATGTAAATAGACTTAGACAATTTTTATACCTTCACACTTTCCAGTCTGTGACCTTGTGTAGCAGCATGGAGCGTGCTCAGCCCATTCTTATCTCTAGCCACTGCATCAACACCTAGCTGGTTAACCAAGTACTCCATTATGTTCAACCTCCCTGTGTGTATATAGCAGCAAAGTTGGTGCTTAACATAATATTGAAAAGGATACATTACAAAGTCAGGCCAACCAGCTTTGTAAACACCCGTGTATCATGCACAAGAGTCAAGAAATTTGGACATACATGCCAACAAGAAGGAAAGTTTATTCACAATGTTTGTGTCACATGAATATCATTAGTGAGAGTTAATTCAAAGCCTCTTGGGTTTATCCAAAGCGTAAACAGGTTGATATCAAAAAAATGGGTGTATACCTCACAGCACCTGAACTACCGGTGAACCTTGACCAACACAGGTATGCACTGAAGGATACCACAGACAATACAATTTCAATACTTTTGCATACCTTCTTGAGCTGCAAAGTACATAGGCTTTGTAAGTTGGTTGTCTTGTTTTTCAGCAATTTCTAAACCAAATTTGTCCACCAGAAGCTTCATGATGTCGAGTTGTCCTACACAAAAATTAACATGACAAAAATAAACACATTAATATACAGCAAGCATTATTTTGAAAATGTACACATGGGGTTGCCATGGATCGTTGGACATTCAGTGTGACCATGTCACTCACATTATACATTGAGTATACAAACATAATATTATTATGACTGGGACAGCAATGCAGGTGGCTAATAAATTCCCAGAATTACTTTTGTAGTATGCAATACTATTTATACACCAATATTGCTAGTACCAAACGCTGCAGCAGAATGTATAGCCACAGCTCCTGTCTTGTTGGGAACATCAGCAATGTACTGAAAGTTGTCCAAGATCCACATTACCATGTTTTTGTCACCTGCAAAAAAATTTGTTGACATAATTTTGACGTAACATTGAAGTTATTTGTTGAAGTAATATAGACATCATATTAAAAAGTCTGTCTCACTGTATACAATACCTTGTATCACAGCCAAACTGAGGACACCCAACCCATTTTCTTCGGTTTGAACGACAAGTTGGTCACTCACTTCTTTCTTTTGTGTAAGCAAAACCTACAAACAAAACCCAGGAAATAATCATCATAGTCACAATTGTGATTTGCATTGAAAATATCATAGTATTAAATTTTGGATCTCTACAAATGCACAACCAATACAATCATACCTTCAGGCAGTCAAAGTGGCCAAAAACAGCTGCATAGTGGGCAGCTGTGTATCCACTGCTTCCTTTGTCTGCTGGATTAGCTATTTGCTTGTCCAACAAATACATGAGAGCTTTCTTTGCTCCACTTCTAGCTGCAGCATGAATTGGAGTTTCACTTGTCTTTGTGTCAATCAAATCTGCTCCTTCCTCAAGAAGCTCTGTCAGCTTTAGCACATCATCTCTTGAAGCAGCCATGTGAGTGGGAAGCAACTCTAGTGGAGGTTCTGGACTCCGAGGAGGAGAGAATGATGACTGATTCTGGGGACCAGGGCTCTCTGACATTGTTGCTATCTTCAACCCTACAAAAACCAAGGAAAAATTACTTAGCATGGACTGTATCTTGAGAATATAAAATCATTTTTGCATTATGCATAATTTACTTACAAAATACTTACCTTTTAGGTTATTATAGCAGAAAGTCCAAACTTGGGATTTGTTTGCAGCAACTTACTTCGCTAGTTTTTTGCACTTATTATCTCTTTTGCTGTTGCTGTTGTTGTTCAAACCCCAAAACATGGGTGTGGTCCATAAACGAGCACTACACGAGCCCCACCCTCCTTTCAATGCGCAACACCATGTCAATGGGCGTGACCGACCACTCCCACGATCAACAAACGTGTGGATCGAGGTCAAAAGCACATGAAGCAAGCATGAGAGTTTCAAAAAGGACAGCTGATTGGATACTTTCTTTGGTAAGCCAGTCTACGTTTCGAAGAATAAAGCATATTTAGCCAATATTTCCACCCTTTCAGTTCTTCCTAGCTATTGCCTTGCTGGCTTGGGCATTTGTCCTCTATGCTGGCCGACAAATTTCAAACAGAGTCTTGGAGACTGGACAATAAAAGGCCATTATTCTATGAGAACATGTCGATGATGATATTGAAACAGAGATAGAAAACAATGGATGACAGAGGACAGGCTGAGTTCAAAAGAGAAACATAGATACACAAGTTGAGAAGAAACGATCACATATTTATACTTCTATCAAAATAAGAACAATAATGTGTTTCTGTTCACTATAATTATTATTTTAAAAATATAAAGTTTGGTCAATTATTTCAATAGATATTGTTTGAGGCTAATGTACACTTTCTCAAGGAGAGTTGACACACCAAGAACATCTTTAGCTAGGAAAGGCAAGACGGAGGAACCAATTTGGTGGATGTAAGTAAACTGACACTTAGTAACACCATCGCCAGCTGTGGTCACATCCTCAAAAAAGTATCCAGATGAAATTACCTTGAAATGCACAGCCACAGAGATACATGCATTCAGCTTCTTATAGCTACCCCATTGAACAGGTTACAATAATCATGCAGTATATTTAAATGTATAACGTGCGGGAGATAGCCTTGTTCCCAGGCCTTGTACCCCGGGCCCGTGTTTAATGCTTAAACTTTAAAAATTAAACCGCACAGGGTAAGCCTGGGTATTGGGAGACTAGATTTCATTATGATGTACTTACACTTGATCTCTCATAATCCTTGAGTGGTGGTAAGTCAGGAGAAAGGACCGAGCTGAACGCTAACATGTAGAACTTTTGGCTGCTGTTTTCAAGTGGCTGACGTTTTGATGCTAACAGGACAAAATCCATTGGGCGTTCTCCCTCTCTGGCAGGCTTCATGACCAAATGTAGTAGGCTGTCATCTTTGGTTACACACCAACACACCCTAACATGTCTGTGGAAAGAAATGCAAAATCCATATCTACAGAATGTACATGCATGTACTTACTTGCATACAAAGTCCCACTTTGGTCTGTTCTTGTACTCTGCCATCTTGGTGAATGCATGACTGGCTTTGATCCCCTCCACAGTATCACTGAGACGGAGGATGAGGTTCTGACTTGTCTGGTATTTCTTTAACTCGCACTGAAAATAATGTTGATGAAAGTCATTGAGAATATGAAGACGAGAGAGAGAGAGAGAGAGAGAGAGAGAGAGAGAGAGAGAGAGAGAGAGAGAGAGAGAGAGAGAGAAAAGATTTTGTCAATGTTTTTCATCTCACCCCATTTCCACTCGATTGAAGCACCTCCCACTTGTGTAGAGAAAAGTTAGTCATGAGCTTAGTAGTATTTTTGACAATGAGATCATACTGAAAGAGAAGGGGGGGACATTTTAACGTAATAGAAAATGAACATACCAGGCCATTTACTTTCACTTACCACATTTTCACTGCTTAATGAGACTTGAAGATCAGCAAATTGAATAGCTTTCCTGCACATACCCACACACACAAAAAACATTACCATTTTGTATTAGTAACAGTAGTACAGAGTATTTGTTACCTATCCAGAGATAGGCAATGTCTTGCTATGGCTTTGGCTGCTCTCTCCTCTTCTACCTGGAGATAAGTGGGGTCTTGGTGTCACAAATGCTACGATGATATTATTATGCTGTGCACACACTAAACACACACCTGGGAGTTAGCAACAAGCTGTGGAAACAATATGCCAAAAGATTTTGTCAATGTTTTTCATCTCACCCCATTTCCACTCGATTGAAGCACCTCCCACTTGTGTAGAGAAAAGTTAGTCATGAGCTTAGTAGTATTTTTGACAATGAGATCATACTGAAAGAGAAGGGGGGGACATTTTAACGTAATAGAAAATGAACATACCAGGCCATTTACTTTCACTTACCACATTTTCACTGCTTAATGAGACTTGAAGATCAGCAAATTGAATAGCTTTCCTGCACATACCCACACACACAAAAAACATTACCATTTTGTATAATAGTAACAGTAGTACAGAGTCTTTGTTACCTATCCAGAGATAGACAATGTCTTGCTATAGCTTTGGCTGCTCTCTCCTCTTCTACCTGGAGATAAGTGAGGTCTAGGTGTCATGAATGTTACGATGATATTATTACGCTGTACACACACTAAACACACACCTGGGAGTTAGCGACAAGCTGTGGAAACAATATGCCTTCATCACACGGACGGAACACAAAAAATGCACTGTTAATATGTTTCTTTTCTCCACCAACAGCATACCCTTCAACACGGACACCAACCTCAAACCTAAACAGAGATGGTGATACCTTAAGTTAGTCTGAGAGCCCTACAGTAGGGTACCTCTTGTTGGAGAAGACCTTGTTGACAGAGGAGTGAAGACTGACCCTCTCTCCCATGTAAGATGGACCTCTGAAGTGGAAGGACTCGATGCTTTCAAGAACCAGCTGAGAACGACACAGTCGTCTGAAAGAAAAACAAAAAAGCAATGAAAGAATGACAACAAAAGAAGTGATAGAGAGAAATGATAAAAGCCATGGTTACGTACAGAGCAGAGATTGTAGCAATGTCTGTCACCCACTCCATGATCTGAAAGGAGAGCAAGCAGTGACTGCAGTGTAAACTAGGATGTACATTGTCACATGAAAATACAATTCAAAGTGCTAAATTGTTATGTAACTCAACACCATTTTAGCTTTACCTGACCACCAAAGGTTGTGCCATGGTGATTAGCATGGACTGGAAGTACTATCTTGGTTGTATGCACCTGGGTGTCTTTCACATGCAACACTTTTCCATTGGTCAGTGGTGTGGCTGGACTTACTACAACCAGAAAAAAAACAAAAAAAAGGCAATCACACTTTCAATAATTGACTTGGTATTGAGTGTTAGCTCACTTTCTTCAATCTTTAGTCCATTGATAATTTTATCAATGTCTTTTGCATACGTAACTCTGCACAATGTCATTAGCATTCAAGAGCCATATACGTACTAAAGCATGGTTTATCCATAGCTATGGTTTTTCATACATATACCTCATTCTTCTTCTTTCAGCAGCCAATAGATGTTCACGATGTTCCTCCTCTGTCGACACAACAACTGAAGGTAGCTTCACTTTCGATCCATCTTTAGGGCGAGCCACAAACACACAGTATGCCTGTTTGAATGAAGTCAGTGCATACATGCACCCATGTACAAAGAATGGCTGAATATGTAGTACACTTTCCACTCAACCATTGCTACTGCATACATTGCAAACTTGTTTCCTCTCTCCAGAGAGTGGGTCTTCATGCTGAACATCAATACCAACCTACAAAAAAAATAATAATTATTATTACAAAATTATTTGATTATTCACATGATAATTAGCATTTAGAATCAATGTAAACCACTTTACTAGGGGTATGTATAATTTCCAGAAACACTAATTGAAGTTACCTCCAAACTTGATGAAAATGCTCGGTGTACAACAGTCCTTATGATAACAACATGACCAATACTGCACGAATAAGGAGGTGCTTTCACTTTCAATAGTAACCAAAACTTTTACGTTGATCATGTAGTGATTCCTACCTGACTGTGGTATCAAATGTGATATCATCCATAGATACAGTCACACAAGGAACCTTTGCATGCTTTTCAGCTACATGGAGTGAAACAAAGTGAGTGGAAAATAAAAGCTAAAGAATGACTAATGAGCAAAACGTAAAATGTAATACCAGAAAGACAAGCTGCAATGTCCATCCACCTGAGCAGGTGACCATGTCTGAGAGTGTTGTCATGTTGATGGCAGTGAGAAGGCTGCACCCATTCGTGGATCTCAACAAGGGTAGGATTTGGAGGCGGTGGGACGGCACTTGGCTTTCTCTTCAACTCCCAGTAAGGTCCTCTGTCACTCATGGTTCAACAAATTATGTCAAAACACAAACACAAGTCAAGGTTGCATCATAGTGTGGTAAAGGGTCGACGACTGTGGCATCCATTTTGCAAACATTTTCAGATCAAGGAGAGAAAAATGTTGTCTGCAGCTTCCAGGCAGTTACTTCGCCATTCCAGGCAGGCTACATGTGTAGCTGCCACTCAGACACGCAATAAATTCACCCTGCCAGAGCTTCCCTACAAGTACAATGCCTTGGAGCCTGTCATTTCTGGAGAGATCATGGAGTTACATCACAGCAAGCACCATGCTACCTATGTGAACAACCTGAATGCAGCAGAAGAGAAACTGAAACAGGCAATTGAAGATGGTAAACCTGTTATTATTCCTTACATGCACATAGAAAAGATATAGCTAGTCGAATCACATTATCTAACCCCACTCTCAAACTACCTCCCAGGAAACATTAAGGGGATACTGGACACTCAAGGGGCAATCAAATTCAATGGTGGTGGTCACCTAAACCATTCCATCTTCTGGACTCACCTCTCACCAAATGGAGGGGGAAAACCCACAGGTATATCTTGTCAAAGAGGCCAAGATGACGGTCATGCCTGGTTGCTCTGCTCCTTTTCTTATCTCATCCTCTTTAGGTGATCTAGCTGCTGCCATTGATCGTGATTTTGGTTCATTTGACAACTTAATGGATCAAATGACAACCAAAACTGTAGCCATTCAGGGATCAGGATGGGGGTGGCTTGTAAGTGATGTCATTAGATCAACCGTACAGTTCTACTCTAAAGAGAGTACATTAGTCTATTGTTTAACCCCATGCATGCAGGGCTATTCCAAGAGTAATGGGCGACTTGTTATCAGCACTACTGCCAACCAAGATCCTCTCCAAGCAACCACAGGTATATGAGTATTTGCGTGTGTACGTGGAGTATGTTTCATATTCGTCCTCCACACATGTTCAGGACTGATTCCTCTTCTTGGTATTGACGTATGGGAACATGCCTACTATCTTCAATACAAGAATGTGAGGCCTGAATATGTGAAAGCCATTTGGAAGGTCATGGACTGGAAAGATATCGAGTCCAAATTTTCAGCTGCCAAGAGTTCATAAAAGGTTATATTGAGGATCCAAATTGTACTCTTTTTCCCCCACAAAATGAATGTACAATTATAGTACCATTGTAGATAACATTTGTGATTGCTTATAGTTTCTACATGGCAGTTTATTATAATACCAATGCATTCTCTTGATAAAATTATTGTAATATTGATAAACAGACATCAGTATCATTCATAAAACATCATTGATCAATACAGTAGTTTAGCTAGCTTCTCGATATTCACATCTAGCTACAATGACAGGGTGGTTGCCCATTGGCATTCCAATTGTAGTCAAAATACTGCACTGAAGGTTTGCTCTTGGCTATGTAGTCAGAGTCAGTGGAGCTAATGTAGGGAGTGATGAACTTCATCACTCCACCATACTGGTCAAAATCTCCTTTGAACCACATGAAGATGGGAGAGAGATGAAGAGTGTTGGAGTTCTTGTCTAGAAGGAAACCTACACAATGTTTGTGTGTGTGTGCATGTGCGTGTGCGTGTGTGTAGTTATGTGATTGAATTAGACAAGCCATTACATCATGTATGCTACATCTGAAAAAGAGGCAAACCTTTCTTGTCATTCTGTAAAAATTCTTTCACCTGGCTGTCCATCTGCTCCCCAACTGTCTTGGGTCGGAATGCCTCTCTCCTTACGTTGGGACAAGAGATCGAAGCACACACGATGCAAGCATGAAGGCGTGAGTCCTCCCTAAGATGAGAGAGATCAAACAGTAACACCTGACAGTACAGTATATACCATTAATTTATACTCATCAGTTACTTGAGGGGCTTGGGGTTCCTGAGGTATCCCTCCACGTCGTCAAGACTCCATTGCTTCCCAGCAACGATTCCAGCCGGCTTCTTCCACACAGGATGGAGCAAGCTACCAATGTCTCTGATGCTTTTGATTGGAGCACACGAAGAGCTATAATAATGAATGACCAATAGTTCTGAAGTGCACACTAGGTGGCGATCCATTTCAATGATGCTTTTGGAAACACACTTTTATATACTTACCTAAAGATGGAGTCTGCACATGGATGATCAATTATCATCTTAATGGCTAAAGCATTGTACACATTCATGAAGAAGGCATATGTTGAATTGTGGTCAAACCCGGTCGTATTGACCTTCGCTAGACCATCAATAAAGGCAGTGAAGTTGTTATTTTTGCTGAAAGAGAATTAAGGAAAGATAGATGGACACCTCCTCTGCTAGATTGGAGACACTCTGAGAATCAATTCTGAGACATACTGAATCCCACAGATCATAGAGAGCATCAAGGTCTCCATCCTTTGTCACAACAGGCACTGCAGTAGCAATGTTCAGAGAAGGAAGCTCCCCACCTGAGCAAGCAGCATGTTCATTGTTGACTCAAAAGCCAATAGCTGTGTCAGCTGTTTTGACCACAATCTCCAGGCTCTCCAACAGTCTCACCACAATGTGTAGCAATTAAAATATCACGTGGTTAATTACCAAAACTATTAATAATTAATGACAAACAGTAATTTACATTGACAATGACAAAAAATAATGGTATTTTCTGACAATGATCTACTGGTATTTTCTATACAGCCCAACTACAGCTGCACCTCCTAGTCCCAGGTTGTGTTGGAGTGCCAGCTTTGCTCCATTGACTTGTCTCTTCCCTGCCTCACCACGAAGCTACAGAGAAACATGCACACACACATAAGTCCAGTACTTCTTAAACTGGATCCTGTACCTGCCAGTTGAGCTCAGCACATTGAGCCAAACCTGTAGCCCCAAGAGGATGCCCCTTAGATATTAGCCCTCCACTTGGGTTGACTACATATTTTCCTCCATAGGTGTTATTGCCACTGTCCATCAGTTTCCCTCCTTCACCTTCTCCACACAATCCCTGAGGAAATTGCAAGCCTTAATACTGTATTTTTATAACCTATAGATTATGATATGTCATAACAGAAATTGAAGTAGTTACTTACTAAGGCTTCATATGTAATCAGCTCATTGGTGGAGAAACAGTCGTGGAGTTCCACAACATCTACCTCCTCAGCACTAACACCAGCCTGTGTATAGGCCTCCTGGGCTGCTTTGACAGCCATATCATAACCTATCAATCCTGAGTTTAGCATAACATTATTATCATACATTTACACAAACAATAGTTTACTGTATACTAACACTAACTTAGTGGGTCGTCAAATGAAGTCCACACATCTGATGTCAGTGATATACCAATGATCTCAACAGCTGCACAATAGAGAGCACGTGTGAAAGGTAGTATGACAAGCAACAAGTGAACAAACAGCTTCATACTCAGACTCCTCCCTCCTCACTGTAGGGAGGAGTCTGAATATTGAGGCTACAATAAACACACAATAATACTACCAATGATTTGTCTATACCTTTCTCCTGTAGGCTGTGTACTTTGATGAATTCTTCGTTAGCTAGAACAGCAGCTGCTGCTCCGTCTGAAGTAGGACTACACTGGAGCTTCTACAGTGAAAGTTAGAATACCAGCAAGTAAAGTTGTGTGTGGATTTTTCTAAATGATACCTACTGTTAAAGGGTCACAGATTTCCTTTGACTGGAGAACCTCCTCGAGTGAGTATTCATCTTGAAACTGGGCATACGGATTGTTGACTGAATGACGATGGTTCTTCACTGCTATGTTAGCAAATTGCTCCTTTGTTGTTCCATATCTGTAGGGTTTGTAGAATTATGTGAATGCATGATAGTAAATCATGCTAAAATTACTTTTTAGCATGCTGCTGTCCAGCTATAGCAAACATCCATGGTGCAACTGGTGCTGTAGGAGCCCCTCCAGCATTCTTAGCCATCTCCAGCATATGCTTATCTATACACAACAAAGAGCATAAGATATACGTAACACAATAACATAAGTAACACAAAGTTTTACCTAAGGGGTTAACTCCTTCCTCTTCTAAAGCTAGTGATCCTTTCTGCAAACAAATGAACAATAACAAACAAACAGTGAAATGAAATCATATAGGCTCATTGCTATGTGGTTTACGCATTCTCAGTGAAGGTCCATGGACCAAAATGTCTTTTTGAAGTGACAAATTAACACATTAAAACATGGAAAGGTTGATACTATTAATGATGTGCCCAATTTTGTGACTGTTTTATACCTGCATTTTTTCAAACCCCAGAGCCAGTACACACTGTGCCATTCCTCCTGCAATGAGAGCTCTGCTCTGGAAGAGTGCTGTGGCCCCATTGGAGCAGTTGTTATTGCAGTTGGAGACAGGGATACCAGTCAAACCTACCCCATAGACCGCTCTTTGACCTCTAGTAGAGCTACCAAACACATAGCCTACATTCTATGATGAACAGAAGGAACTGTCAACATAAAACCATTATGGTATGATTGAAGCTAATTGCTCACTGCGGCTTGAATTGACTCATATGGGAGGTTGGCATCTTCAAGTGCTTTCGAGATTGCTTCCTTTGCTAATTCAGGATAGTCAGGACCCTCCGCTCCAAGTGGCTGGAAATGAGAGGGAAAAAATATAACTACAAACTGATAATCAGTGTTGGGTTATTGACATGCCTTTACAAACTTGGTCATTCCTACTCCTACAACGAACACCCTCTCTTTCCCAGCTGATAGACTGGCAGCAGTCGGGCGTCCAGACTGAGTGGAGAGCAGTCTCAAGCAGCCCTTCTCCAGCCTGGGCAGTTGTCTCAGAGCCATAGTTTCATGAGTTTTGCATGCAAAAAGTAGGGTAAGTTGGGTGGAGCTATAGTTTACTTTTTCAATATTATTTCAATAATTTCGTTTTATTAGAACAAAAATTGTTAAATCTGACTAAAGTCACATAATATACACCACATCACTATCAAACTGCATTTAGTCCATTTTGTTAACATTTCATGAATTTCTTTCCCTTGAGATTGCTTTGAAAGATTACCTTTCCTTTATCTAAATCCTTCACTCCACACTCGACTTTTGCTGTGATTGAAATTATTACTGATAGGAACACGCTGATTTGGCAGGACATATATACATAGAATGATATTATAATAGCTTGACTTATCCCAGTATGCTGGCTTCAGCCTCAAAGGCTGGCAGTGTACATACATTACAAGTTTACAACATTGTATTCTGACTTTGTATCAAGTTATCAAAAATATTCCATAACTTTTCTCCTAAATAATTTACTTAGGCTAGTTCAAGGAGGAAATGAGAAAGATGTGGCCTGAAGGTATCATCAACTGACTAAACTGACAAACTAACAGCCTGAAAGTACATGCAATAAAGTACATAAATAATCTATGATAGGGAGGAAGTCTGACTTACGGCTCATCTTCATCATAGTTACATCCTGAACAGCAGTTGCACCAATCTAAAGAACAAAAGCAGCCAAACGATAATAACAATTATCATCAAATTGTATGGCATGCATAAGTCCATCAGTCAAGCAAAACTGGTATATACATTATGATAATTAAGTAGCCTTACTCGTTATACCTTAGCATGCTTATTGTTCACATGATCTACTACAGCTCCAGCAACATCTCCACCTAAAAGAATATGTCCTATTATTTACTGCAGATGATATTATTATTAGCTGGTAAATTACAGTTTTTATATTATTATGGTATGCTACATTAATTGTTAATCTCATTTCAATGATTAATCATTAATGACCCATCATGCAAGCATCAAAGATTTTTTTGCTTTTTTTTTGAAACCAACTATAGCAGTATTAGGCTATAACATTACTATGAATTATTAGAGTGTGCTACATGTGCATGTTAATTGATTTTTTTGTAATATATTATGCTAATACATCCAAATTCACTAATTAGTAAATTCACTTGGCTGAAAATTTGGCTATTTGTAGGCTTTTACTCTCTGGCCTGCTTTCAGTTGTTTTTCTAGCAGCTAGGTGGTTCACCAATGTAATCTGTGAAATGATTAATATTAACATAGTAATTAATGCAATCTTTTGATGCTGAAATCAAGTTAATTACCTCATAGATGCGTCGTTGAATTAGGGTTTTCCAGCAACTGTACAGAGCAGAGGTATTGAGTCAGCCTGAGCCATTAACACAGTATAGCACTATCATAATAATTGGATATTAACATACTCAACTTCAGTCATGTCGTTTCCATAAAGGTAGTACGTCCTACTTTCTAATTCTATACCAAATGCCAGTCCTGGTCTGGCTTTGCTGGGCCAGTTTACATCACATTGGTCTCTTGGTTGAACTCCACGAGCACTGCACAAGTCTATAGTTCCCTTTGGAGAGCTATCTTCCTCCCTTGCAAAATATTGCAGTGAAGAATTCGAGAGAACAAAATAACGCTTCTTCCAATTTTTGTGTGAACCACCTAAATCAGTCAATAATAATAATAATTTCTACATCATAATTATTCTAACAAAATCAACTCACCTTGCTTATACAGATACCCAGACTTAAGTGTATCAGATCGAGGGCCTGTCTCTCCAAGCCTAGATCCTTGAAACGCCATTGCAATCACTGAATGCTTTACTGAAACACTCTTCGCAGCGAAACTTATAAAGACAAACGCGCGCGCGGACCATCTGTGCGCATGCGCAGCAGTAGAACGCTGTTTGATTGAAGATCTGCTTGGACATTTCCACTCTCATTGCATAATAAAATGCTAACACATTACAAATTTTATTGACATAATCAATCTGGTAGCAAGTTTCCAGCTCCAAATATATTAGATGGATCAATCCTATCTTTAACAGCTCTCAACATGTCCACACCAATGGGAGAGAGGGCATTCTTCACCCAGCGACGTCTCAACTTGCCAACTGCACATGCACACAAACACACACATGACATGATATAACACTTTCCCCCTGTGTATTTGAGGGTAAAACCTAGCCTAGTTCTTAAGCTAATGTACTTACCACCATGGTGATGTGACAAGCTCCCACCACTTGCCAAAATCTCATCTCTAGCTGAGGACTACAAAGACAGAGACAAGTGCACATTGATGTGATAAACATGAAATACAGGTTTACATAATCATTGTGGGAGTACTAAGGTCATTGATCGAATGAAGGACTCTTAAGGACTACTACACACCTCAATGTCATGGAATGCTCCAAGTGGATCACTAATACCAGTGTAACTGAAGGCTAGGTAGAAATATACACAGGCTCCTGCATCATAAGTTTGGGTTACTCTGAAGGGAAGAACAAACATCACTGTGTAAACCAAACTTGGGCCATTATTTTGGAAAACTGGCACAGTAATCACGTATATACACACACTATCACAAGTAATGTTGGATAGAATTAAAACACACCTACAAGAAATCAGTGGGGGGAACCTAATGTTATACTTCTCACTCTCTCTCATCACCCTGTCCTTCACATTGCGACACATGTCAACAACCCTGTACAAATTAAGAAAACAATACAAGACTATAATATGCATTTGACTAACATATACCGTATTGCTAGAAGGACAATTTTCATGGTTATCATGGATTGATGGCAATTCACAATTTTTTTAAAATTTGGGATCATATTATTTGCATTGTATGGGAAGAGGCTGCTCAATCAGCAAAATAAAAAGTTCAGCTACCACCTTAAAAATTTTGTTCCTTGAAAAAGTTTAGCTACATAATTATTATGGGAATTGCTATTGTACATTCTCAGTTTCTCTTACCTACTCCAAGGAATCGATGTCTCAAATGATTCAGAAAGGTAACAAAAATCAAATGCCATGTCCTACAATAGAGAAAGAAGCTCAACAACTACTTCTGGTTGAATCTTAACGCTCACTCTTATATAGGCAATCACAAAGGTGAGTTGGTAACCACGGCGGCCATTCTCTTCCCCACCAGGGATCCCCCTACATTACAATTATTTTATACAATGATCAAGATTGTACATTGTTTCAAATGGACATGAAGTTACTTGAACTTTGATGCCAGATCATATATTCGTTTCTCTTGGATAGCCACTTCCTAAAGTAAAAAAAATCGATCAAAATGATCAACTTTTCTGTAAATAGAACATTATCTCACCTCAGGAGTCCCTTCAAACAGTAGGGTGCAGGCTGACATCTCTTCAACATCAAAACCTTTGAACTGAAATGAACCACCACAATAATCCCACATGCTCTAGTCAATCGGACCTACCTTTGTGACATAGAGCTTCTTCAGTGCATCAACAACTGAACCAAACATCGAGGGAGCTGGTTTCATTGCCTGACCTAGTAGAAGTTATCACATCAATTTTGACATGCAATGGCCCACCACACACAAGTCTCAGTAACAGTATTCTCACCCATTTGAAACTGCCACTTGTCCATAAGTCGAATTGATGCTGGTGCACATCGCTATAGATTAGAATCTAGTTAATGTACACAGTCACCAGTATATAATGTAGGCTAACCTGTTTGGCAACTTCTCTCATAAATGCCACTCCACTCTCAAATGTGGGGAACACCACAGATCCATACCTACGCACTTCAGGAACTGGTCGGATACGAAGTGTCACCTCAGTTATCACTCCTAGAATACCTTCAGAGCCCAGCATAAAGTGCTGGATATCTGGACCGATGGAATTTCTTGGACCCTATAGGAAAGACAAAATTGTCATGCCAGCAAGATGAAAATTTACGAAAACCCACAAGAAAGTTTTTCTCAACAGTGCCTTGAGCTGTCACCATTCGTATTCTGACCACCAAATCTTCAATGTTTCCATAGATGTTCTTTTTCATGCCTGAAGACCTTGTGGCTACCCATCCACCAACACTACTGAATTCCAAGGAGTCTGGTTCGTGACCAGAGGTATAGCCTTTCTCTCCAAGCTAGGATAGGTTTTGTGTGTGAGTGTATGAGTGTGTGTATGTGCATGATTCAAATTGACATCTAGTCAGTAGTGTACTGCATACCATCCTCTCCAGGTCTTGTCCAATGATGCCAGCCTCGACATGAGCCGTAAGATTCTCCTCATCAACCCACAAGATACGATCCATTTCTGTCATGTCCAGTGAAACAATTGGCCTCTTTTCATTGGAGGGGCACTGCAGTGCTCCAGAGACATTGGTACCACCTACAAAAGAAAACAATTCACTTGTTCAGAGCTCCACACTAATAGATATATTCCTGACCTCCAAATGGGATGATACACACATTGTGTCTGACAGCAACACGGACAATCACTTCTACATCTTCATGACAGCCTAAAATTAACAGATTTCAAGATAACCACAATATCAAATCGTAACAATCTCCCCCTCCCCAACTCACCAGGCCATACAACTAGATCAGGCAACCGACCCAATTTGCCAGTTCTTAGGGAAAACAGCTCATGACAGGTGTGACCTAGAATAGGAAAAGATACAGTACTAATCTGTGTCATACTGAGCCTCAGATCATTGCTATGTTACCATGGGATCTCATGATTCTATCAGCTGGCTCATCGGAGAAGGCCTTGCAATTGTGACGGATGTCTTCTATGAAAGCCGAGCAGGGCAGTGGAGCAGGGACATCAGAGGATTGGGGATGAGGCTATAGTTACGAATGTGTACAAACAGGAACAGTGGTGCAGTGTGTCCAGCTTTTTCAACAATGATAGGCTGGCAACATGTTATACCTGGGAGAATGACTTCTGTGTCACATCCAGACCCACTTTGGTTTCCATCCAAGGTCGAAGAAGTGGCATCTCCACACCACCCAATTCATATCTACAATGCAGTCCAGTGATGAACAGTTTTTACCCAGCATTGTACCCAGGCTTTCCCATATCTCGCAAAATTTAAAATATGCATGAGGGAAGGCCTGGCAACAAAGTTACTGACACACACACAAAAAGCATACCTCTTGCCCAAGAATTGGCCATGTCCACGATCGTTCATGATGAATCCTGAGTCTTTGTATCCTCACCCATTCCATTTCAAGACGTTTTGCCTAAATAATGTTGATATCAGTGAAAATTTCAAATAAGGAATTAAAGCAAGTAGCTGACACGACATAGTCTAAAAATGGAGGTGATACATTCAGCTTAGCAATCACTACAAAATACACGTGTATATATATATATATATGAATCTGACATTAATCTAGTAACTTTTTCAGTAAAGCTATTATATGCAAGCTTTTGGCATAATTTGGGCATCCTCATGGGGAATCCACATAAAAACAAGCGAGTGCTTGCTGCATACCACATGAATCACTTAGGAGAGCGCCATTTTAGTCTTATCTAAATTTTTAAAAACATGTACCTTTGCATGGGAAATGCTTTCTGCACTTCATCCTTGGTACTAGACATGGGAGCACTGGTCTGCATAGGTTTCCCACCGCTACAATGGCTGGGTCGGACATTATAGCTTCCTTTTGCATTCAAGTGGCCTTGTATGACAGCCAACCTTCTGGATGAGCTGGAATCTTTAGCAGTCCCTTCCATGATCTGACTGCAAAGAGAGGTGTGGCCTTGAGCTGGTCACATGTTTTTGAGCTGTGTGCCACGTGACATCAAGAATTCAACGTGAAGAGTTTGTGTAGAGGGGGTACAGATAGAGACAGTAATCCATCATGTAAGTTGGTTTCTCTGTGTAATCTGTCTAGTAAATTTATGTGTATAGTTGCTAAGACGTGTCTTTTGGATTTGAGTATAATGATGAGTGCTATTCAGCCTAAGCTGTGTCTCTATCAATGAATAATCTCTTGCTTCGATGTATTTACTTTATAGTATATTATATTACTAATAGTCATGTATACTCAACTACTGCAGGCCTAAAGGTAGTACTGAAGATCCTGTAACTGTACAGGAAGAGATGGAGGAAGATGGTATGTACCCCTAACTCCTTTCCCCAGTGTGTTCACTAAATTGTGCAAACACCACACCTGCACACACACACACACACACACACACACACACACACACATCTTGCCGACTCTATTCCTACAGGAATCGAAATCTCAGATTCTAAAACTTCAAGCTCACAATAGGTACATATGGCTTCTAAGCATCACTTAGTAACCGTTTAGAGCTGTACATTCTGCTGCTTCCAGATATGTAATCCACGTGAGCTTCTCTCCATGTGGCTCTTACATGACCACTGCTTCCAGCGACAGGACTATTAAGGTGTGGAGTGTACACCGTGCAACAGTTGAATCAGGTACATACATGTACCTCTATCCTCCTGTTCAACCTGCAAGTATGTACATTACCATGATGTTATTTCAGCCATACACGCATTCACCATTGTGCAACTGTTTCTTCCTTGTTAGGTGCTCAAGATGGCAATAAGACTGCAGTTGAAAATGCAACACCATCTCAGCCAAGCATTATATCAGTAGGTGGATTTTTACACAAAAGGGACTAGAATTATTCTAGTTTCCAAATAATTGTGTACTGACTGTCTTACAAAATATTTTTCATATTTCTTCACAGAGTGCAAGATGGTCTGTGGAGGAAGTTTGTCAATGGGCTCAATCAGTTGCAACGCAACAGGATGAAGGTTGTCCAGTTCATCCAGATGATCTCAGAGCAGGTGTTGCACCTAGTAACAGTTAGCATGACATGATGTAAACTGCCTGTCTCTAGTCTATAATAATGTTCTGGAGAATAACCATTGGGTATCTAACAGATTTGTTAGAGAAAATACCTATATTATATTGATATAAGTCAGGATAGTGTGTGTCTATACAGACGAGGTAGTTTCCCAAGGTATTTTACTGGTGTGTTTTGGGGGTTGTATAGTCAAGTGTTCTATAATTAGTTCACTGTTGGCTTCTATCATACAGCTGAACGGTTGTCACAGGTCTTTCAACAACTGTCAACATCACATACCGATAAACCTGGTAAGGTGGTATACATGTAAGCACTATTCTATAACCAACATGCCTTAGTCTAGCTTATGGTTCCAGTGATGTATGACATTGTACAACTCATGAATTAGATCACTGACTGTGGGGGAGTCACATGACATTAATGTTTATTTATAGTTCAGAATACATTGCATAAGCATGACACAGTTATGACTATACATAGTACTAGAGGAATTTAGAATAATGCATCTGTCAGCTGAAACACTTTGCTTTGTAATCCAATAACACGATCATGCATGGGTGCATTTTCTTAAGTAAATAGTATTTTGTTTGTTTGTTTGTTTGCTGGTGATATTTACATTGTAGGAGGGGAAGACTTGAAGTGTCCAATCACTTGTGAAGTTATGAGAGATCCTGTCTTGGCAGCAGGTACAACATCGTATTAGGAATGCTTGACAACATTCATTTTACAAGTTCCTTATTCCTTTATTATGAACATGTACTCACACACACACACACACACACACACACACACACACACACACACAGATGGCTATAGCTATGAGCGTACTGCTATCACTGGCTGGTTCAGTAAGGGTCGTCGAACCAGTCCTGTGACAAACCTTCCTCTCACAAACACCCTGCTGCTACCAAACAGAGTACTCAAAGTTATGATCGACAAGGAGAGAAAGTGATGTAGATTCAGGTGCCAATTTGGTTGAAAAATTAAGACTTCATTCATTTCAGCTTTTTGTATGTTTGTGTAGACTTAATATTTTTTGTAGTTTTATTTTGAGAATAACATTATACCTATTTTAGCTATAAATTAAACTATAATATTATACGCTTACAGCCAGCCTGCCATTTTGATAACCAACTAATTATGTGCATGATCAACTCCAATTGACTCAATCGAGACACATTCAAATATATGCACCAGCTGCAGGCCAAGTCCCAATATTATTATTATGATGTCTAGTCTAAAAATATTCACAATCACATGTAAATCATCCCATAAAATTAATGTGAAGTATTTGGGGATTTTTTTACTATTAATAGTGCATAAACAGCAATTATAAATGACATTGTAGTAAAAATAAAGAGAGTATTATTATTATATCACTGCGTATTTAGCATATAGGGGTATACTTTAGGAGCTCAACTGAGCAAGACAATGTTCAACATGTAGCTGCACACCATAGTCAGTCTCTCGAGCAAACAGTTGCTTCTTGCATATGGGACACTGTGCTACAGGGCTGCTGGGTTTAATGTCATCCAGTTCCTCTCCTCTCCGCTGAGAGACGATCTCTTGTATACGTGTCTCTGACAAAGAACTGTCTTTCTCAGGCTTCACACCATTCACAGTCACCACACAGGACTCCTTTGTTTCTCTGTGTGGATAATGTTGATCTTCAGGTTCTTTCCTTGTTGCTTTGCTATGTCTGGGAGCTGGGGTTGGTTGGGATGCACCACTACCCAGGGGGAGTTGAGTAGGCCGACTGGTTTTTGGTGGCTGTCTGTTTTCTGCAGGTTTTGAATGCTTAGGATCATCCAATATAGTACGATGGTGGTGATGATGTGCTCTTGGCTTTGGTTTCACCTCTTGAAGTATGTCATCACTTGGTTTTGTTTCCGTTTCATATGCCTTAGGTCTACTGGCTTGATGGTCTTTTTTGGCTGGTTTGCTTGCTGCCATGTGGTGGTTTTTGTGCTCTCTTGGCTCACGTGTTTCTTTCTTTCCTGGCGGTGGTCTCTCACCATCTCGCTTTCTGTGCTCTTTTCTTTTCAATTTTTGCACTTGCTCTTCAAGCTGGTGGACTTTTACCTTCAACACTGCATTTTCACTTGCTAATACAGTGTTAAGTGTCTCAGCTTCTTGAATTTTACTCAGTAGTTTTGCATTTCGATCATTCTGTGTTTTACAATCACTTCTCAATACAGAGATTTTCTCCTTCAAACTTCTATTCTCAGCACTCAGCACTTCAATTTGCTCCTTGAGCTTCTCCATATAAACCTCATTTTGCTTCTGCCTGGATTCTAGATCACTTAAGTTAGATTCTTTCAATTCAGATTCTGCTATTTTTTCTTCAAGAGCTTTCTTTTCAAGCTGCATGTCTTGCAAGCGGGCTGATAGCTTTTTAACTTTCTGCATAAGATCCCTGTTGTTATTCTTGAGAACCTTTGCTTCCTTCTGAGAAGTGAACTGTTCCACAAACACTGTACTAGCTGACATACTAGGGTCTACAGGCATGTGAGGCACTGGCGACTGCAGCATCTCTGGGCCACAATTTGACTGAACAGGTGATGGTATGAGTTCTGAACTAGGTTCAGTTTCTGGCAACAAGGCAGAGTTCAACTCAACAGAGGATGGATTAGTTTGTTCCACTACCTCCTGGAGGTCTAGAAGATTTGGTGGAGGCATTGTATCTTCTTGCTTGGATTTCCGTGGTACTGGACTAGGTCTGGATTCAATCTCTTCTGGTAGATTCGGAGTCTGTGGACTTACTTCAGATTGAAGCGGTTCAGATACTGAGGGTTCAAGTGACAACCGATTTATATCCACAGTGAAATTGTCAGCTGTCTGCGGCTCAGCAGACTGAGTCTGAGAGTTTACTACTTCATAATCTGTTAATGGTGGTTTTATGCTTGTTTCATCTGTCACCATTGTAAAGCTTGAGCTAAGTTGAGATTTTGGCTGTATATTGACAAAGTCAGAGATGGGTTGAGGAGAAGATCGAACATCAACAAAATCCGAAGTATTCAAAGGAGGCTGAGCCATTCCAACATCAACAAATTCAGCACTCATTTGAGGTGACGACACATTGGTAAAGCTTGATCCAATCACACTCAGCTGCTCAGAATGCGGCCTTGACCCACTATCCCAACTTGAGCCAAGTGATCGTGGCGTGCCCGATGTCAAACAAAAGATTTCACTTGTGCCAAGCACTGCTCCCTGGCCACTAATATACTCTAGCTGTACCTGGTCACCAGGAGAAAAGTGCCTCACGTCTAGAGATAGTTTTCCAGCTCTTGCGGTCATGCCGCTGCTATCTACCATCCAATGACCTTCGGGGTTGCCGATTTTAGTCACGGCAAGAGATTTCTTATTATGAGCTTCCTCTGCTTTCAATATGACTATTGTATCTTCTTCAGAAGGTGAGTAACTTACTGGGTATCTGAAAGTTGCCCATACATTAGGGTAAAGAGGACTTATGTCCGAGAATTCTATCGTAACGCTTCTTTTCGCCATCCCGATCGCTTCTTGTTGACAAAAAAATGGTAAGGGGGTTGCCCGTTGGGACTTTTAAAAATTTTATGATTATGTGTAGATATTACGTCACCTAAGCGCGCGCAATTAATTGCAGGATATCCGAGATCGATTGTTCGCGAATATGGATCGAATGTTCTAAACGTCACGTGCTATGACTCAATTGGATTTGTACTCTGCACTATAGCTGTATTAAGTCTTTCAATTGCACCAGAACTAAGATTATGCACTGAAACTTTACAAAGTTCAGTGCAATCTGGATTGCAATACCCAGACCAATATTCATTATTCAGAATTAAAGACTTATTAAAAATATATAAAACTAATATTACAGTTCAGTGTGTCCATCACCACCATCGCTGCAGTACCCTAGAGCAATAATTAGTTGGAAAAAGTGAGTAATTGGAATTCAGGAAGTTTCTATAGTTACCTGTGATTTCGTGGCAGAGCTCTTGCTCAATTTCATTCTGTGAAAGACCATCTTGAAATAGAATGACCAAATCATCCTCATATTCAGATATGAAATACTCACACTGTTGAAAGAAAAACAACGAATTCAACATTGAATAACAGTTAGACCAATCAGTGTAAACAATCTTAAGTTTATCCAACTTTAAAAAAAAATCACAAACACTTACAGCTCCCTTTAGTCCCTGAGCTCCACCAGCACTGAAGTTCATGTTTGAAATGGTGATTGATTCACCATCACGTGAGTTGAATCTCATATAGCCTTTCTTCCCAGTGTCGGGGTCTGTGGTCTCACCATAGTTCTGCATCAGATCACAAACACTCTCAAGAAGCTCGGTAAGGTGGGCCTCACTCCCTGCATATCTCTTTTGCTTTACACCACCTTGTTTACCCTTGGAGTCTACACGAAAGTTACCTGTCTGTAAAAGAAACATATATTGAGAGATTGTATATCATGTACACAACCATCAACATGAAACAGTACGTGACATACTTCAATTGTTTTGTGTGGGCTCTCCTTCTTGATGGAGTACTTGAGTTCATCGACTACAGCTTTACATGCTACAAATAACATAATGCAAACATTATTGGAATTTGTGTCAACATGAGTGATTCACTGAAATTATGAAGAAATTATTTGAACATAAATTTTTATACATATGCATAATTTAATACCTCCACAGTATGCTGTATAGTCTCTTTTTCCTTCAGCAAGAGAGAAAATCAATACAGCACACACTAAGAGCTCCAGCACAGCAGAAACCTTCATCTCTGAGGAGAAATTCAATAGAAATCTGAAGTGAGTTTTGGGGTTGAGGTTAACTATTCTTTTCAATTTGACGACCTTTTCCAGTAATAAAGGTGGAGGTAATTCATTGGTCAACCACAATCACGTGGTAATCATGAATATGATTAATTTACCACACAGGAATACAGCGACCCTTTACCAGTTTCTAGGAGGTCACAACACCCTCTGCCCTTGACACTCCAAACAAAGAGTGGACCTTTTATACATGGAGAGTGAAAACGAAGAACGTCAAATAGCATTCTACTCACACATAAGAGAATGGACTGTAAGTGTAGGTTTCATTACATGAGCCAAAATAATCATAATTTTGACTACATCTTTGTTTAGATATCCTTTCTACTCCTTCTTCTTCTGTATTTGATGTCCTACTGGTTGGTAGCCAGGTATAAGAGGCACAGAACGAGAGAAGACTGTTACTCTGGTCAGTTGAGTAGAGAACTATACTGTTGGTTTGTTGGCTTTGTGAATTAACTAACTTGCCATTTGTAATATCTAATGCTTCGCCACCCACCCCCACCCACCCCACAATTTGCAGGTGAAGAAGATGCCACAGTGTATAGAATAGCGTAAGTCACTCATAATCACTCAATCATCATTTCACAAATATCATGTTGTCACACATAAAAGTATACACTCACTGTTTTGAATACCACTCCATTCGTTTGCCACCCACAGGACATGGATGTGTTCCTTTGCATTGTGTGTCAGTCTCGGCTCAGTACTTCTCCTACCAATGTCTATTGTAGGAAACGAGATTTTGGTTCACTATCCTAATAGCTATTACATCAAATGGCTAAACATTTCCTTGATAAGAGGTATGTATATATAGTGGTTGAAGGAATTCAGTACACATAACCAAAGAGTGTTTTAC
The DNA here is from genome assembly GCA_964030475.1 of Tethya wilhelma. NCBI lineage: Eukaryota > Metazoa > Porifera > Demospongiae > Tethyida > Tethyidae > Tethya > Tethya wilhelma. Next base: position 3,700,596 of record CAXIPT010000001.1, read on the forward strand.
ACGTGTGTAATTGTATGTATTCATAATGGCCCTTTGTTTCGTGAGACTGTGATCATTCATGCTGTGCCTGACATACAGGATTATGGAACCAAGTTTTTCTTGGTTGTAATCTCAGCCTGTTCTTGTTGTTGCCATTTGCGTACTTCTTCACTGAATCAGAAGGCCTTGCTGGATCTAGAAAGGTGCACAGTACTATATAGTATGCATTCTTTCATGAATTGTGATCATTGTGTTAATGACTGCTACCAGGGTGTGATGTCACGCGTCTATGAGACAGTGTTGTTGCTGTGTTTGTTAGCAGTACTTGCCACTGGACTTGCTGGACTCATCTCTAGCTTTGTGCTGCACCAAGGCAATGAGGTATTGAACGTCAAGCTACACTAAATGTTCCGTACTGTTTGCATTGACTGATACATACAATAAAACCTGAGCTAACAGCCACTAGAGTACTAAGATCACCTCTCTATTGCAGCCAGAAGCTAGGGTCCCAACCACTGGCTGCAGTACAGAGGTTGTTCTATATTCCAGCCTCCTGCCTTATCAGGTCAATAAGCTTGGCCCAAGGGTGACCCAATTAAACAGATTTTACTGCTATGGTATTGTGATCAAATCTTGTTGCTATTTGTGTTGCAGGCTCCCCAGCAGTGGTTGTCCTACCTCCCTCTGCTGTATTCCATTGTCTCCATGCTGGGAGTGCTGCTCATGTCAGTGTGTACTCCACTGGGTTTCTCTGCAGTCTTCACACTCTTAGGGGCAGTCATTACCAAGCCCATTGTGAGTCCATTCATAAAAATAATAGTTCATATAAATCACTACAGTTAAAATGATATAAAGGGAAAAAAAACTACAATAAAATCATCATTCTAAAGCTTCAATTTTTTCGGCCAGGAGTGGATGACCGACATCTTTCACTGCTTCTGCCAATGCCTTTATTGTTGGAGTTGGGTCGACTTGTCTTAGCCAAACGGTCAGCATTTCTCTCATTGCACCCATTGCACTTCTCTGATCTGCACCAATGGTATCCAAAGCTCCATCACTTAGTTGTAAAATGATTCCAATCTCTTGCCACTTGGATGCTACTGGTATGAGTAGCTTAAACACTTCAGCTAAAGCTGGTCTCCTGCTGCTCGTTACTTCTTGTTTTGGGTGGACATCATGGGCTGAACTTTCACCCGAATCTAGTTGTTACATAGAGAACCACAAAAAAAAATTTGTATCTTCCTTAATTGCATCCTTTATAAAGACTTAACGTATAGACTTTAATTAAGGCGGCCCTCCAAATATGTATGTGCCACCTGCCACCTCAAACATGGCAATTTTACCCCCAATATGCAATGCGTCACCTGGACTTGAAAAGTAATTTTTGACCTCCCAAAAATATGCCTCCAAAGGCTTGTAATGATGTTGTTTAGTGGCACTTTAATTAGAGTCTATACAGTATCAAACTTACCTTTTAAAAATTTGCATACATTTAGTGCTGAATCATTTTGGTCACATGCTATTAAGGCTTCAACAAACATCTTATACGTTGCTTTATGAGCAAAAGATTGTTTCCATGTCTCCATCAACTTTACTCTCTTCAATTCAGTGCTCTTATTGTCTGCATCAATGCCATCAAGTTCTGTATCACTGAACTTTAGATGTCGACCGACTATTTTCCAGGGATGACAGTATTCAGCTATTTGAATGAGATTTTCCTTAGAGCATGGTTTTTTCAGTATCTCTAAGCTGAGTTTTGTTTCATCCAATATTTCTTGAAGACTCACTTTGTAACTCATTTTGTAGGCGGGGTCCTAGTCACCGTGATAATCACGTGATTTAGGATGTTTCGCTTGCTCGCAGAGCTAGAGACCAGCTCAGCATGACACGGAGCTGTCGTACCTTTATACGATAATACCTGTAACCTCCTCTGCTTGCTCGCGCGCACGCCCAAGATCTGCAAGATCAGATCAACAGCCTGGCTGGCCGTGGGTCCGAGTCTAGCTTTGCAGTAGCCTCATACAGCTGAGCACATTAGATCCTTCCGCTGACTGCATAGGTCTTGTGTCAGAGCCTTTCTTGTAGGCCTCTTGACTTCAAGTTTCCTATTTGCGTTTGCTGCTAGCTGCAAGCCAACTCTGATACATACACTAGTCTAACTTGGAGTTGGAAGTTAATACTGTACATAATTTTATGAACAGTTTAAAATTGCATGGCTTGATTTATAATAGAGCCATAAGAAAACAACAAAACAGATGTTCAAAATGTATCTAGATAGCTAGCTAATAGCTTTCTTTGATTAGTTTACATACTTCTAGCGCTTGATCAATACTACCATGTTTGACCAGGGCCTGGACAAATACTTCATACGTCGCTTTGAATGCAAAACTTTGCTTCCACTTCTTCATCAGCTTTAGCCTCTTCTCTTCAGTGGTTCTACAGTCTCTGTCTATGTCATCAATCACAGTGTCACTCAGCTTTAGGTGCTGGCCAATAATGTTCCAGGGATCACAGTAGTTGGCTAGATCAAGGAGGCTGTCTTCAGAGCACGGTCTTTTCAAACCTTGAGGAGTCATTCCTGCTGAATTGAGTACATCTTGTAGGGTAGGCTGGCCAGCCATGTTTATCATAAGTTTTGTGTGGGCGTAGCCTAGTTCTTATCACGTGATGTTACTGGCTTGCGCGCGCTAGCTAAATCATGCTAAATACGAGACGCTAGGGCGCGCGCACACACACACACACATGCATGCACATACACACACACACACACACACACACACACTGTACAGCTACATGGTAGTGTTGAAGAGGACTTGGAAGAATTGAGACTAGAAGAAGCAGCATTGCAGAGACGTCATAAACTGCAAGGAGGGGAGCTGCTCAATGAAAGTCGACTGTCAGTCACAGATGGCCCCTCCCTAGCTCAGCTTAGAGAACAGAAGAAGGAACTTGGTTGGTTTAGTTGTAAACTGTCAAACTAATCTTGAATTGGGTATACAATCATGCACACACACTCAGAGCGCAGCCTTCTCTCTTCACCGTGGGAACGTAATGTCCTCTACCCTCTGTGTTTCCTGGTCCTCCTCTCAATGACTGTCCTGGCTCTTGCCCTCGTTGCAGCCAACACCATATCACTTATCATTGACCCAAACACAGTTGCACAACCAAGTTCTGTGCAGGTATACAATGTAGACATACTGCATAGCGGGTAAATTTGGCAAGAATTAAATTTGGTGAATTGGCAAATTATTTTTCAAATTGCCAAACAGTTTTATACGCACACACACACATATAACAATGCAGCATGCAGAATTAAATTGCCCAATTTAAAATTGCCAATCATGCTAAAAATTGGCCAAAATTATTTTAAGCCCGCCAAATTTACCTGCTATATGGTATTTACTACATGAAGTTACTTCCCATCATCACATGTTGCCATCCTCTCGATCAGGACTATCTCCTGGGCTATAAGAGCACCTCTCACCTTGGAGCTGTTGGAGCCATGTTGGAGGTGATGCTCATTGTCTACCTCATGTGTGCTAGTGTAGTGGGTGTGTACAGTTTCCCATGGCTCAAATGGCTGCTGCCACTCCCCACGATACACCAATGACAAAGGTATGTAATGCCTTAACAATACTCTGTCCATAATGGTTTTGATAGAAATTGAAACTAACTCCCACAGGTGATTACAAACTGTATAGTTCTCTTGGTGTTGAGTTCAGCATTACCACTCCTATCCAGAACACTAGGTAGGTTATTGGCTGGGTAACGTGGAAACCATGGATTTTTGTATGCTTGTTGCCGACTGGCATGAAACTGAAAATTGTTAGTGTACAAACTCAAGAAACGAAGCATTGCCAAGTTTTACTGTTTAGATCATAACCTTATTTTCCTTTCTACTGTCCACAGGCATCACACGGTTCAACTTACTTGGACACTTTGGCAGTTTTGAGTGGCTTGGGAACTTCCATGTGGTCCTAGTGTACAATGCCCTCTTCTTTAGTGTGACCACCTCTATTCTCTCACAAAAAGTAACCAGAACGTTATTCAAAGAAGCGTCGAAACTTTTAGGAGCTAGATTAGTTGAATTCAGAACTAAGAGGGGACTTAAGTTATCACCTCATAAGACTATACATATTGACTAACAGAGAATATACGTTGTTGTATTGTATGTACATATATGTATGTGTGTGTGTGTGTATTACTATTATGTTCTATTATGTTCTTTTTTATGACACCCACCTTGTACCAACTACATGTGTTGTGTATGTGACGTATTATGTATACTACAAAAGACAAAAACATGAATTTTATTCTTGCCAAGACAGCCCAAAAGTTCAGTTCTGGTTGACATTATTATTTAACGCTATTAAATTAGAGTATCGTAAGACAATTGCCGTGCTTGCTTTAATTTGTTACATGTAGCTTTTCAGTGTGCATATATTACTTGCATACAAAACAACTGACTAAAATCATATACACATTAAAGAACTAACACAAAGTAGCGGTGGCAAGCTTTCTATAATTGTACCACTCTACTTAAAACAATTTTGGGAAACCTACAAGAGCAAAAAAAAAAAAACTGGTTGATTAAATTCTATGTAAGTTTCTTACGAAAAAAGACATATCCGATCGATTTACTGTGTTCTCTATTGCTTTTCAACGTAGTTGGATGGCAGCATTCCATATTGGCCTGTGCGCTGGACACGCCCTTCCATCCATCCATCGTCAATGACAGTTACATCTATAATTGCATCACCTAGGTTGTGTTGGGTGGAGGTATGTGCATGAATGTCACAGCTCACATTTTCAGAAACATCAGACCAGTGTAACATGTAGGGCATTTTTTAGGGAAGCAATTTTCATGGATTGGAGTTTATCCTTGGAAAAAAAAAAAAAAAAAAACTGTAAATTTTGCTGCGAAAAGTACTATGGAAATGGCAAGCTGGACAATCTGGTTAATTCACAAAAAAGTGCTTTCAGCAAATCCACCAAATTATTTGCATCCCTCAAAAAATGCCTTAGACAATAGTACGACATCATGAAATGCACTGTATTTCAAGCAATATAGTTGAAGCACTAATTAAAGTACCACCAAACACATACAGCTGTCAGGAACAGCTAGGTCAAAGCAACAACCGACCCTCAACTCATTAGGCTTTCAGTGATACTCCAAACAACAGACAACTCAAATAAGAAGCTGTACCACTCTGAATGCTTACAAAAGGCAACCAATCGATGATACATCACTTGAAACAGTGGGAACAACCATTGGTGAACATCACAAGGTATTTATACACCAGCTAACTAACCTTCCTGAAATGACACCTCATCCTCATCGGCAGCGTTGTAATCATAGATGGCGACGTATCCTCCTGATGGAGGTGGAGGAGCTGGGGCCTTTTGTTGAGGCATAACCGGGGGAGCTGTGCGTGTGTGTGTGTATGTGTGTGTGTGTGTGTGTGTGTGTGTGTGTGTGTGTGTGTGTGTGTGTGTGGGAGTGAGTGTGTGCATGAGCAGACAGGAAAGACCCACATATGCCAACTTACGCATCTGTTGCTGCATTGGTGGCTGCTGCATTGGTGGCTGCATCATCGGTGGCGGTTGACTCTGCATAGGTGGAGGAGCCCTGGGTTGATCCTGAGGGGCTGTCTGGTAGCCAATCTGGCTGGCAAGATTTTGTTGTTGCATTGCTTGTCTAGTTTGCACACTATCTGATACTTGGGAGTTGGGTGGAGGTATGTGCATGAATGTCACAGCTCACATTTTCAGAAACATCAGACCAGTGTAACATGTAGGGCATTTTTTAGGGAAGCAATTTTCATGGATTGGAGTTTATCCTTGAAAAAAAAAAAAAAAAAAAACTGTAAATTTTGCTGCGAAAAGTACTATGGAAATGGCAAGCTGGACAATCTGGTAAATTCACAAAAAAGTGCTTTCAGCAAATCCACCAAATTATTTGCATCCCTCAAAAAATGCCTTAGACAATAGTACGACATCATGAAATGCACTGTATTTCAAGCAATATAGTTGAAGCACTAATTAAAGTACCACCAAACACATACAGCTGTCAAGAACAGCTAGGTCAAAGCAACACACATACAGCTGTCAGGAACAGCTAGGTCAAAGCAACAACCGACCCTCAACTCATTAGGCTTTCAGTGATACTCCAAACAACAGACAACTCAAATAAGAAGCTGTACCACTCTGAATGCTTACAAAAGGCAACCAATCGATGATACATCACTTGAAACAGTGGGAACAACCATTGGTGAACATCACAAGGTATTTATACCCCAGACTAACTAACCTTCCTGAAATGACACCTCATCCTCATCGGCAGCGTTGTAATCATAGATGGCGACGTATCCTCCTGATGGAGGTAGAGGAGCTGGGGCCTTTTGTTGAGGCATAACCGGGGGAGCTGTGTGTGTGTGTGTGTGTGTGCGTGCGTGAATGTGTGCATGAGCAGACAGGAAAGACCCACATATGCCAACTTACGCATCTGTTGCTGCATTGGTGGCTGCTGCATTGGTGGCTGCATCATCGGTGGTGGCTGACTCTGCATAGGTGGAGGAGCCCTGGGTTGATCCTGAGGGGCTGTCTGGTAGCCAATCTGGCTGGCAAGATTTTGTTGTTGCATTGCTTGTCTAGTTTGCACACTATCTGATACTTGGGTAAACTGTTTGAGAGCATCTTCACGATCCTTGCGGTAGGTCAGCTGAAGAGGAGAAGAGAGATAATACTATCAACATGCACTACAATACCTTTGTATTCAATAACCTACATCAGACTGCTGCTGGGTTTGTTTGGCCAGTCTCTTGTTTTCAGGAGTATCAGCAACAGCAGTGAACTTGGTTGTAGGATAATGACTGTGTTGTGAGAGAATGTACATTAGATCTGTCAATGTTTATTATGCACACACTATACATGTCATTGTATCATTATGAGTAATCATGCAGTGATAAAAAAAACATTGACAAAGACAAAGATTTGTTAAAAAAACAATACAATGAGTAGGACATTTTTCCTGCATTCAATTACCAATCAAATGGAATAAACATATCAGCTGTGTTGAGTTGCTAAGAAAACAGAAATTCCTATGTACACCATTTCAACCCATCAGATGCCAACCCATTTACGGCACCACACAAACACTCATGAAAGTTGCACTAAGGGACATTAGCAGTCATCTAATCCCAATTGACACCTTAGTGGTTAAAGATGCAAAAATGAATCCACAAGCCAACTAACCAGGGATGCTTCAGATTAGACCAGGTTAGCAACAGCCATGACTAAGGTATTCATATCCCTGACCAAGGATCCACTTCAAGCCATAAAAGACTATTACGCGCTCAAAACATGACCATATAAGGAAATGGTATGAATTTGTGGTCTAAGGGTAGCTGTATTTACAGTAGAGACTAAGTGGGGAAGGTTTGGCATTCCTCCTGACAAAGGATTAATGCATGCCAGCAAGTGTACACTTGTATAGGGAGTGTTGTGTTTGGGTAGCAGCCAGGTTGGCCATATTCAGAATTGTTATGAAACCATTGGTTAAGGCTTAGGTGGATGTGATCTCAACTTTATATGATTTCAGTACATAAACACACACAAATGCACACAAAGTTTGAAAAAGCATGTATGTGTGTGTGTGTGTGTGTGTGTGTGTGTGCGTGTTTGTGTGTGCGTGTGTGTGAGAGAGAGAGAGAGAGAGAGAGAGAGAGAAGGGGGGATCAACTCCAGCACATTACAAGCTCTAGAGAATACAAATTCAACTTTTATGGCCGTGTATAGTACAAGCAAGCCATACTACAATAAGAAACAAGTAATTCCATAGAACACTAGGAAAATGGCTGGTTATACACATCACAATACAATTAGTATGTGTGTATGTGAGCTTTGATTGTTGTGGCAGTGTATATATATGTGGGTATGTGTGCATATCACTAGTCAATTCAGATGGGAGCAATGGAGCACATTATCATCAAACGATCCACCTAAATTCCAGCTACTTTATTCCCTACTTTCCATTGAACCTCCCTACTGAGAGAGAACAACAGTAGAATGTACCTATTGGTAGGTCATGCGTTCAAGGTCAGAGATTAACACTGTAAGTCTAACATCAGTGAACTTCAATCCCTTTCTATTACTGCTACAGTACAGAGCACAATTAGAGAACACACCCAAACCAGTTATACTGTGAGGAATGGGAGACAATAGACAACACACACACACACTGCGTTGTGTACAACATCTCCTTGCATGTGATGTGACAGAGCAGAACAATCCGCTAGGCATTCAATTTGATCGGTGTGTGCTAAACTCATTGACTTACGTGTTGCAGTAGGGGAGCTTGTTGTATCCCTTGTAAGTTTTCATGGTCAACTTTAGATTACAGACCTCGCATCTGAAGCATGCCTTGTGCCATGTCTGTGTGTGTGTGTGTGTGTGTGTGTGTGTGTGTGTGTGTGTGTTAATAAAATCCAGTGATTGAATGTATAGCTTAATTCCAAATGAAGCGAGGCTATGTTTAAGTTCAATTGACCTTTTTCGTGGACAACGTGGCAGACCAAGGTCAACTTCCTAGCGTATTTTGGCTATACTTAAGCGTTTTCTCACAAAAGTAAGTAGGGCACGTTGCTCAGACCAAGTTGGGAGATTAAACTGTAGCTTTAGAGAGCGCCTTATTTTTGGGCCAAGTTAGATTGTAGACTTTTATTGAGACAATCTGTGCCCGGGTGTCCAGACTTCAATGATCTTTACTAGAATTGGGAACGTGACCTCTAAAGCGTAGTGAGGATTGCACTTAGTGTACCCCTAGCCAGCATCTTCGCTAGTGGGTATGTGTGTATGTTTGTATTTGCGGAAGTGTGTATGCATTTGTGCACAAATTTGGTATGGCAGAGAAAGAAAAACATGAGAATGAAACAAGAGTAGGTATAAATTATTGTCCATAATTTATTTACTATGAAACCTCCCATCTACCAAACTTAAACCACAAATTAATTGAAATACAAGACTACCTAGTCTGTGCTATGAATCAACAGAGTCGTTTACTGGATATCACCATAGATAACATCACTGTCTAAGAGACTGAGAGACAAGAAGCTATACTTTTAGTATGTACAGTAACAAGACAAACCTTGTCCAAGCAGGTTAGCTTCTCCACAGGATAAACTGTCTTTTTGCACTTCGCACAGGGAGGGTTCATCTTGAGCGATGGCCAGAGTTGGATCGGGATATGCACAGAGATGGCTAGTTCACTTTTTTGGCAAAGACGAAAACACAGACAAGACACGACTTATTTCCGGTCAGTTTCAATTTTTCCTGCATGGCAATGACGTCTTGTCAAGGGTTCCAGAAAAGGATTTCCCCTAGTCCAGGCCGGTCCCGGCTGGCCTGGGCTGGCGCCGCGCCCTCCGCAGCACACGTGACTTCGTAAGTAAGTGACCGTGGGCGGGACCAACACAAGTAAAAGCAACATGAGTGTTGGTGGCAGTGATCTCAGGCGTCTTGTGGGAGCTCTCCCAAGAAGCTCCAGTGCCAGCTCAGAGGTGAGTGGTTCAATAATAAACTCTGAACTTGTAGTTTACCAATTTGATATTTAAATGAGTGTATGACAAAATTATTATGTTTTCAACTTGTTGCTTGACTATTTTGCCCATGCAGTCTCCTGTGATCAGTCCTAACAGTTCCTCTGGTGCTCTACATGTGCCTCAACACATTGATTTTGCTAAGGTGTTGCCTATCATCTGACCTGCAATAATTGTTAACTGCCATAGCCATATAGTTGTATCTTAATTTTTAATAGCCTCGTTCCCAGGCTCTCTCCCTTCCTATTTTTGCACACGCACTTGCATGAATATTCACTGGGAGAGAGCCTGGGAACGAGACTATCTTTTTTATACCACAAAACAAGTCCCCATTCATGATCCGATATGTCTCTTTGTCCTTTAGCCTGTGTTAGTAAAGACTGATTCATCGGAGGAAGTACCCTGCGGATCCAAATCCGTCTATTTTGCCGTTGGAGATACGATGGGTGATGGTGAGTGTGATGATAATAATCACCGACCACATTTTGATCAAAACCAACTTTGCATGTTAAGACATGATCTTGATCGATCCACCTGAGAGCAATCTCATGACCAAATCACTAAAAAGCTTATATGAATCTCTTTTTTTTCCCCTTTCCATGCACAGATGGCTGGCGTAAGAACCAGGGGGGCTGGAGGGGCTTTAGCCTGCCCATTCAGCGTCAGAAGAAGACTGCACCTCCGCCACGTATTGGTTCTGACACATGCGCATTATCAGCATGACATTGCAGCATTGATTTGCATCCAGGCAGCTTGCAATTATGTCGAGCACCAATTGTTATTTATTTACAGGCTCTTAGTTTATAATGTGACTCTAACTACTGCTTAACTAGCCAAAATGTGGCTAACACTTGGTAGTTAGCATATAGATCTAATGCTGGGTGATGCATTGTATCAACTTGCATGCACCAATGAGTAAATAATAGCTCAGATTTTGGCTCAGAGTGTCTCAGAATTGATCTCAGAGTACTTAAATTTCAGAATTTTCTGCGGGGGAGGGGGGCATGTCCCCAGACCCCCCTAGATTAGTTATGGTACTTCAGCCCCCCCCCCCATTGTTAAACGTCGTCTTATGCCACTGCAGATGATGATGTTGACTACATTGGTGATGATGGCATTGACCTGAGAGGTCTCAGTAAGAGGGACATTCACACACTGAATGAACAGAAGAGAAGAGACATTATCAAGGTGGGTTGGTTCATAGATAGTATTCCTCCAATGTTCAATTGGTCTATAGTATCATGCATGTGTATATGATGTGCAGTACATTGTTGAGATGCATGTAGAGGAGGTTGAGTCAGCTTTTGGGGAGAACTATCTCTCCCTCTCTTTCTCTCTCAATGTGTTGCCACATGACAAATATTATATGACCATTGACAATGGAAATAACGTACAATTATTGTGTGCAAACAGTAGCTTGCATGCCATGGACCTAAGTTCATATAGTCTTACAATTTTACAGCAAGGATATTCTCAGCTCAGTGAAATTGTTCCAACGTGTAGACCCTCTCCTACTGGAGCCAAAGTTAGCAGAGCTACCATGTTGCAAAAGAGTAGGCCACTTTTCAAAGCTTGTTTGGACAAGAGTGTGCACTAAATGGAGCTGTTTTTTCTCTCTGTCCTTTTACAGCCATTGATTACATCATATTTCTTCAAAACCAGCAAGTGAAGCAACAGGATGAACTTGAGAAACTACAAAGAGAGGTCAAAGCCTTACAGATAATGAAAGAGTGAGCAGTTATAGTTTATTTTTATAGCTGTCTGCATATTTTAAGGACAAATAACATTCTTGTTTTTATTGGTCAAACAACGTACACAGGAACTATGAACAAATTGCAAGAGCCCATCAGCACACTGTGAGTTACTTATGCTTACGAATATGTAGCTACTTCTGACAAAATACTGATTCTTTATACACACATACTTCTCTAGCCAACTCCCGATGCTCCCCAAGTACCAGACCATGTGAAGTTCCTAGTTGTAAGTCTCAACCCCCCCTGCAATGATGATGACCCCTTATATTATTACTTTTCCCACTATTTAATGATCAGTTTCAGAGCATAGCTGACCAGCTGTTCCAGTCTTTCAACTCCTCCATCAGTGTGACGAGCTTTGACACCCTTTCCTCCTGTATCATATCTTGGTTGGAAGAATACTGCAAACCTCAAGTAAGTAGAACAGCACAATTAATTTAATATATGTCGTACTATATACACACCCTCTACTGTCAACATGTGTCTCCTATTCTTGCAGTCATTACGAGAGTTAGTGGTTGGTAATCTCCAGCGAGTGAATGCTCTCAACCCCACCATGGACTACCCCATGCCCCCTCCCCCTAATCTCCCACAATAGCGGCTGCAGCTGTTATTGTCTCATTTGTGTTGTGAATTTCAGTATACTAATCCTTTGATTTTAACTAGCGATTATTAAACATGACATTGTACACTTTCAACTTGGCATAGCACTGCCTACTGTATGCATTCTTCTGTATGTTTGCTTATGTATAATTATGAGATTGTACACTTTTGAACTGAAAATAAACTGGTGACATATATAAATATTCATATGTAACACAATGTACATTTCGTGGTGATCCGATAATAACAATATAGATACATGTGCATGTTTATAATCACTTCAAATGCAAATGAAGGTTCAGTGCAATAAGACCTATATTATAGCTGGGACAAAATAAAAAAAACAACAACAATACTAGCAACAGTTTCATGACAGTAAAATAAGCTGTTCTACAGAACCACGCATCCACTATCATCTTGTGTTCCAAACTGCTTCTCAATCTCTTGCAGAATTCGTTGAAATATCACATCAACTTCCTACACAACAGCACAGTGTGATAACAACAACAACTCACAGGAGTCAAAGGCAGGAACAGAAGAACCTTGCAACATCATTTACTAGCCTCGTACCCAGGCTCTCCCCTTTGACCTTACACTAACGGTAAGGTCAAAGGGGAGAGCCTGGGCACGAGGCTATCATTTACCTCATTTTGTTTTGCTGATGATTCCACAAACGTTACATTCCACTCACTGGCCAATTTCTTTCCCATATCAAATGTTACGACTCTGTTGTGTGTTTGTTACAACTAGGGATAAAAATACATACATGCATGGATGCATACACAATAGTATAAGTATGATATAGGTGTACGATCATCAATTAGGAATCAACAAACCTTTGCATATGCAAATCAGTTTTGTTACCGACCAGCACAATAGGTACCCTAATTATGAGTATATACAACAAATTATTGTAACACGTAATAAAAACAAAATTGTGACATTGTTCTTGGATGCTCTTAGTCTACACTTACTTTGCAGATCCCACCTGGTCTAATAGCTTGTCATGTATCACCTTGACCACATCAAAACTGCACACACAGACAGAAAGACAAAAACAAATGGTACGCTATGTACTATGTAGTTGTAAGGTGTCACTGACCTTTTCATTGAGGTCACCGAATAGACCAACACATAGCCATGAATCCCAACGGTGTAGCTTTGAGGCAGTAGGAAGTATTCATCCTAATGATGACATGTAATGTTAAACACTCACTGTTCATCACAAAAACACTCTGCATATTAGTACAGGCAATCTATCAGGTCATACAAAGGAGGAGGAGGTTTGACTTAGTGACCAGTCTCTCAAGGTGAACAAGAAACATCTGGTGAACCAGACTTACTAATGTGCAGGGAAGGTATGGTACCAGTGTGCCTTTGTTGCTGAGCTGGCAAGCAGATACGTGCGTGTACATGATCGACTCGTGTTGTAAAATGTATCAAGGTCACATGATTGGAATACAATTCACAGACTTACCAGCTCAGCAAAGGTGTACATGTATGCACCTATTAAATAGGGGTGTTGGTTAAATACCTGTCCTGCAGTGTCCACAAGTTTGGTGAGATAGTCTTGTCCACGATAATGCACAACTTTTTCAAATGCTGTGTATCAAAATTTATGACAATCATACAGTGAAACTGGATGGATTATTATTATATTCATTGACATACTGTTTTCTATTGTCGGATCATAGGAATCCACAAACTGGTTTTCAACAAATTGAATAACCAAAGAGGATTTGCCTGTGTGTGTGTGTGTGTGTGTGTGTGTGTGTGTGTGTGTGTGTGTGTGTGTGTGTGTGTGTGTGTGTGTGTGTGTGTGTGTGTGTGTGTGTGTGNAATTATAGAGTGTACAAACTTACCTACAGCCCTAAATCCCATAATGGCTATTTTTCTTGATTTGGCAGGCATTTTCTTAGCGATATGGATTCAACCAACAGTACGCTTCTGAAGATTGGTAAAGATCGCCGATTTGCTAGTTTTCTTGACGACCATTACCCACTACCAAATTTACAGCTTCATTCCCACGAACATCATGTCAACAGCAGTGGGATTTCAGGAGCTAGGTGATCTTGGAGGGACAAGTGGCGCTGTCAGTGGTAACATTCATGTTCCTTCTGAGCATCGGGATGACGAGGAGGAGGAATCAACGCTGGATGAGCCAGTCACTACCACATTGGTGAGTCTTATCCTCTAACATACACTAACCCCTTGATTGAATCACCTTTTTTTAATTTTAGAAACGTGATTTGAAGGCTATTTTCAGGAAGTGTTTTCATATACTGCTACCAGTTCGCTCAAACAAGGCACTGTTGCATGATTGTAAGTGGAACTTGATGCATGAATCAAAAGGGGCGGTACAGTTATTAATTTTGTGTAGTTGAAGGCCAATGCATTTATTTGGTTGTCAATATTATTATCGTGCTCAACATAATGACATGTCTAAATGGGATTATATGATTGATTCAGGGGATCTGTGGGGACCATTGTTACTGTGTATCACAACTGCAATGTAAGTTTATTGGCGTAGAAGTGGCATCGTCTTGCAACTTAATATTCTCCCCCTTCCTCCTTTTAGCCTTCTCCATGGTCACACAAAGGAGAAGTCTGCCTCTGATGATTACACCATTCACTTCATTCATGTCTTTCTCTTGTTTTGGGGTGGAGCAGCAGTGGTCACCATCAATGCTCAGCTGCTCAGGGGCAAAATGTATAATACACTACAACAATAATACAATTGTCGGATGAAATTAACCTAATCCTTTTCTCTGTACACTGCAGCTCCTTCTTCCAGAGTGTTTGTACCTTGGGTTATTGTCTCCTGCCTCTGACTCTGGCACTCCTCATCTCAAGACTCCTGCTCATCTCTTCCTCTCATCGTCATCTCATCTTGATCCTCAGATTCAGTTTCACTGTAGCTGCCATTGTCTGGTCATCATGGGGTACATACGTAGTATAGATCTATAAATACGCCCATGCAGTGCAGCCTTTTACATCCATTTTCATATCTCCTTGCAGCATCTCTGGGCTTTCTCTCTGACTATCTCCCTACTGATCGAAAGTTTCTCGCTGTGTATCCTATTGTACTGTTTTACTTTGGAATCGGGTGTCTAATTTTAGCACAAAACCAATCACTAGTGTAGCAACGCTAACAGTAATGATTGTGAATGTTACTTTACTATTGATTTTCAGCCAAAAATTTTTCTTGCAGATGTGAACATAATTATACAAATCATAATAATATGCATGTAGTTTATAAAAATTAATATTATTGATTGACATTGTATGGCATGATTCCAATGTGTCCCTGAAATACAAGTATTTTCACAATATGTAAACAGCTGGCAATACAGTCATTACTGGTACCAAAATGGCTTTACACATGGAAATAGCATAGAAACGTATCATAGTGTCACCAGCCATGTGCAAGGGAGCATGATGCAGAACTGCTATCAAGACACAGCTCAACACTAGCCCAACCAAATTTCTTCTTTTCACTCCTGCTCTTCTGTGCAGCTCTTCTCTCTTCTTTTTAAAGAACACCGTGCTCACTACCCCCATCCCAAGTATAGCCCCCGAGCTTCTAACAAGACTATAGTGTGGAGTTGTGTTGAGATGAACCCATGACCTTGTAGAGCAGTGTTTGAGTGCGAGAGACACAGAGAAGGAAGGGTCCAGTCCAAGAAGGACCAGGGAGTAGTAGATGAAGAACCCTCCTAGCAAGAGAGAGAAAGAGGTAAGGAAAAGAGGGACAGCACTGGTTGGAGATGTCCACTGGATAGTTGGAAGGAACCATTTTGAACGAGTAGTGCAATAGTGGAGAGCAAGACCAACAAGTATGCCTGCAACAATCTAGAGATGGATAGAAGACGTTGAGAGTTTTGTTATAGATCACAGCACATCATTAATTTTGTCCATTTCCAAACCTGATGCAAGAAGTGAGATGACACTAGAACTCTAGTGAGTCCAATGACAAATGCCAGCGCTCCAATACACCACTGTACTGCTAGCTTACAAATGTACAGGCTGTTGTTCTTCTTGGATTCAATGTATTGAGTACACGCAAGAAGAACTGCTAGTGTGACCATCACATGACCACTGGGGTTACCTAAATATGAAGAAATATATAGTGTACATATGCACACTCACTATGCTGAGAGGATATGATTATCTAGTCTATGCTGTACCTGGTCCAGTTTCACAAGTGATGGGCACTTGTATCAACTGCTCAGAATGAGTCCACAGTTGTCTGTTCTCACCCACCCACCAGAAGGGACGGTTACCGCGCAACACCCTACATAGAAATGAAATGTCACTTGACATCTCTTGAAAGACAATCACAGGGAATCGATTACCATTTTAGCGTTATATTCAACCATTCAGCAAATGCTGCTATTGTTAAGATGTGTCCACCTGCAAATGGGCCTGCCAACCAATACATTACAGGGAATGTAATGAGGTATGAATAGCGAGGATCTCCAAGCTGGGTGTGTGTTCAAAATGTACACATGTGACATATAATTTAAATCATATTTAGACATACCCAGATCTCACCTGTGAACATACTGATGTCAGACCCTCTATTGAAGAAGGATGAAGCATCTTCTGCAACTGATACACAATATCCACATCCAAAACCAATAGTTTTTCCATCATGTTTGATTCCATCACAGCAAATCCATCCAAACTTCCGTCATCAACCAAATCCAAATTTCCAAGTGGCAATTTGAATTAGATTACCTTATCTATGGGATTTTCTTCAACACGTGTGCCACTCTGTTGAAGCCACGCCCTTCCAAGAGCATCATCAAATTGAATTATGCTTTCCTTCATGGCAAAAATCCCCTCATCAAGCAGTCTTCTGATCTTGTCCTTTCAACGTTTCTTCATCATTTGGCTAGCTGATGGATTATGGTTGGTCCCCATCCTCGGTACAAGAGATAGCAGACAGAACAGGTGTCTCTCTGGAGTGTTTAGAAGAAGAGTGCTCTCAAGATATTCTCCATGGGTTGTCTCACCTGTGTGAACCCTGGGAAGAGATTGGGAGGTGTTTGGGTCTCAGTGATACGGAGATGTCTTCCATGAGATTCAAGCATGGACATGATGATGAAGAATTGAGGACAGGCCTCTTGAGAAGATGGAAAGAAGTGTTTGGTTATAATGCTACTTACAGAAAATTAATGGAAGCACTTTTACTCAGTGGTAATGCCAGAGCTGCACAAGAAGTGTGTCTGCTTTTAAACAGCATTAGTGATCGAGAGAATGTACTTGCAATGGAAGGAGTTATTCAGTTCGGATTTCATGGGGTAACTGGCAAAAACATTGAATTATCAAGTAACGGTCTGGAAGCAAGGAGGGAAAATGTTAAAGATGGTGCTGATGCAGTTGTAGTGGGTGCTAAACCTCTGATAGGATCAGCAAAACTGGAAGTTGAGATTTTGTCCACAAGTAGTGCACATCAGGGTAGTGGTTCGATTCAAATTGGAGTGATGCAGTGTAAGTCAGGCAGAAAACTTACAAAGTCAGACATGCCATCTCATTCTGAGTTGAGCAATAATTACTGTGTTCTTTGGAAGACCTTTATTTGGAATAGTCTTGGACAGAAACTGGTAACAACTAAATACAATTCACTAAATCTCTACAATGTCAAGAGAGGAGATAGGGTAGGAATGGGAATAACTCATCAAGGGGATCTAACATTCTTTTTGAACGGCAGAAGTCATGGAGTTGGAATGTGGAATCTTTACAAGAAGGGCTTTGACTTATATCCTGTTGTTGATCTGGCCAATGCATGTGCTGCTGTGCGGATCACTACTGCAGGTATGTTTAAAGTAGTCCCTGTACTGAGCATTCTGTTTCATTCGTATGCATTATTATGTTTAGTTTTTGCTGTTTTTCTAGTAATGAGTGCAGAAAATCTTCAAGAAGCATGTATGCAAGTTATTGCAAGTTGTGTTCATTCTCTGAAGAGTGTGGAACGGTTGCCACTACCAGAGAAGCTGAAGCACAGAGTCAAGCAATATGCAGCTCCAAGATTGTCAACAATAACACCTTTTATACTCCCAATTCCTGAAGCAACCTCAGCAAAGACAAGAGTTAAACCTTTGGATCCCCCAAAGTTGAGACTGAGAACCAAGTCTTAGAATTTACGTATTCTTTTGTTTATGTGCAATATCCGGAAACCGTTTGTTTGTATACTATACCGAGCCACGTGGCCTGTAATAATATTCATGATTACCCGAATGCGTGGGTGGAGATTGCAAACCGCAGCCTGACTTATTATTCACACTGTCCGATTGATGCTAAAAAGATTTCACTATTTCACGATCGACAGTGAAATCAAACAAGTTGCAGCCATTAACAAACTAATAAGCTCCTATTTATTCCGAACAAAACGCATAAATTATAGCGAATCTTTCTGATGCGCCAAAATAGACAAGTTGAAACATCCCATCCTGTATAGTAGCTTTTGTTATTTACTCATTCATTAGGAACGATTTCAAGGTCATAATTAGACGTGACGTCACATAAATGCCACCAGAACTTGCTATTTCTTCCTGCCTCGCTTTACAGAGTTAAAACATTTTTCAAAATGGTGGATATTTTTCGTTATGAAGTCGCTTGCCTAGAACAGTCCTTCTACCCTTCCAGACACGCTATTTGGACCTAAATAGGTTAGTATTAACTTTCTGCACGCTTAATTTTTACTCTTTACGCAAATCACGGTTCTTATTGACCGTACTGTAGCAGTTTTGGGTACATACTATCGGTGGGGGTTGTAGCTCTTGAAATGTGGGTCGGCTGGATCGGTTCAGCTGCAGCAGTGAAAAAAGGGCATGGCTGCTTCCCCCTGTTCCCCTTCCTGCCTCTCTCCAATGATTCTGATCCACTACAATTCCCAGTCAGCTGATTCTCTCTTCCACTACAGAGCATCTTACATGTGTATATGTGTCTGCTCAAGTGGGAGTACTGATATTAGTCTTCGACGGAGTGTGCCGACTGTGTACTTGGGTGGATCTTTTCTCTCTGAGTTCAGTTTGAGGAAACTTTTACCCTTTCTGAGAAATTAATAGGTGAACAATTGTGTATTTGTATGTTATATGTGTGCATAGTGTAAAATTTGCGTGTTGATCTTTGTGGTTTAATAGTTTCGTATTGAGTGTCTGTTTACGTCAGTGTTTTGTTGTTCAGTGAAGTCTCGGAGGTTTTGAATGTGTGTGGTAGTCAGTCAACACTTTGTGGGTTTGTGTTGGGATCCCACGTAACATGGTCTTGTACACACTCGCACATACCACAGGCACCGACATGTGGCCGTGGGGTCAGCCTCCCGTGAGCTCGTCTTATCAACCGACGGGGTTCACTCATTCCCTTCACCCAATGACCTCTCTCCCGTTGCACTGTGTAACGGCCCAGGGGGGCAATGCTCAGTTCGGAACCTCACAATCCACCGTTCCGTTTGTAGGTTATAGCCCATTTGCCCATGGCGAGTACTCTCATTCCAACATCAGTGGGTATGGAATCGCTGGAGTGAACTCCTCCTCTCATTTGACCAACTGGAACGAAAGTGTGATCCTCTCTTCGTCCGATCACCATTCCACCATGGTCTCACCAGCTGCCAGTGCCGGTACCCCGCCTGCTGGAGTGCCCTACTTCTCTCCTCACACCCCAATGGGCCACGATGACTCCATGAACCATCACATGAGGACGAGCTCGTCTCTCCACGGGACCACACCTGTCGTCACCCCACACGCCCCTACTCCTCCTCTCCAGGAGACTAGTCCGATCCAACACCCGTTGGAAGCGGGAGCACTGGTTTCCCCTCACGCTGGACCTTCCTACCACCAGCACACACCACCTCAACCCCAACCACAAGTCCAGGCAAATTTCCCCTCTGGATCCCACGTACACAGCTCGAGTCCCTTCTCCGTGGACTTTCTCCTCCGAGAGAACCCAAACAGTGCCATGGAGTCTCCTGTGAGTGGATCGGCGGCGGCCATGAGGGCAGTGGTGGGGCAGGGTGAGCAGCAGAGCTTTAGCAGGACACCATCCATACCGTTGGAGGCTCAAGAGGAGATGACTGTAGCCCAGCCTGATCCCGTTGGCTATGGTGGTACTAAGGGATATTCGGCTGTCGAAGAAATGCCCCAGAACCTGCCAAAAGGTTAGTTATTATGTGTCATGTCACGCAAATCCTTGTAGTGTAAATTGATGTGCTTTTTGTGTTATTTGTTTTAAGGTATTGTGTACATGGGTTCTATTATGTTGCATTGTAAAGATATTAATTTCAGCTGTATAATGTATAATGTGTGTGTATGTATGTGTGTGTGTTTCGGTGTGGGAGTATTCTTTTGGCATTGACTTGTGTGCTAATGTTCAATAGATTTAACGTTAATGGTTAAATAGAGAGATATTTGTGGGTGATAAGTATGTGGAAGTTTGTGTGTAATTAGCATCTATTTATAGGAAGAGGAATGCAAAAATATGTGTACAATATTTTTTTATTACATAACAACAGTTCATAGGTGTAACAATATTGAATTACCCAACCACATTTCACAATAATAGTATGGTGTATCTTTAGATGTGTGTATGCAATATGGACAGTGTGTCTGCCACAGCTGCACAGTTTGGTTAGAATGAACATTGTGTGACCTGTTCATGCTAATACAAACACTCACCTCTCCCTGTCTGTTGCTATGCAGCTTATCCTCAAGAACCAGACCAAGTGTCCTACACCCAGCCTGAGCTGCCATCAAAGTTCACCCCTGACTCTTCAGCAGCTGCCTCTATTCCTGATATCAGGGAGAAGCTCCCTCCATTGGAGCTCCATCCAGACTACTCCCAGCAGTCTCTACCGGCTGGCTCAGCTGTGGATGATCGTCACTCACAGAGCATTGGTTTGTCTCTAACTGACGAAACGTTTAGTCCACCCGAACTGATACCTAGTACCAGAGATCCTATTGATCGGGGGGATTCCCCAGTTTTGCAGAATGATGTCGCTGCTACTGGATCGCAAGCTGAATTTCATCATCACTCTATGATGTCATCATCAGTATCACATGATCAGTATGTATTGACAAACAGAGCAGATCACATGAGCAGGACAAGCGATTCAGACTCAAGACACAATTCTTCAAGCGCTCATAACATTTCCTCAGCAGCAGCTACTAGCTACAACATTCCTCCGCATGCTTACAGTCCATCCGTTCCTTCCAATAGTCAAAATCATCAACCACAATTCTCACCACCTCCTGCCAGAGCAGCTCGCGATAAGGGCTTCCAACTAGCTTCCCAGTATTCAGCACAGAATCAAAGCTCTAGCCACGACAATGACACTTCAACAATCAGCAATCAGCAAATTCACGAATCACCAACACCCCAGGGCCTTCCTGGTGGGACCCCGCCCATTCCTCCTCCCCCTCCACTTACCAAGTATCACTCTCCCACTCCTGAAGCCTCTGACCCACCTGCCGACCAGCCAACACCAAGGACAGAGGAGCCAGCTGCTGCCGATGACCAGAGTGCTAAGGAACCTCCAACGTTGAACGAAAAAAAGTCTCTTCCCATGAGACACCAAGGTCGGCTCCACTACGACACCTACAGCAGTGATGACGATGATGTGTTTCTACCTAACCCACCTCCTAAGACCCAGGCCGATAAATGCACCGCTGACATCATGGAAACTGAAGATGAAGAGCGAAGGATCCGACATCAGACACCAGAGGAGCTGAAGGACAAGAATGAGGAGACAATACCCAAGATCGTAGTGGAGGAGAAGACAGAAGAAGAAGAAGATAGAGAACAAGAAGAAGAGCAAGAAATGGAGGAAAAGGAAGACAGAGCTGAAGACAGAGCTGAAGACAAAGTGCAGACAACAGAAACAGTAAAGGAAGCTACCAAGCTGTTGAATGAAGGTAAGGCTGGTTCACATACACATGTATGTACAGCTGTACCTGTATATTGTAGGATGTGGTTTTATCTTAAAAGTGTAGAGAACATTTAAAGGTAGCTAATGTTCATGCACCTTCACACCAAACTTACTGATTTTATATTGCTGTATAACATGGCCTTTTTGCAGGTCCATCAACCAGTGGTACTATTGTTATCAAGAGGGGGCGTGGAGCAGCCAAGTCCCTTGATAGAGAAAAACTTCAACTACCACTTCAGAAAGGGTATGTACTTTACCAAGAAATTGCCTTATACAGTGTAGGTTGATAAAGGTAGATTATCACTGTGTTCTCTACAGTTGGCGTAGACTGGTTCGCAAGAGGATTGGACCAGACCAGGTACGAGTGGACATCTGTTACATTACCCCTAATGGCCGTCGACTTCGAACATTTCCTGAGATTCAGCGCTACCTTGACAACAGTGGCTCAGGAAATGAATTCACATTGGAGTACTTCACATTCAGCAAGAAGGTCGATCTTGGAGAAGTGCTCGATAGCAAGGTGTGTGTCTCAATTAGATCACAACTGTATATAGATAGTTATTATTTGTATCCATCTGTATAGGGAGATGAATTACCCGATGGTTCTAGGCCTAGAAGGGGGCGTGGCTCTCGAGGTGGCCGAGTGTCTGCTCTCTCCAGAGGGGACTCCTCTCTCCTCAATCAAGCCATCATGACCACTGTCAACCAATCACCAACTGGTGCCAGTTATCCCACCTCTCGTGGGCGTGGCAGGGGGCGTGGTAGAGGGCGTGGCCGAGGTGCCTCTTCATCATCATCATCGACCAGAGGAAGGAGACCGGTGGGCAGGCCGAGGAAACCACCGGTCCAGAGTGCAGCCGTCCCTGAGCTTCAAGACGTCCCCACCACTGTCGTGACTGCCTCAAACCTGCCCAATCTTCAGAAGAGCAGAGTGGTGGATAGGGATGGTGTCCACAGTATTACAATGGTGGCACAGGCCTCGGCTTCTGCTGCGACGGCTCTCATGCAGAGAGTTGTTGCTGGGGATCCTATCGAAGGTCAGGGCCATAGTTCGGGAGGGACCGTTGCAGTGAGTGATAGAGAGACATCAGTGGAGAGCAACCACACTGCCACTACCGATATCAGCGTTGTGGACGGGAGTGAGTCAGTCGGGGAAATGAAGAGTGTCTCTTTGAGAGTAGACCCTAGCAGCAGCTCTGTAGAGCGTGGCGATGAAAGCTCCTCTTCTAGTCTGAACCATCAGTCAGCTGGAGCAGAGTCGGGCAGACAGGTCAGTGGTAGGAAGAGGAAGAGCTCAGAGCATCACCAAGCAGGGCACCCTGCCTCAAAGAGACCGAGAGGTCGACCTAAAGGCAGTAGAGTGAGGAAGTCCTCTCACTCCTCCTCTGGTCAAGACTACCAGCTGCAACACAAGAAGAGAAGTCGTAAACCAAGAGTGGTGAATCGTATAGCTCAGTCTTCGAGCAGAGTGCCTGCTATTCTACCCAAACCCACTGGTGGCAGTGGGCTGGCTGTTTCACTCAGTGATACTCAAGATTCCAACTCATCTGTTGGTGTCATTTTGCCAGTTGGCAGCACTGTAGCAAGTACCTCACTCACCAACACACAGCAGGCTGCCATAGCAGCTGCATCCTCTAGTGCTGCTTTGAGCTCTGGAAGAAAGAAAGTAAGTTGTATTGAGAGAGCCATACAATCAAATTTATGCTCATACAATTGATTTTGTTATGCACACAGTCTCAAGAGGAAAAGAGAAGAAAGTTACTCTTGAAAGCTCGAGCAGACAAGGCCAAGAAGAAAGAAGCTCGTCACTTCCAAGCCTCCATGATGATGAGTCAACGAAAGATAGCTCAACGACAGAGAAGAGAGCGAGAGAAGATGTTGATGAAGCAAGCTCGTGATAGACAAGAGAAACTGACACGACAAAGAGAGGATGAGGTAGCCAAATACTAGTGCACGCTACAACTCAAACAAAGTTGATGTGTTCTTTGATTTTTCAGGAGCTTCAAGTTCGTAGGCAGCGTGTAGCTCAGCAGAGAGAGACAGACAACCAGCGACGAGCGCAAGAGAGAACCATGAGACTCCTTGCACATCTCAGGCAGCAAGAGATCGAGAGAGACAGGAGGTAACGCACCGTCTGTTATTCTACAACCATCTCCATGTATATTTACATGTTGTGTCTCATACAAACATGATCCACACAGAATGTATCAACAACAGTTGGATATTGAGAAAGCCCAGCAGCTGAAACGCCCCACAGAGGATTTAGAAGTACGTGAGTCCTCGTCCCTTCCTACCCTGCCAGAGATGGGCTGGGTACGTCTTCCATCCCAGGCCTTTGCCGATCTCTTGATGGTGGTTGAGTTTGGTCAGTCATTTATTGAGTTTCTTGAGCTGGAGCCGCCACCCATGCTCAGTGATATCTACCTGGCATTGTACAACTTCAAGGGAGGGAAGGTGTTGATGGAACTGTGCATACAGCTGCTCAAGGCTGTATTGCACGACCCAAGTGAGTGTCACTGTGTGTGTGTGTGTGTGTGTGTGTGTGTGCGTGTGTGTGTGTTCATGATTATACATGCCTCATATACTGTACCACCTCATCTAGACTGCAAATTTAGCTGGTCAAATCTTAATAGTATGACAGCTGTTACTGTGTAAAATTTTTGGCTGCGAAAACTTCAAGACCATTTCATAAAAGCCTTTCTCTGTGCACTTTCCTAACTATACTTGTCAATTATTTGTCCTTTTGTATTTTGTGCACGTGTGTTCACAAAGCTGTAATCAAGTCAGTATTATTAGGTTACAGGTTTGAAACCTGTGTAATTTTATCCATCCACTAAATAAACCACTGTGAGAGGTATAGCCTATGCCATGCACCCCACACACACACATACACACAAACTAAGTCAACCATTACAACACAATCGTGTATCATTGCTACGTACTTGTAGGTAGCAGTGCCTTGACTGAGAGTGGCTCTCCCATTGGTGGTGTCCATCTCACCAGCCTCAGTCTCTCCGAGGTGCTGAGGCTCTATCTGGTGGACAGAGGGTCTCAAGACATGACCACTGTAAGTAGGATTTACTATATGAAGGTGACAAACAATCAGTGGTATAATTCCATTGCCAAATCTGTGGTACTAATTTTTCTCTCGGGACTGGTAATTGTACCTTTAAAGCATGACATTGTCTTAATTTTGCATTGATTGAAGATTCCTTACAACTGTAACGGGTGTCTGTTGGTGCCATTAATTCTACAACCGGAGTGCCTTTTGGTGTGGTTTGGAAACAATTTTTTTCTTGTGTATGAGATAATTTGTAGTATCACAAAGAGAGTTCCTTATTAATATTTTTTGTGCCTGGGATCTGACAGAAAGGAGACTGTATGGGCTAAATCCTAACATAGCTATGGAAATCACACTACAAGTACATAAAATGTCAATAGCTAAAGTTTGGTATGTTTGCTCTCTGGTATAAATATTAACAATTTCAGTTCCTATCATAGAAAAATGTTATGGGAAAGAAGTTTTTGTCTTAATCTGCATGGAACCCTTCCTTCTCTCTTGATCGCTCTAGATCGTGCGGCTGTTGGGTTCTCACTCCCTCCAGTGCCTGAGGCCGTCAGAAAAGGTGCATGTGCTGTGTTTCCTCGTTGAGGAGCTCCTGGACTCCGTGGCTCTAACGAAGGAGGTGGACACTCGCATGGATCAGATTGCCTCTCTTCGCAGGGACAAGTGGAAGATCAGTCTAAAGATGAAGAGGTATACAATAGTGTATTGTGCAGCTGCCATGCATACACTGGGAAGATTTGTGATAGTGGTTGCGAATTATTGGTTTAAAGTTTGGTTAAATGTGGATTGTTACAACCCCTGTGGATATGTACAAACACACAATAGTTGTGATTTTTTTTGTGATAACCACAATACTTTCCTTTCTCATCTGTTTGTCTTTCACTACCCCTGCCCCACCCCTTCCCCCCTCAGGTTTCGCTCTCGGCTGAGTCAGGTGTACGGGGTGGGGGAGAAGACCTCACCCATCGTCTATAGTGGGCGTGGCCGACCCCCAAAGAGAGCAGTAATGCCACTGGATGTGTCCTCACGTACTAATGAAGTGGGCGCAGATAGCAGTGATGAAGGGGAAGACCCTAATAATCCATCGTCATCAGCTGTAGAGGGTGTGGCCAGTGATAGTGAATACTCGGAAGAGGAAACTGATGAGGAGGTGTGTGTGTGTGTGTGTGTGTGTGTGTGTGTGTGTGCGCGCACGTGTGTGGAAGGTGTACAGCATATACAGTTACATACACTTATTACATTGCACACATGTAATTATCAACTTTTTATATTGTTTTGATTATGGAACAATGTCCTTGTGTAATCTTGTAATTGGGTGTACTCCCTCAATACATATATGCATGTAACTATAGAGATGGTTTGAGATAATATTCATGTTAACAACAATCCAACACAGACGTGAAATCTGTGTGTGTGTGTGTGTGTGTGTGTGTGTGTGTGTGTGCTATAAACCACATTGTTGTGTGTTCTCTCCTCAGACACCTGAAGCCAAGGAGGACTTGCTACGTAGACTCAACCAACTCAAGAAGAAGATTCAGTTTGTCCGTGCTCGCATCCACACTGCCTCTCACTCGATGCGCAAGTTTCCTCTGGGGCAGGATCGATTCGCGAGACAGTACTGGGTCCTACCGAGTGTGGGCGGGGTCATTGTTGAAGGGGTGGAGACCAGTCTAGACAGAAACCTCCAGATTGAGTTTGAGACCAGCGAAGAAGAGGAAGTAAAGAAAGAAGAAGATGATGTTGTTGAAGAAGGAGCTGTTGAAGAAGGAGGGTCTCTTCCCTCGCAGCAGGAGCAGCAAGAGGAGGCAAAGAAGAGACAAGAGAGTGGGACGGATGATGAACTGATCATAGATGTTGAAAGAGACAACACAAACTCGAGACCTGATGGTGCAGCTTCCCCACCATCTCAAGCTGTAGTTGCCAAGGACGATGGTGCTAGAGCCCGTGAAGTAGACAGTCACCAAGAAGACAAGGAGCCTGGTGTGAAGATACAAGAGCTAGATGAGACTCACGAAGACCACTGCAAGTCAGAGCCTAGAGTGGCCAGCCAGGATGATTCTAACAATGATGTGATTTCTGTGGGGTATGGAGTCAGTCATCAACAGAAGCTACCATTTGAGACTAGTATTAACAGTCATAGCAGTGAGTGTGTCAAGGAAAAGTCCAATACTCAGTCCGTCACTGCTGACTCAGGTGTATTTGGATCTGAAAATACTAGCATGGAAGTATCAGAATCAAATAGCAGACCTATGCAGAAAACTGAGCCTCTGGTTCTTGAGGATCCAAGCACAAGTAACCAAGAAACCTCAGCTGTCACAAAGCACCAGGTTGATCAAGAAGAGACTAGCATCGCCCCCTCCAACAAGCCTGTGTCTCCCAGGCTGTCAACACTACCTGCTCCAGTCCATTCTCCTTCTTCCTCCTCTCACAGCTCAAAGAGACCATCACTGAGCAGTGAGGCAGCATCTTTCCTTCCAGCCTGGGAAGAAGACAAGAGGAGCTCAGAGCATGAAGTACAAGAACCAAAGGCTGCAGGCGTGTCACTGGCCTGTCAGGAATCAATGGAGGAGGAGAGAATAGAAGAAGAACAAGAAGAAGAGAATGTCCCAGCTGAAACAAAGATGGAGCACTCACCTCTGCCTGAGAATGACGGCACACAAACAGCTGCAGTGAATGAGAACACTTTGGATGTCCCTTCAGAATCCACTTCGACCACAGTGCTACACTCTAGAGAGCAAGAACAAGAAGAACTCACTGCAACCGATTCATCTCAAGATGAACAACAGCAGCTAGCTGTTGCTTCCCAGAGAGCCCACCATCGTCGTGAGCACCCTTGGTTCAGTATCCTCCCTCAGCAGCTGTGTGAGACAACTAAAGTTATCTATGCCAACAACCAAGCTATGATAGTGGAGAGCACTGCTCAAAGGCAGGTCCAGATTGCTACCCAGCAGCAGTCAGCTGCCACTCAACAACAACAACAACAACAACAACAACAGTTCGTTCTGGCCACTGCCGCCGCTTCAGCCAACACTCCCCAGTACGTTTATATGACACAAGATGGTCAGTTGGTGAGTGCCAATCAGCCCGTGATCCAACAACAAGTGGGAATGAACTACGCACTCATTGGGAACCAGCTGGTTCAAGTCCCCCAGACACAGTATATTGCAGTCAATGCCAATGCTACTGGAGCTGCAGGCAGTGGACAACAGCAACAGCAGCAGCAGCCACAAGTGATTCAGAGTGGTGGTGTCCAGTATGTGATAGCCCAGCCCAACCAACAAGGAGCTGTTCAATACGTTGCCATGGGAGCGGGCAGCGGCGGAGCTAGTGGAGCCGTGGGCCAGCAAGTGATGGCTGTAGCAGGTGCAGGCACTACCGGAGGTGCCGTTGGAGGTGGGGGCTATCAGTTGGTTCAGGTCATGGACCGAGAGGGAGGTGGTCAGATGATAGTCCAAGTGGCACAGGAACAGGAGCAGCAGCAGCAGCAGCAACAGCAGCAGCAAGCTCAGAAGTTGAGTGGTACAAGTGGACAGCAGATGCTTGTACAGGTTGGGCAGGGTGAACAGGCTCAGCTGGGGGTGCTCAACAGTGATGGAAGCATTGTTTTGCTCAATTCTGCTGGTGAAGAAGGAGTTAAGATTGAGCCTAGCACTACAGTGACCAAAGAAGAGCCAGAGATGAGCAAAAAAGCAGTAGTTCTATCTGAAAGTGTTCCTTCGACTTCAGTGAAAATCAAACGGGAGGAGAGTCCAATCATTGAGCACCCCCGTGAGTTGAGCCCCCCTAGCAGTAATATGGAGTGGAGTACACCGTCAGTCGTACTCAACCAAAGCAATAGCAGTAGTAACACACCCAATGGTAATGGTGGTGCAGCTGTTGTTGTACAGAAAGTGGAGAATTCTACAGGTGAGGCTGAATCAACAACAGATCAACAAGAGCAGGTAAGGTTTCTTTGCTGTCTTGTGGTTGTCAGCTAGAACACAAAACACTATGGTTTTAAAAATGTTTTTTTATCTTCCTGATTTTATATCTTCTCCCTATTTTTGTTTCCTCCTTCCCTTCCCCTCAGTCCACCCCCCAGTATCTGACGGCTGTGCTTCCAGGTGGTCCCAACGGGGGGTCCCAGTATGTGAATCTCCCTGCCGACCCCCGTGTCCTCAGTGGACAGTGCTCCTATGCCATGCTACAACAGCCTGATGGCAGTCAACAGATAGTGCTGGTGGAAAATAGCACTGTATCAGGTGAAGTATATCTTCGTGTATTGTACTAACACACCCTGACTGTGTCATGCCTGTATGTACATGACTTGAGAGTAAACTGCAATGTTGTTACTTTGTATTTTTGTTGCTGCATGTATCTCTTTCACTGGTTCTAATTGAGTACCTATTGATATGGTTCATTAGGCCCATTTCCTACTATATGTGTTTGATAACATAACTATCCATTCTTAAAATGATCCGTATTGTTTTCCTTGTACGTCTCCTCTCACAGGAGGCTATTCTCAGCAGTCCACTACCACCACTACTCCTTCAACAGCTCCCAGTTCCACCACAGTGCACACCATGGAGTGCCCCCAGGCTGGCTTGATGTTCAATGATGCCGAGGGAGAGGCGTGGAAGGTGGAGATAACACTCATGTATGCCCAGCAGGTCTCCTACTCCTATCAGCAAACAGGAGCTAGCTCTTCCACTACTGAGAAGAAAGAGCCGGATAAAACCCTCAGGGAGCTTCTTGAGGAGCAGGATATTGGTGTGTGAATGTTGATTTGTTGGCTACGTTAATATTATGTGTTTGAAATGGTCCTGATTGATAATTACTTCTGCCGTAATTCACACACAGAGCTCACCCATGGATGGTGGAGTATGACCAACATAGAACACGTTGACAGGTTCTTGAGGATGCTGTGTATGCGTGGGTACCGAGAGAAGGGTCTTTACAAGGCACTGCAGAAACACAAGGACGTCATCACTAAGGCGATGCACCCTAGGTTCCTGCAGGAGTGTGAGAAGTGGTTCCGGTCTCTACTGGAGTCGATGCAGAGCAAGAAGTTGGCACCAAGTAGTGATCGTTGTCGTGGGGAAAACGATGCATTGGCGGATGAGAATGATGGTAAAATGGAAGTATCCAGTGAGGAAGGGGTTAATGGAGATACAGAAGAAGTTAAGATGGACGATGTATCAAGTGAAGAAGGAGTTAAAATGGAAATTCCAAGTGAACAAGAACAAGCACAGAATGATGACCCATTGAGTCACGAAGAGGCTAACCGATCAGAAGACAGCCAACAAAGGCCCTCATCAAATCTTCATTCATCTTCTAAACCAGAGCATCCAGAACCACTTCATGCTCCCAACAAGAGTATCACTGGTCTTACTACGAATCCTAGCAGTCCTATTCCAGAATCTGGTGTGTATGATCCAATGTTCCTGGAGTACTCGACACAAACTGAAATTCAAACTCTAGAGTATCTGGAAAACATCCAAGACCGTATGATCACAGCTACACTCAGCAGAGAAGTAAGATGGACTTAGTTGGGGGTTTCTTCCTTAAGAGGCTTGCTTACTGGTTTACTTTGTTTTGTTACAGAATTTCATTCCTTGGGAGAAAATATCAAAACAGCTCAAGTCAGGAGAGAGGTGGTCTGAGTTTCGGCCTCTTCTCTCTTTCCTGTCCGCTAGACTCCTCCAGTTGGAAGTAGGTGTGGAAAGACAGTATCTTAAGCCACCACTCAGAGACAGGTGAGCATGTACACTAAAGTCTATGACTGCTATTCTCTGCTCCAATGCCAGTGAGTTCTAGTAGCTCCCTGGTGAGAGCATTTGACTTTTCTTTGAAAGATCTGGGTTTGAATCACAGCTAGATCTCAAACGTTTTCATTTTCATGTGTTTCTGTCCATATGTATGTAGCTGCATTTGATTTCAGATATTAGTTTGTTTTGTGTTTTATTCTTGGTTATTCTTCTCTCATATTTCAGTAAAATATATGCTCAAGAACAGAAGGACTCTTCATTGAAGGCTAAACAAGGCAGTCAGCGGCGGGACCGAGTCAACCTGGCATCTCGCCGAGATTCCCTTCAACTGGAGCTTCCGTCTGAGCACCTCCTGAAGTGGAGACGGGCGGTAGAGAATGCCAGGTCCACCAGTCAGTTGGCTGTGTGCATGTACGAACTGGAGAACTGCATTGCATGGGAGAAGTCAAACACCATCGTTGTAAGTGTTGTACAAATGCTCACCTTCAGTGAGTGTGGTCTATTGCATGTATAGTAGATGTATCTGTGGATGACCCAACCCATGAAAAGCTGTGGTGATGTTGTGTATTTATGTGCAGTTCTGTCAAGCTTGTCACAGTGGTGAAAATGAGTCCCTGCTCTTACTCTGTGATGGCTGCGACAAGGGCACACACACCTACTGCTGCAAGGTATAGTGTAGCTACAATGTTGCGATTGCCTAGTCTGATGCACCTTTGTAATGTTCTCCTATCTTGTGCTCTCTTCATACACAGCCTGAGTTGTCTGCCATTCCTGAAGGTGACTGGTTCTGCATTGACTGTGTGAAGAGAAGCTCCAAGTACCGACCGTGTTATGTCTGTGATAGTCTTCGTGGCATCCTCATCTCGTGTGCCGTGTGCACCAAGAACTACCACAAGAGGTGTCTGAACCCTCCACTCAATAAGTGAGTGACTCTGTCTTGAAGCAAAACTTACCTGTTTATTTGTATGATGTCTTGTGTCTACCCATGTGTTCTTCACATTGCTTTGAGTCTGGTATTTCAATTACTCCTATTCTGTAGACTACCAGCAAAACCTTGGAAGTGTCCTTATTGCAAGCACAAGGTACATGTACATGTGTTGCTGTTTAGCACAAGTATTGTAAATATAAATTTAATATGATATTGTACAAATACCAAAGTAACTACTTCTAAGTTTATCGCCCAAATTGTGATATTTATGTCCGACTCATCCTCTCTCTCTCTCTCTCTCTCTCTCGATCTCAGCCCATCCCCCGCTCTCGTCAAAATAAGGATGGTACAGCCCACTCAGGAGGTGGTCGTAAAAAGGAGAAACTTCCAAAGAACACACGTGGCATCTGTGACCTCATGCTCAAAGAACTCGAGGAGAATGAAGATTCATGGCCTTTTCTGGAGCCTGTTGGGAAGAAGAAATTCCCAGAGTACTATCAAGTGGTGAAGAAACTCATGGACTTCCAAACAATGAGGACCAAAGTTCAGGAAGGAAGGTGAGTAATTTCATCTTTATAGAGTTTTTAAGTTGGTGGGTGGGTGATTTCTGGATGTCTTTTTGATTTTCCTTTGTATTGTGTGTGCTTTCCTGTAGATATGATTCTGATAAGGAACTGTTTGCATCTGATGCAAGACGTGTGTTTTCAAACTGTTCTTTCTACAATGAAGATGATTCAGAGGTATGCATTTCTCCACACGCATGTATTATGCGTTTACTTATAATAATTTGCATGTATTATGCGTTTACTTATAATATTCGCATGTATAATAATATATACACTTACACACATGCAGATTGGCATTGCTGGACATAGCATGAAGGCTTTCTTTGAGAAGAGATGGGCTGAGCTTACAACATAGCTTGCTCCATCAATTACCCTCCTCTTTCTCTCTCTCTCTCTCTCTCTTCCTGTCTTCCTTTCTCTCTCTTTCAGATACCCTTCAGAAACATCTACACATATATCATATCATCATTAGGTTTCCAATTGTTTTACGTACATAGAGTTCTTTTCACCCAAATTAATGCCCACCATGTAACCATTCCCCTGTGTATACCCTTGCCCACTATAAGTACGTATGTGTATATACACATTTTGTGAGTATTGCGGAGTGCACCAAAGTAAATAATATTAAATGTGCATTGTTTTGTGGTATTCCTTTGTAATTTATTGTTATTTAGATAACATTGTGAATGCATGTTGTTTTTTTTTCTTGTATTATAAATTTATAATTTGTAATACTAGCTCCTCAAGCCACATGTATCATTTATAGAAATCAAGATCACCTTGTATGTTACACTTGAAACTCATTCAGCCAACTGTATTATTATTATATTATTATAGCTATAGGTATATTATTATGCTAAAAAATTGATTTTGTTTTGTACTATATAAAATACTGAAGCAGGGATCATCTATATACTTATCATGAAGCCAATTATAGTTCTTAAAAGGGGCGTACCCATCATGTGAACGTGACGTCCTTTACCACATACGTCAACAGGTAGTCAGCTGACGTCCACTCGAAGAGTGTTGTCTTTGCCGGCCACTCTAGCAAGCAACAAAGGCACCTTCATAAGTCAATCATCTTAGAAGCACACAGGTATACAGCAGGTATGTTATGAAGATGTTGTGTTACAATAATTTTCCAACCAGTGATTTTTTTTTTTAACTTTCACTTCACCAAGCCACCTTCCCACCCACCCCCTTTACCTCTCTCCAAGAGTAACTAACAGTTTCGTTGTTGTGTGATAATAGAGATGGCAGTTGTTGATGCTGGTGTCTTAGAGGAGAGCTTGGAAGTGGGGGAGGCTGTTGAAGAAAGGGGAGAAGAACCACATAATGAAACTGAAGAGACCAGTGAGCAAGTGGATGGAGTTGGCTCTATGAAAAGTTTATGGTAAGCTTTTGGTGTCTTAAATGGTGGCAGAGATGCTGTTAGTTTAGGAGGCTGGCAAAAAAACCCCTCTAATAAGGAAAGAAAAGAACTTTTGGTGGTTGTTGCCTTTTGTGGATGTTGTGCTTTTATTGGAAAGTCAAGTATCGAATTGATATTCTGGTCCCATGGGTTGAGTGTGACTGTATGTGTGTGTGTGTTCTATTCAGTGGTACATTGCAACATCAATTGTGGACATTCAGTGCTAAAAGACGCTAACGCTCATTAAGTGATAATGTACTTTATTTGTACACAATCATTCATGTACAGTGTACACATTTCAAGTACACACACACACACACACACACACACACACACACACACACACACACACACACACACACACACACACACACACACACACACACACACACAC